>VRYO01002297.1:48923714-48964253 GCA_009812075.1 Sialia sialis
CCCGTGGTCTTCCCGGCTACCTGGAAGTGCAGCTTATATTCAGGTGCGGCTTAAAATCTTGAAATTACTGTAGTATGATATGCTGGCCTTTTCATGGGGCTTGGTCCTACTCCTTAAAACCATCTTCCCAAGTCCTTCTCCCTGCCCTTGCCCTCACTCAACCCCTCCAAAAATCAACCCAACTTCATGTGTTTTGTTGCAAGTGTTGTGTTTGCCTGTGAAATAAATAAAAAACAGAGATAAAAGGTTATGCACTCCAGATTATCAGTCAGGTTCAAAGTGATGAATCAGGTCTAAGGTTCAGCTGGAGAACCGATCCATAGGTGTATCAACAAAGTCCATGACTGGTCCATGACAGCAGCAACTGTGGTGAGCTAAAGGCAGACTCACTGTATCTCACACAGCTCAAGCAGGACCTGGAGATGGGCTGAGCTGAAATGGGGCTGTGGGCAGGATGTCTGGGGAGGCCACAGTTCTATGTTTCTACGAAATATCTGATAGGAAGTAAAGAAGAAGGAGGCAGAGTCTTTTTAGTAATGTTCTGCAGCAGGACAAACTTTTGCCTGAAGGTGCTCAAGCACTGAACTCATTGCCTCTAGAGGAAGGAGATTCCACTTCTGGGGAAATTCAAGACTGCACAGGACATGGCCCTGAGAAGCCTACTTCAGTTGCCTCTGCTCTGAGCAGGGGGAACTGGACTAGATCTTCAGAGGTTGTGAGAAAGAGGATTATTAATGTTTAATGACTCAAAACATGTGCCCGTTTTTGGAGACGCCAGGGCTCTTTGCTGAGGCCAGTTGTGGGGCCCAATCATAATAGAGGTCTCTGTCAGTCTCCTCTGTTCTGATCTGTTCTTGTTAATAACAAGCAGAATCTATTTTCCTATTTTGCAGTGGAGCATACAAGGGGTAAAAAGGTCACTTCTGGATCGGGAGAAAGGAAGTGGTTTCTAGGTGACTTCTGCTAAACAGGAGAGCTCAGGGTTTGTCTAAGCAGACTTTTTTCTGGAGCAAAACACAGTGAGTGAACAGGAGATCTGAGGCAGCTACATGCTACCAAGCAGGGAATTTTCCCTGTGGCACTGATACTGCACAGTGGTTCGTGCCTCTGTGTGTGTTATGTGTTGTAGAGCTGTACATGTGTGTGTCTGTGTGCAAAGTACTGAATTCTCCATCATTCACATACCTCACATGCAGTACTGGAGTGAGGTAGCAAGAACAAAGTGCAACAAAGGAAGCATTGTACATGTACAGTGGTGGGGAACACTGCTTCTGTGTACCATTGTTCAAAGCAGCCGGCTGATTGTTTATAAACTTGCAGTGGGCTGGTTGTGCTTTAACTCTGAACTGGCCCGGAAGAATATGACACTTCAGGGAGCAGAATGGCGTGTTCTGACCCTCTTCTTTTAGGCCCTGTTATCTTTTAGACCCTCTCATTTGCACACATTTATAGCTATGTGCTGTACAGTATGTCACGTCACTTGACTGGGAGAATACCCAACTATAGATGTGCTAGGTTCTGGGATCAGCTCAGCAGCTCTTCTGAGTCATGTGGAATCAGTGCTAGCCAGGAATAAGAGTACAGGCTTTTGATGTTTTAGCTTTTTTTTCACTCACTTCAGTGTTCATAGTATCAAGAAATGCAACCTCCTGGCATTTGAGAAGTTCAGATTTTGATAATGTTCCATAGCTAAGAGCTCCAAGTATTGCATTCCTTATTTTGAAATAAAGGGCAATGAATTAACCTCTTAGGTGTGCAGGTGTGCTTTCCTAAGTGTTTGTTTCTGCTTAGATTTTTTTGACATATGATTTCCTTGCTTTCCCCCACATTGCTAGTATTAACAGCTGCATATATCAAGATGTACTGAAGGTACTGAGTCTGTTTTGCTTTGCCTAATCCTGGTTGCATGATTGTTTTAATTGACTTGGGGTGGCTTAGCAATGGATCCAGGCTGGGATAACAGCAAAGCCCTTTGCTTAGATCACAGATGAGTACTTGCACTTAGAAAGTATTTGCCATGCATCTGTTTCCATCAGTGTTCTTTGTAATGAGAGGACTACACATCCCTGTGAAACGTGATGGATGATGACATCCAACTGCCCTGATTACCATCAGTCTTTTAAATTGCAGGCTGGTCTAAATTATTTTGAATTTACAGATACTAGCAGTTTAAATCTTGGATTAAATGAAGCACCAGTAACAGTCCTCAAGAAAGACTTTTGAACTGGAATATTGCCTTGCTGATACCTACAGATGCACTACATATAATGATATAAATATAAAATAAACAAAGCTTTATTTTTCTTGTGATGTGCTTCTAGGAGTATTGTTGCTCAGTTCCCAAATTTTGGTCAAGTTTCATGTGTTCCAAAATTATGGGGACAGAACTGTCTTATACAATAAATCGGTCTGGTCTTCTGAATAATATACAGTAATTTCACAATTATAAGCCGCACCTTTTTCATTGATGAATCCAGCCTACCCCAGTAGTGCAGCTTATATTCAGGTGCGGCTTATCTATGGACAGATCCCAGCGAAATGTCAACCCGGAAGTGAGAGCCGGCTGAGGAGGGCAACTGGGGCTGCCTTTAAAGGCTTCACTGGTCTATGAAAACTGTTGCAACTTGAGCACCTGACACCAAACCCAGCTGGCAGAGATTCTGTTACTAATTTGTTACTTTGTTACACATGGATCCTGGTTTTTTGTTGTTTTTTGTTTTTTTTTTAAAGTGCGGCTTATATTCAGGTGTGGCTTATAATTGTGAAATTGCTATAAGTCATAAAACACCCCAACTATTTTATTCAAACTCATGCCAACTTTTCAGAAAAGGGTGCTGGTCTCTGTTAAAAATTGACAACTGATAAGAGTCTACCACAGCTGTTCCAAAACTGTCTCAGGAACAGGTAAAAATTTGCATCTCCCTTCTCATCTGAATTTGTTGAAAGTTAGTTACCAAGCAGGAAACATACATTCTTTCTGCCTTGGTAAATTCAAGAGTCTGCCATCAATGTTTTAGTGTCTGTTTTTTTCTTTGTTTAAAATCTTCATGCTAAGGATAGATATCATTTAGCCATGTAAAAGTTAAGCATTTAACCTCGGTTAGGAATTTGACCCCTCAAAGAGGAAAGGTAGACACTACTTAGAAGTGAATCTTTCCACTTGTTTGAGGCTGGTTTCATTCTGTGGAGAGGCACATTGTTTCTAGCTAATGCACAACAACCCTCAGTTTTCACAGCAACCCTCAGTTTTGATATCTGTAAACCTTTTGGTCACAAAATTGCACCTCGATATAATTTCAGCTGATTACTGTCTATGACCCTGCAGGTTTTTTTCGGAGGCGTGGCTTTTCAAGAGATCTTCTCTATTCTCTAGGGGATTCTCTTGTTCTCTTAGCATAGCTTTTACTCCTTGTTCTTACACCTCTATATTCATATTTTGTAATATTAAAATCAATATTATTTGATTGCACAAAAGTTTGCATCAGTGACCTTCCTTTTCAATATTTAGTGTTTCTCCAACCTTTACCCTGCAGTCTTTATCGAATGTTATTTTATGGGTCTTCTTTCTAGTTCGTAAGAAAAAGTGTTAATTAGAGTAGGACCTAGAATTGATTCTTGCATACCCTCATTAGGGCTGCTGTGGTATTAATTTGCAGGTGATTTGCTGGTTCAGTGACATTTATGATAAACGCTGAAGAGTCAAATATTTGTTCATGATAGCTAATTAAAAATACATTGCAGTGATCAAATATTTATAATGCCTGGAAGACTGTCAAGCTTCTTTTCAAGAAGAGATTTTCACATTTCTAGCAAAGGGAACATTTAAATAATAGTTTTAGGTCAACCTGTTTGTTAAGGTTTTAAGTCAGACTGTAAGTCGCAGTGGCTTCTTTTGCTGGGAATAAGCATTTCCATAAGAACCTGAGCCAGTTGCAGTGAGGGGGAAGAGTCATTATTTAGGAGGACAGGACATGGGGATCAAGTGACTGGTCTTATGAGCTTCTATGAGTTAGTGAAGCTGCTCTGCTGTAGCCACGGCTGCAATATCCTCCCTCCCCTCATCTCCATCTTTGCATTTTTGAAATACCAGGAAAAGTATTGGATGCAGGCTTAGGTTATGTCAGATCAGACTGGTACCAGAGTGAGAAGGGTAGATGTGGGGTTGTCCAGACTTCTAAAACATGTTCCTTCCATTTCAGCTCTTAGTCTCCATGGTTTATTTTTCCTAGAGCACCTTCTTTACATGAGCTGCTCACCAAAATGTATTTAATTTGTGGCTGGATCACACTGGCATAACTTCAGAGCACTGCAGAGTCTGATCCTCTGGTCTGTTTTCAATGATCAAACTTTCCAAAAACCTTTGAAACTTCCCCATATGTTGTATTTTTTAGCCAATTTGCAAAGAGTTAGCTTTACAAAAGAGCTTCCCCAAGTAAATACAGAAAAAAGAAGAGTGCAAGAGTAACAGAAGATTCCTCTTTATAGTCAGAGGACAGAGCTTGCTGAGAAGCAACAGCTGGATTTCTTTCCCATATTAACAGAAGATCTTCTGGACACTTCTTAGGCCTCAAGACCAAATGCTGATTTCAGAACTTTTCCTACCTGAATTCATCATCAATTTTTGCATCCTTTCAAATGAACTCTGAAATCTGATTTTTTGGTGAGATGTTCCCATAACTGGAAGTTGTCTGAAGTGCACAGTCTCAGAGGGCAAGCTTCAATGCTCCTTTCTCTGCTGTGTGCCTACGGATGCCCATCATATGTCTGTGTTTGTGAATCCAGGTGAGGGACTGCAATTGTTGTCTGTGAATTTAATGCAACTATTGAGTATCAAATGAGCGTGAACACCAATGGATACGTGTGATGAGCCCACAACTTTGCAGAAATGGCTTCTCTATATATTTCCAATGAGCAGTGTTGAGGTGCACACTATGTGCAGAATCATTCTTATTTTCCTTCTCACTACTTTTCATTTTTGACACAAATCCTTTTTGTTGGGATATTATAACTACCCTTTGGTTAATATATATGCATTTGTATAACCAAAGCAATGAATCTCATCTAGCTGCTGGCATTTTCCTGTTCTCATGAAAATCTATTTGGAACCTCTTCTAAGATATCCTTCTAAGAAGACTGAAAAACTCCACATGTGGTACTAGGTGTGAGGAAAAAACTCTTTACATTTGATGAAATCTCATATGCATTTAATTCCTAATTGCCATATATATATCTGTGCCTGTGATTATTGCTATTGTTACATGGTGGTGGTTTTAACTATGTTGACGTGCTGTCTGTCATGCTGTCAGTCCCAGAAAAAGGCTGGAGCAGTGCATTGTACTAGGCATTGTGCAAACCCTGACAAAAAGACTCAATCTCTTCTCTCAGATAGCAGAGCTGGCAAATAAATACCAACAAGGAAGCTCTAGGAGAAGTTTAACTAGCAACAGTATGCAATACAGTAACTTATTCCTGCACCTGCACTTCAAAATATTCATGGCTTTCTGGGATCTTCTTTTTCATTTCAGAATTAGGGAGCCAAGTGTATGATGATTGTGATTTCTGCCTTTTTAAAAAAGCCTAGTTGGATAGCATTGGGGAAGTGACCATGCCTAGCTCTTCCATGTTTTGAAAGGTTCAAATGGCAGAAGATCTCTTCCTCCTCAGAAATCACTTTTACTGTTTTATGATATCATGGTGGATGAAGGAGTGTGTAAACACAGAAAGCAATCAGTTTGGACAGCTATTTGACCAGGATGTAGTGAGAGCTTTGAAAAGGACGCTTTCATCTTCTGTCATTTTTTTGAATAAGGAAAAGAAGGAAGCAAATGTAATGGAAACATAAATATGCTGCTTCAGTTATGCACTGCAAAGAATGCTTTTACCTAGTTATACCACAAGACCTACTATGATATGCTCTGACAATGTGATTTTAGTTCAAACTGCAAAAGGTTTCTTTATATAAAGTGCAAATATTGCATCTATTTTTCCCTTCCTTTGTACTTTTCCTTATTTAATTGATAAATAAATAATGGTAAAGGACCTGAAAGTGGTAACAGAAATAACTCCTTAATAAATGCAAATGAAATAATGCAAATATTGGAGGTCAGCTCCTCTTTTCTCTTCTACCATATGAAGTCATTCAATATATGAGAACTGTTCTTCTCTCTGTAGTGAAGTAGAAAAGATTGTTTTCATTTTGTATTGCTCCTCAGCAGTGTTCTGAAATATATCAGTTGATACAGCTAATAAGGATATGCTTAGTGTTTTCTTTGTGGACAGGTAGGATGTGCTTTTTGCATCTCAGTTACCCTCTGCTTTTTCATTTGTGACTTAATTTTGCAAGCAAGTAGAATACAGAAATACTGAAGACTTCTGCTCTGGAATGGTGGTAGAAGGAGTAGAGTGTTGTACTATGTACTTCTGCCAATGACAGACAAAGCCAGGGTCTTGAGCTGGCAAATTTCTGGCAAATTGCACTAAGAGTTGCAGAATAAGGAAGACATTTTAAAAGCAAAGATTATGGGGTTTTTGTTGGAGAATATAAGCTTTCAATTTGCTGACATGGAAAGTGTCAATTTAGTTTTTACATTAGAACCAGTGGCAGGAAACTAAAAAAATCTGTCTTGTGTCTGATTTGATCCAGCTCCATGAGTTACACAGCTATATTGATTAAACGGGAAATGCAGAGAGATGCTTAGGGCAAATTTACATTTCCCTGGTCATAGCCACTCTGTGCCACACAGAAGCAAGTTTGTGCAGCCCAAAAATTGTTCAATATTCATCGACTTTCCCAGACTGTAAAGATGGTGTTAGGTTTACTCTGATTTTTGAAAGCTCTGCAGATGTGTTGCAGCAGTTGGGAGTCAGCTAACCATAGCCAAGTACAGCAGTTTTGTGCAGATGAGAAGGTTTGTGGTAGCTGAGGAGACTCAAGGAGCTGTACACCTTTTGCCTTGTTCTTTGAGGATGGATATCTTGGTAGGCTTTGCTTAAGGATTCTTTATTAATTGCTGAGATATTTATTTTATGTTAGAACCAGGTGGGAAGAATTTGGGTTCATATTATAGCTTTTCTGCTCCATGGAATGTGATGCAATTATCTCTGTATTGTATTACTCTCAGAGTAGACTTCAGGTCTCTCTCCACCTGAGAAGCATTGAGCATGACAGGTGATTGTTAGGACTGCACATTTGGCTTGCAATTTAGGGCTGGCAAGAGAAGGATTATGCCATCTTGAGAAGTGCTTAGCATCTCCAGCAAGACATTGGACAAACTCCAGTGAAGGTCACTGGAGAACTGATGCTGCTGAGCACTGCGACAGAATTGCCCTTTGCATGTGATCTGGTTTGCATCAAATACAAACCTTATCTGCAGCCTTATCCAGGCTATAGACACTTTTGAATAGGATTCTTTTCATTATATGGAAAAAAAAATTATCTGGGCCTACAAACTGTTCTCCACAACAAACTCTCAAGACCAATTCTAGCAAATGAAGGGCAGATTTTTTTTACTGCAGTTGAGAGAGCAGCAGAGGTGGCTTTTAGTGACAAGCAATGCGCAGACAATTTTAGTAACGTCCCATCTCAGTTTAGTATGAAGATTTGATTGCAGGAGTCTGAGTTGCTATTTTTTGGTTCTGCCATATGCTAGTTTGAACATTTTTTTCATTTTTTCATTTTACTGTGGTTAATTTCACTGCTTATTTCATTAGCAGCAATAATGATTTTTTTCATGTTGAAAATTAAACTGGAAGAGTGTGGTAGTACAAGGCTTGAGAGAATTGATAGAAAGAGTAGCCACTGTAGATTGTGATATGCACATTTGGAAGAAACTCTGAAAAATTCAGTATTTATAGCAAAAATTTAATATTTGTGGCAGAATATAATTCTTGATATGTGGCATTCTTTATTTAATGTGATACTGCCTCAGTGCCCTGACATGATGTTGTGGGACACTGTGATTATGAGAATATTATCTGTCAGCTGAGATGTGTGAGATCTTAACCTTTAGTGATCAGAAACTGTGTCATGGTGTTTTTCATATGAAAAGAGCTCATACCAATTCCAGCTGGGACTAATCTGCTTACCCACATCATCCTGTTAACTGAATTGTGCATGTTCTTCATTGATTTCTGCTATAAAATTATTGCTGAATGCTGGGATTTTGTTGGTGAACAATACAGGCTCTGGAGGGTTGGTTGTAATTTAAGCAGAGCAGAATAGAAAGTAGTGCCTAATCATTACATAGCCACAACTACTATTGTAATTAGAATGCTGCTATTCTGACTAACTAAAAGGAATACCAAAAAAGTATAGCAAGAAAGGAGAAAAACAGGAGGTTTTTGTTACACATCAAACCTAGAGAAGTACTTTTTCTTATATCTCTTGTCTTTTGAAAAGGTGTAGGGTACAAAAGAAGTTTCAGCCCAGTATTCCAGAACTTCATTATTTCTGCAAAAGGCATTAAGGTAATAAAGCAGAAATAGAGTTTACCTATAGCTTATTTATTTATTTTATTATTATTATTATTATTATTATTATTATTATTATTATTATTATGTGGTATTGGCATAGTTATAGGGCAAGGAAAAGTTTGCAGGGTAAAAGTTTGAAAAGGTTTTTTTCAAAGTGTTGTTATATAGTGGTACAATTAATTGTAATACAGAGGAGGAAACTACTCGTTTGAAAGTTTAGGGCTTTATAAACATGCCAGTTCTAAAAAAAAAGCAACAAGACAGCCCTTCCAAAAATCCATGTACCATTTCTACAACAGGATAACTTGTGGGTGACTCTGGAAAAGAACCATTTTGTTTGCAGACTGGATCCTAAAGTTGCTGGGTTTATACTTAAAGAGAAAAATGAGTCAAATGTACTATTTTCATGTCTTTTCTGGATTCCATTAGAAGTCTGTGTTTTACAGCTATCCAGCTATCTAGCTATGATCTTTGATTTGTTTTTGTTTGGTCTACTGACAGCATTCAATGTTTCTGCAAGAGACATAAAAATTTGATTTATGTGTGAGTATTTCCATGTCATTAACTTTTTTCTTTTGAATGAGCAGTCCATGGGTGTAGGAAATTTTAACGGAGTTGATCTGCAGAAAAAAGAGGGTGATTACTACCAGCAAGCAAACGGAGCACAGGATTGTGATGTGCAGCATACCCACCCACTGTACTCTGTTCTCTTGAGGATTATGAACAAATTTTAATTCCCACTGTGTGGATAGAACTAGATTCTCTCCCAGCTGGTGGAGGGAAGTTTATGTTTCTCAAAGTGTCTTTCTACCAGATCACAGTCTCAGAGGGAGATGGTGTAGGTTGTATCACTGTCCTGCCTTGGGGCCTACAGTTTGCCTGGGGAACACAAAAACTAGGAACAGCTGCAAATGGGGTGTTATGTATTAAAATATTCTCTCATTTGCTTTGCCTCTCTTCTGCTGTTTTTTTGGTTATCAGTTTGGGTGTTGCCAGTGGGATGGTGGCACTTGTTTTCCACTGCTGCTGCTGTTCCATAATGAAGTTTCTGCTGTCAATAGCTACAAGATTTTTTCTGGATACACTAGCTGGCTTCAATCCTGGTGCATCCAGCTCTGAAAGCAGGAGTTTCTTTTCTACTCTCTTGGGCTACATAGCAGATGAGAGGACACCAAAGAATCTTACTCATATGGTTGTGCAGACAGACCTGTGTTTGTGTGTTTTGTGTTTCTGTTCTTGAGCTTATACAATTTCTCTTTAGAACTTTGTAGTCCAAGACATTTTAAATGGCATTTACTTGACTATAATCTGAAAGCAGAACAAGCCAAATGACCAGAGCTATGTGTGAATTTGTCACTTAGGCTGTGAGCTTGAATCCAGAGGGTGGGACACAGAGAAAGGTGTGGACTGGAGTCAGCTACAGATCTCAGTGACACTGTTTTGTGTAGCTTTCCTACCATGAAGTCTAAGACTAAGGCTTTTTTTAAGTGCCTTGCCCCTCCACCAGGGTTAATATTGAACGGGTTTCACTGCTTGTCTCAGCTTTCCCATCTGCAAGTTACCACTTGGGATGTCTGTTTTCTTACCACTCTTGTCGAGTGTTAAACATTTGTAATGCACTAGTCTTAAAATGTGTTGAATAAAAAGGTAATAGACTGATTAAACTAAAACATTGTTTGTGTGCCATTGCTGTTTCATTTCTGGGTGATGACATCTTTCCTCTGTATTTAGTATCTCAAAAATTGCATTAAATTGATTTCTTTATAATTGCATTTGATTTGTTATATTTTAAAATTTATGATATGCAAATTACATACATTTAAGGTATACCTTTAGAAAAATTCAGTGTGTGTCCTTTTGTTGTAATTGCAGCAATTACTGAGAAGGAGAGGAAGCAAAGACCTACCAAAATCAGAAAAAAAGTCACAGCAGACACCAACAGAGGTATGTTGCAGTAATTATAGCCTTGATTCTTATGTGGAGACTTCAGGGAACTGTGGAGATGGGGTACATGATTTACATATTTGCACTTGGCTTGCTTTTTTGCTTTGCCCTTTGTTTTCCTGTATGCTGTGAAGTGGAAGAGCTCTTACCCCAGATCTGCAGTCAGACACCACTAATCTCAAGGACCACCTAAACAAACTTGGTGCTGCAACAGAACCCACCAGCTTTCACCTACTCTGTATTTTAGGCAAAGTAAATGGCTGCAGCAGTGAAACAAGATTTATAGGCTCTAATTTTGCTGACTTCAGGATTTTTGAACACTGTAAAGTCTGATAATGTTGCAAGCATAGAAAATAGAAGGTTTTTTACAAATCTCCATTTTCCCACCCCCTAAGGTACTTCTGGGGACTGTGCAAATTTTAGTCACAAGTAAAATAATATTTTCCCCTCTTTTTAATGTATTGATCAGTGAAAAAAATACTGCAGGAAAATACCTTAGTATGTAAAGCCATGTACCTTTGATTGTTAATCTTGTAAGTTAGGGCAATCCCCTGGGGGTCTCCTATTTGACTTCATGTTTCTTCAAATACTGCTTTTTTTTCCTAAGGATGACAATGAAGACCTGAAATGCCAGCTACAGTTTGTCAAAGAAGAGGCAGCCCTGATGAGGAAGAAAATGGCTAAAATTGATAAAGAGAAGGACAGATTTGAGCATGAGCTGCAAAAATACAGATCATTTTATGGGGATTTGGACAGTCCCTTGCCAAAAGGTGAAGCAGGTGGGCCACCTACCACAAGAGAAGCTGAACTCAAACTTCGATTGAGGCTTGTGGAGGAGGAAGCTAACATTCTTGGGAGGAAAATAGTGGAACTAGAAGTAGAAAACAGAGGACTGAAAGCAGAGCTTGATGATCTAAGAGGAGATGATTTCTCAGGGACCACTAACCCACTCCTGGGAGAGCAGAATGAATCCCTGTCAGAATTACGACAGCATTTGCAGCTAGTAGAAGATGAAACAGAATTGCTGAGGAGAAATGTAGCTGATTTAGAAGAACAAAACAAACGCATAACAGCTGAGCTGAACAAATACAAGTACAAGTCTGGGTCCCATGAGAGCTCTAGGCACCATGATAATGCCAAGACAGAAGCATTACAGGAGGAGCTAAAAGCTGCACGAATGCAGATCAACGAGCTGAGTGGCAAAGTCATGCAGCTACAGTATGAGAACAGGGTCTTAATGTCCAACATGCAGCGCTATGACTTGGCCTCTCATCTTGGCATCCGTGGCAGCCCTAGAGACAGCGATGCGGAAAGTGACGCAGGAAAAAAGGAGAGCGATGATGACTCCCGCCCCCCGCACCGCAAAAGGGAGGGTCCCATTGGTGGGGAGAGTGACTCCGAAGAGGTGCGCAACATTCGGTGCCTGACACCCACGAGGTCTTTTTATCCGACACCGTCCGGGTGGCAGAAAAGCTTCACTGATAGGCAGCAGATGAAGGACATTCGCTCTGAAGCCGAGCGGCTGGGCAAGACAATAGATCGCTTAATTGCCGACACGAGCACCATCATCACAGAGGCAAGAATTTATGTAGCTAATGGGGACCTCTTTGGACTGATGGACGAGGAAGACGATGGCAGCAGAATACGTGAGCACGAGCTTCTGTACCGGATCAATGCGCAGATGAAGGCCTTCAGGAAAGAGCTCCAGGCTTTCATCGACAGACTCGAGGTTCCAAAGTCTTCGGACGATCGAAGTGCCGATGAACCTTTGTCAGTGAGTCAGGTAGACTTTTACTTATTACGGCCTACAGGTAAAAAGGCTCTGCCAAGCAAATTAAATCTCAAATTGGATTTATGGCACAAAAAGAAAATTCTTTATTCCAGACAGTGGACAAAAATCACTGTTTCTTATATTACTAAAAATGCTCATTTGGCTATATGAAAACATATTCTACCAATAGGGTTGTTTTTGAACATGGAATAAATCTGGTCTCCTGGAAATTAAAATTATGCTCCAGGAGGTAGAACATTTTACTCCTTTCTGGCTTTGCAATTGCATTTGACAGAGTTGGGCCTTCATTGCCACTAAAGGCAGTGCAAATGGTATTTTTGGTACACATGAACATGATTCATAAACGGACATGATTGTTTTCTTAGTGGAGGGGTTCCTATTACATGAATAAAAGGAAAATTTTATTACAGTAATTTCACATTTATCAGCCGCACCTGATTATAAGCTACACCTCCCAGTAGCTGGGTAGACCATGGGATTTGTCCATAGATAAGCCGCACCTGAATATAAGCCGCACTACTGGGGTAGGCTGGATTCTTCAAGGAAAAATGTGCGGCTTATAATCATGAAATTACTGTAATTTTAAGCAGCAGGAAATACTGAATTTCAGAAATTATGGAGAGTATGGCAATCCACAGATTAAAAGAAACCATGCAAATCTACTTTATGGAATCATAGAGCCACACAGTAATTTGAATATTGTAATTGCTGTAATAGATTGTATCTTGTTGAAGGCCTGTTAATCACGGCTTGCATGCAGCAGTAACAAGCATCTTTGTTGTGGTTTGTTTTTGTGCAGAATTGTTTCAGAGAGGTTTTGGGGAGCAAACTCTTTGCTGACTCCAGATCTTTTGCCATGAAAAATGAAAATTAACTACCCTTATCTTATCATGCAATCTTATAGTTAGCATATCTTGTTATTGCTAATGAAGTTATCCAATGTTTTGTAAGTCTCTTGCTGTGTTAAATTACTTTGTGCTGCCTTGCTAGTTTACAATCAAAGTAGTTGCCAGGTGAAGCTGAAAGCTATTCTTATTCCTATGCTGACTAATTAGTCTCTTGTTTCCTTGTATCAGAAAGTCACAGACGCAGTGAGTTTAAAGCTAATCAATTACTATACATGTATTGCATGAAATCAAACAGAGATGGCATTTAGCATGCTCACTTTCTGATCTAGCAGTAGTTCTGAGCTTGTAGAGCTCCCATTAGCTGAAAGGCAGAGTACTGCATGGACTTACAAAAATTTAAAACAAACTAATTAGTGTTTTCTCTAAACAAATAACAGCAATTGAACATTTGGCAATTAGACATTTCAGAGCTTGACCATGCAGAACTCCTATTGAAGTAAATGGGAGATGGGCGCTTGGTCCCTCCACAAGCATAGTCTGATTCACTGTTTTGTTGAAACTTTGGACTTGCTATTCCATTAATTGACTGTTCTCTTTGTCTTTGTATTTACTTTCCCAGATGTTCCAGCCTATCATTTTACTTATTCTCATCCTTGTATTATTTTCATCCCTTTCATACACAACAATATTTAAACTTGTCTTCCTTTTTACACTGTTTTTTGTACTGTAAGTCATTCATCATTTGCTGTTCATTGTAGTGTTATTTTCAGTTTGTTTATTTTGTCCACCCTCCAAGATAAGAAGTGCAAGAGACATAATTTCTGTAATAACCACTGCTGTAAAAACACTGAAGACTACTTGTTTGCCAAAACCAAAGCCAAACCAAAAACCCTGCAAAAAACATACCAAAAAGTCACCCAGCTGAATAGGAAACCTGCTCACTGCGGTATTCCAGGTAAGCAAATTGAAAATGGATTTTTTTTACTTTGTCTGGTTTTTATAATTTTTGAATAAAATTTTCCTGAGGACTGGAACCATTAATTTGCAGCAAATCAGAAACAAAACAGAAATATGCAGAGTGGGTGTGAGGACTCTGTTACTGTCCTCTTCCTACTCCTAGAAAAAGAAATTGTGTTTCTAGCCATGTATTAATAGTAAAGCCATTGGTACCCAGTGACCATAGCGAGGGAAACTTGTGTACATCGATAGTCACTGAATATTCCTATCTTGCCTGGGAGAGGCTGAAGTAAGAGTGCAGGTGACTCATTTCTTTCTTTCACACTTATGTAGGCAGTTCCTTCAAGCAGTAGATCTCGCACTATGAAAATCTCATCTGAAATGCCCAATGGAGCTCACTTTTCTGTTTTATTCAACCTATGCTGAAACCACCAAGTCCCATGAATATGAATTATACAAAGGTCATCAAGTATGTGTATTAATGACATCTCTTTTTCTGCAGTTTCCATGTTGAATAATGCAGTAGTGAAGAGTGGTAATAAATAAAGCAGCTGTTTTTCTAGCTAGTGGTAAGGATTCCCTTTGATTTATCATGTTAGCTCTCTGTGCACTTAATTCATTCCCCAGTGAGAACAGTTCATCTCCATGCCTAGGTTGTGCTCTGCTACCTGAAATAGTTGAGACACCATTTTGAGGGAAAATCCTCAGAGAGCAGCAAAAGATGGGGCAATAAATTTTTTGTTATGATAATGAAAAAAATAGTAAAAATATTCATTATTTTAAAATACTGTATTTTTCTCCTTATCTAGCTTTCCCTCAACATAATCTATAGGTGCACTGACCTTGATGACCTATATCACTGAACTCCTTGATTTAATCCAAATGCTTATTCCAACCAGGGAGTGTCATCATTATCCATTTTATATTTAGTGAGATGTCTAAAGAAAATGATAATCAATATATGTGAGATTAATAGATAGCTTTGACTGGTTTCCCAATTAAGGATAAAGTCAGGCCCAATGTAATTCTGATGAGTTACTAAGATCCTCAAATTTATGCAGTTATCTTAAATAAGCTTCCACATATTAAAAACTGTTATGGGAAGGTAATGTTGAAGCCACAATTCACAGTGAACTTCTGTAACAGGAAAAGGCCTTTCATTTTTCAGCAGCATCTGGAAATACTAGAACTTTTTGCTCATGGATTTCCAATTTGGACATTAAAAATATAATAATTTGAGGTTTAAACTTGTCATACCAAATCTTAGCAGACTGACTTTTTCAGTTTCTTTCTGCTTTAGTATCTCCAGTGGAGGAAAAACCAATCATATGTGTTTTCTTAAATGTGACTGACAAAATTTCCATAAGAGAGGAAAGGTCATACTTAATGTGGGATCTGAAGTTCTGGGCTTCTAGTTTTTAACCCACACTTGCTTATAACATTTTTTGGTGTTGTATGTAACAAAAATTAGTAGAGAAGGTTTGATTTACAGAGAGTGTATCCATAACAGTAATTCTCTAAAGTAGTAATACACTGAATTCATATATTGAATAAATCTTGGAAAAGTAATTGAGAAATATTTGTTTATTTCTCAGAAAACAGAAAAGGTAAGAATGAATTACTGAGATGAGAGGTGGAGATCATCTCTGCACAGCACTGGCAGTTACAGCCCCATTGATTTCTCACAGTGTTTTTTCTTGCATAAAAGCTGGAGCTTTCCTCCAGGCATCAAAAAAGCAAAATCAAAGCTGAGACCTTTTGGGACATTGAGGGAGCTATTGCAAGGCAGCAATCTGAAATTAAAGCATACCAAAGCACACAAAATTATTTTATATGCTCCCCACAGTCTTTGAATCTCTCACAAGCAAGGAGAATGGTGAAGAGCCTCACAGCTAAATCTCAGAGAGAAAGGAGGTGTGTTTTTCTTGTCCTTTTGCATTCAGGTTGAAGGGAGCAATTTGAGCTGCTGATCTGTTTCACAGCAGGTATTGCACAACTTTAAAAGATGCTGAGAAAGCTAATAGAATGATTATGGACATTTATCCATAGCCAGAAGATAAGATCTAGCCAAAGAAATAAGTGTTCTGTGTCTTGCTAAATTGAAATAACTCGATATTTCAAAACACAGTAATTATACTTGCCAAGAAAGGAAGAAGATTCTCCCCACTCAGACCCTGGCCTGGTGGGCAAACACTATCTCACAGATGAATGAGAAATGCAGCTAGCAGGACTGCACTGGAGTCAGGCAGGGCAGAGACAGAACATTGCTGATTCACTGACTCTGCCTGTTGCACAGCTTGGAGTTATGAAGAGAAATAATAAGAAGAATTTAGATTTTGTTTGCATGTGGCAAGGAGCTGGATATGCCAGGTTACCTATCAGCTGAAATCACATTTAGCAGATTCACAGTTCCTGTTTTGGAATATTCTGGTGAAGTATTAATGTTCAGGGGAAAAGGTAATTTAATTTCAATCATGAGATTCCCTTAATTTGGCACTTCCCTGAAATACTAAATTTCTGTTTCCTATGTTCCCAGTGGATTTATTCTGTTTTCTTTCAAAGGAAGATCTAATTATGATATTTTTGCACTTGTGGAAATTGGCATTATCTCAAATGAATTTTTATGTAATTTAGGGAACAGGTACATTTTCTCCTTTAATGCTACCAGAAGAGTTCAATTAAATATGTTTCCTGTTTAGAGCTGGCCCTGAATGCCCTGACAGAATCCCTTTATAGATATTCTCTTTTACTGCTACTGAAAAATTCCCATTATGTTAGAATGACCATTTTCTCCAGGCTGAGAGATATTTCTTTCAACCAAAAATATCCATGCCTGAACTCCAGTTGAGAGATAGAGTAAGTGTCTGCTGACACATGTCACCAGTGCTTCAGAATCAAAACAAGAAGAGAGCAGGTGCTACAGTGCAGAAATATGCCTGGCAGTCGGAAAATAGAAAATTGCCAAAAACATGGCTGTCTAGATATAAGATATAAAAAGAGATGAACTGCACATGAACTTCAAAAGTTGTTTACGAAAACAAGTAGAGCTTCAGGGTATTACATGCCCTTTTCCTTAATCACCCCAGAATCTGATAGGTGAGTAGGAGACTTCCAAAGGCATCAGTATCAGGGGTGTAGTTCCCATTGGCTTACATTTCTGTCTCTGATGTAATGCCAGGGGAAGTGATATTCAAATCCAGCTTTTGCCATTACACATGCAGTTGCCTATGGGGAAAATTACGGTGGCTCTATTTAAAGTAAACATCTAAAGTATCTGCCACCGATTTCCAATGTAACCTTGGAGCAGTGACATGACATAACACTTAGCTAGCTCTGTTTCTCCACTGAGTTATATCCAATTGCAGAAGCACACAAGAGTAAGAGGAGACAGAGTTTGTATTCCCTTCTGCCCATTTGCCATATTTGTCATATATATCCACTCCCGAGGTGTACATATCAGGATTATTAAGGTGCACATCATTCAGGAACCTAATGGTGAGGTTGGGTTGTTTGCAGTGGCAGCAGTGTTCTTCTTCCTTTTTGTCACTAGCTTCTGTGGCCATAGCAGAGTGGCTGTGCCATAACCAAGCTGATGCAGCAACCCAAAGGTGCCCTGAAGTGGTCTTCAGTGCATTTTATTATCCACTGCCCTGAGTATGGGATCAGATTATAGCCCATGCTGAAATTCATGCTCCTTTGTCTCCAGTCTTGCATGTTGAAGAGAAATTTAGCAGAGGTCTTGTTTAAAATGCCCTTGCATCCTTTTTTTTTGTTGAGGTGCTGACTTTTGTCCCAAGCAGTGCTGGTACCAGATACGGACAAAATAATCTTTTCCTGTGGAAAAAATATATTGGATGTTACAAGCCTACAGTGGTCTTCCTGCTTATTTTATGTGTGCTAAACATCAAGAAGCCACATTTGCTGCTTTGTATGCTGATACTGGAGGAGGGACAGTAGGACCAGTCTCTGCTGCATAATTATCCTCAAAAGCAGAATTCTCCACTGCTACATTTAAGGGTATATAGAACAATGATCCCATGTTTTTACAGCTCACTTCATGTTTTCTTTGTCTCACCTTTTCCATATTAGGATGAATTTAATGTGTCCCTTTGACCTATGAGATGGGTCTAGTGCTCATATCCTAATGAGCCCCTGAGTCTCATACATTTCTGATGCCTCACACAGACAGAAACATAGGCTTTTGCCTGACTGAGAACTCAAGCCTGGAATTTAGCCCATTGTTTTATTTATTTTTACTGCTTTTATTTCAAAGATTCCATGTAGCAAGACAAGAGGCAGAGAGTTAGTAACATGAAGGACACAAGAATAATAGCCTATGCCAATGGATAGGAATAAAAATATATGTCTGGAGAATCTGCCTCCCTGTGCAGTGGTGCAGCTGTGCTGGCTTCAGGGGGGAGGCAGTGCTCTGATGCCTGGCCTCCAGCTGTGAGCTCAGTTCTGCTCCCAAGCACTCCAGCTTCACTCCCAGACATGTCAGCTGGCACTTGAGACCTAACCTCACAAAAGAGAGTCATACTATTTCTTTAGATTTAAATCCTCAGAGTTTAGAGTCTGGGGATTTTCTTCAGGAACATTCAGTTGTGTATTCTTGGGGAATATTTGTTCAATTTTTAGATCATCTTTACAACTTTCACAAATAGCCCAAATACTGTTATTTAAGTTACATGGGAGCAGAATAAGCATCTAATTAACGTATTCACTGAGACTTACAGCTAGACCATATAAGGAGAAAAAATGTGTTTTCCCTGAAACCTGGTTTGGTATTTACTATAAAATGCACCCAAAATCCTTTTACTGGATTTTATAATGGATTTTATGAGATAAAAGCTTACTGTTCTAATGAGGAGAGTGCTGGCTAAGCAAAGGATGTGTGAATCCTCATATTGTGCCCTATTTTTCACTGATCCTCTTGTTATCAGCGGCACTGCCCACAAAAACATGTTCCTGCTTAGGCCATTCCAAGACATCCGTCTGACAGAGGATTCATCCAGTTTTATGCTGCCTGAATCAAGTATTTTGTGGCCCTTCTCCAGGCATACATGGGGCAAAATGCCCCCTGAAAAGTGAATTTACTGCCTGTCTCAGTTGCAGTCTGCAGACACCCCCAAGCACAAGTGCCCAGCAGGGCGGTGCATGCGAAGCTTCCTCCTGGGGGTCTCACTCAGGGTGCCAAAAAACGAGAGCAGTTGAAGCCAGGGTGCAGCAGGAAAGTCACAATAGTGGTCAGAGACTGAGGAGCGAGCTGGGCTCCTCCTGCCTGCAGCTCAGCAGGGGGAGCAGCTGAATTTTGCTGCTCTGCATTCAGGGTCTCCTGTGGACTTGGGCTTGCTGGATTGCTTCTGTCGCACTCCCTTCCCTCATCCCATGCCAGCACTTCTATGGACATTCCTAGGGATTTAGATCCAGCCCAAGGCTTCTTTACCAGCCTTGTGCCAGAGATGAGGGGTTTTTTCATCCAATTTTGAGTGCTTTGTTTTGCTGAGATACAAAGTGAATTAACAGATTGTAGAATCTGATCCAGAAACATTGTAAAGTATCAGGAATATTTGGGTATATCCCAAAGAAACTGTTACTGCCATTCCCAGAATGCAAGACAGTAGGATTACACAGTGCCCAATAATTCGGCATTTCATAAGTGAGAACATATTTAGAATACAGAAAAAGATTTTAGGGGGGAGTGGTTTCCTTTTAGCTCTTTAGGAAAGCTGTTAACCAACAAAACCACTGCTTTAAACAAAACTCCTTTTACAAAGCAGTTAAAAAGGATCAAGTTGCAAAGCTCAAAATGATCGTACTAAAAAAATATAACCCTGAAAACTGGGTCTAGAAACAGCAAAAAATCTTCCTTTACAGCACGGACAATAATAAAAGAAACCTAAAATTGCCTGTTGTCATAGCTTTGATACTAACACTAGCTGCTTTGCAAGCTTTAAAAACTGGACTGCACTATAAAACCTAAAAATGTCCTGGTCTTGGAGTTGTTTACACAAAATATGAGGAGATATAAAGTTACAAAGCTGGGGGTTGGAAGAGATGGCTTTAAAACCATCCTCCGTGCACTGACGTCACGTGGAAGCCAGCTGCGGGGATGATGCTGAACGGAACTGTTTTCTAGTTTGCAAAAGTTGAGGATTTATTCAAAGAGAGTTGCAAATGTCCCCCCAGTTGAAAGGTTGTGTCTTGCTTAGCTTTCTTACTTCTTTTAAAGATCAGGATTCACTGAACAGGATCCCTGCTAGCTGTGTGTTTCATTGCTTTCTCTGCTGCCTGGAAATGGACTGAAATATTCCTAAAGGATTTCTTATTCTATGAAAGGTATGGTTGCAGTTTATTTTAAATCAGTGGTTTTGAACAGTTAAGATTAAAAATGAAAGCAAATTTCTGATGTGGCAAACAGTTATGTAAACGTTCCTCTTAATGTTATTTATATGTAATGTGCAGTTCATATATGTTATATTCTTATAGTTCTGTTAGGTTTTTCAGTGCAGGGAGAGATATATTAACAGAACAGGGATGACAGCATTGTGTACACTTATATTCTTTCTTTCTTTCTTTCTTTCTTTCTTTCTTTCTTTCTTTCTTTCTCTTTATTTTTTTTGTATTTTCCCTTCTTTCTTTCTTTTCCTCTTTCTTTCACTCTCTCATTTCTCCCTCTTTGCTTTCCCTTCTCTTACTCAACTGTACTTTCTTTTAATGTATAAAATGCATGTTATCATGACACACGGCACACATTTATAATTGAACAAATATAGATGTTTACAATTTTCTTAGTCATACAAAATACAGCACTTATTTGGAAATATAATTTGATTGCATTTTTTTGCTGTAAAAACAAGGGAAGATTTGTGTATCTGAATGATAATGCACATCCAATCTGATAAAACTCTGTTGAAAAATAACATCTCAGCTGATGTCACGCAGATTATTTTCATAAGTTGCTAGAGGTTGTTTGCTAACTATCTTGTATTTTTAATAACTGGCAAGAAAGGGCAAGATATGTGGGAATAATGACTAACATCAAATAGTTGCTTAAAACAGTTTTTTGCTTGAGAGGAGGAAGGGCTAAAGGAAAAGCTAAGGGAAAATGCAGCTGATGCAGACAAAATTGATTATTTGCCTAATTTGATTGCTGTAATGAGCTTCTGACCTTGTCTAGGACATGCAGAAATTGCCAATACTGCAAGAGCACAGATATTGTTCTGATCCACAGAGCAAATGATAATGTGACATTTCACATGCCTAGGTTTGCTTTAGCCATGTGAAATACCCATGGGGAAAGCTTGAGTGTATTACCAGGACTGCACATTGCACTCCACCAAAATAACCCCAAACAAAGCCAAAGGAAACACCAAGCAAAAAAGAAAGTGAGGGGGAAAGAGAAGCAGATATGGAAGTCAAAGTCTCTGAGGGGCTGATCCACTGTACAATAGCTGCAAAGCTGTATAGTCATCCAGCTGCTAACATCAATAAACAGGAGCTTTCTTCTCTGAATTTATGTCAAGAGGAAATCAGAGAAGCCTAAGAAACAATACAAGCCTTTTGTGAATCTTAGAGCTACAAGTGACCATCTGTAACTTCTGTAACTATCCTCTTTCAGGACTTGATTTCCTTCTGTCTTCAGTCTTTTTTTGTAATCAGAGTACCATATGAGACAATTTGAAAATTGTTAAAATTTGTGCCAACATGGCAATAGTAGTTTCCAGCACTAAGGAAATGCCAGAGGCCTTTTCAATGCTTGGAAGAAGGACATATTATATCTATTCTTATGTGTGTAAAAACAAATACACCATACAGTATTGACCTTTCTAGTAATATGTGGCTGGCTAAAGCAAGGTCATTATTACTAATAATGCACTAGCAAAATCACCATTTCTGCAATTTTTTGACAGATTATGTCTGCCTGTCTTGCTCATGACTGCAACATTTACACATGGGGGGTTTTAGGGTTTTTTTCTGATGTGTATTTGTATAAGAATTATACTGGAGCAGATATTTGACTTTTGTTTATTTCTCAGAGATGTCTTGAAAGGTTATAAAGACATAAATGTAGAGGAAAAAAACCAATCAAATGACGATGCTAAAAATGGCAACCTTTGAATCAGTGGAATGAGAAAGTACTGCAATATTCTTAAAGTTTATTAGCAATACCTGTTTAGATTGCAATAGATCTTAAGTGTAATAGAGATTTTTTGCGTTTTGTTTTTGGTCAACGCTTACTGGAGTCTGGCACAAAGCTGAAACACTGGCCTGGAGAGGTGCAGTCTCTGTAGCCTGGCTGCATTCCCTAAGAGGCCATGAGCAAACCAGTACTTGGCTTCTTTTTTGATGAGAATTCTGTGCTGTCTTTCAGCAGCTCCTAGTTTCAAGGAGTTTTATGGTTTTGTGAAGTTGCTCAGTATGTTTTTAGGCAGGGGAAGGAAGAAGGGTTTGAAATCTATAAGTAGTTGAGGGGTAGATTATCATTTCAGAGCTCCAAGGCAGGTGCATGGGGTAAGCTGTGCCACAAGTCCTGAGTTTGGGCCCGTGACAGCTTGGGAGATCCTGTGGAAGGACCTCCTATGATCCAAAGACCTATGTAACCTGTTGGGTTTCATCTGAGCTCTTCTGTTTACTTGTACATGAAAGAGGCTGACTCCAAGTTTGGCAATGTCTTCTCAGTTAGCTGAAATAAAGCTGACACTGGCAAATGGTGATTACATGGTAGCCACAGCTAAATCAACAAGACTTGCCAGTAACATACGGGATGGGGAAGAACTTTGCTCAGGAATGAATTTTTACATATCATAGAAAATGTGGGCAGTAAAATCAGCAGTTCCTGTGAGTCAACAATCACTGATCATCAGTCAGGGAAATGAACAAATTGCAGAAAGGTAAACTGGGATTACTCCTTGTTAACTCTCTGATAATTTAATTGCCTACCTATTTGATTTCTGGCAGGAGAAGAAAGCAATGCAGAGGTACTTTTGACTAGAACTAGATTGCATGACTACCAAGGTAACACAACAACCGGCTTTGAGAGCTGAAGTTAAAAAACTCAAGTATCAATGCCTGTGTACCACACATTGTATCACAGGAGCCATCATAGCTGAATGAATGAGTGTTATTTCAGCCTTGCTGCCATAGTAAATGTGCTGATGGAAATGGGGTTTCTAGGGTAAAGCCTAAGAAAGCAAGAGGAACACCAGGCCCATGAGATTTGTAAGTGCTTTGCTCCGAAGTCAGATATGCAGATCTAAAATATTTCCCTTAAAGCTTGCCTATTTAGTGGTTCAATTTTTTTTTTTCATTTACACTAAGATGCTAAGGACTTCTGAAGGGGAAGAAGAAACTGAAGCACTAAATAGTCAAATATTCTGAGAAAGCTTTTGAACTAGATTGGATTTAGTGCTATTGGAGAATTTTTCTAGTTTGCCCTTTGCTGGTCCTGAAACTAACATTTATAGATTTAGATTTGTAAATCCAAAATTCTCGAACCCTTTTTGGTGACCTTCTGTCACTCTGTATAGATGATTTCTACTGTGTATGTGTTTGTACCTGTTATTAGCTTTCCTGTCCTGAAGGAAGCTTCATGAATTCCAAAGCATTCATGTAGCCATGAGAAGTCCCTGCATATATCAAGTTTGCAGTCTTCAATTGCCAAAAGAATGTACCAGTTCTTGTCGTGCTCCTCACATGTGTGCAAGGAGTGCGTGAGCAAACATGATACTTTTACACTGGCAGTTGTCTTTTGAACAAATATAAAAATAGCTTTCCCCCTCAAGGGCAGATACTGCAGGATCCCAAGGTCCTGAAGTGCCATTCAATATTACATGGACTCAAATTAATTGAAAACACATTTATAGTGAAGAGTAATGGCAAAGATGCAAAGTGATCACTATACAGAGCCTGCTGTGACAGATGTTACTGAAATCTGTGATGCTGAATGTGTTCCATCTCCCCTTTTCAGACTGGGCATCTCTGCCTTTGGGTTTATGTCCTGTAAGGCTTAGTTCATCCATATTTGAGTCACTCTCCAGACAAATTTCAAGCAATTATATAATACTGTCTCCTGCAAGCTCTTTTCAGTTATTAACTTTGGGAATCTTCTTGGTTGTCTTTGTTACCTGATAGTTAGAATAAAACATAAATAAGACTTATTCTCATAAACTTCCAGGAAGCATCCAGGGAAGAGAGAAAAAAGCAGAGCTGTCTTTGCTGTTGCGCAGACTTTAGCCATGGACCTGCATGAACTGGAGAATACTGAGAGGAACTGGAACAAAGAAAAAATGGAATTGCTGGAGAGATTTGACAATGAAAGGAAAGAATGGGAATGTCAATGGAAGGTCATGCAGAAGAAAATAGAAGAGGTACTTCTAAACAAATATCTGAGCACCACCATTTTCACTTGGGGTGAAGTGACATGGAGTCACTTCACTTTTTTTTCCTGTATTCTATCCTATTTCTTATGTGTCACTGGAAGATTCTAACAGCTGATGGTAGGATGAAAATCCTGGGATTAAGCAGTAATTGCAATTGCTCATTTAATAGTCATGAATACAAGGTAGGAGGTGAAATGTGGCTTTGTGAGCTATGAGATTATTGGCTGTACATACTGTGACAATTCAACTGGGCATGAGCCATGTTGGCTATATTACACATGCTTTTTTTGAGTAAATACTGAACAATATGGGGTTTAGAAAAAAATCATATTTAGTAACAAAAAATTTAGGTGTCATAATTATTTATCAAAAAGGCTTTATATGGCACAGGCCTGCTGGGACAACTGGTAGTATTAAATATAATATATATATTAAATACTGCATGATACAGAATTATTCTGGCTAGAACCTGTCCTTTTATGGATGACACTTGGGAGAGAAAACAGATACATTAAATAGCATGAAAGTTCTGAAACCACTTGTGTTTACACATACTAGCAAACAGTCCCTGCTATTTGCAATGCATCTCCTTCCAGAAATAGTCACAGCAATTATTTATTATTCTTTTATCCCCAAATTGTCCCTGCAGCCAAACCCTCTGACACTCTCTAATGCATTAACTGAGTCTGCTTGGCAGCCTATAGAGGCAAGTTTTTTCATTAGTGAGCTTTCCACATTTTTCATCTAATATACACATGGAGTAGTTTCCCTTGCTCTCTGCCAGCACTGTCCTGTGGCTGAGCAATACAGGAATGTATAGCAGAGATTGCTCACATGAAGCTGAGAAGGAAAAAATGGTGAGAGCCAAAGGAATCGCAGCCATACCCTGCCCATTAAAGCAGGTTGCAGCAGAACTCCGTAGTATCAGCTCTTATATTTTACCTACAATTCTCGCAGACTTTGGTATGATGGTCTTTGCCGCCTTTTGTCTTTTGTGTTAGGTCTTTTCTGTGCAGTCTTCCCTAATTCCCAAGCTGAGAATGCTTCAAAAGTTAGTAATGTGATCTGTATATGTAGTTGAATTTAATTTTCTTAGGTATAAGAGCTGATTTGGAATGACAGTAATGAAAAGGTATTCTGCCTATTAGTAGACTTGACAATGTCAACAAGGACTGTTTTCATCATATTATTTATTAGCAGGGAGATTAGGAAAGCATGCCAGAGACAGAAAAAGAGATAAAGAAATTAATGGGGCTACGGAGAAGAGAATGAAGAAATTTGCTGGCTACTGCAGGGCCAAACAAAACTACAGATTATACCCCAGTTATTGGAATCCTGAAGTCCCCTCTTAAGCTGTGACTATAGCTGCTGCTGATTTCAGATGCCCGACATTTGTTCTCCACAAGCCACATTGCTGGAGAAAAGGAAAGATAGATATCTTTTAGATGCCATTACCTGTAGAAGGATTTCCTCAATAAAACTTGTGCTCGCTTATCAGTTTGTATTTTAATTTGGCAGTTTTCTCTAGCCCACTAAACCTAACTTAATTTCTCCAGGAAGTTGTGTGGTGTTAGGAGATGATATTAGTGGAGTGGTATCCTTCCCTCTTACTGCTATGCTGAATCCATATGAGGCTCTTATTTCTTGGGAATGGCAAAGTTCAGCCCTCAGTTTCCATGAGCAGCTGGGCTTTGGGAGTGAAATCTGAAAACCCAGGATGAGGTCAAGTGTTAAGTCTCTGAACGTGAGAATACTTCTAATCCACTGCACTACCCACATGTTCTGCATGTTGTTATTCTTTTCCACTCTCCTTCCAAAAGCTGTTTGTGATGGCCTTGTGCACTGTGAGAGGGCAGGCAGATGGCTGTTCAGAGGTGTCTGTGTGCTTTCTTCGTGAGAGCAAGCTAAGAATGAATGTTTATAAAGAGCTGTGGGATTCTTGGCACTGGAAAGTATACTGTAAGCAGAAGAGATTTTTATGATATTGCCATTTTCTCTAATTTATAATTTACCATGGTTCCTAGTTTGAATGTGCTGGATGACCAGAATTAACACATTTTCATTTGGTAATGAAGCCACTGGATCTCAACAGATAGCATGAAAGAATAGGGTGACAGCACATTGCCAATTAATATCATTCTGCAGTACTGATTTATCATTCCAGTCATAGGAAAGAATTCCACTTGTCTGAGAATTGAAAGAGTCTGCTCTTGTGCAGATGGCAGTGTATTTGATGAGAATTCACTTCCTCTCCTTCAAATAATATACTTTATAGGCTGTAACATGGCCAGAACACTCTCTGTCCATCACATTCCCCCACATTCCCTATCCATCAGATCACAGTTTGTCCACCACATAGTGTGCTGATATTACTTGTAAAACAACCGCATGGCTTTCGGCTCAAAGCAGACCCAGTTATCTTATGAGCTCTCCTCCAGTCCCAGCCATGGGTGGAAGCCATACATTAAAATTATGGCAGGGAGTTTGAAAATGGTAACAGCCTTACCCAGTGGCAATCATGGTGTTTGAATTATCACACTAGGTCACTCAGCACTTTCCTACTGACACGTGTAGAATTTTTCTAATCAGTGCTACCGAGTGAAGCATCATTCAAAACAGAAGATAAATATGGAGACTTTACCATAAAGTTCATTACAATACCATGATTTAATAGAAGGTTCTATTGTCTTTTCAGCTTTACCAGGAGGTAAAACTTAGAAGAGAGGGCAATATGACCATCCATAATAGCAAAGCTATTCAGAGCAAGGTGCTGCAGCTATCCAGGCATTCCCCTACTTCACAAGAGAGTGACACAGTGGAGCTGAACCATCAACACAATGTGGCAAACGACAGAATGGAGAAAGGGAGTCTGCTTGGTATAATGGGACACAAATGGGAGGAACCCAGAGACAAGAGCCGAAACAATGCCCTGTTGATGGACAATCTGGCCTTTGAGAACCACAAGGAACCTGAAGACAGCCTCACCATTAAAACTTCTGAGCAAAATACTCAGAATTATATTAGTGATCTCAATCTAGTAAGTAAAGAATGAGCATGTTTCAGTTACAAGGGGGAGGAAAATAGTGAGGACCTTGGCCTGCCAGGTTAAGCTAAAGAGTTCATCTCCCTAATTTTAGCTTTCCACAAGTCACTGTCTCTCCTTGCTCCTCGGTTTGCCATCAATGAGTGTCTTTTCACTCTTTAAATGTGTTAACAGCATGCTTTTTACCTCTGTTCATAAGGTGGGGGCTTTTTAGTATTTTTTTCTCATGCTACTTCCTCTGCTATGAATCTTAAATGCAAATAACCACAAGTTTCAAATTAATTCTGGAGATGTAATTTTAAATGTATATATTAAAGGACTGTTTTTATATTTATAAGGCTCTTAAAGAACTTGCCAGAGTCAGTGAAGAATTGTGCAGCTATCAAGAGGAAATTCGAAAGAAGTCCAATCACAGAAGGTAAAAACATCTTTGGACTTCTTATAATAGAGGAAGGAAATTAATAATGCTCCCTATGCTTTTCACTTTGCTAGCAGGTTTGCTGTTGGATTTATTAGTAGGTGGGCACTTCCTACTCTCCTAATGTTTCAGTGTTCAGCATAAGGTATTCAAATGAAATATGCTGAAATATGATACAAAGGCACATTTTAGTAGCAAAATTGATTTTATACACAGAACCTACAAATTCAGATTAGTATTTAGATGAGATGAAATTGTATTTGCTTCTAATGGCTCTACAGAGGATTGGGACAGTGAGCAGATATCTCTGCCTGCTCTGGCCTCATTTCCATGTAGTTTTATACAACACTACATGGGTTTGTCAGGCTGGGAATTTCTCACTTAAAGCCCAAATCTAGCCTTAAGCATGGGAGATGTGTCAGGAGCTGATGATCCAAGAGTAGGAAGAAAGAAAGCAAAAGAGAGAAGAACCACCATACATTTGTACTAACGTAAAGATGGCAAGTCAGACCCTGAAAAGTATAGCAAATGAACATTCCATCATCTGTTAAAAGTTCAGTTTTCATTGTCTTCTCTAGCAAGCTAAACACCAGACTGACTCTTGAGTTGTGCAGAAATTCTCTGGTAAAACGGAACCTTCTCAGATGCTCCCAAAAACCAGAGGGATTTCTCACACTCCACCATGTGATCAGTTTAAAGTCTGCCACTATTTCATTATTTTAGCTGGGCTGCTGTTTGTATCTTTAGAGCAAATGGATTCATAGCTGATACATAACTTCTAAAGGTGCTTTCTTACCTGACATCAAAAAACAGATCTCATGTGTAAGGTTATGAAACCTAAACAAGGGATACAATATGTCCTACAGCTTTCTTCATTCAGTTCATATTCTGGTTCATCAGAACAAGATCCTACTGTACTTACTGTAGCATAGATAAGAAAACAGCCATCTAACAAAACTCAGAAGAAGAATTTTAGTGGCAAAGGAGAGGAATACAAATTCCTTTTCTTGACCTTTCCTCAATTTTTTTGTGTATGTTTCAATTATGCTGGGTATATCAGCTGCAGCACCAAACATTTTAAGTGGCCAGTGTTAAAACACCTGCTCCTGGGGAGAATTAATCCACGCTGAGGTCCTCTGCCTTATTGCTCATCCCTAAAACACCTCTTCTGCTATTTCCAGAATGAAGTCATTTCCTTTCCTGAGGGAATTTGAAGAAACCCAAAACACAGTTATTCTGCCTGAGATGAACCTTGTGTCCAGCAATGAATCACAGACTCCAGTTGCTTTTGAAACAGAGGAACATAATAATAGGAAGAATCTGATGAGCTCCACCAGGGCTTTGAAGGACATTTCTTATGGTAGTCTTACTGGTGACATAGGAACAGATTTCAGACCTTGGCAAAAGAAAGAAGCTCCACCAGTTCCTCCACGGAGCACTTCTCGGCACCTAACAAACTCACTTTCTGCAGTCGTACAGCTTTCAGAAGCACCCATAAGAGATCCAGGCCTCAAAAGCAATTGCAAGGCTCAGGATTGTTGGAATGGGGGGAAACTGAGGAATCCTTCGCCTGTAATTAAAAATAAATCTGCAGTAGCCTGTGCAGATGAAGGGCAGGCTGTGAAAGCCCCTGCGATGGTAACTGCTGCAATACCTGTAACCAAAAATGAATGCAATGTTCCAACAAGTTTCTGCCACAACACATGGGCATATGATATGGGCAAGCTTGGAAAAGACAATAAAAATGAGCCTTCCCCACTGTCAGCCCAAAAGAGTTGCTCAGATGGAAATATGGCCCAAAGCAACAAGACACATCAGAAACAAAACACCAAGTCTCACAGCAGCCCTTTTTATAGTAATGACTTTTATGCCCCTGCTACCTTGCACAATGATCTTTTGGAAGACACCAGGTATATTTTGGGAAAGACCCAAAGAAATGAAATGCTAGCAGCAAAGATTGATGAGTTTAATCGGACTGTATTTCACACAGACAAACGTAACAATGCTCTGCAGGAAAATCAGGTGCCTCAAACAGCATCAGAAGATCACAAACCCTGTGGTCCACTGTGTGACTCTGCTACTAGCAGGGCAGAAACTGTAAATACGTCTTGTGTTTCAAATCCCAAGCTCTCTACAGCAAAGGAGCAAGAAACTAACAACCCCAGCAAAGCTGTCAGGACAGCAGGGCAACAAAAACACACAAATGGACTTCCAAATACTAGTGGTTATAGGCACATGCTTCACGAGCATGACTGGAGACCAAGTAATTTATCCGGTCGCCCACGTTCAGCTGACTCAAGGTCAAACTATGGTGTTGTTGAAAAACTTTTGAAAACTTATGAAAAATCAACAGCAACTTCTCCGTGTAATGCAAAATGCTGCAAAGATAAGTGGACATGGGCAAATTCTGAATTCACCAATGAGGGTTGTGAGACATTGAGTCAGTATTTAGAAATGCTCCAGATTGAGCAAGAAAAGCAAGACTTTCCAAGGAATTCAGCCAAGCATATTGGGCAGCAGCTCAAGCAAGGAAAAGAGAGACAGAAGTTACCAGAGGTAAGGTTCATAAGAATGACAAAAACAAAACAATTCCATTTCATAACAAGCCTCAGATTCTAAAATGGGGCAGACTAACATATTGTAAATAATTATGCAAAAATAGATACTTTAGGCTAGGATCTGGATGAATCACAAGTATTTCCTCTGCAAATTATAGAGTTATGGGAGAGCAGGAGCATGTAGGAATGAATGGTGAAGACACGTGCCAGATTCTTATCCCTGCTGGTGTTCTGTAAAGCTGTTTTTTTATTGCAGTGCAGTTATGCTAAGATTGAACTACTGAGAACTTCAGCCAGGTTTTAACACCCTCTCTCCTTCCTTTAGCTGACATATTATGTCATAAGATTTCCTACAGGTCTTAAGCAGACTTGGCCATGCCCCAAACCCTAGAGGTCTCAGATAACATTCTTCAGTACCAAGGGTGCTCCTTGGTTCAGGATTTCCTTGGAACTGCATATGACAAGGGGTACTGTGACTCTATAAAGTTTTCAGTAATAAAATAATGTTGTCTTACTCATGTCTCAATTCCAGTTTCTCTTATATATTCAAGCTCACAGAAACAGAAGAGCATGGCATGACTAATTAATTCACATTTGGCTGAAGTTTGTTTTCAGAAGTTTAGAAATACTGCCTTTGCCAAAATTCTTTCTTAATGAAAAGACAAACAGATGGTTTGGAAAACACTCTGTAAGTTGCAGGTTCTGTAAAATCCACAAAGAACACAAGAGATGCCTGTTGGAATCTCAAAAAAGATTTTGAGCTGGGAAACTTAAATGGGTTCAGGTTGTCAGCTGGTATGCCTTAAACTATCACAAATTCACAGACTTCAGTGGAGCTATATGGATTTAAACAGCTGAGAATTTGACCATGCAGAATTTCTTCTGCATGTCTTTCTAAAGCCTTGCTGTGATGCAATGTCTTGCTTAACAGGCACATCTTTGCTTCAGCATAGAAGGAAAAAAGCCATGAAACTTCTGATTTCTTTTTCATCCAATAAACTTCTGACAGGCGAACAAATTTTCATCAATTACTATGGAGGAAAGGAATGACTTTTTCCACAGGCTCTCATTTTATATGGTAATTTCTATTTGTAGAAACTAAGTGTAGAATACTGCCTGACCAGGAGTTACCATTTTAGGTCCACCAGAATTAATATCACAGAGATGTAAAGAACTAAATGTGGGATTAGGCACTGGGTTTATTTTCATTATTTCCAAATTACATAAATGTAAGTCTGATCGAAATCTGTTGAATTTCCTCTGCATCTATGGCTCTGCTGGTAGACATGACACCTGTATTAACACATAACCATTCTGAATTAGTTACCAAGTTAAACAGCTTCACACTGAGCTAATGGAAACAAAGGTTCCTGAATTAGGATCAAAAATACCTGAGAAGTATGTAGATCCTATTCCAGTAATATCAGATGGTATTCTGACTTCTACATTTGGAATATTTTACAGCATTCATTGACAAAAAAAACTTCCAGAAACTAAAAGATAAGAGGAAATGTCAAATCTTGCACTATCATTTCATACGTTTCCTTGTGTCTGACACTTGTGTTCATATATTTTAAACCACAACTGATGTGAGAATCCCTGTACATAGAAATAGCTGTTCTTTTGCATTCTGTGCATTGCTGCACTCCTTTTAATAGCTTCCAACCACCTGTTTTGAGGTCACTGCAAATGTCTTCCTGCATTCCCACTGCATTCCATAAAAGCTGTAGCTTGTTAAAGCGAGGACTTGCCTTTGTGTTGTAGATATGTGTGCCAGCTAAATGTTCAAGTGAGAAGGGCTTCTCCCGTCCCGCTCGGCCAGCAAATCGACGCCTACCTTCCAGATGGGCATCCAGATCCCCATCAGCACCACCTGCTGTGAGAAGAACAGTGTACAACTCTGTCTCCTTTCGGTCAGAGACCTCAGTAGTCTGAACCCAGACTGGTTGGATGGTACTGTGAAAGCTCTATGCCTCACTATAACTGTGTTTGGTATGTGTCATAGCAACCAGTTCCACACTGTTGTGTTTTGTCCAAGAGTGACCCCCACCACATGCTGGATAAAGCGTTCTGAATCTTAGGTCATCATCATAGTCTTCAGTGTTTTTATTGAGATGAAATAGCGATATCCCTGGTTTTCTCTGGGTCTTTTTTTTGTTGTTTTTTTAAATATTTCACAATGAATTTCTTTCGAACGGCATCTTTCTTAATTTGCCAAACAATTTTGAGTTGAAACAATGTATAGTGCTGTATATTCTGACTCTTCTGCAAACAGCAGAACATAAAGCTGTATGCATGATCATGTGTTTGTAGGTGCATGTGTTGGACTAGGAAGTATACAGGCCTGTATTTAGAAGAGACAAACTGTGCTAGTGTTGACATTGAAATTACAACCTATATGCCTACATATATATATACTTTGTGTTTATTTTAAGAAGTTTGAAATATACAGTCCCGATGACATTTATATTTTGTATATCTTTTACATAGGTTCACAGGTGTAGTATTTAATGTAAAAAAACTAAATATGCATTTTTTGTGACTGATCGCAGTGATAAGGCCTTGCACAATATGTATCTGAAGCAGACTAGCTTGACTGATTTGTCAGTCATGCTTCATGGCATCCTTGTTCAGTTTCCTAACCCTAATGCTAGGTCAGAATTCCCAAACATATTTTTTCTGAATTAAAATATTATATGATTTGTAATACGTTAGCCTTTTTCAGCACCAGAGACATTTCTGAAATGTTCCAAACCCTTTACAAAGCTTAAATGTGCCATTATATAAATAGCATACTGTAAAGACTTTGGTAGATTCAGCTACTGTAACATACAATTTATGAAGGAAAGAAAGGAGTTGTATATGCTCAATTCTGTAAAACTTATTTTTCCTTCTAGCATTATACTTCAAGGTTTGGCAAAGTCAGATAACAATGGACTTGTTTAATTTCACTCAAGGCAGGAGAACCAGCACCATTGTTCCCAGTGCTGCAGTCACACTCCATTTTTTACTCTTCTCCTAGACTAGAGTGCCTGAGCCACTTGCTAATTCCCTGCTCCTGGACTGACTTATTGCAGTCAGTCATGATGTTTACTTGCACTGGCAACAAGCTGCATCTAGTAGGGAAATTTTGCAACGAGATATGATCACAATGGTGCCCAAAATTGGCATTGCAACTCCGGTGTTGCCATCATTTGACTTGGTATTACTTGCCATCTGAATGACATGCACGGAGCCTGGCTTGTTCCTTCTCACATTGTGAAAGAAGTGTGGATGTTGTCCAGGCTCTGAACTTTCAGAAAGACAGTGTCCTTCATCCTGGAATTTTTGCACCTTTTGTTAGGCTGTTGCTGGATACACAGTGCAGTAATGATGATAAATGTTACCTTTAAACAGTATGTCTAGGTCAAAAGGAGTAAAAAGGCACTTCTTCAACATCAGCCTGATCTTGTCTGGCAACTTTTCTTCTTCTTCTGGAGAAACACAGTGTGTTCAAAGGAACTTCAAAAAATCATCCCGGGATCTCTTAATGTGGACATCTTCTTATGTGAATGTAAAAAGGATTTCAGAGAGACTATAGGCTTTTGTCCTGGTGAATTTGTATATGTGGCAATGTAGGGAAAATTTAATGTGCTTAATTTGGTAGTGATCTGTTGTTCTACTCCAGTCATGTTGAGAGTTCACACCTTTTTCCTTCCTTTAAGGACCTTATTGTTCTTTCCTCTGCACAACTTTGATTTTGAAGAGACAGAATACAGGAGTCCATGTCTTCTGAGCAATAGCCTATATGGTAGTATTGGTAACAGTTCAGGCTTACCAATATTGGAGTGAGCAGGTATTAGAGCCATAAATCCCAATTTATCATGTCATTGTGGCTGTCTGCCTGGCAAAAAATACACTCAGAATAATTTGGTCTATCTAGTCTATCTAGACTTCTGGTCCTTTGTATGTCTATCCCACAATACAGGAAGACAAATCAACAATTCATCAAAATTTCCTCAGACATTATTGCTAGAAAAGATACAAGAACAGAAAATCTTGAAGAAAATTCATACAGTTTGGATAGAGACAAAAATCTGTGTGCTCAAGTAAAAAACCAAGAGTTGTATAAATTTGACTGTTTGCCCTAATTTAGAGATTGCACTCCATTAGCTTCCTCAGAACTAGGAAAATTAGAGCTGATTCATGGTAAATTTGGAACATGGCTTAATATTCTAACTGTGGAAATTAGCAAACCCAAATGCCTTGCAAATTGACCTTTTAAATGCCTAAGTAGCTGACCAGCTTTGAATGCCTAATGCTGAGGAAAAGGGTAATATGAGAGAATCTTAAAAAAATTACTACCGTAACTTCACGATTATAAGCCGCACCTGACTATAAGCCGCACTTCCGGGTAGCTGGGAAGACCACGGGATCTGTCCATGTATAAGCTGCACCCGAATATAAGCCGCGCCTTTTGTTTTGTTTTTTTTTTTTAACTCCACACGGCAGAGGGGGCGGGGCGCTCCGGCCTGGCCCCACACAGCCCGGCTTCCCAGCGGCACCCCGTTCCTGGCAGTCCCACGCTGTCGCCGGCGGCACAGGGGCTGCTCCGCACATTTCCAGCCCCTGTTCCTGGTGATCCCGCGCTGCCGCCGGCTGCTGGCGGCACAGGGGCCAGCCCGCCCACTTGCCACTCTGCTTGGCCAGCTCTCACTTCCGGGTTGGCGTTCCGCTGGGATTTGTCCATAGATAAGCCACACCTGAATATAAGCCGCACCACTAGGGTAGGCTGGATTCTTCAATGAAAAAGGGGCGGCTTATATTCGTGAAATTACTGTACTTCAGTCACTGTTGACTGCAAAAATACTTCTTTAAATTACCTTTAGCGTAAGGTTTTGTTCTGAAAAATTGTGATGTACTTTTGTTTGTAACTACAAAAGCATTTTCCTTGATTGGTGAAGGTGTTTCTTTAGTTCCCTTCAGTTGCCTTTAACATAGACCACATTGTTGAATCACAGAGAAAGGATCAAATGCCAACAACATTCCCTGTTGTATGTAAGTTAAATGAACAGAAGGTTTTTGAAATAAACTAATAGGTCAAGGATGAGTCCATTTTGTCAAAATTTTCTGTGTCCGTCTAATTTTAGACATTGGTTTGGATTGCCTAAAAGTATCAAAACTGGTGATTTTGGTCTGCAGAAGGCTAGTTGGAAAGCCTAACTTTAGAAAATTGCCACTGTCACTGTTTAAATATTCTCTTCAAGTGCACTTGTAACAGGGCCAGTGGACTGTGGTGATTTTTCTAGTTCCCATAACTGTGGTTATTGAACATAGTAAAGGCTTTATTCACTTATTTGCTGTAGGGAGAAAGCTCCACTGGGCCTTCAGGTTCCCCTGTGTTGTTTCTGACAAGGAAACCTGCACATTTACACACACTTGTGCAAGAAATGCTAATGATTTAAGCATAAATTGACCTTCCTATTAATCTAGTGTCACCTGTGGAAATGGTGACTCTTGTAAGCCTGTGTCTAAAATAGGTTTTCATAATTTTACTCCTCCATACTCTGAAGTCTTAATGCAGATATATGTTCATTTTACTTGCACTCTGAATTAGTCTCTCTTTATTGCATGGGTTTATGGGTCTTAGTATCTCCATGGAGACACAGAGTCAGCTGCCCATTGAAATGAGGACATCACTAGGAATCAGATGTCTGGTACTTAGTTGTCAGAAAGCATCATTCTCCCTCACGCTGGGACACGGAGCCATAACCTTACCAGACCCTTTTATGGAGCAATAGAACCGTATAGAGAACTATCACTTAGATCTTACTTGCATATGTAACAAAGCAGGCTACCTGGAGGCTAAAAAATTGGCCTTACTCAGACACTCTGCTGGAGGCAGGAGGAGAGGAAAAAAAATCCCTTCAAAACCTCTGTATATCATTCCTCAAATTCAGAGTACACTTCCATTAGGTATTTTGTCTTTACAATGTAAGTGACAGAATTATGTAACTTTAAAATGTTGCTGAAGGAACAAATTTTATTTTCCAGGAACAGGACAATTGACCTTCACTATTACAGACACTGTAAGAGAGTTGGCTGTTATATGTAGGAAAGGATTAGCAATCAATGTAATAGAATTTTCCAGAGCATGCAGAATACAAATTTATTTCTCCAGTTGTTTTTTTTTAAAACTGGGGTTTTAAATAGGGATTTTGTATCCAAACGTCTTCAACAGCATTTTAGCAAAGATCTACAGCAACCTAGAAGGCAGGCCCAAGAACTTACACAATTTTCACAGTGCTGCTATGCAAAGAATTTCTTTGGCTTTGAGATCTGTAATGTACAACTCTAGTCATTATACTGCTGATGCTCTCAGTAATGGTATTCTCATTTATAATGGTGTCTTTAGTTGTGTACATGCTCTTTAAATGGGGAGGTGCTCTAAATGCACTAAATCAAAGCCCCTTGTTGCCTCTGCCTTCCCACCCCTCTTTGATTCGCAGTGTGTTTATGTGGTTTACTGCTGTTGATCTGTATGTATATGCCATACCATAGGAGTTTCTGTCTGTACTGCAGCCAAAATATTTTTTGGACAGGCTGTTTTAAAAAATGCTGATATTACTATTGCCCTTTACAAGTATATTAGACTTGATCTATTGTTTTGCATCACTGAAAAAGGCACTTTCTTCATCTACTGTTAATGGCATACATTACACAAAACTTGTGCTTCTGCTTTTTGAAATGACAATTCATCTGCTTCTTCACTACCCCTCTCCCTCGGACCTCTTCTGTTGGAAAAGCTCCTGTATCAGCAGAGACTTGTTTCTGATGCATCCAGTTGATCCAGTTGCTGTGTGGCTGTGGCAGCTCATACCTAAGGGTGCCTTGCTAACTATGTTGCTCTGAAAATGTACCAGAATTTCCATGAGATAAGAGAGATTGAACCATCAACATGATCAAAGTGAATGTGTTCATAATGCCTTTTCTCTATTACCTAATGTCAGCAATGTTTCTGTTAAAGGGTCTGGAATTTATTTCCTCATAGTGGTGAATGTTTGTGTGGTATGACCAAGATACACTGAAAAATGACACTATAGGGGAGTCCATACATGTTATATTTAAAAATCAGATTATCTAATGTGTGAGCCCAAAATGGAGTGGTCTATCACATGAGATAATTTTTCCCTTTACTGTGTAAATTTAAATTGATGCAAAATGAATGGTGGGAGGAGAGCAGGCTCTGCACAGGTATGTCTAAGTGAATTAAATCCCATTAAAGCCAGAAGTTCTTTAATATTAGATCTCAGTGGATGCATAGACTTCTACTAACCTTCTAATGTATCACAGGGGTTGTAATGCTGAGGAATCTGACTTTGATTGCTTCTCCACATGAAGGGAGTCACTGCATGTGGCAGATGTGCCTGCGTAGTCTTTTGCCAGTGCCCCTCAAATTTCCCTAAATGAGTTTACTGCAGCTAGAATAATTTCTAAATCATTTTCACAGTAGGAAAGGCTGTCATTAAAGAAAATTGCACTCATATGTGAACTCTGCAAACATGACACTGCCAGCTGGCATAGTGACATAGAAAATCATACTGGATTTCATTTCTGTATTATGAGATATCTGCAGCAGGTCAGCTGTTCTGGTACCATATGTGATGTAGAGCTGCTTAAGATGTTGTTGGAAGAACACCACAGCCAGATACGTGTGTACATATGGCATGCTTGCTTCTTTGCAGGACCTTTCTGGTTTCCAAAAAGATATTCTAATTGTTTTGAGAGTTGGGATTTTTTTTCCTAATTCAGCTGATGACACCTGACCTACCCATGCTGCAGCTGGTAAGAAGTCTCATAGGAGTTCTTCTGAAGCCAAAACATCTACTCAGAGAAGTAGCTGGCTACCAAAGGAGGTAAGATGGTGAGATGTAAGTTGAACAAGCCAGTTCACAAGCTGGCTCACACACATCTTTGTGCACATACACACACATGCATATCTTAGGAGCTGTTCATCCAGGAGCTCCCACAGTGCCCCGTGCAGCTGGTTTTTGTCGTAAGACTCTATTTACTGCATATATGAGCACCACAGTCAGATACACAGTAAGTACAGAAAAATGGTGTCTCATATTGTATGCAAACAGACTCCTCCCAAAGAATGGTACTGAAATCTTTACACAATAGTAGCATGTGACTTAATGGGATCCAGCAGTTTCTGAAAGCCCAATTTAATGTACAGTAATTTCACAATTATAAGCCGCACCTTTTTCATTGAAGAATCCAGCCTGCCCCAGTAGTGCGGCTTATATTCAGGTGCAGCTTATCTATGGACAAATCCCAGTGAAATGCCAACCCAGAAGTGAGAGCCAGCCAGGGAGGGTGCCTGGGGCTGCCTTTAAAGGCTTCGCTGGTCTATGAAAACTGTTGCAACTTGAGCACCTGACACCAAACCCAGCTGGCAGCAATTCTGTTACTAATTTGTTACTTTGTTACACATGGATCCTCGCTTTTAAAAAAAAAAAGTGCGGCTTATATTCAGGTGTGGTTTATAATTTTGAAATTGCTGTAAGTAAATGCAATCAAATCCTTTAATGAAAGAAATGTGCTTATGTATGTCATCTTTTCCTTCAAAATATTATAAGCCTACCTTACAGCTCTGATCATGACTTTGCCTCTTGTACCACAGGGGGAAAAAAGAAAGAAAGGAAGTGAAAATAAAGATAATAGGGAAAATTCTCAAGCTTAGGCAATGAAAAATGGCTGTACTCACCTCCCTGTACATGGATGAGAATTGACAGTTTAACAGTACTTTCCATGCAAAGAGTTTCTATTTCTCCTCTCTGTAGTTTTACTCCCTCCTTCCCTTTCCTTCCATCAGAAGGGGACCATTCAACCCCCTAAGGAGAAGAGAAATAGGCCTGATAAAAATAGCTCTGTGGAGGCATCTTTTCACTTTCCAGATTTTCTTCCACAGCTCTCCAGACCTGCAAAACACATGATGTTTCTACAGACCAGATGAGAGAAAACAGAGAAAGATGGCTTTGGTTATCTTTCTGCAACAGGCACTGCATAATACTGAATAGTTTCATGGGTCATTTTTTCTGTAGTGTGGAAAAAGCTTTTTTCTTTTCTGTGCAGGAGTCTGTAGTCCTTTCAACCACCTTTTGGATGGATTTCTGCAATTTTAATTCATTTTACAGCAAAATTTCACAGCAGCAGGGACAGAAAGTGAAGAAGTCCTCATTTACTATTGGAAGTTGGCCAAAAGCTGGACTAGATGTACAAAGGGCCAAGACAAATTTAAAACTGTTTTAAAATCTGCCAAAGTGATCTACAGTCAGCCCACCAAGGTTTTTAGAAGTGAACTGTCTCTTTAAGCTTGGCTCCAACACTTTTGTCCTGTAGCGAGTGGAAAGTGGATGATGAAAGTAATTTAAAACATTCAGAAATGCAGATAACAGTGGTCTGGTGACTTTAGTAGCATTATGCTGCTTGCAAAACCCCCTATGAATTATGTGTTAGATATTCTGTTTTTCCTAGAATGCCATTTAGTGCCAGCCCACATGTATTTTGGCCTAGACTGCTGTCTCATAGGTTGTATACATTTAGATATATCTGGGAGAGCCAGGCTCATGTAATGCTGGAGCCATCACCTCATTTGAGAAACATTTGAGAAAATCAAAGCTCACTAATTTCGAGTGCCTGCTTTCATTTTATGTCTCTATACACACAGATATATACAAATCACATGGATATATATATTGATCTGTTTGTTTGGTTTTTTTTGCTTCCTTCTTATTTTTTGCACTGAGCAGATCAAGAACAGGGCCTGTACATAGTTACAGTCAGTCTTAGCTTAAATGCAACAAGCGTGTTATGCTGGACTTGGTATCCCTACCAAAATCCCAATGAAAGGAAGTGTTGAGACATTTCAGGGTAGGAAGTTGAAGCAAGTAATTAATCATTTATTTCAGCTAAAGCAGTCCTAATCCTTTCTCTTTATAGGTTTGCATCAGTCTTTACACAACTGGTGTGAATATATTTATATTTTCCACTACCTACATTGTCCTGTGATTTGAAGAAAGACAGGCTGTAGATAAAGTGATGCCTTAAGTTTTAGCTTTCATATTTTCCAGATTCTGAACT
>VRYO01002297.1:48965253-48977595 GCA_009812075.1 Sialia sialis
AGGCAGATTGGATTCAGTTCATTCACTTGGCACACAGGGGTCAAATATAAACTGTGTCTGACAGGAATGTATTGAAATCAGAGAGGAACTGAGTCTTCAAATTCAGACTTTTGGTTTAGTTTAATTGCTACTTGAACCTCCCTAAAATCCAAAATCAAATCTCAGATTAATCTGCCAGTCCTGATGCCTCCCACAGATGAAATTTAAATGACTGAGGAGAGAAACTTCAAACTGCACAAGCATGTATAAGTATTAGCAGTGTACAGAGACTAATGAATCTCATAGCACCTCATATGAGCAAGTTTAGGGTTGTTTGAGGTTGAAATTCACAATGTTACTTGTCCTAAACCCCATAAAAAGCCCAACAGCTAACTTCTCTTTCTGGAACAGTGTACACACCCACTCACTGCTGACTAAAACTGTTTTTCATGACAGTGGTATTACCCACCACTGACTTTCCGTATTACAAGAGAGGCCAGCTGCAGCAGGTCCGGAGTAAGGAAATGCCACTCTTGGTTTTCTTACTTCTTTGGCAGAGACACAGACAATTTGGTTTTCATTACACACACAGCTTTTATTTTTAAGTTGGATCTAGAGGAAAGGGTATTCACCATCTCCATCACTTTAGACAGGCTTTGATCTACAAAATTCTTTAATGCTATCACACAAGGAGTACTTCTAATCACTACACTTTGTTTAGATGTAGAATAAAAGATTGTGATCCAGCTAAGTAATAAATTTGGAGGTTGGGAAGACCACTCTTTGCTTTGCAAGCAGTATACAGTGTGGGAGCATGCTAGATATGAGATGTTAGAGCATTGCACTATTTTAGTGTTTTCTGCAGTCCTGTGGAGCAAGCATTAACAATCCTGGTTTTGGAGTGCAGGAAAATGAAGCAGAAAAAGAAATAGCAGGGAACTCTTTACTTTTTGGGGGCAAGTGGGAGGAGAGAATTTAGGCAAAAGATTGGAGCAGACACAGCTGTTGCAATGTAAGATGTGCTGTGCTCTTTTCTACTGCCCTTGGAAGAGGGAAAGGGTGAAATCTGTACCCACCTTACAGGCCAAACACTATGACTGATGTCAACCCACCTAATGCTGAGGAAGGGAAAACCCAGCTGCTCATGCATTGAGTTAGGTGGGGAACTTCTGCAGTTCATTACAAAAGCTCATCCTGGGAAGGTGGATGCCTTCTGCAGTGGCAAAGGAGGCAACTGGTGAGAGGTGACTTCTGCTACTGAGCCAGAACAGTTGTGCTGCTTGTGATGGCCCACTGGAGCTCACAGCATTGCTCCAGTCCAAAGATACTACTCTTCCATTAACATGCCTGTGTTGTGGTGCAGAAGACTCTGTCACCACTGCCCAATAAAATTGGTCAAATCTGATAATGCACCAGCCTGGCCTGTTCCTGGGTGCACAGTGCAACAGGTTGGTTTGTTCCAGTCAAAGGAATAACAGCCAGGTGAGGTCAGAAACCAGCCCCCACTGAGCTGTACCGGGCTACCCAAGGGCCAGTGGCAGGTCTTAGTCTCAGGTGCTGAGAAGACAAGACTTGCTGCTTTGCATCCCACTTCTCCATGTGGGACCTCAGACCTTTAGGTCTCTTTCTCCCTTCCCCAGCACAAAATATCAGGACTACATTGTAGATCTCATTGAAGACTGAGAAAGTACCTTTTGCTCTGCCTAGATTCTGTTCACAGGGGAGTACAGTAATTTCGCAATTATAAGCCGCACCTGATTGTAAGCCGTGCATCCGGGTAGCGAGGTAGACCACAGGATTTGTCCATATATAACCCGCACCAGAATAAAAGCCGCTTTTTTTTTTTTTTTAAAGGGAGGATCCATGTGTGACAAAGTAATGAGTTAGAAACAGAATCGCCCCAGTGCGGGGTTTGGTGTCAGGTACTCAAGTTGCAACAGATTTCATAGACCAGTGAAGCCTTTAAAGGCAGCCCCAGGCACCCTCCCTGTGCCGCCTGCCGTGACCCCCATCTGCTTGGCGGACTGCTCTGCAGAGCCCGCTGGCAGCGAGCCCCTGCTCGCCACAGCACGCCCCGCAGCGAGCCTGCGCGCCACTGCTTGCCGTGGCCCCGCTTCCTCGCCCACTGCCGGGACGGGGGGGCTCACTGCGGGAGGGGCGCCGCCGGGGCACAAAACCTGCTCCCCACCTGCCCCCAGCCCGCCTGGTCCCTGCCCCCTGCCTGCCTGGCCACGGTTCCACAGCAGCTCCACGGCAGCTCCCTGGCCAGCCATGGCTCCACGGTGGCTCCACAGCAGCTCTCTCCCCGGCTTGCACTTCCGGGTTGGCATTTCGCTGGGATTTGTCCATAGATAAGCCGCACCTGATGATTAGCCGCACCAGTGGAGAAGGCTGCATTCTTCAATGAAAAAGGTGCGGCTTATATTCTTGAAATTACTGTAATTTACTTGTTGGGTATAGTCTATTTGCTTTCATAGATTAACAAGAAAATAATGTTTTATAGATTTGGTCATTATTCCAAGTATTGTCAAGCCTATTCTACATTCCAAACTGTGTAACAATTGAGCAAACAGTTCCATAAATCTGTATTTATAATCTTAAGAGTCTTTTTTCAAAATGGATGTATGCTCTCCCGAGGCACTTCCTTGTATGTATATGTCTGGTCTCATAACTGCATGTTACAGTAAGCTTTCTGGCTTAATCCAGAGAACAGAATCAGCATCCAGATGGATTATGGCACTGTGACTCTGGGGACCTGTTGTCATATTTTTCATCTACTTAGCTGAACTTGCTCAAATCACTGGGTGAGATTCTCAAATAGGGCTCGCTTATTTCTGCTGGGGTGAGTGAGGCACTTTCACAGTTCTGTGGGCCTCAGCTTGTGTTCCTCCTGTGCAGAACAATGGTTGTAATAATGCTTTCTTTGGCTGACTCTTCTTTTTAGGTTATGCTAGTCACTCTGCAGACATAGCAGAGAGACAACAGGAACTTCTTTTTGGCCCTGAAGGAATAATAACAAATCCAAAATCCACTGAGATCATTAGAAGTCCTTTCTATCTTGGATCATGCTCTGTGTGTTTAAGATCAATCTTTTAGCTAGCATTTCCTATCACTAAATTTGTGAGAGATGAGCCATGAAAGAAGGACCTGAACAGACGAAAAGAGAATTCTTTTCTTTGATTAACACATGTCACCCAATTACACTTTGGCAAAATTTCCTGTGTGTTAGTCCTAGTTCTGGGAAAAAGGAGAGTGTCCCAAAGGTCAGCTGTGACAGTGCATGAAAAGAACTGCACTTGCACTGTCATGAAAAAAACTTTCTGTCAAGGTAGTGGATAGTTATTAAAATGCTGCTGAATTTACCATATAAGGCATATTGGGTTCCAAGCTGGACTGGTCTGTGACTGTCAGTGTGATTCAACAGATTCCATGCATCGGATTCCAAATCTGCAATACTTTGTTCTCCTGCCTCTGATTAAGGTCTTGGATCCATACAACTCTCACATTTAATTGCAGTGTTCTTGGTTAAGAACACATCTTTAATCAAGTGCTGGGCGGCCCCTGTTAGCACAATCAGATGTTCTAATGAAAGAAAGGAATTGTAGGTGTTGCCAGCAGAGCTCACACAGAGAACGCTGAAAAGGCAGGCAAGCAGAGGGCTGGAAAAGTTTGTGTCTCTTCTCTTTAATCACCCCTCCCCTCTCCTGCTGACATTTTGTGACTCAGTAGAAGCTGCCAAATCACAGATGGTTGTGGAGCCTGCTTGAAGCAGAGTAAAACAAGGAAGCTAGTATTTGGGAGAGATTGGAACAGTAACAAATAAGGCTGACCTGATTATTCGAGCATGGCCGGACAGAGTGCCAAACTGGATCTTCTGATATTTGCTGTGTGATTTATATTTCAATATATACTGCAGGATATAGTAAAAAAGTGCTGCATTCCTTGTGTGTCTCCTCTGCCATGAAACTAGGGTTTTTTTGTGCTCTGAACCTCCTGACTTTGGAATTTTGGTGTACTGGTTATATTAAACATGGTTTAGAGTGGGCACCCATACCAAATCAGATAATGTTTGCTTCTATAGCCATAAATATAGATATTTTGTTGCAAATATTTTTAATTGGAAGCAACTAATATTCCATTAATATAAAGTTGTGCTATTGCACACTGGGACTTGCAGTTTCAGCACTGTAGCAGTGACTTGAAGTAAAAGAATGTCACATTATTTACAATAGTTCATTCTTAGCTACGCTCCAATGTCACTTTTGCTACCCTGTCTGATGCTTCCTCAGTGAAGGCCCATGTTGGAGAAAAAGAATGGTTTCAATCACTGAAGTTTAAAGAACAGAGCCAGAAGAGAAGAATGCCGAGCTGCAGGCAAGAGTCATCAAGCACTGCTTCTGCCCTCCTGACACTCTGGCATCTGACTAAACTCCTCTAGGAGTACGGCTGCAGCTGCAGTACAAGCCCAGCTAAACCTTGGCAGCACTCAGCAGCCTCATGTACTTTGTGGGAGGGAGAGGAAAAAAAACAAAGGAAAACAACACAACCAAATAACAATATCCCCCAGAAGTAGGAAGATTAGTTATTTCATTCTGGAGATAATGTTTCTCTGATTTTCAGTCACAGGAGTATGTATCTGTGCACACTGATGGCTTGTCTGTTTCATATGTTTTCTTTGGGGTACAGTGACAGTGTTCCCACTTTGTAGCTGGAGAGCAGAGGCACAGAGAAACTGATGTTTTAAAGGCATAGAACCATGTAACTCCAGAGAATTTGTGTGGGATTCTGGTCTCCAAACCAAGTTTCAGCATCTGCCCAGCTATTGTCTTTCCTCCCACCCTGGCCAAACTGAGATTATATGGTAGAAAAGGAAATTGAACCTATACCTCTCACATCCCCCATTCCTACCAAGACTGGGATTTGAGCCCTGCATACTTGTTCTGTTAGAACTCTGGACATTGCTTGAAGCTGTAAATACACTTAACTTGCCTTTCTACATTAAGGGGAGTCTGTTTTAATAGAAAAAATAGGCCAACTGTGCATATGGTGAAAATATACATTTTTTAACCTGCTTTTCTTTCATTTGGGAAAAAAAAAAAAAAGCAGGTTGAAAACTCCTTCAGCAAGATGCCTTCATTTTCTTCCTGATTAACTTCTGTCTGCATCATTTTAAACACTTTTAGTCTTGTTTCTTTTTATTCAAAATTTTATTCCCAAACATTTTATATCCCAAACTTTTCAAGCATCCATTAATGGGAATTTTGCTTTGCTTCTAGCTATGCTTTGGAATTGTCTCCAATACCATTCTGTTCTCTCAAAATAGGATTAAAAATGTGTTTTGTGGATGAAACTTTCCCTGAATTATGAAATGAGACAGAGCATATTCAAACTGTTACCCATCTCCTTCTTTTTGTATACTGACATAAGTCAGCTCTTTTCATTAGTGCTGCAGACTGAGCAGAGGAATTGTTGTGGTACCATATGCCAATACCAAGTAATTCCTAACATAGGTTACAGATGCCCTGGGGCACATCCACACAACGAAGAGGACTTGGGGCACTCGCTGTCCTGAGTGATGGTAAACCGCTGGATGTCCCTTTGCAGTTTTCTCTGAGTCACTTCCACACAGCTTAGTCATGGAGTTAGCACCTGGGTCTCAGTGAGCCCTGCAGGTTCATGTGGTCCCTCTGAAATAACATTTTCAAGAACCTCCAAACATTCACTTGCAGGCAGTGAAATCACTGTTACTTATGTGGTTAGAAAACACACATGCAAAACAATAAACTTTCCTTTTAGAAACTTATTATTTTGTTTTACATAGCAGTGGGCAGCACATGTTAATGTGAGACCAAACCACAGACTAAATGACACGTCTCTTTCTGCAGACAAATTTAACTAGCATTGAAGTCTATGGGAGTTTTGCCACTGACTAGTGGAAATACTAGCAATTCCTTAAGGTCAAACAAAGAGCACAACAATATCAAGAAAAAAATAGCTGAAAGTTGCCCTTGAAACATATATGTAAAAGTCCTGCTCATAAGAAGTTCATTGGCTGGACTAGCACATCTGCTCAGGAGCAGTCTCCAAACTGTTAGGAAATTAGTATGACACAGTTTCATTGATAGCTATTTTGTTTAGCAAAAAATTACTTTCTCTCCCTTTAAAGAAGATGATAATTAAAGAATGCAAATGCAGTACACAAAATCCTATTGATTAGACCTTTATCCTATTTAGTGCTACTGATCCCGGATTTATTTGAGAAGTGTTTAAGTGGATAAATTTGTTTCAAGAAGTGAACTATTGTCTTAGATTACCAGAGTGTATTTCATATTCTGCCAAAGTAGGCTTCTAAAAGATGCCCTGCAAAATAGGGTAGATAAAATAAAGTAGGAGAGTAATAATTTGCTGGGTAATTTTTTAATAACAGCAAAATACTTTTAATGTGAGAAACACAAATGTAGTTGAGTACTTGGAGGCATCAGGGGAGATTTAGACTGCATTATGTTAAACACAAACACAGTGATCATAATTTGTGTGCATAAAATTGTTATAATCAAAACAAGTGTACTGAATCTTCAAATGCTCCAGTGCAATTTATCACAGAGGCATCCTACACCTTGCATTTTATGTGGCTGTGCAAATATTAAGAAACTTTTTACTGCAAAGTGAGATAAATCTTCTTTCCTGTGGGCTCATAGGAAGTTCAGGGTCAGCAATGACTCGTTTCTGCATGCCTAGATCATATTAGAGGTACTAACTATGGCCTGCTTTTGGAAGTATCAGGTCTGACCCCTTCCTAGCATTGCATGTTTACAGATTTACCCTGGTGATGCTGTTTACACAGCATGGTCATTGTGTCTCCATGGGCCTCAGTGCAGCCTGTGAAACCAGAGAGCTTGGTCAGAAGTGGAGGAGAAGGACATGACCAACTGACCCTGAGAGTCAAGTAAACCTCATGCTATGTAAAATGTTACGTCTCTAAAGCAATGGGCAAGCAGTGATTTCGTACGGTGAATTCACATTTTGTGTCAGAATAACCACTGGACAATCCAAGTGTAACTTGGTACCTGGTGCTTGCTTGGGCTACTTGAGCAATACAAAGACATTGCAAAAGGGAAGCACACACTTTTGGCAAAACATGTATCCCTATAATGCACAGTTTCTCTGGAAATCAGGCTCCAGACATTAGTAACTTCCCAGGACACTGTCAGAGTCTAAAATCTCAACAGCCAAGAGGCACAGATAAGACCAATCCAACCTCACCTTTCTCAAAGGCAAAGCTATATTCAGATCCAGCCTGACAATACTAATGGGTATCTCCAGGTTCTGGCTTCTGATGTCTGTAACTCACTGAGAGCAGTGTGTTTCCTCTCACCAAAGGATAGCTGTGTCCAAGAGATAAATTACTCTGGTTTATCTCTGGGGCTACCTTATATTTCAGTCTTGACTGCTACCTATTGCTGTCACTGAATCTCACTTATCTCTCGTCATGTTTCTCTGGCAGTTAAAAAAAAAAAAAAAACAAAAAAAAAAGGAAGAAAGCACATTTCTTAAAATTTCCACTTTTGTGAGACAAAAGGAACTTCATACTATTAGTTGCTGTAGGCAACCTCCAGACAGATTTGAATGCTCTCCGGGAATGCCAAAGGTGTTCTGTGTCCCAGCTTTCCACCCTTCAAGAAGTCATCCTCACTGGTTGTCAAAAAGCATTAAGTTCTCTGGAGAAACCATGGATGTAAATGCCACTTGAAAAATAGATGTATCAAATTATAATTACCACTCGAATTCCCATATTGCAGTTATGTAATTGAAGGTTTTGGTTTTTTGTTTAAAGTATTAGTTATGTTTTTATATCTGTTAGGAAACAGATGTAAAACATCTTTTTGTCATTTCTGAAGAAGAAAAATGGCTGAAAGTTGAAAATATGTGCTTCTCCCTGGTCCAGTTCTCATTAAGTACATAGTATTTGGATTTTATTTCTTCATGTTCTGAGTAGCTAAAGTCTCCTGGTTGATTTGTGAAGGTTTTTCTCAAGCACATATGGACATGAGATCTCTGCCACATGACTGAATTGCCGATTAGTTGCTTTGTGACCCACAAGACCTGTGTATCTCTAGTGATCCTTTAAGTACCTGTTGCTAGTCTTCCACAGCCACAAAGTAATGCAAAACAGCACAGACCATGGAGAAAACAAAAAACGTAACCCAAGGTCTACAGCCAGACCTAACAATGCAGGGCTTAGGGAGTTTGGGTTGTTCTCCCTTCTCTGCCATTCATTTGCTTTGCAACTTTGGACAAGTCACTTTGACCTGTCATCTTTCTTTCTTCCCTTTTGCTTTTATTCCCTTTCTCATCTACTTGAAAGCTCTTATGTGCTTAGTATTTCTACACTTTCCCCATACAAAGAATTCATAAGCTAATTGGAGTTTGCATCCAGCTACTATATGAAGCTTTTTGTTCCTATTGCCTTAGAGAGTGCTCTTGTGATGCACACCTACAGGTAAGTAATGCAAGTTCAGTGAAGAGATTAAATATAACCTGCAGCAAGAACAGTAAATTGTGCAGTACCTGAGTGCAGAAAACAATAGCCATCAGCCTCAAATATTTCTAAGTGAATCTGATTCCCAACTAAACCACTGCTGTGACTCACAGCTGTTATGCCATGTAAATACTTTTCTCAGAGACAATAAAATATAATTGGAGTCAGCTTGTTGTTATTGATTAGAACATAATGCATTAGAGAGCACTCTTCTCCATGCACTCTATTTATAGGCCCTGCATCATGGAACTGTCATCATAGCTTTTCCGTCCTCATTGCACAAACATGAACAAAGTATTAAACATGCATTCCAGTTAGCCCCCTAATTTTAACCTGTCAAAAGTGACAGAAGATAAAGTCATTCAGACTATAATATTAAGCATTTCTGTAAGAATCTAAGCAAGCAGAGAGAAATCCAAGGGAAAAGGGGTGTGATTTAGCAAGGGATGTTAACTTTCTTTCTATGGGGTGTGCTACACATTGAAGACATGGTATGTATGTTTACACTGCCAAAAACTTTTACAGGGCAGATGGCACTATGTCAGTATTTTCTCCCTGCAAAAGTGGCTTTGTACCTAGCTCTGCAGCTTTTCTTCCACACCCTCCAGGAATCTGCAATCCCAGGAGAGCCCTTCTTAAAGAGATTTGCAGTGGAAAGCAACGCTTGTACTCTGCCAGACCCAATTCACTTTAAACTGCAGTCAACTGAATGAGGTGCAAGTTAGCAGGCACGTAAGCAGGAAAGAACCTTTAGGCTAAGGCAGTGCAGCTGCACACACAACTAGAGAAAAACTACTGTGCTAGCAAAATACTCTTCCTACTCCTTGCTTTGTGTGCCACAGAGGGTTGAACTTTGAGATTGCTGCCTTCAGAGCTGTTGCTGCAGGGTGGTAATAGTGCAGGACCTCAGAAAGCCTCTGATTTAAAGTCTACTTTCTGCAGGGGCACAGAAAGTGGCCATCTCAAGAATGAGGTTTATATAGGCAAAGACCAATGCTGCGACAGCGTGATGTGTTCCATGAAAAATAGCAACTGTAGTGCTCTTGAGGAAGTCTCTTTGGTCTAAGGTACTCCAAACCTTCCCACAGCCCCAAGGGTGAAGTTGCTGTCGTACAAAGCCCTCTTTCCTGATAGCAGGTAGCTAACAGAGTCCCGGCAGGGCAAAGCACATAAGCACATGACTAACTGCTTGAAGTTAGATATGTGCCCAACTAGCTCACTGAACTGGAGCCAAAGGATGGAAAAGGTGATAGTGAAGAGAACATTCAATTGAAAAAGCAGGGGAAAAAAAAAGCACAGCATGTTACTGGAAACATGAGAATCCTTATGAATTCCTATACTCCAACATAGTCTCTTTTTTTCCCCTGCTTGCAGCCTAGCACATCCATGGCATGTTGGAGCAATTCCCCCTGGAGGGGTCTCTATTTCGGTGGAAATTGTTTTAGAAGTGTAACTTATTGGGATTGCTCATAGTGATTGCTGGTACTAACTGTGTAGTTTTCTGGCAGAGAAAGTGAGTAGTATTTAAAAGTGAGTAGCAAACAGCAATGGAAGAAGACCTACAATAAATGCTGCTGTTTACTAGCTATGAAGAAATAAGGTTACTCCAGATTGTGCATCCTTCTGCTAGAGCAGACCCAGGACCTCAGAGCACCACAAAGCAAGGTGCACCTGTTATAAATAGCCACTGAAGGTTGTTTGAGAGTCTTATGAAAGTATAAAATGTTTTTTGCAAAACTAGATCTTTCACTTGTCCTTCATGGCATGACACATCAGGAAATTCTATTGCTGTGATATATTAACTTGGATATTTTAGGCCTGGCTGTCATTTTGAGCAAAATGGGCAGTAAAAACACTAATCAAGTTGAAATAGAATTTATGTCTGCCTCAAGATGTGTCACACTTTCTGCTTTGGGTAAACTGTGCCAAAGGCAGATACATTTCTTGATGTGTGTTTGTCTGTCTCAGCTCCTGCAGCCTCAGTGGTGCCTGTGGACAGACCATGGAGCAGTACAGCAGTGTTCCTGACTCTTCCCTGCAAAACTTTTATCCCATGCTTTTAGTGGCAGTGGTCCTCCCTGACCTTCTAGCTGTTAAATTGTCCCAGGTGTCTCCAGACTGAAAGTAAGTAAATTTTATATCTAGAGGAAAGAATGCATATTGTTCCCAATGCACACGGTAAAGAGCAGGAGGGAGTGAAGGAATGGGTAGAGCATGATGGATTTCCTCATATCAGATTCCTGTGGGCCTCAGGAGAACACATGGTTCTGTACCGGTGCTGGCTCACTGCTTGACATGGAGGACATTGTCCAACAAGTGCTGAATTGTTCATAGAGTGCTCCTCAACAACCTCCTTGTGCCTGATTTCATGAGGAAAGGGGAAACAAAAATTCTTGGGGGATTTCTTTCGGGCTGCTGCTTCCCTGGCACACAACAGGCTGATGGACATCAGAATACACAGGCATTGAACAAAAGAGGAGATCACTACAAAAGGAAGCTGAAAGATCAGGCACTGCTCCAAGCATGGCTGCTGATGTATAAAATATAATCCAGATGGCATGCAAAACATTGTAGCTGCCAAACATATCCCATGAAGAGATCAGGGTGGTCTCCAGGGTTGGACCACTAAAAAGAAAAAATGCACTAATGGCAGCAAGACGGGGAAACTTGGCCAAGTCAGGACAAAAGTCATGCGTGTGCCAGTTTCCATGCTTCACAGCTCTGCTATGTCTGTGAGAAAGGAGCTACCCATGGGCATGGTCACACAGACATAGGCACATGCTCAGCCCAGGTACACATCCCAAGGTGCCTCAGACTTGCATTGCTCTGCGATGCCACCGGTATCGGATGGTGCTGCTGACTCAGACTGCAGCTTGTGCTGCTGCCAAGGGCGACTTTACTGCCAGCCATGCATTCCTAGAGCTAATGCCTGTGTCCCTGCTTAGCAGGCAGTATTGGGGGAAAGGTGCAGCTGAAAACCAATCCAAATTAAAAATAATGATGCATGTTCAGCCTGAGACACTCCCTGACTCAGTCTGCCACAGGTCTCTACTGCTAGTGACAGTGCAAGGGAGGCTTTCGACATGTGCCAGTCTTGTTGCATTTGGTGACAGTGTGAAATTAGATCTATGCACATGAAATCTGAGACTGGTTCATAGAGGTCAGACTTAGACCAGCATTGAAGGGTTTGTTTCAAGGAGACTGTTTTTCTGGACTGTTCTTTCGGACTGAAATAGAAATAAGCATTAGTCTTGTGGCCTGCCACGCCAGCGAGCTCTTTGCCCAGTTTCTGTGCCTCCTTGAGAAGACCCATCATCCTTTCTCTTTGGTTTTTGCTGTCAACATACATTTGTCTATGGCTCATATGCTCATCCAAAGCTTGTGGATCACAGACTTCAGCACCACAACATGCTGCGCAGTCTTCACTTGTTGCTCCTCTTGTTTTCATGAGGTTTTGTTAATGGCAGCTGGTTTTCCGCTCACACTGAGCCAGGAGCAGTCAAAGCATCTTGGTTTTGCAGTCGTGTCTCATGCAGTCTTGTAGTAGATGGTCAAAACTGGCACGACTCATGCACTCTTAAAGACAGATCTTCCAGAAGCTGATTTCCAGATGTCTAATCCCTGCATGAGCACCTTGTGGTGGGAGAAGGAGCAGCCCTCTTTCCCTCTCATATAAAAGGCAGAAATTAGTTCTAATGCAATAAGTATATTCTTGATAAGTACTTCATGTCAGCTCTGGGCATCCCTGTGGTGAGTACTTGTACTCATATTTACAGTAATTTCACACTGATAAGCTGCACCTATTTCTCTGAAGAATCGAGCTG
>VRYO01002297.1:48978595-49062270 GCA_009812075.1 Sialia sialis
CTTATGAGTGTGAAATTACTGTATATTTGTGTATTTTTTCTGTTCTTTTCTTCTTCGTTTTCTTTTTCCTTTGCACATGCCAGGTCAAATAATTTTATCATTACACTACACAGTTTCTTTCCATTGTGTTTTTGACACAGAGATGTGTCATTTCCTATGGCTCCCTTCACTGTTTTCATGTGTAGCCCTTCATACCCCTCTCCCTGAATGCCCATTCATTTGCTACTCCCTTAGCACTGTCTGGTTGCCCAGCTTCTTGGTGCTGTTCTGAGCAGCAGCAAAACTATGTTCACACATGGAATGTCAGTTCATGCACAGTACGTGCCAGTAATGGCCAGTCAGAGGCGAGAGAACTTCCCAGAAATTCAAGCCAGCTTGAGCCAATAGTTTTTGATAACAAATTATGTCCAAAAAGAAAATAATATTGGAAATTTAGAAGCATGAACATTTATTCTTCCAATATTTTCCATTTACTTCAAAGTTTCCCTACTCTATTCTAGAAAGACATAAACATATGAATTAATGATCAGTTCTGGCCCTGCAAATACTAGAAATTAATTTCATGTCGCACACTGACTGTATTATCTGAGCAGAGCACTCTGATAGCGTGTGCACGTCTACTCATGTGACAGCCACTTGACAATGTGGCTTCACCAGAGGTTGCAGATGCAAGCCTTGCATTCCATCAGATCAGATTTCCCCTAAAAAATGGCTGAGTTCTCAAACATACAAATATCCTAAATACAGACATTTGCATTTTCAGTCTTCATGCTTCCTATTATGATTTTTACATATATATATATATATATATATATACATATGCCTTTCAGGAAAGGGAATGAAATATTGAAATCAGAATGCAAAGTCTAATAAACTCCCTGAACAGGAGATATGATCAAATAACATGCAATGGAAAAAAAACCTAAAAATTTGGAAATTGAGTGACAACAGCCAAATGGACTGAGATGAAACGAGGGTCAGTGAAAAGCATGAAAACTTGCCAAAATTACTCCAAACAAAATACTGACTCTAAGGAAGAAAGGTGAAAAAAAGAGCGTAGAGAAGATGCTAAGGAAATGAAATGCTTAAAAAGAAAGGGAAAACTCCAAAACAAGCGAAAACACCAAAAGTGAATGGTATGACAAGAAGTGCAGGGAAATGGACCAAAGCTTGCCCAAGTAATCCTCACTGAAATCACAAGATTTCATTGATTTCATTCCCTTTCCTGAAAGGAAGAAATATATATATATATATATACACATATGTACATATAATATTTTTATAATAACAATAGAAATGTAATCCTCAAATCTCTAAACCAAAAATACTGCTACAAAAAGTGCATTTTAATTTTCTGTGTTCTCCTGTGTCTGTCCAGCATTCCTGTCTCCTAGATTATCAAGTCTTCTGCCAACCTGCTAAACTATCTTTCTTGTAAAAAAGTGATGCGGGAATTAAGGCAGTGAATGACCTGGAATACACATACTATGCCTGATTGGAATCCTTGTGTGTGACAGAATAATGAAAAACATATATCTGCCCGCAGTGCTCTGATAATTCATTAATTATTTGCATTGCACTCTGAAATTCTCTGGTGGGAGTCAGGGCTCTGTGGTTATCCCTAGCAGCAGTAGCAGGAGTGGTTTTAGCCCTACAAGAGGGACTGGTTTGGTGGCTGAATGCAGCCTTATGCCCACTGCTGTTGTGCCTTAAACCTTAAGTTCAAAGGTATTTTGTGGATCTTGTTACTTTGGCCACTTCTCCCCATTTGATATTGAAATGTCATGTGATTTTTGGAAGAGGCAGCTTCCCTTAATCCACCAGAATTGCTTCCATTACAAACAAACTTCTCCCGGTTGATCTGGAGCCTGTGCTGCCTTGTGCCTGTTGGCTCTGACGATTCCCTGTTTCAGGGTGGGAGTGGAAAGTAAATGCCAAAACTCCAGCACAGCAGCAGCCCCCAGGAAGCCACTCAGATCTCACAGATCTCCTCTGCCAAATTGGTGCCAACCCCACCAAAGCATGAGCTAATGCAGGGGTGACTGAGCACTGCTGGATGGGGACCCCAGCTCTGGCAGCAACCAAAGAAGGCACGAGAGAGGGTTGAAAGTGGTTTGGGGGGGCAATGGGGAATGAGAAGGGGACCTCCACAAAGAAAGGCCCCAGGAGGATGAAAGGGCATAAAGTGAGATGGAGGGCAGCTGAGCAGAGGGATGGAGAGCTGGGGGACACGAAAAGAAGAGAATAGGAAGGAGGAAAGATGGTGACATGGGAAACCATGGAAAGGATGACAGAAGAGGGGAAACAAAGAGAGAGGATGATTTCAAGCACCTAGAAGGGGTGCTGAGAAATGAAAGGAATTGTCCAGGGTGACAGAGGTACCTGGGGAGCAGACCAGCAGTGACGACAGCATGAGGGCTGACAGAAACTTTGTGGGCAAAAGAGAAAAGGTAATGGAGAGAACATGAAGGGACACTGGATTTTGCATAAGAAGAATCAGAAAAAGGGGAAGAAAGCATGCAGCACATTAGTGTAATAGAGATAGATAAAGAAGGAAAGTGAAGAAGCAAGGAACTGACCAGGACTTTTAGAGACTTCAGTTCATGCAGATCTGTTCCAGCCCAGCTTTTGAGGGTGACTCTCAGGATGAAATCAGGAACCTGTTTTAAACACACTCCGAATTTTGGAAACTTCTGTCCTATAGTAATCAAGCAGAATGCTTGAAAACTGGCACATTTCCTACTACACAGAGATGGAAGGAAAGAAAAAGAATAGACTTGTCCATAAAGGCAATAATTACAACCACATGTTCTTATAGCAGAACTATTTTTAAAGGATCACTCTAGTATTTTTGTTTATTAACTGTCACTGGGGAGGATAAGTGTAGTAAGCGTGATAAGGAATTAACCAAGCTGTGTTTGCAGTACTGCCTGCTGATGGACGGAGTTATGCTTGGATGCTGTACATACATGCCTGTGCTGTACGTCTCTGGGTAGCAGGTAGGGAGCCAAGGTGCAATTTTTCCAGTGGATTTAGCCAGCCTGGTATTGCAGTGCTGCTGGATGGGCTGTGATCCCAGAGTAGGAGCTGAGGGGAAGAGGAGACTCTTTCCTGGGGTGGGAGTAATGTCTCCCCACCCTGCCTGGGTGACCAGAGGTCCTTACCAGGCATGAGCCAGCTGGGAAGGGGCTGGTTTCCAGCCACTTCACACGGGCTTGGCTTCTCCTGCCTCACAGGCTGAACCAAGGCAAGGGAATTCAGCCACCAAAGCAGCCAACTCTGCATTCACTGTTACTTCCAAATTCATGGAGCAGAGACTGCAAGAAGTGCTGTGAGAGCAAGGCGGACACTGGGGGGTGTTGGAAAATCCCAGCTCTACAGAGATGGAGCAATTGAGAGGCATTTTAAAAGATTTTTTTCCATTATCAGTCTTGTTGAAGGGTGAAACATAAGAGACATAAAACTCAACTCCATTCTATCAGAAGCCAACTTATTTCCTGGTTACACCACCTTATAAATGTTTTTCAGCCTTTTGTCACACAATGCTGCTAATACTTCTAAAACCAATCACCTATTATTTTACTCCACGTGGTCTTGCTGCAATGCATCTTTCACAGTTCTAATTCTCAAAAATATCTGGTCTTTTTGCAAGCCCATCATTTGAAACTTTTTTCTACTTCAACTTCTTTCTCAACAATGTCTTCTCTATTCCATGGCCTTTCTAAGTCAGCACACCTTATCTCAGAATTTGCATACAGGTATACAAGACTGAGTGAGCTTTCAGTCAGGCTTTGAGAATCCTTTACAAAACCATTTCTCACAGGGGGGAAGTCTTTCCATCAGGTGTGTTGCTGGCATGAGCTTCACCTGGTGGTGTTGACACTGCTTTTAATCTCTTTTGTGTTCCTTAACCCGAGTGTTTGAATTCCAGTTTTTTCGTTCACAGCCCGTCCCATTCCTCAGACAGGGAAGGAAAGGCTGAACACAAAAAAGAGATGCACATGACATTTTTGGTGAGGTTTTTTGGCTCATTCCTGCCGCTGCTGTCCCCAGAGGCTCTCAGCTGAAGCCCAGAGGGAGAAGGCAGATGGCAGATGGGCACAGCCACACTGCAGTGCAGAGACAAGTCAGCCTGATGGATGCAGGGACTTTACCACTGCCATCAGTCGGTGCCACGTGTGCTTCCACCTCATACCCTGCAGCCCACACTCTCTATGTCCCCATCCCATCACAGGGAGGACATCTGCCCTGAAATGTGTACCAGGGACAAGCAGTGAATGTGTCTGATCACAACCCTTCGCTGTCTGGTACTGCTGCCTGTAGGGAAAAGCCACAGACAGCTGTGCCAGTGACCTTCTGCAACTGCCCATGGGGATGCACATCCCTAACAAAAGCTGCTGTGTTTTACAGAGCAGAGGCTGCTGCTGAACGAGTTCAGCAGATGGCAGAGGCTGACACCACGCACTGGACCTCTCCTCCTAAGGAATTTCTCTTTTCTAAGATGTGTTAAAAGCTTTAAACATCATTAGCAAATACAGCAAATAAGTACTCTCTCCCTGCATTTTAAATATCTTGTTTACTGCATGTGACATTGAAAAGCCACGTTTTGATGTCATGTTCAAAGGGGTATATATTCCAGTATCGAGGGTTTGGTAGCACTGCAAATATACTAGAAGAGTGGTAAAAACCTGCTTGTGGTGCTGCATGGGGAGGCATTTGCCCACAGCAGTGACTCCTTTAAAGACAGAGGCAAAGTAAAATTCTGTAAAAATCAGATGACCCAAGCAGCAAGATCTTTTGGGTATCCAGTGGGAAGAAATAGCATTTGTTCCACGAAGATGTAATGAAAGCCACTTAACAGCATTAATGAAAAGCACATCTCTAATGAGCTCTATGGAACAAGAAAAAATAGCATGAATACTAAGAGTGAAAATCCTCAGCATATTTAGCTCTTGAAAATCTCTGCTTGCAAATGTGAAAACAGCTTTGTTTACTTCCTAACTGTCAAGGTTATAATGTCATAAAATAAACATCCTGAGGTATTAATCTGGTTTTATAGGTCTTTCCTTACGGATGTAAGTGTTCTTGGAAAACGGTCTGAGCTCTGGCATCTCTTTAGAAATGAAGATGTAGTGGCTGAAACAGACTGTAAACCATGTCTACAATCAAGCTGTATTTTTGCCATGGCCCATGTCCTGATACTCTGTTCATGCACATGCTTGTTAGGAACTTGTTTTTCAGAGATGCTGATAGCAAGCAATTCCAGCTCATATCAGGAATGTTTAAAAATTAAAAATCAGGTCAAATGCAGTTTTCTGTTTTGCTGTTTCCATTTTAGTATCTCAAGGAACACCATATTGGTATATTGTGGACAGCATGAACGTGCTCCCTGCTTCCCTGCTCTGTGCTAGCAAGTTGCTATTTGTTACTGTAGTTATATTGATTATTTTTTACAGACTAGGGAATTGCCATGGGAACTAGCAGTCCATTTCCTCTCTTTCTACATCCTGGTATCTCCAATTATCTCATAAATGTAATCTGAACTAGTTGTCTCCCATGGCAGCATCTGGGGTCAACTGTGTGCATCATTCTTGAGGGGTTCACAGAAGGAAGATCAAGCTAAGGAAAGTGAGAAAAAAGGTCTCCTTCTAGTATGGGAAATGTCTGTTGCTCTGAAAACAAACTTGGAAAGCACTGGGCTAGCTCAGCTTCTCTTCCGAAGGAGTGACTGTGAGTTTACATGCTTGTGGCTTTGCCAGAGTGTGCTATAGAGCTGTCATTATTTCTCTTATTAGCTTAATTACTTGCATGAAACATATGGCCCTACATAGGTAACATGGACCTCTGCTATACTTTCTGTGGACTTTTGCTTGTTGGTAATACACTGACTACCTACCTGCCAAGCCAGGAATTCCCTGAGAACAGGCATAAGTGAATGACACAAAAACTATTTGCACATGCAACAGCCTGGAAAATTCCCAGATGCTCTGAGGTTGAATAAAAGAAAAATTCTATTTGTATGTGGGACCAGCTTCAGGAAGAATCTCAAATATCAAGGCAAGATCAGCCAGACTTGAACTGCCTCGGAGAACTCCCTTCCCATGCCTTGTTATCCCTGATATTGGGAGACTGTTCTCCAAAGGCTAAAGAGGACACATGATACCACATTTCTTCTAAAACAGTTCCTTCTTGTCTTACATGTTATTATCATGGAGAATTGTTTTTTCTTTTCTCCCCACAGCTTTTGTTTCCATGTCTACCTGGCCTTTGCAACAAGATCCTACTCCATGGTAGTCCTGTCCATGGTTTGCTCTCTGCAGAAAATGATGGTCAGAAGGGTCCCTGCTGTAGAAAGGTCCTGCATGAACTTTAGGCAAGACCTTTGTCCAGACTTACTGCATTTATGCCATCAATGCTGTCAGTACACAAGCAGAGCCAGAAGGACATAGAAAAACTGCCTGCTCAGGATATTCTCTGTGCAAGCACACATACTCCCACACACTGCAGAGCCTCTACCAAGGCAACCCGCATTTTTGCTGGCTTTTGGATTCTTTGCCAAAAAAAATTGCAAAGCAAATTCCAAAGTCAGGGTAATCGGGAGACAGCACACAGGACCAGGTAAACTAGTGGCTCGTTCTCTGGGATTATCATAAAACGGTGGTCTGCAGTATTTTCACTGTGATAAGGGTATCAGAACATCTGAAAACATGAGAATAGCTAAAGAATTAACTTAGTGTCAGCCAGATCAGCTTGCAACACACATATTGTTTCCTACTGTCAAAATGTGATTGGATGCTTTATTTGTGGGTGGGTATCTTGAATGGATTCATTTCCCTCTGACATAAGCTTACAAAATTGCCCATGGTATTAATCTACATGAAAATTTTCTCTCAGTAACAACTCTTTCCCCTAAATTATATATTTATCTTTTTCTCTTTTCTCTTTCCTGTTTTTTTTTGTTTGTTTGTTTTGTTATTTAAATTCTAAAAATCCATCTTTACAATAAATCAGAGCTGTAGGGTCGTGCAATTTTGGTTCTCCTTTTAGTCACAAAATCAGTGCCCCAGGGTTGACAAAGACTTTTATGCGCTCACCTCCATGAACCAGTACAGACATAGCTTGCTTTGCATTCAATGTCCTGATCCTTTTTATTTATTTCTTAATTATAGAGGCAGCAACAGCTAAATAAAATTTCAGGTGTTGCAATGTCAGTGAAAGCCTTTCTATTGCTCTCTGCTCTGCATTGCTTTTCTCCATCACCCAGTCTCACCCCCACACCAGCATTGACAGGTAGGGATGTAGGAAAGAGGCAGGGAGAAGAGGAGGAAGGAGCTGGTGAGTTTACACTCATAATTCTGCAGAAAACCTTGAAGACTAGGAAAGTTTGGGATTCTAGCACTGAATCAAAAGCCCTCTCCAGCTACCTGAAACCAATCAGATAGTAAAAACTCTCAATTTTGCATTCTTTCAATGGACATTGACAGGTTCAGCTTTTACCAGCTATTTTAACTTCACACCACATCAGGTACTGCCTGTTCTCCCTCATATGAAGCTCATGTTAAAGCTTCAGGCTGGCAGAAATCATTGCTGTGGGCTTGTGCTAATTTGGCAGGAATGTGATTGTTTGATCGCAGCTGTCCTTTTTGGACAGGTAGTGTTCAGGTCTAGTACTAATTATCATGAAACTACAGTTTACGTGCTGGGACTGGAGAGTAAAAGCCCAAGATCATTGAAAGGGAGAATGAGGGAATGAAAAAAAAAAAAAAGGAAAGAGACAGAGAAGATAAGGATGTTCTACATTTGCAGGGAATAAGTAAAGCAGAGGACCACTAAATTCCAGATAAAATTATTTGGAGACAAGTATCCAAAACAGGCATGGTAAGGGGAAAGGATAAGGCTTAATATTTGGATGAATCATTAAGCCACAGTACATTCTACACAAGGATGACTTAAAAAGAGGCAGGATATGAGGTGGGTAAATGCTCCTCATCCCATTTTATGGGTGAAGAGTTGAAGATTGGCATAGCTGGGTGACAGAGGTGTCCAGCACCTTGCAGGAAACTCTGGCAAATTCTAGGCAGCTCTCTCAAGCCCTTGCAGGTGTCCCCTTTCCAAAAGGAAGGTGAGGAGCCATGGTGACCAGTTTCTCCTTCCTGCAGGAAGATCTCCAGCTTGCTGGGATGGCCAGAGGTGGCACAGATGAGGGCAAAGGGTTGAGGAACCAAAGAATCAGCATTTCTGTCTCTCTCATAAGCACAACTTCTGGCAAGTCTTCCCAGCTTTCAATATACTCTAGCAAGGACAAAATCTGTGTCAAAGTGTAAAGAGCTTAAGGGGTAAATAAGCCATGAACTTTCCAAGATATGGTAATGTGTTCTGGCAGTGGTCTTTTGTCTTTCTTCACATACTTCTGCTCCTGAGGACCTCCTATGGCAGAATCAGAAACAGCAGTGAAAACAAACTCCTCAATCTCCAAGTTAAGTACATCGCATTGTTCCTTAAGACTTTACCCCACTTGCCTTAAATTCATATGAAACTACTTTTTAATTAGCACATCTCCGTCTCAGTGTTTTCTGTCTGAATTTTGTAGGCAGGACTCAGAAACTGAGATCCCAGCATGGAATGGGCTAAAGGGAAAAAGAACAGCTGAGCACACCAATAAATTAAAAATAGACATGGTAGTTATGCTGAAAGGGACAAGGTTCTGCAGTCATGCTGTCTGGCTCAGATTTCCCCTCAGATTCGAAAACTGTTAGCAGGAGGGAGGGACTCACTCTTACTATGTGGTTTCACTCATATCCTGCTGGGGACAGAGCCCATTTCTTTAATAATGAGGATGTGGCCAAGGAAGAGTCAAAACAGTAAATACTGATGTGGACAGAGATCATAAAGCCCTGCTCATTTGTGATTTTTTGAAGTATTATGTAGCAGCAATAGTGAGTGAGTGTCTTGTCTCTCTTAGATGTCTTCAGGGAAATGTGATGGTTTCCTGATTTGTTGTTTAAATTGGTGAAGGAAAAAAATGGAAGATAGAATTAGTAGTCTGGAGCTCAGCATAATAGAAACAGAGCATTTCTGGGCTGCAATGTTCTTGAGAAAGTACTTCTGGATACCTAGAAGCTTTTCATGGCATTCATCTGGAATTTGCCTTCTCCCCTTTGGGGAGATTTTCACAGAACTGCATAAGCAATTCCTATAGGAGTAATTTCTTTCTACTTTTATGTAATTGGCAGAACATTTAACCTTTTGATTGCTATTGATATCCTCAGGAATTAGGCACAAAAGTATTTTTGGGATTTGAGCCAAACCTTTCTGAAGAGATCTCCTTTTTGCATTTATAAAATTTCTGGTCAGTCTCTCCACACCTAAGTGCCATAATCTGCCTTGAATCTTAGTGTTCTCAGCCATACATGCCATATCCTTTTGCCAAGCTTGCCAGGAGAAAATCTACCTCTCACTCTTAGAGCTGTAGGCTGTACATCCTGATCTTCCTCTGTTCCCACCCAGGTTGTGGGGTGAGAGCAGTTCCATGTCCTGGCAGCTTAGGGAGGATGTGAAATGGGGATATGTGAGGATGTTCATCAGAGGAAGAAATTTGCTCAGATACAAGTTAGGTCAAACAGAAGGCTAAAAAATTCAATCCCCAAAGCATACAAAATGCAGCTGGATGCAATTACTGGAGTGAGCTCTGTCCATTCTCTGTCTGCCTTGGGCTCTTGCACCACTACTAATCACTAATGGAGCTTTTTGGCACCAGAAAAAGAAACCAGCCACTTCAGCCCTGCCTTGGCTGGCTTTAAAGCATGGGCTTTCTTGCACTGTTTCTATAGAATGGGTTTGGAAAGATGGTTTGGGTTTGACAGCCCTTTTTGAAAGGCTCAGCTGACCTTTCCTGAGAACTAATACAGAAGTGAGCTGCGTGCTTCATTTCCCCCTCACTTCTTGACAGCTCCATACACATAATAATGCTTACAACTGGCAGATGACATTTACATTGACTGCATAAAATGATCTCAAAGGAGAGAGGCTTTCTGACATAAAAAGTTTGTAAAATGAGAGAGAACTTGTGTTCTGCAAAATAAAATATAAAAATAAATGAGACCTAGTGAAGGGGGAATAGCTCAGTAGAGTTTGACAGTTTTACTATGTACCTGTGCTGCATCATAGTCCAAATTGCTCTTTTCTGCCTTGAATGCCTGGATCAGTTTCCTCGTATTTCCTAGTATTTCTATAACAGCCAGCAATCAGGAAAACAGGAGCAGGTAAAAACCAGCTCTGAACTTGCTCCACCTCCTGGCTGCTGGGTTTTACTATCTGTCTGTGAAATCCAGCTTCAGCCCTGGGCTTTCATTAACTTCCTACCCTGTGAAAATCTTCTTTAAAGGGAAGATATCACACTCTGGGTACTTCCATACTCTGGGTACCTCCATCAAACCAGACCCCTCTAGTACTGCCAAACCTAAAGCAGTGCTGAGGCAAAATTTGAAGACACAAGCAGATAACAGAGTGAACAATGGCCTGGATTTTTAGAGGATGCCAGCTGCTGCAGTTGCAACCATGCTGCCTCCATAAAGAAAGATTCTGGTCTCCTTCCGCAGCTGTGATTTCCTAGTGCTTACATTTCAGCCTTTTTGAGTCCATCATCTCTGTCAGCCCTTTAGTAGATATAATAAAGACTTATATTCTTAAGGATTACTCTTTCTGCTGCAAGACATTAAGGTAATAGGCAGGAAGAACCCTGACAGAATTGTTTAGTAACACACTGAGGATGATGCAGTTTATAACCTATCTCCTTTGGCTTTTATCTTTTGCCTTCCTCCACATCTCTACTCCTTGGCCATTTAAATGGAAAACCTATTTAGATTTGACAAATTGCATTTGTGATTTTCACATGTAATTTTTTAAAATTAAATCAATATGTGCAAATGAAATCTATAAGAAACTAACTCTTGCAAAAAGCTTGTACAGCCTTCTGCCATGCAGCAGGCAGTCCCTGACTCAGTATACACTGCCTATGTAAGCTATTTCATCAGCCATAGGAAAAAAGACACATGGACAAAAAAAAATGGTAAATCCATGGGTTAATCTTTCTCTGGGCACAGAGGAACTGAGGGTCTCTAACTGTGTGACCACAATTTCCCATGTCACAGTGTTTCCAGACAATAATTTTGGGGCATCCATTTATGCTGACTGGATATCTAGCTTGGGATCAGCTTTTTGAATAATGGTTGCTCATAGTCCTGCTTACAGGGCTAATTTGTTGTTTCGGTGATTTAAAGAAATTATTAGATCTTCAAATCTGGCTTCCTGTAAAACAACAGGTCATTACACCTCATCCACTATTCCTGTACTGAGTGCAATAATTCATTTCTGACACAAAAGTAATGTATTTACATCAGGCTCCTGGAGGAAACTAAAGACCACAGAGATGGAGAATCTGTCTTACCATTCAGTGTGTTCTGGATTATTTGGTTTCTGTTAGTAAATGCACATACACACATGCACATACATGATGGCAGGTTATAGGTATATATCTGATTTCTCAAATTAATTACTTTGGCTTCATTTTTCAGTCACTGTTACTGTAGCACTTTATCTACAAAATCAGAGATAATTCAAACTTTATGTATTTTTCTCATTAAGTGCCACCATGAAACCATGCCAACTTTTTTGTCATGATTTAACTATTCAGGTAATTTGTTTGTTTGCTTGTTTGTTTGTTTGTTCCCTAGCATAGTGCCTAGCTTGTGCCTCTTCTTCCTCAATGAGGAGCTTTGCAGGTTTGTGTTGAAGCTATTTTCAATGAATATTTCCAGTTTACCAAGAGGTTAAGATCATTATAGTTACCAATCTTGGTAAGAACCAATCTTGGTATGATCTTCTGTATTTCTTTCATCTTGTCTCATCAAAAGCAGTGTGCCCAGCAGCTTGAAGGAATGATTCTCTCCCTCTACTCTACTCTTGTGAGACTCCACCTGGAGTACAGCCTGCAGTTTTGAGGCCCTCAACACAAGAAGGAGGTGGATCAGTTGGAACAAGTCCAGAAGAGGGCCACAGAGATAATCAGAGGGCTGGAGCAGTTTGGGTTGTTGAGCCTGGAGAAGAGAAGGCTCCAGGGAGACCTTATAGCAGCCTTCCAGTACCTAAAGAGGGCCTACATGAGAGATTGAGAGACACTATCTACAAGGAATATCCTCTAGTGACAGAAGAAGGGGGAATGGCTTCAAACTGGGAGTTCAGTTAGATTAGATATTAGGAAGAAATTCTTTACTTTGAGGGTGGTGAGGCACTGGCACAGGTTTCCCAGAGAAGTTGTGGATGCTCCATCTTTGGAGAGTGCAGTGCCAGGCTGGATATGGCTTGGAGAGACCTCATCCAGTGAGTGGCATCCCTGCCCATGGCACGGGGATTGGAATTAATCTTTAACCCAGTCTTCCAACGCAGACCATTCCATCATTCTATGTGACACTAAGGGACATGTATTTTGTGCTGGGTTAACAGTTGGACTTGGTAAACTTAAAGGCCATTTCTGATGTAATGAATCCATAATTCTAAGATTCCATATGTGCAAGCTACTTTTATTAACTAAACTCTTCAGTGGGTAAAATCAGGGCTGTCTTACACTAAATATTTTTCATTACTTGACACCAGATGGTCTTGACACCACTCACACATACCACATTGAATGTGACATCAGGTTAGCTGGTTACTTGAATCTTCTTCTGTCTTCTGTTTAAATACTTCCAGATTTGGTATTTTCTCAAGTATACCATGACTTAGAGATACTGACAGAAGGCCATTGATCTTTCATTGCTTTTTTTTCCCTATGACTCCTGGAGGAAAGCTGTCAAGGTCCAGGCTGTAATGCATATTTGGATGTCTTAAAATCCTACTTGAACTTTTTTAAGAAAAAATACTTTATTTTATTATTTTCTGGAACATTTTGTGCATATGTTGATTGCAAAATTGTTATGCTTTCTTGAGAGAGCACTGGATGCAGTTTAAAAATACTCATTCTAATAAGTTTCCTAAATTGAATTCAGTTATAGCAACATATTCCAAAGCAGGATCATTAAATCCAAATCCATGACATCAGAAAAATGTATTTGTGGGCAAGTTCTGCTTATTACTGCAGCCTGTGACAAGGATTAGCTTTATAAGAAAGGTTCATCTTAAGGAAACTGAGGAGGAAAAACACTCTTTCACTTTTAATAGCATTACCATGAAAATCAATACACTTAACTTACACTTACCTTTAATACAGATGATGTGGTACCTAAATTCAGCACTGTAGCTGAAAACATGTACAGTAATTTCACGAATATAAGCCGCCCCTTTTTCATTGAAGAATCCAGCCTACCCCAGTAGTGCGGCTTATATTCAGGTGCGACTTATATTGCACTACCATTAGAAGATGATAAAACTTGTGAAACATTGCATTTTAATTTGTTATGAGACATGCACTCCTGGGAAGTCATGGCTCAAATCTGCAGATGTGGATTCTTTGAATAAATGCTAGATATTCCTGAAATCTCAGGAATGTTTCAGGAAATTTCAGGAATAGTCCTTAAGAAATTATTCTGGGTTTACTTTTCTTAGAAGGAGAATGTGAAAATGTAACTTCCCTTGTCTTTTTTTCTGTTGACACAATTATTTTCTCACAATGTATGAATACCTGCTAGCACCCAAACTGCTCTGTGAATTTGACTTTTATTTGCTGCAGTACAGGTGAGTTTCTACTACTGTGTTTCTTTGCTAAACTCACCCATGCGCTGGCATTATTAGAGCTGGATACAGAAGCCATTCCCCCTCACACTGCTTCTTGCTGTTCTTGCTCTCAGGAGTGACATGATTGTTCCTGATGGCTGGCTGGCTCCAGCTCTGTCTGAAAAATCCTACTAGATTTTTTTTTTTTTTTTCTCTTGGGAGACATTGACATAAATAGGAATAAGGAACTCCAGAAATTATGGAAACATTTTGTTTCCACCCAAACAGGCTCTATGCAGGATATTTTTCTAACAGTAAATAGAATTCTGTGAGATTGATTGCTTGGGTGCACAGTTTTTATTTAATTTCCAGTCTTCACCATCACACAGGTTTATTGCAAAGTTCATATGGAACAAACAGCAGAACTGGAGATCCTGAGTCCTAACATGCCTTCTACCAATAAGGGAACTTTTTCTTTCAAAGGGGAGTCAAAGCCTTTTTAATGCCTGCATGGAGGAAAGACACTTAACCAGAAGACTTTCCTGAGAGATAAAGAGGAAGCAGATCCAGACTTGAAGATGGAGAAGCCAAATCCTGTAATATTCCATCTGTTCTGGTTAGTGAGATACTTTCTTGGTTAGATAAGTAAATGTTTCATTTGATAGACACCCTAAGGCTCCTCGGCAAACCAGAAGACAGCTTCTGAAATAGAGGCTGAACTTTTGTTCAGAAGAAGAGGAAAGTCTCATTTGCTAATTTTCTAATTGCAAAAACCAGGCTAAATTCTCATTTAGAAATTTAAGGGCTCATCAGAAAGCCTGTCTACTAACTTGGAAAGTTATGCCCCATCAAATTTACTTTCCACAAAAGTCACTCTTTTCTGGAATGTCCCTGTAAGAAAAAAATATTTCTTCATTGAAAAATGAAGCTTCCAAGACTAGGGGAACAGCTGGAGTTCATTGATTTTTAACTTCTGACAAACACTCCTCGTTATGTTTTGCAATATGAAGTCAGCTTTCGTTACTTCCTGAGGAGAGAAAAGGTTACATTTGCCTTTTTGATCAGGCTGCAACAGTTTATCCATTTCCTAGGAATGCTGATTCAGTACTTCTCTTTTTTTCAAACTGCTCGGGCAAAAATTTGGGAACATCCAAGGTTATTTTAACACAATTTGCACTCTGTATTTCATTATACTGTCTCCCTGAACTGCTCAGATATCCAAGAGCAGTTAAATGATGCTGTCATGGAAGCAAGTCTTCATTCTGTCAACTCACAAGCACAAGAGCACTCACATACCCACACATACATTACTAGTGCTTATGGCTTTGTGGTTCCAAAGTCAATGTGCTCATCTGAAGCAGGTTGTTTTGGCCTCTGCTTCTTTTCTGTAAAAACCCAGCACCACACTGGGATATGGATGTGCTCTGGAGCAGAGTGCTAGCACAAGGCACAGCTCTGCTGGCAAAGCAAGAACTGCTGCCTTGAAATGAACCTGAAATTGATGACTGGGATTTCCATTTTCTACCAAGATGCTTAGATGCCATTAGAGTTTTTTCTTATCTCATAAATGAGAAAAAACTTTTCAAAAAAAGAAATAAACCCTGTGATCTCCGCAGGCACTTCAAATAGCTATGCTACCATGGCACAACCTTACTGTGGCTGGTTTCAGTGGTTTATTATTAAAGACAGAAGAAGGAAGTACTGTCAGGTCTAGAGCTGGACAGTCTGTTAAACATATTGCTGAACAGATTAATGGAAAGCTTAATGAAAAATAGTTTGCTTAAGAGCCCTTTTGAAAGGGATTGATTTGGGATGAGCCAGACTTTTTCTTTAACCAATACAATGCAAAACTTCAGTATGCCCCACCTAGACACAGACTAGTTTTTTGACTGAGTTTTCCTTGGCTTTTAGGGATTAGTTTCACACTATCCCTTCTCCTCTTCCTCACCTCTCCCAACAAAGGATTTGAGGAGCAGTCTCAGTCTAAATACAAACCAAATGATTTAAGTTAATACTGCCCTGTAAACAACCCAATTCTTCCCCCTTGTGGCATTTCTAGCAAGAATCACAACTTGAGATGTTTACGGTAAATATTTTGCAAAGCTGACAGGCACAAGCCCTTATGTTACAGGGGGAGAGAGAGGAGGACAGCAGAGGTCTGAGGCAGAATTTGAAGACGACTTGTGTCGCTTTTGACACGAGTTCAGTGGTGCCTGGCTATGGCAGCTGCCCTGCAGTGCATGGCCTGGCGGGCAGTGCCTGGCTCTGCTGAGAGGCTATTCTGTTTCCAAGGGGCTCATGCTCTGCCAGTGACACCATTTAACTCCACGCTACCCCAGTGATCGCTGCAGTCAGCGAAGGTAGCATGTCCCTGAAGAGAAGAGTCACTCCTCAGCACTGCCTGATGAACAACCTGCTCTTCTTGCCCTTGTCCCTGACATTTATTTAAACAGAACCCGCCACGGACTTCTGCCATTTGGTAAGCTGTCAAAGCAAAGAAGATTTGGATCCCCACAGGAGATCATTCATTCCTGTGACTTGGAGCAGTAATGGCAGAGGATGATGCTTTCAATGCTCCAATTGCAGTGCAGAGGGCAAGTTTCAGAGAAACTGCAAGTGAATTTCAGGATACAATACTATGTCATTCATTTTATGAAGTTATCAAAATGTAACTTAAGGGAAGGGTTTTGTTCCCATTGCTTTTCCTCTAGGGACTTGGAGCAATAAATCTGTATAGCAAATAGCCCGGCTTCTCCACATTTATCCTCATCATTTAATGCCAGATTCTTGCCCCAATATCTTTCTTTTGAGCAAGATTTGAGCTTTTTTCTCGGTTTCTAATGAAAAAGATAACTGACTTCCTGGAAAGAAGGGAGGAGAATGCTCTTGGTTCATGCCACAGAAGCTCCTGCTTGAAGTTCTGATTCTTGAACCACAGCACATCTATGAGCCTTGTGAGCCACTGAAAGCTCCTCTTGGAGACTTCACTGTATCAGTGTGTAGTTGTCAGAGTAACTATCAGCTATTACAACTGGGTATCAAGTAATTTATCAGCAGAAAAGTACTCCGGCGATTGAAGTCTTTGCAAGGCCTTTAACTAAGGCAGAGATGAATCGCATCTGCACATTTTTCTTTCACTTCACACTGCAGACAAGGTAAGTGCATTTCCACTACAATTTTTCCTCCTTGGAAAATCAGAGCCTAAGACTACTTTTGACATGAAAAATAAAAAAGAAAAATTAAAAACAAAACAAAGCAAAACAAAAAAACCCACCAAAAACCAATCAAATAAAGCCAAAAAAACCCAAACCAAAACAAACAAAACAAAAAACACTTTTCAGCCTGTTTCAAAAGCTTGTTCTGGAGAGACTCCCCAAAAAATTGTGCTGCAGTAAACCAGCACTTTTATATTCTATTCTTAAAATAGCAACAACCTCCTATTTAATTTTCCTGGTAACTGTATGGAAGAGAGTAGAGTAGCATATTAGAGTATTATACGTATATGTATAAAGTGGCATATAGAGAGTATTCCTTGGCATAGATCTGCAGAGTAATAACTGAATTTCATCATGAGAAATTTCAAAATATCATCTGTTTTCACCACTGCTGGATATTTTTTCCTTAATTTTCCCAAAACCTCCTGCCCATAATCAAGTCTTCTTACACTATTCTATTTGCCCCTACACAGGCTCCCATGTATTTGACTACCACGTTGGTCAGATCCATTGGTCTGCTGTTTTGTAGCACCACAGATACACAGTATCCATAAACCTGAAATATATTTTGTGGCTGCTGTGTGTTGGTGGACGTCTCAGGTCATTAACTGAATACAGCTGAGGACACAGAGGATCTGGACCCAACATTGCAGCTTGGAAAATTTCAGCTGAAAATGACAGATATATACACAAAAATGTTAGAAAATAGGCATTTTTGGTCACCTTCTCCAGTCAAATCACTTAGGCACAATGAGGAGGTGCATTACTAAGGGGAAAGCCAAGGTTTTGGGCTGAGGTAGCGCAGTTCAGGGTCGTGGAAGCAGCTGCTCAAACCATGGTCATTTTGCAAATCCCTCATAAAAGTCAACTTTGTCAGGGTTATGCAGCACCAGCTTGCCTGTGCTATTGATCAAAGCTGCTCACCTTGTCTATATGTTACTTGGAAAAGCAGTTCATGGCCAGCAAGCAGCTGATTCCTTCCCACAACTGGACTGGGAAATAGTCTCCTGTGAGACAGCTGAAAACACTTCATGGAACATGTGTTGGAATATCATACCTCCAGTAAGATGGAGACATATGTGCTTCTATCTGATGACTGTGTCCATGCCTTTTCATAATTACGGTGACGTAGCTTCTGTTGCCTGTCTGATGATGTGACTGGAGGCAGGCCAGCAGGGGTGGTACAGGATTATTGGATTACAGAGATACAGCTGGCAGGTCCTGTTCTGGCAGCTACAGCTGTACACAGTCTTTGTAGGGCAGTCACAGTTTGCATTTTGGGACACCACTCACTGAATTTTAGGATACAGCATTATATATTTCTTGCTTACAGTGATATGCTTTAAAATTCCTTGGTTTTATCCTTCTGTAACACAGCATACTCAAGAAGTCACTTGGTACTGGACACTGATTTATAAACTCTGAGCCCAAGACAGAGGGAACTACCTCATCTGACCACCTGACAAAACAAAGCTTGCATTTCACCCACTTATCCCCACACTGAGTGCAGCTAATTGGGAATTTGATTGGAAGATGTTTGAATCTAATGTACACGAAGAGATAAAACCCCCTCTGGTTCTCTTGGCATTTATTCCTACAGTTAATTCCCCATGCCAGCCCTGCTCTTCAAAAACTGGTGTCTATTTTCTCATCTAAAAACATGAAGGATTTCTCCTATTAGTATTAGGTAGATATTACTTCACATCATGACTTTTTCTCTGCTGGCATGAAGGAAGCTGATACCCTCTCCTGGTGCAGCATGAGGGTGACAGAACTGAGCCAAGGCATAGATGATGCAGCAGCCTCAGCCTGGCTTCTGTGTGACTCCTCTAGTGCCAGCAACTGCTGCTGGCATGGGCTGCCTGCCTTGCCTGCTCAGCACCACCTGTCCCTAGGGACCTGCCTGTCAGTGCAACTGCTCTGGCATCTCTGCTGCAGAAAGGGTGGCCACCCCCTCACAGAGAGGTGAAGGCAGCAGTAAATGAGGAGCTGAGGTCTCTTCCTATCAAGAAGTTGCAACTCCAGAAGTCTCCGCTCTGAGTCAAGCTTAAGGTACAAGGCTTCATGCTGTAGTACTTCTTTAAGTAAACTGTCCTAGGAATGCCAGGCCAAACTAAAATGCATGTTGATTGATGTGTTGCCTTCCCTGAAGGTGTAGCACACATAGCAACACAGTGCTAGCTATGATGTCCTATGTTCCTCCATCCTGCTGCAAAAATTGGGTTTCCCCATTTGTCTGACCCTACAGGGAATTTGAACTGGTTTATTATTGTAGAAATACTTCTGCTTTGTTTTGCTGAAGTTACTTTGGGAGTGCATATAACTACTAATAATGATTAATAATATTGTTTAATCTGAAATAAATGCTGAGATAACTAGAAGCTCCTCCATTACTTATTTGAAAGCAAAAGCCATTATTGTCTCAGACACAGGTCATGGTAGTTCTAGATAACAGCAGGAGTATCAGGCTTGCAGCCTGTTTCTGGCCCTCATGAGCTGTGCATAGTCATGCTGGAAGCTCACACCCAGTGAGCTCCATGGCTGCAGTGGCTCTTGCTGGGAAAGAAAAGGCAATTTCACCTCTGTTCTGGGACAAACGTAAGCTAAATGACACAGTACAGGTTCCTGTGAATCACACTGTTTCTATGACTTTCAAGTTCCTGAGACTAAGAGCAGCATCTCATATTTTCCTCTAGAAAATCAAGCAGCACCTGAATGTGAGACTAAAGGATGTGCCTGACCAGTAATTCCATGTCTACTCTCAGCACCCACCCTCAACTCAAGAAAGTCTCAGGCTAAGGTGGTCCTGCTGCTAAAGCTGCCATTCCTGTTTTATGCTGAGGCAAGGCTACATAGAGTAGGTACCTCAAGTTTATCAAAAGACACCAATATTTCAAAGAGCATGGTGAAGTCAAACTGGGCCAATATAATTTGTTGGCACACACATTTCTTCTCCCTCTCTCTATTGCTCTGTGTCTATCAATCTATCTCTCTATCAATCTATGTTTCTTTTCCAGCTGGGTCACTATGAAGTGTTACATGCTAGAGAAATTAATCTTGGTTTTCTCACCCAAGCCTCAGTAAATGGACTATGACCTCTATCATACAGCTGTCACAGACAGGATGACACTTGGGCATTGATATATGACATAGACAGTGTCTACCTATCAGCACAAGTCCTGCAGCTGAAAACAAAAAGCAAGGGATCCTTTTGTTTTGTGCCAAAAATATTGACCAGACAATACCATCTTTGCAAATAGATTTGATTGTCTCCAGTCTTGCTGAGACCAAGGAAGCAATCTGTGCACAGCACCTCATCTGTCCTCTTTCCCTCATCTTCCTCTTTGCTTCACTCTGGACACTTCCCTTCTGCTTTCACTGTATAAACTTGCCATTGTTATTAATGCCTTGCTCCTTGTTCCTTCCTGCTTTGACTTAATAAGGCAAGAAGAGAGGAGCAGCCCCCATGAAAGAAATAAATATTATTATAACAAGGGGATGAAAACCACACTGTTCCTGGAGTGTAGGCTACTACATTGTCATTGTGTTTCTGAGAGAGCCAGAAAAGGGCAGATAAAGTCCTTAAACTACCCATATCATATAAGCTATAATATCCTGGAAAGTGTGCCAAGGAGTCCTGAATGTCTTGGGCAGATGAACCTGTTCCGGCAATAAATTTCTTCTGAGCTCATCCTGCTTGCAAGGTGACAGGGGTGCTTGCAGTCCTTTGATGCAGTGCAGGCCTGAAGTGTGTAAGTGTAGAGAGGACAGCTATATTTACCACCATTTCTGCCTGTGTAGGAAAAAGTGGAGGCTTTCCCTGACGTGAACTGCTGTGAGTCTTTATGTATCAGACTGGGCGCACCTGCGAAGGGATCTCAGAGCATGGGACAGTGCAAATAAAATGTCAAAAAGACTTTGATATACCGGAGAACAGGGAAACCAGAAAATTTTTTATACACAAGAAATTTTGTCAGTTTAAATTTCCAAACATAATTCAAATATTTGTGTGATATTATCCATTTTTAATTTTTAAAATTCAATTTACTCCTTCAGCATTCTTAACAATGTGATTCAAATTCTTCAGAACTGAAGAATCCAGATAAAGAAGTACAATGTATGTGTGAACATCCCATTTTTACTATGATTTTTATCCTAAACATTGTTCTGTCTGCACATCAATCACTTCCCTTACAGTTTCTGAACCTCTGTTTTATGTCAGCCAAGTCTGACGGGGTGTTCAGGTCTCAAAGGTATTCATACTCCAGAAAGTTCCAGATAAATCAGCTGAGTGGACTCACATTAATTCCCCAGGGAAATTTAAGCAAAATAAGTACAACTCCTGCCTTCCAGCATTGGTCACCCACTGCAAAGGGAGCCAGCCAGCATGTATGTTGGAGGTTGCTACCTCTGCCTTGGGTTGGCCAATGGGGAATGTTGTGCTGTTGCAAAGGAGCCACCAGGCAGGCACAAATCTCTAGGAAATTACATCTCCTTACTTTTCTCGCTCACAGGAAAAAAATGTCCAGTCAGTCCCCGTAGGGTCTCCTGGGCTTGGGGGGGGTAATGAATGTTGGTCTTGCAGTAGTCCACCATCCTTTCCCTCCATACAGCCCTAAATATACATTATGATTAGTAAAATAATGGAATTTTTGTGCAGGTTGAGCTAGTATTGATTCCATGAGGCATGGTAGTATATCAGGGACCTGGAAAGTCCCAGGTTGCTATGTGTTGGAAGGGCACAATAGGAAGAGGAATGAGCTCATATGGCAGCTAATACAGAAAAAAAAAAAATAATGGAGAATAACTTCTAATGTTTTCTGCTTTTTATTTTTCATGTTTGACAAAAGAAGAGTCCTGAAAAATGTCTCTTGAAATTAATGTTCCCAGGCTATTCTACTTTCTGTGTAGAAGAGCTTATTCACATTATCTTGTATTGACAAAGGCTTTACAAGCTACAACAGGACCGACTTTTAGTTACAGTGTGGAAAAATCCTTTATTTCTTTTGAAAAACCTTTGTGAGAAGCAATGGCTCAGCCAGGAGTCAGTCCTGGTTCTGAGTCAGAGCAGTAGCTGGAGCCAGGTGCTACTGCAGGGACTCAACAGTCAGCTGCACTGGAGCCCACCAAGAGATGGGATCAGCCAGCCACCACTGCATTTTTGATGGAATTTTTTTCCTACCTTCCTCTCAAAGAGCTGTACCACATGCATTTGAGGTGGTATTTCAGCCTCTCTTCTACTTGGTAAAGGATTTGTTGTAGCTGTTTGACAAACAGCTAAGATGTGCCAGAGAGCAATACAAGAAGAAACCAAAGTACCGTGGAGTGGCATAAATACATGTGAGTGCTAAAGCTGCTTAAGGGGCACTCTGACCTTGCTGTGACCTGGCAGGTGACAGACAGAGCCTGTCTCATGCATTATATTTCCAAATTTCCTGGTTCATTTTTTCTCTAGTTGCCTAATCCTTCCTCAATGATGCTTGGAGCACAAGTAGCTGTTCTGAGACTCCCAAACAGTTGCAGACAAGTTAGGTGCTAGGGCCCCAGACAGGATTTTAACCACCTAGGGCTTGAGGTGAGGCTACTATACCATGCAGCACCTTTGTGCCAAGTATGTAGGAAAATTAATTTTGGCTATTTTTGTTTGCAGTGGTTTTTTGTTTGTTTTGGTTTTTTGTTTGTTTGTTTTTAATCTGAAATTATGCTTCCTACTCATCTCTTCCTGCTTGGACAAGAAACAGCAAATGGAATACTTCAAAGCACACCACAAATGTCTGATCACATTCAATGAAGTATAATGCCAATACCTAGTGTTACAAAATACATTATAAAGAATGTCTGTCTAGTCATCCATCCCTCACTTTGCAAGAGGGAAGGGGAGGTAAAGGGAAAGGCAGAAGACTCCCCTTTAATATACATACACAGACACACAGACACACAGACACAACTTGCCAGCTGCCCTTCAAGCTGATTGATGCTAACAAGTGTAAAGAGAAGACCAACAGAAATCCTAAGCATCCCTGGAAATGATGACATGGTACTTCATCACCAGCTTTACAGGAATACAAAAATAAATTTGTCTGCATTAAATAAATTATTAATTGTGATTAATTAACTTGATTCAGCAGTTAAAAGCTTGCACCCTTTGTTTTATTCTGTATTGCTGGGAAATACGTGTTGTGGGAGCACCAGAAAGCAGAAAGGAATTTTGTAAGGATTCTGGCCTTTTGTTAATATGTCAAATCCTGCATCTGAAAGGTGGTAAGAGAGATGATAAAATCGATGAAGCATTCATTTCTTTATGCTGTTTTCTGTCAGGATAGGCTGGCCATATTTTCAGATGGACTCTGCAGCAGTCCTGAAATAAAGCTGTCTGACTGTACAACCACACTGTGCACAGCCAATGCAAGCCTAAGCAGCCCTGCCTCAGGAACACAATGTAAATTTACACTTATTCTGACTCCAGAATGCCGTCCCCTGGTTACCTTGGATAGTCCAGGGATTTTGCAGCCTGTTTCTTCAGACTGGCTGGCAAAATACACCTATCTAGATCAAGCTGAATAAAATAAGATTTGACTGCACTGCTGAAGAAAATGTAGTGTGAACAATAGGGTGACTCAAAGATATCAGTATTCTAGTATTATTTATGTTAGATGTTACTTCAGGCTGTATTTATTTATTTTTAAAAAGTCCAAACACTTAACTGATGGGTTTATATGCTGTTTGTTACCTTGAATTGACAGGGGTAAGCAGGCCAGGACAGGAAACATCAGTACACAACTGAAACGTCTAGAGGTTAATTTCACTTCCAAACCTTTCCACATTTGCTTTTAGATTTGAACTAAACCACAAAAGCAGTAAATTTTGAAACTGTAAAAAAGAGCAGTTTTGGGTTAGAACTTTAGATCTGTACAGGATTATGCTTACAATGAGGAAAAGTGTACAGCCTGGTTAATGTTTAAAGGCTTTGAGAATAGTGCCCAGCTTTTTACAATTGTTAAAAAACATTAACATGTAGATATAAATTAATTTAGCCTAATTAACTATTCAGAGACATGATCACAGCTATCAACTGCTCTTTAATATTATTAAAATATCCAGATTGAATACCATGAAATCTCAGAGGACAGTTAGAAGTTTCTTTTTTTCACAACCTCTTTCACTACTACAGTATTTTCACATGCTTTGTGCTTCTATTTAATATTGGTTACTACAAGATGAGCTCTAAGCTGGTCAACTTTCCCATGTGAAGTCCAGTAGTCCTGGTGAACCCAGAGTCACAGGATTCAGCAGGCAGCTCTCCCCCGGCCCAGCTGACAACCTCATTATCCATCTTTTGAAATATTTCAGCTGTGGAAGTGATACACTTATATAACATGTACTTGGGGAAAATAAAACTATCTCTGCTTTTAAAGAGGAATGCTCTGTACTTCTTGCCACCACTTAATTCTCACAATTTTTTCTTTCTCTATAAAGTGAACTAGAAAACTATCAGGATAAAATAGTGATGACCAGAAAAGATTAAATAGGAACAAAATGACATAATGGGATAATGCTACCTTAAAGAGGTACCTAAAAATTTTCCAGTTCTTATCATTTAGCAACAATCCTCACATCACATCATAGCATTTTCCATTTCACCTGGCACCACTATCTCTTCCTGTTAAAAGGGCATTAGAACAATGTGTTTAAAAAAACAAACATCAAATTAGTGTTTCTGTGTCCAGCAACCATAGGAACTGGAGCCAGGAATCTGGCAATGTGTCACCCAGCCATGTCCCACTGCCCCAAATGGCTGCAGGACTTGTGCCCCCACCACCTCACGGTCTCCATGCACAACAGTTGCTTCTCTGGCATGGCAGGTACAGGGGATTCTTTCCAATGGCCAGAGACTTGAAGAAGTCAGTCCTGAATCAAGGGTTTGTCCCTGCTATAGCTGCAGAAATGTGGCTGCTGTGAGGATGAAGACAGATGCTGTCTGCAGCAATATGCAAAAGCCCTGTGCTTGGTGTTTGGTGGAAATGCAGCAATGCTAAAGACTGCAATCTTCAGCCAGATCTCTGCAGAATTTCTCATATGTGGACCTCCTGCAGAGGTATCTAGGTACAGAAGTGCCAATGTAGACTACGATTTCATGTTACAGCTACTGATAATGACTGGAACTGCTCTTCCAAAAGCTCTAATGCACTGGGAAGCAAGAAGGAATGAAGTTTGGCAGGGAGAGTGGGCCTGATTCAACCAACTACTTACGTGTCACTGAAATCAATGGTACTATTTAGGCACTTAATTGCTTTGCTGAATCCAGGCCAAAGAGACAAAAAGCAAAATGGTTAAGCTGCAAAGCCTGGATATATATCTTAAATCTTGAACACTTACATCCTTTATCAATATTATGATTCTCCCCAATAATTCACAGTTGTTCAGAAACGTTTCAAAAGAAACTTGTGCCTTACTTTTTGGCCCTGACTTAGCAAACATTTTGGTGTACCACTATTCATGCAGATGGTGCCATTTTCTTAAGAACAGAAAGACACAAGAGAAGTGCCACAACAGGCTGTTTTTACAGGTCAGAACTGTATTTAATATCTACAGCATTTAAGCATTCCTACCAAGATTATACAACTGCTAGAGACATCTGGACCTAATACTGAAATGTTCCTATTGCAATCTGTGTGTGCGTGCCAAAATACTTATTTAAAACTGACTTTAAAAGAAAGAACAATAAATTCAAGGAGTTATAATTTTTTCAGTTGTTTTTCTTTTAATAACAAACATACCTCATACCAATAAAAATTAACAGTTTCAATACCAGTGTTGAAATAATGCTCTTATTCACTGGTTAGTCAGTATCCATAAAGAATGACTGCATTTGTCCTAATTAATGTCCCATTTTCAGGAAAGGCTTTAATTAACATCTGACATTTAAGCAGCACTACAATGTGGTGCTCAATTATCACCTGGCCTACTTCAGTGTGATTCAAATGCTCTTGGAGAAAAAGATGCTTTTTTTTCCCCTGAAAGTTTTACAGAAGGGAGTAGCAAGAAAGACCTAAGGAAATTAAGAAAAGAAAGCCAGATCTTTGAAGAGATTTAGGGCGGAGTTTTCCAGTACAATTAGCTTATCCCAGTGGCTGGCTACCCCCTCAAAAGAGGGGAAGCCACTCATGCACCTCTCAGCTTTGCCCTGGGCCATGTATTTCTAACCCACTTCCTCTTCTCAAATTGGCAAAGCCTTGAGTGCCATTGGGAGAGTCAGAACTAAAAATACAACTGAGCCCATTTGATAACTCAATGCTGCTAAAACAGGATGGTCTTCTTCCTCTAGTTTCCTCCATCTTCTTTCCCCTGCTTTGTGTCCCTCAGGCTCTACCAGCAACAAGCCAAGCTGGTTCAGTTCCTTGGCCCTGGAATCAAAAGAGAAACTAGTTTCTTGACAGGTCAGTGAGCTCAGCTGGCTCACCCTTGGTTCTCATACCCAGGAAGGAGAAAGAAGAAGCATGGGACCACCACCTCCCAGCGGAAGTGGCCTGGTATTTTGCCTTGTGAAAACAGATCTTATCCTGTGTAGGAAGGTACACCACACAGAAACATGGCTTTGGGCTGTATATATTTTCTATAAGAAAATTTGTGTCTAATCAAATGAAAGTGTTGGTGAAGTGAAAGGTGGGAGCACGTGACAGAGACTTGATGGCCCCTTTAGCTGGACTGAGGCTACTCTTCCCATGGTGAGCTGTAACCAGAGAAAGGACTTTCCAGAGTAAGAACATATTTTACCCTACCTGTTCAAATTATACAGCATGGAAACATGGAATGGTTTAGGTTGGAAAAGGCCTTCGAGTCCATAGAGTCATACATTAACTTAAGTAGCTAATAATGTTTAAATGCCCAGTATTTGCTGGGTCACTGAGAGTGTAAGCAAGCACCAAGCTGTAGCCATGGCCCTGCTAAACTCTCTCTCCTGCTCTCTGGCTGAATGAACATTTCATTATGCTATATCAAGAGAAACAGCTTTTAGCAAGAGGGCCAGGGCTCCTTTCCCTCAGCTTCCCAAGAATACACCACAGTCTCCTGATCAAAGCACCTTCCCCAGAGAAGTGAGCTGGTCTGCTTTGGCAGAAGATTATATGGGTGACACTTACCATGCTGTGCTACAGAGATGGATGTTTCTTTACTTCATCTTACAGCCATGCCTTACTGGAGCTCAGAATCAGCTCTGCAGGAGGAGATCCTTAAACAACATGGACAGAGAACGTAAAATCAACACATTGTGATAGGATTGGTACAGAGCTACCTGTGAAGAGCTGAGCCCTTTGCAGATACACCCAGTGACTGAATACTGTGTGAGAAATAACACACTGGCAACTTTGGTGCATGGAGTGGAGGACAGGCTGACATAAAGTACTGATAAGATTGCAGTTCTGAGGTACTCATGGTGATTGCCCTGTCTCCAGCCAGCCCCTGCCTAACAAAATCAAGCCAAATGTAACTTGGCATGTGGGGCTACATTTAGAAAGCTGCAGCAGCTCTGGGGTATTTCAGATATCTGCAGTGAGGACAGGAGAGACAGCTGGAGTGGTAGTCTTGGTAGCTAACCTGATATAAATTGTCTCTTCCCATGAATCACAGCTGTCAGGCACCAATGGGATTTGGGAGCCCCTAGGGTGAGGCTGTAAGGAGAAACAGAAAATCATGATTTTGGATAAATAAATCTAAATTTTAGAAATATTTCAGAAATTTAGGAATAGAATGCATGTGTCCACATTTTTCTGTCTAGTCTCTGGAGTATATGTTAGGCAATCCTTTAGCCTGCCACACTTCCACACAGAGCTGAAGATATTTGCCTCCAAAAAATTACAGTCAAGGGACCCTTTATGAACTGACTGTGGGGTTATGTGATGGTTAGTATCCAATAATTCCTGAGATCTAAGCCCAGATCTGTCATCTATTTGTTCCATTGCTGTGAAAGGATTTCGTAAAAATAGCACCCAGGAGCTCTGTATCTATTGGAATTCAATATTTCAGTCTGGCAGCCTTGAAACCAAGAGTGAAGTATTGCTCTTTTAGCCAGTACAACCCAGCTTCTGGGTTGGCAATGTGGAATGGGCACATTCTATATAATTCAGGTGGTAACCTGACTCTCCTAGCTCAGTACTACTTCAGCAATGCAAGGAAAAAATGTTATTGAAATCAGTGTAATTATTTGCAATAATAAGAGTAAGCAGCTTTGCAGGATTTTACATTTTTTTCTCTCTCTTTTTCTCTCTTATTGTACAGTCAAACATCCAGGGGACTAGTCACCATCCTGCTGAAAGTTACAGCCTGTCTGGTCTTCAATGTCTGTTTTCGAAGATGATCTCATTCACCTGTTCATTTTCCTACAGTCCTTCATTCTTCACTCTGAGTGAACCCTAGTCTTTTCATCATGTCCTATATGACGCAAGGCAATAAAACCAAAAACGAGGCAAACTGCTTTATGGATCTGCCGGTCTGCTTTGCGCTGCTTCCACCAAGCGCTGCTAGGTGGCAATATGTCACCTGGAAAACCACGAGCTTCCAGCCGCCGTCGCCCTCCTCTGCTTCCCACCGAGCTGGGACGTGCCTGGGCATCGCTCTGCTTCCAAAGAGGACAAGCCCTTGGAGCAGGACCTAGTGAGAGCTGCTTCGCTCAGATCTTCACTGAGGTTTTCCAGACACAACTGCAGGGCTGACTCCTACTGGAAAAATTTTTTGTGAACTCAAGAGGAAAAATAAGAGGCAAGCCTGCTTGTTGCAGAGTGTTGTAAAAAAGAAATGGATCCTTCTGTTGTATAAAGATAGCACTGCCTGCGACTAGACTATTTCATATTCCCAATTCTCTGAACAATACAAAGTTGAAAGTATCTGTTCAGCGTGAAAAGCTTTTGTTTTTCCACATAAATGATTAGTTTAAATCCCCTACATAATCAATCATATTTTTTAACGAACTGGGCCAACTTTGGAACATTTGTATTGACATTTAGGTTGAAAAACAGTTTTAATAAAGGTGGAGAAGATATATTTCCAGATAAATGTTTCAGCCATGCTACAAATACTTAAAACCGAGTCATCTTATGTATGTGTCTCAACAAGGACACAGAAAGACTAGCTCATATTTGCATATTATTTTGAATATGCAAAGTACTTAGTGATCTGCATTGAAACGATTTATTTCACTTGATCTGGCTGCTGGCGAACCCGGGGGTAGGTTTGTGTGTGACAGTGCCATTTTATGCCAGCCTCAAGTTTACACAATTACAGTTTGATGCCAGGGTAGTCTCAGCACTTTGGCTCAGCTGCCAGAGCTGGGTACAGGTGAGCGGCACTTGGAGCCGGGGAGGCACAGCGGCCAGAGCTCCCACTTAGGCTGACAGGTAAAATAGAAGGATGTGAAAATGGGGAGCCCAGGTGTCTCCTTGTGGCGACGGGGACAGGGAGCTAACACCTCCGCTGCCGCTGCACAGCAAGGGGGGGTCCCGGTGCTCCAGGCTGGGCCGTCCCGGCAGCGGCTCGTACCCAAACCGGAGCCACCGGAGGAGAGACCTTGTCCCGAGCCAGAGGAGAAACGAGGATCTTTAACTACCCTGACTTGGACAGGAACACGAGGCTTGGGTTTAGAGATGGAGGCGATCGGTGCAGAAAACAACAACAATGACGACCTGCTTACGTAGTATTTAGCAACCTTGGAGCTGACAAGTATCGTCTGCTTCAAAATTGCACAAATTGAGGCAGAGTTCTCGGTGCTTGGGGTAATCTCTCTACGGATGTGGTATGAAAACCTCTCCTGATGGCTCCCGGGGCTAAGAAAGGCTTTAAACGCCCTTTGCTTGGCGCGGGGCTGCCTCGGCACCGCTGCTACCGGGGCGCGGGCAAGCGGCTGCAGGCCCGGCCCCGAGGCCGCGGCAGCTGTTCCCGGCCGGGCCCTTTCTCCGCAGCACCGCCCGCCTCCGCTGCTCCGCCGGGGCCAGGTCAGTGGGGGAGCCAGGGGCCTGTGCGGCAGAGCGAGGCTGCCGAGGCGGTGCACGGTCCCGGGCAGCGTGGGGCGGGGCGGCTGCGGGGCGGCCCGGTGCCCGCGAGGCCTCGGGCTACCCGGGGCAGAGGCGAGGTGGCTTCGTTGCTGCTGGAGAGGTCGGCCGTGCTTCTGCATGGCCCTGACACCTTCGGTCCTGCTCGGCACTGAGCCCTGCCTTGATGGTTGAGCTAACATAAGTCATTTTAGGGAATAAAAAAAAAAAAAAAGTGTCAGAAACGCTCCCATAGGTCAGGCCACGTGTAACAGCGCGCTGCTCGGGATTTTGGCATCGCAGGTTAGCAGCAAGAAATAAATGTCTGCTGGGGAAGTAGCTTCCATCCCTCGGTGCCTTGAGTCCTCCCATTCTTCCCAGGCTGATACCGTGCAGGGAGGTTGCCATTGCTTCCAGAATTTCAGTGTGGAGCCGAGGAAACAGGTGACATGCAATCATGGTGTGGTGCTGCTGCTTCCCAGTGCTGCTGCGTGGGGACAGGAGAATCGTGGCTGCGTGGCCAGTTCAGACCTCTGTGTATGGTTTTTAGTGTTCCTGTTGGCAGGAGCATTTATGGGTGGTGGTGGTAAGGAGAGAGTAGTAAAGAACAGTGAATTAAGTGGAATTCCGAATACTTCTTGACTACAAAAGTTACCATTGGGAAAGCATCGGTATTTGCATTTACAGCTAGAATTGAATCCATGATTTTATGGTTCAGAATTTGGTGACTGAAAGGCAAGTGGTTGTGAATTGGCTGTGGTTGTTTCAGTTCCCGTGAAGTTGTGCATCTGCTCTTCTTAAAGGTTTCTAAAACACACCTAAGTGGACAGTGAACTTAAAATCTGTCACTGTTATAAAAGCTCCTTTGATGACAGGTGTGAAGAGACCCTCTTCAGATCAAAGCGTTCAAAAATAAAGGGCCCGAGTGGTTTTTGCAGAAGATAACAGATTCTTGCCCTCTGCTGTGAAACTCAAAATCTTTTACTCACCATGGGATCAAAATCAAATGTTTTTAGGTACTGTCATCTGTATTTATAGAAAGACTTTCTTTGTCAGCTCTTTTGCATCCCTAAGTATAATTATTTTTCTGTGGACTTCAGTATGCTTCTTTGTGATTTGTTTACTAGTTTTCAAAATAATTAAAATGTGATTAAAAGAGAATATAATTGTTTAGGGATAAAAAGACAATTCACATCTAAACTCTAGCCTACAGGGATCATTAAAAAATACTAAACTAAACAAAGAACAAATAGTTGGAAGCCATAGCTTGCTATGCCCAGAAATGGGCTGCTCAGAAGCAATGCAAATAACAAGAAGAAAGAAGAGATAAAAGCAGAATTGAGGTGTAAATGATCAGCCATTTTAAAACTGAAACTACAGACAAGTTTTGTTAGGTTTTTTTCCACTTACTGTGTTTAAAGGGTTGGTTTTTTTTCCCTAGTTAATTTTTATTTCCTGTATATGTTATTTGATGCTATTTCAGTCAGTTAATTTGGACATGTTCTCACTTCTTGTTCTGTCAGGTTCTGGATGAATAAACTTTGTTTCTAATGTTGCTGGCATCCAGAAAGTAGGAGGCCTAAATCTTTTGTTGTCTCGACAGTAATACACAGGGTAAAAAATTGTCCTATAAAATACCAGCTACTTTTAAAGCCTGTTTCTTAGAGGAGTCATAAGGCTTTTAAAGTAACTTGCTGAACTTGAGGATCTGTTGATCCCATCTAATTTGTCTACAGTGCAGGTACCTGAGACAATGTACTAAAATTTTGAACAGGGCTCATCAAGTTTGAGAGCCATGACATTTTGAGAAAGGCATGAGGGATCAGTCTCCTAGTTGGGGAGGCAGAATCTCCTCAGCTCCCCAGCTTTGTTTAATTTCTGTATTTGCAAATGATGTTTTGTCTGCTGCTGATCCCTTAGCATGCTTATGATCTGTTCAGTGCTTGCTTTCAGCAGTGAGAAAGCCAGCTGGAGAAGAGACTGCCCTCAGCTTGCTTCATGTGGTAATTATTAGAGTGGGAGGACTTGTTGGACAAGGTGTTTAAGTTAATCTAACCCACGAATCATGGAAGGAAAGTAGAGGGATGGGTAGGTGGAGGGCTTTGTAACCTTCAGAGGTTACAAAGGGTGGTGACAAGCAACTGGCAACAGAGTAATCCTGTGTGTGAGTCCTTTCTACTACACCTTTCTTGTGTCTGAAGACAGGGTCTAGTGACTCCCTTGTAAGACCAAGCTGGCCTCCTTTTGTTTTTGAATCTCTTTGTCCAACACCAGAATTTATTTTCTTTATTTTATTTCCCATAATCACCCACCAGCCCACTGTCCAGGATTACAGTCAGTTGTTATTATTTTCGCTCATTTTCATCACACTTTTTTTTTTTTTTACAAATTGGCTATTTTCATGCTTTGTTTCTCCATCACTGCCTTTTCATCTAGCTTCATGCAATAGGGTCAGTTGTACCAGCCCTCAGCACTGGGCCACCCCTTGCTTTCCATTAATTGGCTGCTGCAGGAACCTGGTGAAGCATCTGCAGTCATGGTCACTGCTCCCTAGTACAGGTGAATGCCTTCTAAAGTGACTGGTAAGACATCCACACTTGGTTGAATTGTGAATCATCTCATCATCATCCTCAGTTCACATTTTCTAACTCTTCCCTGTCTTTGCACTTCTGTGCTTGTCACTGAAATTGCAGCTGCCAAAGGGTCTTCATCAAGTCAGGCTCTCTTGTTCTTCGATGCCTTTGGCAGTGTCACAAAAGTGCCTTTCTAATTGCTTTTTAAATGCCATTTGAATATTTTCTCCTCCCTGAGATTTATTTTGTGGATTTTGTCTGTAGAATCTCTTTATTTCTGTTATGCTTAATCTCAGTATACCTCCATCCATACCCAGAAATTCAGTTGATGGGTTTTTCCCAGTAACTATATCTGCACATCATACGTGTCTCATCCTGCCTCAGATGAAAGAGCATGCTTATTTCCCTGATGTATTGAAAACACATCTCTGCATCTTTTTTGCCCCAGTTTCTTTTTCCCTGACTTGTGTTAATAATTCAGTCACCATTTTTGAACTGGAATTTTCCTTGCTCTTGTATTTCAGCTTGTGGATTTAACTTGCTTTGTAGTGGAGTGTTTCTTGTTTGAGCATACAACTCCTAAGATTCATTTCTCTGGTGTGCCTTAGTTCTTCTACCCTTTCTTCTAGAAAGTTGCTGCCTACAGCCCTTACCTTGTTTTGGCCAGACACTTTATGTTCAGGGACAGTTGCAGCTGGCAGCATTGCTGGAGGCTGCTGTTTGATACATCACGTTACAAGAAAAAATTGGGTTGCAACAGAGTAGTGGTACATGGCAAGGGCAAATACGCTTGTTCAAGACTTACTAATTTCCTAAAGAATCTACTCAGTTAGGGACTACTGATGTTATGCCTGTTTTATTATTTGTGTTATTACTGTTTTATTAACATCGTCAGGCCTGAATTTTACCTGGACAATTGCCAGAGGCTGTCAGATGGCCTCTGATAATCTGCATGCACAAAAATACATAGATTGTGAATGCCTGCGTGTAGGTACATTTACTGCTCTTGTAGATACATGTACTGCTCTTGCATAATGTGTGTCAGTCCTTTGTACTGACGTGCTGGCTGGCATTTGATGTGTTTATATTAACCCACAGTCTGCTACCCCACAGGCAAGGATGTTACAAAATCACTTATGTGCCAAATGGGATTTAAACTGTTGCTTTATGTAAGAGGTATAATAACTGTGGAATGAACAATTATTGATGTCCATACTGTTGGCTTCTCTCTTAGTTGTCACTAGTGATATATAAAGCTATAGCACTTAAAACATACAAAAGATGCTAATTGACCACTGTTACTCTTATACTGTCTATTTTCCTATACTAGATATGATTATGTTAAACTGAAAATCTGAAAATTTTATTGTTAATAAATATCTCTTGGCTTGTCCTCAACATTGTGTTATTGCAACATCTTTCACTGCTTTCATGCAAAATACTGAAATAATCAGTTGCAGTCATGCAATGGATTGTGAGTGCTCTGTACTGATTGAAATTTTGGATGTTGTTTGTGAGATATCAGCAGAAATCCCTTTAGACTGAGAGAGCTCTAGCTTTTCCTATCATGCTTTTCCTATCATGCTTTTCCTGAATGGTTAGCTCAGTCAGACTGAAATGTTAAAATAATATTTTTTTAAATTAAAAAATAGTATTGGGCACTGACCGATACTGTAAGAGATGGTTGTAAAGAAAATAATTCAAAGATTATACCTTTCATGAGTCATTAATCATGAGTCATGATCAGCAGGCAGTGGTGTCCAATTTGTTTTCTAATCCTGCACTTGCTGCTGTTCTTTATTACCATAGTGATAATATTAAAGAGCTGTTAATGCATATAACCACGCAGTTGAAAATGACAGACTTTTTTTCCATTGGAATAAAATTTCCATATCTTAAGTCTGTTTTGCTCAGTATATTTCTTGTCAGGAGAAATTCAGTAGCGTATAAAAGTCATGAAAAAAGTTTAAGTCATCAAGTGGCTAAGTTAGCAGAACAGCCTTTTCTTCCCCCTCCTCTTTGCTTTCATGCCAGTCATTGGGGCTTCCAGGAGATTTCAAGCTAGTCTGTTTTAGTATGAGAGTTGGGGATACTTTGTAATCATTAAAAATTGGGAGCTGATTATTCAAGGTACACTTTACAAGGAAAGGCTGTACTGTCCATGTATTTCACGTTTGTTCTCTCCTGAGCAAAAAGTAGTAGCTGGGTGGAAAGTTTTATTGTATTAATATATGCTGAGGAATGACTCTTTAAATAAAATTTTAAAAGCTCTGAAAGGAGGTAGCTGAAATGTTGCAAATATTGCAGTGTGCATAGATAGAGAGTGTTTAGGTGCAGCAACAGTCAGGGAATATTTTTTACGAAGTAATAAATCTTGTATTAAATTAGATTTTAACCTTGATTAAAATTTGTAATTTTATTAGTTTACACTTTTGAAAAGTTTATCATGACAGATTAAAGCCTTGTTTGTCAACAGATATTCAAAATAATTCCTTTACAATTTCTTGTGTAGATGATTTTATAATGCAGAGATTTGTGTAAGCCTTATTAATTTCTCTGTGTTGAGCTTGTGAGATCCTGTGGTACTGGTGGATGCAATTTGGTAGGACAAGTACAAATCTACTGGCATAGATGGCTCTTCACAGATGCCTGATATTGCTGCATGTTCCTTCACATCCATAGTGTGGTTGCTCTGCAAACTCTTCCTTTCTTTCAATGAGGACTCTACCTGTACCAACAGAAGCATTTTCAAATTTAGTGTATGATGGTACAGTCAGTGACAAGATAAGTGTTCACCTGACAGCGCTGTGTACTTGTTTCATTAGGAGCTAATTGTGTGTAGTATTTAATGTGCATTTACTTAATCATGTGTAAATAATAAATGTTTTAAAAAATGTTGAGTCTGTAAACTGTAAGATGCCCTGAACAGAACATACAATATAGCTGTCACCAAATTCTGCCTCAGTGAATTTGTGTTCTGAGTTCACCTCAGAAAAACTTTCCAACAGCTGCTTGCCAATTTTGAAAGTATCTTGTTTCTTCCAAATATGATTCAGAAACAAAGAATGTCTTTTCCCAGTTATTAAAAAAAAAAAAAAAAAGAGCATCTCCCATGTCTTCTGAATGGCCAAGCCCATTAAAAAGTAGGTTGGGGCAAAGGTAGGACTACTCTATCAAATTGCAAAATAACAAGCTTTTTTTTTTCCCATGTCCTGTGGCGGTTATTTTGATTCCCATTCTGATTGGTTTCTAAGATGACTTAGCTGTTTCCCATCCAGGCTTTACTTAGTTTCTTTCAAGTCGCTTGGTTTGCAAGCAGTAGACCCATTTTCTGCAGTAGACCCATTTCCAAAGTAAGTAAATTAAGGCAGAGATACAGATCAAGTGCAATATCTTATAATTACTTTCTTGTTATTTCTTGATCTACAGTCATACATATGCAGTGTATGACTGTAGATCAGGAACATATACATATTTCTACATGTAAAGTGGAAATAGCAGAGGAATAAGTCATAGGTATACTGTTACACAGAAATAGTTTATTATTGCTTGTATAAAATGCATTTATGGTGCTCAATGCATAATAGTGTTGCACACTTCTCATCCTTTGGAGCTCTGCACAGATTCTGTGCCCAAATGAGATCAACTCAAAGTGCTACTGGGATGCGCACAGTAATCAGGGGCTAGGCAGACAAATTAGTTTTAATATGGGGTGTGACAACTGTGTTAATGGAATTAGGTGATGGGGAACAGACTTTGATGTAAGAACGATCTTCAGTTCTCAATTTTTAAGTTTGTCAAGTATTTCTCTCGGGAGGGTCTTGCTCTAATAGTTGCTTACAGAAAAGCAGGACATCCAGATCTTGAAAGCTGCAGGATTTGCTGCAGGATGTGAAAGGATTCTTCCTTCATTTTAGATGTGGTGTTTGGTCGTGTCGGTGTTTTTTTAGAGGGAAGAGTGAGGGAGGATTTAGAAGATTAATACAGAGTAAATTGGTCTAATACGATCCATAAGACTCTTACTATAGGTTTTGAGCCTCTTTTGTGTTCTGTAGGCAAATACGTTTTTGGTAAATTTTACAAAATATTTAAAAGGTGCTAATATCTGTCTTAACTACTGAAATTACTCCATAAAACTCCTTCTGGTTACTTTGTGGGGATAAATTCAAAGCAAGAATTTTACAAATAGTTTGCAGTAATTTCTGTCAACTGTTATGATTGTATCACCTTTATATTAGTTTCTGCTGTCATACTTCCTTTTTTTTTCAAAGGACTGAAGTGGATTTCAAAGGAAATTTCCTGATTTTTTTTTTTCCCCCCCTCACTCCATGTATTTCCAGAAATGGCCCTTGCTCTGTGGAAGAACTTACTTCAGATTACAAAGAAAAATATACTACAACAGAGAAGGTTGTCACTATATAATGGTACTCATGGCTATGAGGAAGAATTGATAAAGAAGAAACTTCAACAGTTTTCTGGTGGATCCATCAACCTTTCCAAAGAAGACAATGGCATTGGAATACTTACTTTGAATAACCCAAAGCTAATGAATGCATTTACAGGTATTAATTAGTTGATAGGATTGCTGGTTGGTTTTGGTTTTTCTCTTGTTCAGTTACCTGTTTTGACATTTTGCCTAAAGGAAGTGAAACACTCTGCCTTACCATGCCTTAGTTAAAAGAATCAATGTCTAAGTTTTATTCAGATGTGCAGCAAATGTGTCCAGTGTTTTGCATAGTAACTTTGCTATAAATGTCATAAGAATCTAAGAAATTCTCAGTGACACAGGGACTGTCTTGCAGAATGTGCTTCTCCCTGTATTGTTTAAATGTTAGCACACTTCTGCCACTGAGCATTTTCTTGAATCTCCTCTCATTTTGTCATCGCTGCTCTGTTAAATATGGAAGGCATTTTTGTGTGCATGAGAAGATGCCATCTCTTTTTTGCAGGTGATGTAGAAAGAAAGACTGTTTAGTTCTTGTTTCTGTACCTAAAGCCATCCCTATACATCAAACTTCTGTAGTTTGGTTTTTCCCACTCACCCAAACTGACTTCCATTTGTTCATTTGCCTTATGTCTTAAATATCAGTGACTGGTTAAGTAAACATCAGATGAGCAGGGTATTCTCAGCTGTTGTTGGGTTAGTGATCTATTTAATATGCTTTTACACTGGAGAATACTTAGCTATCAAAACCAAGTGCCCTATTTTATTAATCTTGTATTATGAGAGGTTTTTGTTCTCTAAGTTGAGTATATTTGCTGTCTTCTTAATTATCTAGATTATTCCAATTCATGCCACTCTCTTCAGATAAGAGTGGCACAGGTTCAGGGTGTGAATCTGCTGGAGCTGTGCATAAGCCCTTACTGTAAGAATGTTTTTGTCTGTTAATGTTTTGAAGTAGATACATTTGCATCATCTTGCCAATTTCTTTATTGCTGTCCTGTCTTCCTGCCCAGTTCTCACTGTTCCTTTGCTGTGAGCAAACATTTTGCAACACACTAGCAAAGTGTGCCCTTTACATGCAGAATGTCAATCTATTCTTTGCACTGGTGATTGTTAGCTGAAAGGAAACCTGAGAGCAGCAGAATTGGTGGTAATGCACCTAGATGTTTCTGCATTCTCTTTTGTTTCACTTAAATAACTCGTGTATAAATTCATTACCTAACTGAAGAAGTTGTAGCTAAAAGATGTTAGCATAGAGGTTGTCCTTCTGCATGCGTCCCTGGCAGCATAAGTGCTCTTATACAATCATAATTACATTGTTGTTTCTTCTTTTTCTACAGATTGGTTTCTATTTTTGACTCAGAACTGTGCAATGTACACCTTGTAGACTGTGTGCTTTTAGCTTATTTGTTGTGGAAGTTGAAAGGGGCATGAGAAATGAGCTGTAACAGCAAAAGGAAAGAGCAGGCTGGGTTTTTCTGCTCTTTGAAGATCAGGAGTAATAAAAGTCAAATTGCTTAAACCAAACTTTCATAGAAACTTGCAAATATGCTCTCTGTTTTCTATGTGCTTGGTAAGAGGGGCTTAGAAGTGATTGGTGTCAGTGCTGAGCAGATGCGGCTGCCATTTAGGCAACTGATAGCTGTTCTTTGCCTATACAATGTTCTGTGTAATGTTAATGTGCTGAAATCATATCACATCTGGAGTCGAGCAGACATTAGCAGACATTTTCTCTCTGGCTCAGTTAGTTGTCTGTAAAATAATCTCTCTTCTCCTTACAGCACTGCTGTGAAAACAACTTATTAGTGTATGTGAATTAGATGCTCTAGTAGCAAAGAGGAGCTACAAAAACTACTGAGGAAATTAATAGCTCTGTCTTTGTTGTGGATCCTCATTAGCATATAATAAATGAGCCGTGGGATCAGGCAGTTCTGTTTTACAGCAGTGTGTAGAGCCCTGTAGAGAGCTGTACTCCATTTAGCTAGGCAATAGCCACAAAAAATTGCTCTGGAAAATCTTACTGTCAGTTCAAGAGATACTGCTTCTTTGTGCTGTATACTCTCTGCTAGAGACTTTTGCTTTTATTGGGAGGGAGAGTAAAGCAAAATCAGGCTGGCCCCTTCGCTGCTTCGCAGTGAATAGTATGACATCTTAATTTATACTGATCTTAATTTCATTTTTAACATTATTGTCTGCAAAATGCAGCTGCTGAGAAAATACTAGGAACTTAATCCTTTGCCTTCAGCTGTGTATCAAATAATACTCTTAAGTGGCAAGATGGGGTGTGCTACCCCTGAATTGCCTCAGCAGAACCTGGTTGATTTCATCAGCCAGAGCCTGTAGATACAGCTACCTCCCCATTAAATTCTCTAAATTCTGTGTCTCAGAGCTTCTGAAGAGTGGCAGATCTGAATTTATATATCCACACACAGTCCCTTTAGAAAGCTGCAAAACATTATTAAACTGTTGAGGGAAATTCTATTTTCCAGGCATTTGCTTTACACAGCAGGTTGTTTTTTTTATCTCAGAGGAATTGTGTTTATTCTAAGCTTGAGCAACTCATGAAATCAAAGACAGAACAAAATCGTTGGGAAATTGCTAATGTGCGATATGGAGATTGTTATGCCTTTTTTTTCTCTTCTTAATTGGAATCTGATAGCCACCTGTTTAAAATGGCCTCTTTGGAAACAAATACTAATAATGTCAGTTTAAGCCTGGTAGAACCAATTTCAGCAACCCAATCTCTCAGTGACCTAAACTTGAATGTAGTTTAAAAGAGAAGAAAGCCAGCCTGTAGGAATTAAAAAATAATGATGATAATTTTTATTTCCTAGCATTTACTTGAAAACATATATTCTCGGATTATAATTAAGATGCAAACAAATTATTATTTATTACTAATTCTGTAAAGAGCATGCGCTTAGCTGTATCAAATACTGAAAGACTAGGATTGGCAGAATGAGGATTTGCTTTAGTGTTGTGCCCTCTTCATTATATGGAACGTCAGTGTTGTCAGGAACGGAAAAAAGCTTCTCGCAGGAGCATAGAACAGACTCTGGCCAGTGTCTCTTGTTGCCTGCTATTGCATGTAACAGGCTCATATGGATCCTGCATTTTTTCTGGTTAACTGGATTTTTGGCTTGGAATACTCTGTGGAAAGACTCTTCAATACCTCACTGCTTTGCCTATTAAAAGAACCACAAACAGTGGTTCTGCTGTATTTGACTCTAGCAAAGCTTGGATGCCAGCCCAAGTACCTTTCTGTTAAGAAGACTTAGGAAGGCAGATATGCAATAAGTAAAATCCACAGGGTTAATACACATCTGTTTGAACAGCAGCATTTCCAAAACATTGTTGAAAAGTTGTTGAGTGTGCCATCAGGAAAAGCATTTCAAGTGAAGACCCACAAAAATTGCATCCAGGCCTAGTTCTGCTCAGTATTTTCATTCCTGGCTTGGATGATGAAATAGAAGTTGAACTGCTGAAATGGTCAGATAACCCCACATTAGGAGAGCTTGCAAGAAAATTTTTGGAATAGAGGAGAGGCATTCAGTGATCTTGATTAGCTGCTTCAAAGAGCTCAAGATCAACAGGGTGAAATTCAGTGAAAGCAAATGTAACGTGCCAGATGCAGAAAGCATGATCAAATTATAAATACAGAAGGGAAAGCAACTGGCAGAACTGCTGGGATTTTTTAAAGGATCATAGTATGGACTTGACAGTGGGGAAAAAAAAACAACCCTACCCAATGCTATTCTGGTATATAATATGTAATGTCCACTTAATTATTGACCACCTCAAAAACTTTGTCAAACTGTGTTATTTCAGTGGCTGAGACTAAGCCTAAGGGGTGAGTGCTTGACTGGCTGTTCACTCTTGATGTGGAACTGGGTAGCTCACTTCATAATGAACTGTAAGAAAAAAAAAAAAAAAGGCAAACCAGGAAGAAAACATAAATGTCCCATAGATTGGCTGCTAATGGGAAATTTCAGAAGAGGATGAGTCCTGTGCATGCAGGCATAGAGTTAGAAAAGCAACACTGTTGGTAGAGGACGAGTCCTTGAGAGTATTAATTGAAAGCATGTCTCTGTCTGAAGAATGTAGGCCTGTCCATCTAAATTCTTGTCAAAGAAGGGTAAAGCTGAGAGTGTCATCAGCCTGTATGTATCCTGCTTTCTGAAATTAGTTTCTGTAAATATTTTCTCTTAAGCATATAACCGGACACAGTCAGAGGCATTCAGAGAGGAAGAGCTTTAAGTTAATGCAGGTACGTTCCATTCCTGTGAAAGATGCTGCTGTCTAGGGTGAGCTCTAGAAACAGAAGTTTGTAGAGTTCCATGTCAGGAAGGGAACTTAAGCAAATATAATGTTTATGGTGTTTTATGGTGAATTGGATGTTTAAACAAGAAATAAAAAGCTAGTACTGTATGATGATATACTTTATAAACAGAATCTTTTTAGAAAAGAACCTTTGTTAACATTGACTGGTTGTGCCTTGAGCCCACCAGGGACATGATTCTTTTCTATTCTCTGCCAATTGTTTGGGCAGGGAGGAATGTCAGTAATTTCAAAATTACTAGTTAGACAGATCTGGATGGATACATATAAATTTGTCTGCCCTTAATGTACACAATTGCAAGCAGAAATAAATCAGGTAGAGAGATTCTGTTTGTGGGTTTTTTTTGGGTTTTTGTTGATTTTTTTGGGGGGGTGGGGCTTTTTTGAGTGCAATGCAAATATACTTCATACAGGATATCCTTTGGAATTTTGGGAAATGTATCCTTGGAGAACAAATGGATGTTGGCTATTGTGTGCAGGATTTAAGGCTGTACTTTCCCTTGAGAAAGTATAAAAAATGTATGAAGTATATAAGTGTATACAAGTATAAAAAATAGACATTTTTTACAAAATGTGGAAAATGAAACAAAAAACATGATGGTGATAATAATTTCCTATTAAAATTTTTTTCTCCTCTCTTGTGGCAGGTACTATGATGGTAGAACTCCAGGAGAGGGTTACTGAACTGGAAAACTGGAAGGATGGCAAAGGTCTTATAATCCATGGTGCAGGAAACACTTTTTGCTCAGGATCTGATTTAAATGCTGTCAAAGAAATATCCAGCTCTCAGGCAAGTATTAATACACACTGTCATTTTAAAGAAAAATTAATTTTCTGAAATTCTTTTTGGACAGAGGTGTTACACTATACTTCTGCTGCAATTTTACATGCAAGTCACAGAATGGAGCTTCAATGGTCAAAAAAAATGCTGTCAGGCCCTTCAAGCCATTATTTGTTATTGTAAGTGATTCATAACTCTAAATTACTATGCTATATGTTCTTTTTAGCCTTTTCTTTTAAAAATGTAATTTCAGTTTTTCACAGCAGAATATGGTGAATTTACACATTAGATAAGCTGTGCTTCTGTAGTTTGACCTTTAGAAACAGATAAAAGTAATAATTTCTCATATTCTAAAGTTAAAAAAAAGAAATTTAAGCAGCGTGGCTGCTATTACAGAAAGGTTTCTATTTTATCAAAACGGTGCTTGAACCTGCGTAAAATGTAAGAACAGATGCAATTCTTGTTCTGTACTTGAGTCATGTGAATCTTGTGTGTAACTATGAAGATGTTGGGTTTTGATGGCAATTTTTTGCTCATGCCACCCATTTGGACAACTTTCACATGTGCTACAGTTCTTTCTGTGGATTAATAAGTGAACTTGGCAATGTGTGAAAGAGGGCTTTGCCAGCTGCCAGGGAAGAGGATCTTCCTGCGCTGCTCTTACACCTGGTAGTTGTGGTAAGTGCCAATCCTGGTGCTTTTTTGTGGCCAATTAAAAGTTCAGGATTTAAGCATGCAAATGAAACATTTAACTGGCCCTTCCAGTATGAACATCAACACAAAAACCAGTTAATCTGATATTTATCTTTAGTGATGATTTTTTTTTTCTGTTGATGAAACTAAATATCATAAACCCCACAATGTCTTAGATTCTATTTCTGATCTCGTGAAATAAAAAGGACAGTCTAGTTTTCAAAAGGTATAGGACACTTTGTTTCCTTTTTGGCACATCACAAGAGAGATGCTTTTCTTAATACAGAAATGTCATGCTTTATATCTATATTTATATCTATAAATTAATTTGAGGGATGTTTTCATCTGGATATTTTATAAGAACTGGTAGTTTTAAAAATATAGATATGTATGTGATTTTTTTTGTAAATGATTTTAATTTTTCATCTGTAATTCTCAACTTCTTTGACCATTATACCAACAGAAAAGGAGCTGAAGCCAAGCAAGGTCAGTTCTTTTCTTATCTGCAGTCTAGGCTTTCCTTCAGATTTCTTCATTCAGTAAATCTCAGTGATTCTGCTTCCATATAGTTTGTATTCTCTCTGTATGCTTATACAAATTACTTGGAGCGACTGCAGTGGCAGAGAGGGCTCTTGCAAGGTTTAGGTTTGATAACAGATATACTGGACAGAATGAAATGTATACGTGCTAGTTATAACTTTGCTGAGAATTCTCTGCACGGAATCTAGATCTCATGATAGTATTGAAATTAAGGCCTGAGTCACCAGAAATGCTCCAAGAATTGTTTAACATAGTTGCTTTTCTATTATCTTTGGAGAGTTCAAGCAATTTATCTTTTACTGAGAGTTCCCTTATAAGAGCTCCTAAACAATCCACTTTGGTGAGATTTAATAGTCTTTATTAAATAAAGCTTTATTAGAATATGGAATAGCATTTACTGTTCTTCAGTCTTACAGAACTCTTCTCTCTAACTTGATGCAGATGGGTGTTTTGTCTGTTTTCAGGTTAAGTTTTCTGTCCACAGGCATCTTCAAGGCAAAAAAAAAAAAAGTGAATTGCTTCATGCCTGAATTGGTATTTCTTTCACAGTATCACAGAAAATTCTAAGTTGGAAGGGACCCACAGAGATGACTGAGTCCAACTTTTAAGTGAACGAATTGAACCCACAACATTGTCGTTATTGGCACCATGCTCAAACTACTGAGCTGTCCTTTATATATATTTTTTAAGGCTGCTTTAGCCCATAGTTTTAGTAATTGCAGAAAACACTTTTATTTTATCCAGTTGGTTGAGGGAGACTGTATTTTTCATAATTTTTCATACAGTTTGCTTTTCCCTGTGGTGCAGAATAATGGCCAAGAATGCTGAAGGATTTTCGTGCCCCCTAGTGGCTCTTTGTCCTCCTCTTCCACTTCATTCTTTTCCTCTTTCTTTGTCCACCTTCTCCCATATTCAATTGTTCCTAACTCGGAAGCAAACCTAGGTCTTCTGCCTGTTTTTCTTTTCTGAGTGTTAACATTACAATAACCAAATCACAGAGGTTAATGAATTTAAATTTAAAAATATTTTTCCTTGTGTCTTTGTAAGGCTTTGTAAGATGTTCCTAGAGTGAGAACCTCATTTTGGAGTGAGGCTTGAAAAGCTGCCCAGCTGAAAAGCAAGAATAGCTCTTGAAACAACAGCTCAGAGGAAGAAGCACAAAGGAGAATTTTGCTTTCCTTGGTCCCTGTCTAGAAGCCCTAGGACACAGGTTCCCAAGTATAAGGTGTGGAGGGAGAACTTTGGAGCAGTTGGAGATAATCTGGAAATATTGGTCTACCTGTAGTGAAAATGGATTCAAAGTTCTTGCAGCAAAAAGGGCCAGCATTACAGTTTTCTATTTTATGAAGGTGACTTTGTTCTTCCCTGCCTCTTCTAAGCCCACTCCAAGCTATTAATCCTTTTCTTTCATATGTAGTGCATTTTACTGCATTTTACCTCCCTTTCTGCTAGTTACATATCTTCTTACTTCAGGGACAGTGTTAGAGCTGCAAATATAATTATTCTATTAGACTGTAGCAAGCAACCCTTAGTCAGAGTATTTTATCTGAATAGTAGCCTTATTTTTCTTGTCAGGAAGGTTTGAAGGGTTTATTTGCCAAGACTCAAGCAATTTTTTCTTTTTTTTTTTTTAGTGTTTTCTGTGCAGGCGTTTTTTTCCCTGGGATCTCTCTACCATCTGAGAGAATGAAGAATTTTCTTTTTGTCTGCTCAGACATAAATGTGTTTTTCAAGTTTTTCTGTTCTGTAATGAATCTTTAATTACCATTTTGGATTTTGTCATGAATTCAGAAAGCCAATTTGAATGCAAGGGTCCTGCTGTGATGAAGCAAAAAATCATGTTCTCTGAAGAGCTTTTGTGCAGCTTCATCCTGGCAGTTGTAATATGGGAATTGTGCAAGTCTGTGTCTGAAAACTGGTACCTTGTATGTTTGTGTGGGCTTTGAACTTAGCTACTAGGGCAGCTATCAAGAAGGATTTGAATGTTCTTTAATTTGGAATAGAAATATTGCTACTGTTCTTAGGGGCTGTAGGAGATGGCTGCAGTGATAACTAAAAGCCTCTTTAGAAATCAACATGTGCTAAAGCTTTCAAGCAGCCCTTTAGTGCAGTAAAACTAAATACACTGGTTCACATGTAGCAATTGTCATGGCACTCACATCTGCCAGAGATCTGTGCCTAACCATCTTAATGCTGGCTGTCTTTGGGCAGAGTAGCTCTTGGGAATACATTACTAAATGGACAATAAATCACCTGAAATTGGCTTACTGTTATTTCAAGGTCCTATTCTAAAGATGTACTGGAGACTTAATGCATATCTTTTCTTTCCCTGAGGTATGAGTCAGAGGCTTTTACTTCAGGCAGATTCTCTAACTTGCCTACTTCTGTAAAACTGTGTTTTAGAAATTAGTAAAGTCTGGTAAAGAGGTGTTTGGTTTGGTTTGTTTGGATTTTATTGTTTTTTATTTATTATTTTATTTATTATTTGAAAGATATGCTGAAATTTTTACCTGTTTTTTTTTCTACAGTATTGAAGCATAACTTTTTTCTTTAATCTGGGATAAATAATATGTGTGGTTCAGTTCAATATGTATATGAACAGGGTGGTTCTAGATAATTTAGCCCAGGTATTTGTCAAGTTCATGATTAATTCTAGATGTCTGAGAAAGATGATAATGACAGGGAATGCAGATAGGTAATGATTTTTTTTTCTCAAAATACTTTCTTAGAAACTTGTGACTAGGACTTCTAGAGATAGAGGTGTTGTGTTCTATGTAATGACCTTTTGTTGCTGTTCCTGTTGGGAGTTAATGTAGTTGTTCGTGAATTCATGCAGAAGATGTAATGCCCTGCTGCCAAATGTTCCACATTTTAACTACACATTGTAGGAAGAAATAGTTATTTGGAACGCTTTAGTTCTTGAAATGGATTAGAAGGAAACAATTACATCTTTTTCACTGTTGATTGCATGGAGGTGTAAAACGTAAAGGATGAGAGAGATAAGAAGATTCTTTTTTCTGGTTTGGTTTTTTTATTGGTTTCGGGGTTTGGTGGGGTTTGGCTTGGCTTTTTTTAGCTGAAATGTTTTTGGCCCAAACAATAAAAACTTAAATTGGTACGTTGTATCTTGTCTAAAACTTTATGGATTTGGGACAGTAAAAATATGTAGCACACAATGGCTTTGTACACAATTTATGAACTCAAATTTATGGGTGTTCAACTTGAAGTGAGAAGAGGAAGTTAAGAGGAAACACTAATATTTCACAACATAGAAATTCAGTATAGCAATTACTTTAATGGTGGCTTAATTATAACTGAAATTTATATAAGTCAATTGAGTTCCAATTTATTCTTTTAACGTGATTTATACTGGGTTTTCTATTTGTGCATAGTAGGGTTGGGCAAGAATTTGGGCAACATGAACCAAAAAGACAAAACCCAGCTGAAGCAAATATAAAGAATGCTTACTCCTGCCTACGCCATCTATATGTTTAATTGCTTCGCATGAATATCACTTAACATTTTTTAATTTCCTATTCTTTGTAGGATGGGATGTATATGTGCATGTTTATGCAAAACACCTTAACCAGACTTATGAGGTAATACATTTTATTTACCCGTTTATGAAGTAATTGTAAGTATCAGAATGTATTCTGGCTAATTCTTTAATGAGATGTTAAAAATTAAATACATAGTTTTATGTATGTAATTTTGAATCCCAGATCTTGTATTCACACATGTTAATCAGGTTGGTATTTATGGATTTAAATTAGAACTTAACATTTTGCAATTATTAGACTTTTCCAGAGATTGGAACAGGAAAAAAAAAAAAAAAAACCAAACATAGGCTTTTATGTTAGATATTCAGAGTTAAGGAAATCTAGGCCTTCAAATTTTCTGAAACTTGACCTCTCTAACTCAGTGGAAGTCAGTAGCTCTTAAATAACAAGCAACAACAGGTTATGCAGCCTACATAGGTAACATTTATTTGATGTATTTATTTAATCTTCCCACTTCACAAGAGGAGTGTAGTCAGTTCTACCATCTGGTACTTCTGAAAAAAACACCCTTTCCTTTAGATTTAGGTTCCCTTAAGAAGTCTCATTTCTATTAAATCCATTTGTGGTAGAGTCTGTTTTTTTCTGCTCAGAGCTCTTTGAAGAGAAATACTCTTTGTTTTCAAATATTCTTTGTTTTCAAATAAACTATTTGAGAAAATGTTACAAATTAACATTTTTTTCTGTAAAATTACCCAGGAGATTGGAGGCTTGTATTAGTAGTACAGTAAGGAGTCCTCAGGATTGGAAGCCATTTGCATAAGCTGGTTTCCATATAATCAAAATTGATGGGGCAAAGCTAAGAGGAGGAAGATGTGTGAAGATTAAGCCCCCTCCTCAGGTGTGCAGACCTGGCGTATCTTTAAGCCTTAGTTCAGGGGGATCACTGAGCTGCTGTCTGGAGACATTTGTTGTCGATGGGATTAGTCTCCTTCAGAGCTGAGGCTGACTGTGATCCTGAAAGAGGTGCCTCAAATGGATTAGAGTGTGGATGTAGCAGCCGTCTTAGACCCACATCTTCTGGTTTCTCACAAAACCACAGGAAAAAAGAGATTGCCCTCTTCCAGTGGGTTCACTTGTGCTATTTATTGTATGAATGTGCTACAGCTTGTAAGTGAACTGGGGCTGTAAGAAAGTGTTGGTGCTTCTGTTAAAGGAGAACTAAAACCAGACATGTGCTTATGATTAGGATGCTGACTTCTGCATGTGGTTTGTAAACTGCTTATAAAGCTAAATGTCTCTTCATAGTAAAAGATGTGTGCAAATTCTGTCACTACTCAGATGTCTTAATTTCTTAGGGAACTCATCTTACCCTAAGCCACTCTTCATTAGTATTCATTTCACATCAGCAATGGGGAAACATACTCTTCCTTCCCTCTGTCCTTTGAATTACCTTGAACATGATTAAATACCTTGAGCATGATTAAATATAACACCAACAAAGGTAACAGATTGCTGCTTTCCTCAAAAGGTTTTGTCTGCAAAACAAAGTTTTGTTGATGACTGAGATAGTAGCACTCTGTTTGAAGAAGTTGCTGAAGCTGTCATGGTAAATCTCATTAATTTTAGATAACCCAGCCCTTCAGTTCTTTGTGTCTCCTTCTGCTCCTTTCTGTGGTGCACTGGCTTAGAATAGAATCTTGTGTTTGCTATCCTGCCACACCTTGCAGGAAGTCTTTTAAGTTTTATTCTATAGCAGGTATTTTTCAGTACATGATATTTATTTTGAGTCCATTTAAAATATCTGTGTTAATGTTTCATTTTGGGATTCTGTATCAATTATGCAACAGTAGTTTTGACATAAGTTGAATTAGTATTGTGCTGATTTCTCTCAAAAATGTAATTATTTGAATAAAACTGGACAGTATATTTTTCTCAACTTTTACTGTAGAAGTGGTTTGGTTGTAATTTCTGAAAGGCTAAAAGCATGAATTTTGCTTACTGAAGTCTCTTGTGTAGGTTGCCTTTGATCAGTGTTGCACTAGTTCAAGGAAAAGCTTTTGGAGGAGGAGCAGAACTTACCACAGCATGTGATTTCAGGTAAGGCTAACAAGGTGTGTAGCTGCTACATTGGGTCAGTGATTTAATGATTGTCCAACTGAAATGTGAGAAGCTTGAGGTACTGCTTCTACCAGGAGTCACATTCCTGGGTTCCAAGACATTTGCAATGAGATTTTGTCATCAGACTTCACAGGAATAGAAGAGTTGTGGTTTCTGCTAGGTTACGTGGTTTGGATCACAGTGTAAAACAAGAGCAGTAAGGAGCTTTAGCAATTGACTGTGTTACACACCAAGTGGGTGCAATTCACCCCTGAGTGAGAGGTAGGAGGGTTGCAAAATTGTGTATGTCTGTGTGTCTCTTTATGTGAATGTCATAAGTAAGACTAAATAAATAAATCACTTCATTACTCTTGTATTTCTTGTTCTGGGTTTATTAGTTGTAACATGATTTTATGCTGCACAGCTGTTGAAACAAGAGTTTGAGGTGCAGAGGAAAACAAATAAGGTTTTATCCCTGTTTGTTTTTTGGGGTTTTTTTGATTCGGGTGCAGGGATTTGCTAGCATGAAACAAATGGCAAAAAAGGGAGGGCTTTAATTAAACAGGCAGAACAGGAATGGGAAGACACTAAAGTAATAAAATGCCACTTTATATAAACCATTGCTAGTGTGCAAACAGCCTACAGATGTAACAGGATAAGCACAGTTGGCAGCATCTCTGAAAATGAGGAACTTTTCGTGAAGTTTTACATGTAAGAAGAGGAAATGTGCTTTTGAAGAGGGCCTTAGTGCCTGAAGTGGGAAAGGAATTTCCCTGAACAAGCTGAAAGAAGGTACACTCAAAAGTAAACTAGAATATCACAGTGCTGTTCCAGGCATCAGGAACAGCCTTTGGATAGAGGAGATGGTATCTGTGCTGTCTGAGCCACTTGGAAGCAATCTTCCTTTGCTTTGAAAGTAGATGTAGCTGGATCTTTCTTCATGTCTGCTCAGCACACTGTGAGCTGAAGCCCCAGCTGTGGTGCGAGCCCAGGCTATGTTAGAAATGCCTGGGAAGCAGCAGAGAGGCTCCGTGTTTGACAGCTGCACTGCTGGCAGGAGAATGCACCTGGGAGACTCAGCAGACCTTCCTGTATCTGTGAGCCTGTCGACAGAAAGTGTTTCTTGTTATCTCCAAATAGGCATTTAGGGAATGGGAATATAATGAAATGGAAATCTTTTCTCTACTTACACTCCAGCTATGCTGTTTTGACATGCTGTGTAATTATAGGCATTATCAAGTGGCTCTTATTTGCATGAATTGAGCAGCTGCAATTCCTCTCATGCACTGCCATAATTTTCATAATAACTACAGCTGTTGATCCATCTTCTATTACTTTCTACACACCCATCCAGTGCAACTAAATAACAGCAATTCAGGAGCAGCAAATGGGACTTAATTAATAACAGCAACAAGACAGAGAAACATACTCTGTGCTACTATTGCTCTTGAATTTGAGAATTTTAATACTGGTGGACAAAATTCCAGAGGTTTTTGGAGGACTATAAGTAAATATTGGTGGAATAGATGTTCTGTCCTCAGTCACTAAATGACAAAATATGAACCTGAGACAGAAGTCAGAGATTTGTTTTCTTCCTTGAATAAACTATTTGGATATTCTGTTTTTTAAAAACAAAATGAGTTTGTTGTGGCTGCTTTTAATTCTAGATTTTCAAATACAGTTCTGTTTTTCACAGTCTCTGTTTAAAACTACCAAACTGCTTGGTTTTGGCCTGGAATATTTTCTTATTTTTATCTCTGTTTTTTTCTCTATTTTTCTTAACTGTACTGATATAATTTGAGCTACTCACTTGAACCAAAATGACCTAGGTCATTCTGATGACCTCATCTGAAATGTAGTCTGACAGCATGATGCACATCTCTACCAGAGTAGAGGTGTATACAAAACCAATTTAAAAGAACTGAGGTGGTTTAGGATATTACTGATACATTCTTCCTGTGGCAGTTCTTGTGGCTAATTGTTTCACTCTGTTTTAGACTCGCTCATTTTAAGGTTTGATCAGGGGAGGACTGTATGAATTTCAGCACATTTATTGCTGACATAAGGACAATGATGAAAAGTGAAAGCATCTTAGGTCAGCCCACCTTTAATCTGGAGGAAGAGGTCTTCTCAAAATCTTCTTCAGTCTTAGCTGTTTGATGTGTTGTTGCAGTATGACTCCCCAAAAGAGCAGTGTCCTTATAAAGATCATAAACATGTTACCAGGAGAAAAAAAGAATCAGACCGATCTGGACAAGAGCAAGGTAATTAATTTCCTTTCAGACTTCTTCTGATATGAAAATTGGAAAGATAAAGCTTCTGACACTATAATAATTTATCTCAATTATTACTGCAAAACTGAGTAACGTAGAAGGTGCAAATATGAAACTTGCTCAGACAGCTGAGCATCTTAGCAATATTTTCAAGAAATACTGAATTTTTTTCAGTGTGCCACAGTTGAGCACGTGAATGTGGTTTGTGTTTTCTGCTGCCAAATGTTAATGTATTTTACAGCTCTGCATGACACTGCAGCCATTTCAGTGAGGTGCAGAAGTGAATGTGATGTTGAATTGAGTGATAGAATTTTACAGATAATTGAAGTACCTGCTTTAGGTTCCTTTATGAAGAAACTTGAAGCGTATCTTATGCTTATACACAATGTATGAAGGTAAGGAGAGCAGATTTGTCAGAATTCATTGAGGACAGGAAAACAGGAGTGGCAGTGCATTGTTGGGCAATAAGCTGACAGATATGGGGTAGAGACAGTTTCCATTTGTGCAATTAGCAGATCGCAGTAGTCTCTGAGTGCAGTCTCTGCAGTGTGCTACCAACCAATAGCCAGAATAACTAACTTTGAATTCTGAGCTGTTTTGTCTTCTACTTCACGTTGGTGCCTTTGAGAAATCTCTCTGTGGCAGTGTCTTTGTAGGTCTTTTACACACATCTATGACTTTGAAAATCTGGTCCGACATCACCTTGCAAATGGACTTCCATTGTATCTGATTGCTTCTGAGACAGAGTCTCTTTTCCTCTCTAATGCTGCTGCAGTCCAAGTAGAGGTGTGTCCCTGCCATGTCAGTCAAATTTTAAAAGTGGTGTCTTGAGGCAGAGGATGAGAGTGCAGAGATAGAAAACTGCCCATTTCTCATACCATTGATCTCAGAATGGGCATGTAGGTAGAGACAGCAGTAATTTCCTTTTCTTCTTTAGTAAATAAATTAACTATAATTTCTTCAGCTGTACTTGATGTTGCACAGTTAAATTGCAAAGGGCCGGTTTCATTACCGTTGTAAGTGCTGAGTTAACTATTAGCTTATGCTAGTAATACTTCATTTATCAAACTGGCCTTCTTTCACTTTAGCAGTATGTTTTCTATATTTCTGTGAAACATGTAGGCATGCTTAGGATTACATTTTAAGGTGTTAAACATGTTCCATGAAACACTTAGGGGAGATACAATGAAATGAAATGCTATTAAATAGCTTTTGGTATGTGTGTTCTTGTGATAATTTATGTTTATTTATTTCTACAAATTGTATTTATTGCATTAAATGCAACTTATAGGAAATCAAAGGAGCAGAAGATAATCTAATTTCTGCATAGATATAGCTCCACTATAACCAATTTTTCTGTTGTTTCACCTTTCAAAAAGGAGAAGTGGAAGAAGCCATAAAGACTTCAGTACTCCACAGTAAACTCTTTCAAAAATAGGTTTCAGAGCATCAGAGCACAGCACGTGAGCTTCTTTGGAGATGTTTCACTCTGTACAAGGTTTGGGCTTTTAATTTTATCAGGAGGAGCATTTAGGTGCACAGGATACAGCTGTTTGAAATAAGGGTGCCTCAGGACAAGTAGCATTTTTCATAGGGCAGAACCTGACATGAATGTAGCAGGATGGGGTTCATATGTGCATGAGTTCTTGCAGAGTCCAGGCTCACCAAGCACTTTTCATTCATGTGACTGTAACATTGCTACACATCAGAGAAGAATCAAACCTGAGAGTGGGTTCTCTGTAGAAGCCTAAAAGATAAGGGTGTAAAATGTGTACGTTACAGAAACTTGACAGCTGGGATAGCCATGGAGCCAACCAAGGATTGTTGGTAATAACACAGTGTGAGAAAGAACGGGATGTGGGTGAAGAAGGGGCCCATATGGAGGTAGAGCAGCAATTTTCTGGGACAGATGTTCTTACTCTGGCACCTGAAGATAAGTGCAAGTACAGGGCAAGTGCACAAATGAGGTTGAGAAATGGGCATGCACTGTAGTGGGGGGATTAAGACCATCAAAGACCCTTGAAGCATCCAACCCATTTCCAGAAAGATCTGGAAGGAAGAACTGTGCATGATAACTAATTTGCATAGCAAGTGAGAAGCTTACCTCCAGGACAGGGTAGACATGTCGATAAAAAGGTATCCCCACAAAGCCTGGGGGTGTGTGGGCCTCAGGACCCTGGATACTCCAGCTGGATCAATGTTGGGGCTAGAACTGATTGTCTCTCTTTCTCTTTCTTCCTTTCTTTCTCCCTCACACTCTTTAATTCATCTCTCTCTCTTTCTTCCCTTTCCCCCTACCCCTTATTCAGAAGCCACTGCTGTGTGCTTATGCTGGGAGGTCAGCATAACCATGATGTGGAGTAACAAGTGTGCCAAGTGTGTAAATTATTTTTAAAACTCTATAAGGTTTTGCCATTCCTTTCAACCATGCTTTCCTTAAGAGTGGGACACCACATTCTCACAGCTTCAAGTGCTTGCTGTGTGGCATAGATCACTTTTTTAAAACTATATATAATTTTGATCTCATATATATATACACACACATATATCTTTGTATGTGTGTGTATTTAAAAGCTCCTGCAATTTCAGAATTCCAGTACAGTCCTACATGACTTCGCATTTTTAGAGCCCTGAGGATTTGTTACTACAAGTTTCTGGTTATGATTTTAAAAGTCTCACATTGCCTGCCTCTAAGAAGGCTGTTCTTATTTTTGACATGGTACATTTGATATGTGGTTAAGTAAGCACTGCTAGAAATGGGCTCAAGAGCTTGTGTTATTTGCCTTGTATTTATGAGCTGGTATGGGGTGTCTTTTACCAGTTTTCATTTAGGATTGAATTTTGTGTGTTTACATTCTTTCAAGCAAAGTGTTTTTAGATGCAGCCTACAATTCAAATTTACCACTGTTTGATTTTTGTAGAAATTTAAATAACATCAACAAAGCATGAACTTGAGTTGATGCTTTCTTTCTGAAATTGTCTTTTTGCAGAGATTTATTTAATTCTAGGTTTTTTAGTTTGTTTTGTTTTTTTTTTTTCCTTTGGGAGGCTAAACCATCTTATCCTGGGTAAGTGAATTTTTTCTTATCAGCATGTGTTTATGTTTTAGACCACTTGTACCATGCAATCTTACATTCTTTCTGTTGAACAATCCTGTTTGTAGCTGATAAAATGTGCTGCATGATAATAATAGAGATAGTCCAGATAATGGAAAACTTAGATAAGGCAGATTTAGAGAATACAGGTCTAGACCCATTCTGATACTTGCTGATAGACTGAGAGAAGTAGGATTTAAGCTTCAAAGAAAATTTGAGAAAAAGAGTACAAATGCACTGGAATTGTCCATTCTGCTTGCATCTGTTCATCAGTTTAGATGAACTGGTATTAGAGGTGTTTGAGTTTGATGTATCATTTCTTATCTTCACTACTATTTTTTTTTTTTTCATATAATTATTATCAGATAGCTCCACAAATTGGATAATAGAAAGTGTGAGAAGCACTTATATATTCCAGACTGCTGGTTTTGAGGTGAGGTTATACTGAGCTGTGGCTTCATGAGGACAGAGTACCTGAACAGCTTCCTTGGATAGAGGAGGAGGGTGTTGTCCCTGTTGCATGTTCCCAGCTCACTCTGATTTGCCAAGCACCAATGAAGATGCCTGTATGAGTCAAGTATCTCACTAGAAAGCAACAGAAGGCCTGAGTTTTTCCTGTTTTTGCAGTTAACTTGAGTGATTTGCAAGGAAATATAATACTGGCTGGAGCCAGTGTAAAGGAAGAGCTAATTCTCTAGGAGATGGCAAGGAACAGTAGGGGATAACAGTACAGTGTACTCCTTTTGGCTCTCTAGGGAGATGTTAAATACCCTCAGTTTCCCTTGAAGCCACAGCTTTCAGCTGCCTAACTTTGCATTGGATCAGCTTCCAGAGAATGTCTTCCTGAGTCCCTGTTAGCTCTTTCAGTTTTCAGCCCTGTCATGTGCTATTGAAGGGCCACAAAATGAACTTTTCCTCTCTTTATCACTCCAAGTAGCATTATAGTTAATGTTGTAGATCTCTGAAGGGTAATCATCCACATCAGGGTTACTGTTCATTGAAATGACCAGATGTTCCTGAAATGACTCAATTTCCCTTTGTGGAAGCAGGTATTGTGTGGATCTCAACCTACTTTCACTGTACACATTGCCTTCAAAATTGCAACTCCCAGTCTTCCTCTTCAGCCCCTGGTTTTATTTTTGTCTCTGATCCAAAGCAGCCCAAGGTCTTAGCAAAAGTTTGGAGCCATGCAGGCTGGACCTTTGTGTTCCTCTTCCTTACAGATTCATGCAAAATTGTGTGAAGCAAGTCCATAACCTCTTTGAACTTGTTAACCTTGGTGCCTTCAGCTTCCTACTTCCTGGATTTTATAGTCAGTAAGAAATTAATTACTATGCTGTTACTCAGCAGACTCAGTAAGAATAAATCAAATAGTAAATTCTTATGTTAAATAGATTCCTATTGTGCTTAAAGAGTTGTGTGTATAAGAACTTCTTCTGTATCCATGGTCTGTTACTAGGTGTAATATTCCAGTCTTATTTTGTGCTCTGAGGATTCATATGCATAAACAAAAAGAAAATATACAGACTGAGTAAACCCCAATAATTTAAATTAGCATGGATTTGCATATATGAGAAATAGACAACAATTGTAAATAAAAAGATAGCAAGGGAGATTATACTTTTGGTGATAATATACACTCCTTATATATATACACTCTTAGATATATTTATGGGGCACTTGTTACAGTTTGCAGAAAATGAGCGTGTTTCTTGTCCAGGTAGTCTAAACGTGATGTCAGTGAGCTGAAGTTGGTTTGAGATCCCTATCACTATAACTAATACTCTATATTAAAAAGAGGAGAAGCAGCAGGTTACTGCTTCAATGTAGAATTTTAATGTTACATTATCTATCTCATTTATGCCTTTTTAAGTTATATCATTGTGCTCTTTCCCTCCCTCCCCCAAAAAATCTCTGAAGACATGTATCATATCTGGAAAACTTAGGTCCCAGTCATCATGATAATTTTTTAAAAAGCAAACCATGACAGTCAGTATTTTTTTGTTTTAACTTAACATGGTATCTTGACAAAGTGGCAACATTCCATTATAATTGAATCATCAGTGACTTAAACTAAGTGTATGATCTCTCTTTGCTTTAGTCAGAAATTGTGTAGGAAGTGCAAATGCAGCATTGGTAGCACAGCATGCAGAGACAGCCGAGTTTCAAAGCGTGTCCTGTTACCCTGTGTCTTGTGAAGGGTTGTTAGTATGATGTTATGTTGTATTTTAAGTTCTTTAGTGCTGTGAGTTGCAGAAACCTGATACATCAAATCCATCATAAAGTATTAGAGCAGCTTGCATCTCTTAGGGATAATGTCAAGAAACGCTGCTCCTTTCCAGTCAGGTGAATTCAAGTGACTGAGGTGATCCTTGTGTTTTTGACATTTTAGATGCCAAACCCCTCCTCTCCTTTGTGCATCAGCAGTAGAGATGCAGAAAATGTGATTGAAATATTTCTGCCTTAAGAGACTTTTGAATTTGGTCTGGGAATTCGTTCTGCTGTCTATTCTTTCTGATAAACATACATGATAAAAATAAAGATGTGGGAAGCCAAAGTTATAAACATGGTTTGCACATGCTGTATGGAAGTGTGCTCATAATTTTAAAAAATACAGTATTTCCTCTTTGAAAACAGGCTCCACTGTACTTTTTTTGTGTTATTATTTCTAGAGGAATACTGTAATTTAAATTTGACTAAAAATTGTATAATCAAACACCTTTGCCTCTGGGTGATCTTTTTCATCAAAGAGTCTGGTAAAATATCACTGGATCTTTCCTGGTAGAAGTTTTTGCTTTAGTCTAAAAGGCATATCTGTTGTTGAAAATGTTTGCTTGAACTGAATCCAAAGAGCTCTAGTTTCTTTTTTTGGGGTGGAAAGACTCATGTAACATTTCAGATTTCCAGCATGAGTAATTTTTCTGTGAGCATTATTTTGGCGTTCACTTGTGTACAGAGGCTTTGGCAGCCTGTGAAGAATAGCTAAAACCTGCTTCATGGGTAAGGCCCAAGTGCTATGACAAGATGAAAACTGTTCTGAAAATAGTGGTATGGTAACTGAGGTTTCTGGGACCCACTGACACCAGGATAATTCAAGTATAGTCATTACTGGGAATTAGTAGAAGAGAGTGTTAGTACGATATTGGTAAACAGGGGAGGAGAAATAGGGTGGTAGCCCATGTGTTGCTGTTGTACACATGCAGATAGTAAGGCAGATCCAGGCACTGCATCTTGAATGATGGAACATCAGTCCAACTTCCTGGCTTTGGGTGATTAATTCAATTTTTGGAGTTTATACTGCACACTTCAGGGGAAATAGAGCTCCCCAGTACAGCTACCTGCTTTATTCTCTTGGTTCTATGTGTTCTTGAATTGTGATCTGAGCCCTGTGTGTGTTCAATAAACCTTTGTAAAACCATGCTGCTCCTTGCCAGTGTGCGCACAGGGAACGTGAAACAGGTCCAAGGCAGCACCTGTGGACAGGGCAATCTTTATTGCTATTTGTATAATTGTAAAAAAATTGTCTCTCCTACCTAGGAAAGGCCTCTTAATTTACTTTTTCTGCTGTTTTCTGAAACTACTCAGCTCACTTAGGTGCTTAGGCACAAGATGGGATGAGGGAGTGATGTGTGGCTCACACAGATTTTATGTCACATTGGAGATTGAGAAGGGACCACCCAATGTGTGTGTGCAGCAAACATGGCCTGGCAGCATGAGCCCTCTGGCCAGCCCTATCCCCACCTCCACCAAGCCCCTCCTGCATGGAGCTGCCCACTCCCAGCACCGTGGTGGGGATGGAACCTGTGGGCATTGCATGGGAGCCTAAAGAAGTATCATCCTGGAAAACGGGTTAGATTCACTTTGTGGTTTGGCCAAATAATTTTATTTCCTGTCAGTTTATTGAAAAATGACTGGGAAGGGGGAAACAAAATAAAAGGGCTCATCTTACTTCTTTTAATACTGCTCATGGAGTTTTAATCAGTCATGGTTTTTTTGGGCCCTTATTTCTTGCCTTGTGATCTGCTGTCTAATTCAATTTTTCATTCCTGCTGCAGAAAATGTCTTTCTGCAATTTCCAATACCCAGCTTCATTTATCCTCTTTAGAAGAAATGTAGCTTTTTATAGCATGCTTTTTTCTCTCTGGCTTCTGTGAAACGATGGGTGAGAAAGTGTCAAGCCTGAGGTAAAAAATTCGATTTAAACCCTCTAATCAAGGTCTGCTGTGTGAGCCTCCATCTGCACCTGACTCCTGAGAGATTCTGGTCCAGAATGAGATTGAAAGTCTGCATGAAAGGCAGCCGGTATGACAGCAGACATCACCTGCAGGAGACTTTGGGGGGACCTCACCTACCTTGTCTTGATTGAGACTGTGCTACTACCCTTGCAGGGTATTAGCAGCAGTCTTTCCCTATGTTTCTTTCCTTTTATATCCCTTTATCAAACTAATAATCTTTCTGGCCCTTTTCTAGCCCCTCAGATTAGGGAAGTGTTTAAGAAATAGACTCTATTTAGCTTCTCTGGTTATTCTTATACAATCATGTCTAGACCAGTTTTAATCTGGGTCTGGTCAGGACACTCTCCCAGAGGGTCTTTTCTGCTGCCTTACTGAGTTCCTTCATACTGCTGATAGGCCTTTTCTTGATTTTTCTCAGTGCAGACTTGGCTACTAATGAGATGCTCTTTTTTGGGGGACATGCAGTTCTCTGTGTCTGCCTATTATAATTTAATTCCAGTTATCCAAGGGATCTTTTTCGAGTAATAGTGTTATTTTTGTGCTTCTTCCCTGGAATGGCTTCCTTTAGAACTGGCAATCTTGCAGCCTCTTTGAGTTGGCTTTGTTGATTTTGAAGGCTCCCCTTACACTGAATATCCCAATATTTGGGGCAACAGGTGGTGGTTATCCACACTTGAAGTTCTTGTTTATTTCTAGAGACCACATTCCTCCTAAAATGGCTCATGTTTGTTTACCAATTTCTGAACTTGTGTCCCAATGTTCCAACTCTTCCTGTAACCCTTGTTGTTGCTACATATTCCATTTTTTAGACTCCACTTTTCAGAATGTTAGCACCAGCCAAATGATTTGGGCTTCTAGATGCAAGTATGACTCTGTGAATTGTTCTGCATTTCATTTGACTCTGGGTGATGTGAGAAAGTGTGATAGAGTCATGCTATAAATTGATATTTTAAGGCCTCCATTGAAGAATGCAATTCTCATTGTTTATGTCCCTTTGCTCACCTCTGGGAAGTGCCCTCAGGTTTCCCATACAACTCAGAGGAATGTTAACTCTTATTTAAGAAAATACTTCTGGAATTAGGAGCCTATTTACTTGATCTGATTTTTACCCTGGTCCTTAGAGTTCCATAGAATACACTGGAAAATCTGACTGGAGAATGGCAAAGGTAGGGGGTAAAGGCAATAGGGAGACATGAGAGATTTTTCTGGGCTACTTGTTGTAAATTTTGATTCTTAGCCTTTGTGAGTGGGGGGAAAATGGATGCACTAAGAGTGTTACAAAATCCAGTAGCTATAAATAAAAGTCCATATAGTCTCTGTAAAGCAATTTGAGATGAGCTGTGAGAAAAGCAAGCTTTTGTGTTAGTGAAATTTCTTAGGATGACATCAAGCCTACTCTTTTGACACTGCAATTTAGAGTGTGCCTAGAATACTCTGTGCTTGGGAGGATTGAAAGGGTTTTTTTTGTTTTGCTTCTTATTTAAACCTCAAATAAAGGAGGTGTACTGTTTTGTGATTTTAATTGGTGGAGTGTTTTAAATCACTGAAAGGGTTTGAGAGGGGTGACTTTCTGATGGGCTTGTTAAAATAGTAGCTGGATCTACTTCTTTCCATTGCTTTTTTGTAGAAAACGTTATGGATTAAAGCTGATAAACAGGAAAGATTATTAATGTGCTGTCTTCTTTTAGCCTATTGTAACTTGGAATTGCAGAACATCTTTTAGCAACTGTATCCAAGATATGCATAAGGCACGCAGTTCCCCAGATTATCTTTAAACTATTATATCATCATTTTTATGTTCTTTGGTAGTTACCATCTAGTCATCTGTCAAGTTAATATCTGTGACTAAAGGATTTTCAGAAAGAACAACCATTTGCGGGCGTTTGCCTTTATGATGCCATAGTGCTCTCTGCATAGACCATCACCACAAGCATGTAGCACAAATCCTTACTTTCATTGATTGTACAGTATTTTCACTGTGGAAGTCTCACTTTGTGCTGTCCTGGGTCTGAAGTAGCAACTGCTGCAATATCTAATTGCTTTATTATTTCTCTGCATAGGGCAGAAACATGAGAAGCTCCCAGTGAGAAAGAAGATATGGGAGGGATGCAGAAGGAATTAATACTAGCAAGCCGTGCAGGGAAAACATGCAACAGCTATGGCTTGTCAATATTCACTGCATTGCTCCAGTTCAAAAATCTGCTAAATAGAATTAGCAAGGAATTATTGATTAAATGTTTAATCTGTGTCTTTTTTGGTTCTTTAAAGCCTATCCAATTAATTGAGTGAGATTGAAAGATAAGTGAAATTATGACTAACTCTTCTCAGGATGAACTTGTTAACATTTTCAGAGAACTATGGTGGGTGTTTTTGGTGATAGAGGGTTTAGTAAAATGACTTTCAGAAAAATCTGTAGCCATTTTGTGTAGATAATCCCCTTACAGAGTATCTAGGTAATTATTCGATGGTGTAGTGATAAAGAGACTGCCCAGACACTGTGCTGGGTAGGCAGAGAGGGATTAATTAGTCCCAGCTTGCTTTTTTGGAGGAGACTGTCTCATTCTTAAGGGTCTAATTCTAAAAACATCTGTCATGAAAATTGAAGTAAGGACTGAAAGCTGCTAATCAGCAACTTTTCTGACTGGCTAAATTATTTGAGTATAGTAGTGCATATTTCTTCTGCAGAATATTCTTCCCACAGTACCTTGCTGCTTCAAAATTCATTTTTACTGCAAAAATGACTGGTTCATACATTTGTTGTTTCAAGATGAGTAATAACTGGACAAGGCTCACCCAAGATGCATTGTCACTACCAGAACACAATGTTGTCATGTAATTAACTTATTGGTGTTTAGGTTTCCAGGTCAGGTCTCTGCGGGCACAGACTGCAGCCTTACCTTTAGTCATTTCAGGCTTTCTGTGGCTTTGTGAAAATATCAAGGCAGTAGTTCATATTCAGGTTGTGTTTCCAAGGTTGTACTCAGGAATTACTTTTGTTGTTAAACATTCCGGAGAAGGTAGGGATTAGTTTTGCAGCAATTGCCAAGGAGCATACATATATAATGCCTGAAGAATTTGTATCTTATTGCTAAGGAAGTTCTGTAGTTTCTCATGTATGCTTTAACATCTGTCTTTCCATGGTGGGGAGAACAGCTATAAGACATATTAAAAGGGAAGGTGCAAGATACCTTGTATATCTTTCTGACTCAGATTTGGAATACAGATACCAGAGGTGGACTGTGAGCACTAGGTACAAATTAAACCTTGCAAATCCACATGCCATGCTAAAGAAAATGGGGAGAAGGCAGCGAGCTTGGAAGATTCCAAACCCCTTGATATGTGCTACATGAACTGTTCAAAGTAGTGTGACCGGATGTTCCACTCCACAGTGCTTGACTGCTTAAGTGATTGTCTTTGTCCAAACCTCAGGCTAACAGCATTTGCAGTCCCAATTAATTGCTCCTTATGGTCCAGCTTTCAGAGCTGCCACTTGCCTGTGGCATGATCTTTTAGTATCCCTGTCTGACCCAAGGAACTGAAGCTACAGAATTATCTGGGTGCATTTGCAGCAAAGGTGATGTTTCTCTTTTACAGAATTGCTTTCTGTAACTAATCCAACTACCCACTTCTGCCTTATCTGCCTTATCTGAACATTTATTGCATTTCAGCCATTCACTTTAAAGCTGCTTTTTTTTCCTATTTAAGAAGCTTAGAATGCAGCCTAGAAAAGATTACTTGATTTATGTGCTGCACTGAACCAACCTGAAATAAAGGACTTCTGTTTAATCTGAAATTAAGGCTTTTGCTGTACAGCTAAAAGAACAGGTAGTTTATTTCTTCCTCTGATGCTACAAATTCAACAATCGCAACTCTTTCCTGCTTTATTTTAATGTATTGTGACAGTTTAGTGGACTAAAAATACACCATCACTGCATATGTTCAGCAGCACTTTATTTTTGTTGGATTTTGTGTGCCTCAGCAAGAGAGGTAAGATCACATTACAGACAGTACCTGTGTAGCTCTGCTGCCTAAGTCCTGTTCACTTGCCTCAGGAACCCATCAATACTGGGATATGCTGTGTCTGTTCCATAGGATGCTGAGGACAATGGAGTGAGATTATGAGGTGCAATTTGGCCATGAAGTGGTGGGACAGGGATTGTATTTTTAGTGCTGAAAAGGCACAACTGGGAAACAGGGAAGAAATGGGCAATGGACTGGCTTTCTTGCTCACTTAAGGCCCAGCATACATGTCAGAACTGCTGCTGCTTGCAAATTGTCCTGGTAGCACTCACCAAGAAAAGTTACAAAACCCTAAACCAGTTACACATGAGCCTTTGTTCACTTGCCAGCAAGATCATTAAATTTTTATGTCCACCTGGCAAAGGAAGTTCCATTTGCATGATAAACACCATCTGCAGATAATGTCATACCTGACCTCTCAACAAACTCGTGAACTTGTACTCCCCAGTAGTGTGTATTTTAAAAAGCTCTTTTGGCCATGTGTCAGCATAACATGCTGTTACTTAATTTTAAAAGAGTTAATTAAGCTGATGCCATATTGATGAGTGTATTAGAAAGGCATACATGTTGGGCAAAGTGTATGGCAGCACTGTACATCAACTTTGTTCTTCTGTTCTTTGCTAGTTAAAACAAATGTTTGACTCTTGATAACCTTCCGTTACTTTTTTTTCCCCTGGTAGTTTCCTATTTTTTTCTTTAATGGCTCTCGTTTCCTGTGCCTGCAATACTTGTGTGTGTGGTTGGGTGGTGGTTTGGGTTTGTTTGACCAGGTTTTGCAGTAGGAGGGCTACAAGGGTAGCAGTAGGTACAAATTCTGTGAGAAGCTGCCAGAAGCTTCCCTCGTGTTGGGAGGAGCCAATGCCAGCTGGCTCCAAGATGGACATGCTGCTGGCTAAGGCTGAGCCAATCAGGAATGGTAGCATATCTGAAAAGGAGAGAAAAGGTATTGTGCAGTTTTAATTGTGGCCAGAGAAGCGCAGGGTGAGAACATGCAGAGCCCTGCAGACACCAAGGTCAGTGGAGAAGGAGGAAGAGGAGGAGGAGGGAAGGAGATGCTTCAGATGCCAGAGCTGAGATTCCCCTGCATACCTTGGTGAGGCAGCTGTGCTCCTTTAGCCCATGGAGGACCATGGGCATGTGAAGATCTACCTGCAGTCCCTGAAGACCCACACAAGAGCAGGTGAATGCCCAAGAGAGGGCTGTGGGAAGCCCGTGCTGGAGCAGGTTTCCTGGTAGGACTTGTGGACCTGCAGTGGAATAGGCTCTTCTTAAGGACAGCATCCTGTGGAAGACTGAATCACACCGGAGAAGTTTGCAGAGAGCTGCCTCTTTGTGAGGGGCCCCACAGTGGAGCAAGGGAAGGACTCTTCTCCCTGAGCAGTGGCAGAAACAACATGTGATGAACTGACCATAACCCCCACTCCCCATCTCCCTGTGCCAAAGTGGGTGTGTGGCTGACCATAGACATTGCTTTTTATCTGTCTGGCTGTCCTGCATCTATGTTTTGCAAAATATGTAGTTCTACTTGAAGATTCATTATTATTTCTGTAAATCTTGCTCTACAGCATGGATGTCTTTTAATTGTACCCCAAGGCCTTTGACTGTTGTTTTTGGAGAAGTTTCCACTTTATGTTGGTTCAATCACTTTGCAGATAGGCATTACTGAAATTTATAGAAGGTTGTAGTGGATTTGATGAGGAAATTTACTGTGACCCAAAGACATAAGCTCTGTTTATTATTTATATTAATATTGGTGGTATGAAAGCAGGACGCCAAAGTACTTGTGGGGGAGATAAGAGTCATCTCCTGCAGTCTGGGTACAGCCATAGCTGGGAACCAGGTGCTGCATCACTGCGTGATGCTGGCTGCCTGCCTCTGTGGTGTGCCAGTCTCACGCCAACTAAAAGCGGGGAGCATCACAAGTCAGGAGCTGTGTCCTTATGTGACACTGGGAGTCACACAGGGAACAGGAGCAAAATCCAGGTTGCTGACGACACATACAATGTTTTCGGTGTCTTTTTTCTCTATGATGGCTTTCAAAAGTATAGTTGTAGGAGCTTTTAAAGAGCATAAAATAAAAGGTGGTATCTGTTCCTCCCTAGTAAACTTGATCAGTACCTTTGCCTTGTCAAAATGCTGAATATAAGCAATGCTTGATGTCCAGGAAACAGTCAGCTAAGGGCCAGCACAGATCTTAATATAATCTCAGTTCTGCCAAGGAACTGATTATACTCATTTGAACAGCTCAGTAACATTAGTATTTATAATAAACAGGTATAAAAATTTGAGAAAGTATCTTTTTGTTTGCATTTTCAGCTTTTGTTGTATGTGCTCTGGCTTCGAGTAGCTGGGAAATGCTTTAGCAAAGGAAAGCATAGCTGTTAGCTCACAGCAAGTGCTGCCTTTGGGAGCAAATGTACCTTTTATGAGGGTGGGATTTGTTAGGCTGCAATGTTAATAACAAACAAGATTTCTTCTCACATGCATTGCTAGTTATGTGATGAGATGTGGTGTGACAGTCAGTTGTTTGTGGGTGCAGTGAGATATCACAGAATGGAAGAATCCTCAGATCAAAGGGGGAGGTTTTGTAACATTTAGTGCAGCTGAGAACATTTTAAAATGTACAGCAGGAACATTTGCTGTACTCGTTTGCTTTAGATGACTAACACAAAATTGGATGTGGCCCATGGTGACTGTGCATTCTTCCTAGGGGGTTGTAGGGTTCATAACATGGAATTAAAAGGTTCTCAGAGAGGGTTTCAGCTGTACTTTGGGGCTTATATTACCTTAATCTCTTAGTTCCAATTTAAATTGTGAGGATTTTTCTACCCTTCACATTTCTACAGTATGTTCCCCTGCTTACTGTAAGGTCTTCTGTCACTTTGTACATTAATTACATTGAATAAATATTTTTGCAGTACTGTCATGCAACAGATTTTCTTTATTAGGGCAGGGAATACATATGTGTAGGAGTCTAGCAATATGACCTTCCCCTGTGATACAGGAGACTCAGATTTTAATTCCTTCAGCACGAAAGACAAGAACAGGCATACTGTTGAAATCAGGGTTAATTTTGTATTCATCTGCAACTCTGTCTCAGGCAGGGCCAGTACTAGATGAATAAGGTATAAACAGCTCAGATACAGTACTATGGCCTTTCCAGATTTTTCCTGTCTGCCTCTTTATGTTAAGTAATGCTTGATGTGCTTTTCTTACATGAATTCTTTTTACCGGAGATCAGATCTGTCATGTCTCAGAAGCTAGACCCAATTCCTTTCATACAATAAAAAGGGAAATATATATGCAAGGCTGCAGCTGTTGGCATTCAGAGGCTGGTCCCAGGCTTGCTTGGCAGCTGCTTCCAGCTCTTCAGACATGAGCTCAGGTCTCCATTACTTCCTGGGGCATGGGGACTGCAAGTGAGAGTATGATGGGTGGTTTCTGTAAGAAATGGTGTGATTTCAGAGCTTGTTCAAAGGAGCATTGTGGGAAGAGGTGAATCCCAGAGAGGTTCTGGAAGCAGCAGCCTCTCAGTCTCTCTGTGAGTTAAGCTGTCAGTGGTTTACTTTTCTTTCATTGTGCTTGGTTCCATTTTCTCTGAGGGGGGTGAAGACTCTGCAGGGAAACAGAACCCTTCCCACATACTGAACATTGTCTGAAACAATCTCAGATTCATCATACAGGTGCAGCGTGGCTTCCCTGACCTATGGTGGCTGTCCTGTGAGACTGCCTACAGGTTGTCTAGCATCAGTTGTCCAGCTACCTATGATCCTTTCTTTTCTAGTCCCTCACATCACTCAGCACAGCTAGAATTAAACTCTTGATAATGTTTTCATTAGTGTTTTTCCAGTGAGACACTCTGTGTGAGCAAATTGCAGAGTAAGCTGAACCTGTAAAAGAGTTCTGGAACATTTGCAGAATCATTCTTTTGAGCGAAGAGACCTGAGCTCCCTGGGATTTACTGGGTCTGGGAAGCACTTGTTAATGTTAGCTTAAAGCCTTTCCTCCCCTGCAATACTCTGCTTTCTTCCTTTTGTCACACAACCTTCCCCTGCTATCTCTACAAAAAGGCTTTCATGCAATCTGGCCTGTCAGCTGTTGCTTTTGTGCATTGTGTTGGATCTGGGATAAAGCGTAAGCTCTTCAATTCTAATGATGTACAGTGTGGCATGAATGCTGATGGTGCTCTGGTTCAGAACAAGACAACCAAGCAAACTCACAATTAGCAATATCTAAGCAGATATGAGAACAGTGAGTTCCTAGAAGTAGTTGCATTTTTAAGATTTTCCTTTTCTTTCCCCTTTCAAAGCTGTTCACCTCAGTATTTTCACTATGGAAAACTGCATGGTTAGAAAACAGACTTGTGTGTAGACCTCAGTATTACAAGATTTGTCTTCAAAAAGCCAATTAGTGCTTGAAGTAGAAGCTAATCTACTTCACAAGTGTAATTTCCACCCTTTGCCTTACAATCAGTAGCAAGCAACTACACTGCTGAACATCACATTGAGAAAGATCAAGTACTGGTCTGTTTCTGTACATCTTTTCTATGTGTTTCTATTTCTAGAGGTTTTTTCCACTAACCTAACATGTGTCAGTGTGACCATTGTGTGAAGACAAAATAATCTGCTGCAGCAGTAGAGCACCTCCAGGGAGATAGCTTAATGAGCTCTAGGATGAGTTCTTAAGAAAAGGAGGTGAGACGCTGTGAAAGAGAAGCATAAAAAAGAAAGATGTGACCCCTCTTTGGAAAGAGGAATATTGCTTATCTTGTAGAGGGAAGCGATTATATTACATATTGCAAGCATAAATAGAAAGCAATTTTATTGTGTATTGTGAGCCATAAGTTGAGCATCCATACTGATTTCTCTCTCTGTAATGAGCAATTAGAAATCAAACTCACATGGATCTCTAAAATACAGAACAAAAAAGCTCCACCTGTGCTGTAATCACCATGATGCTGACAGAACCTCCCCAGTTCAAAGCAGTACTAAGACCACATCCATCGTCTTGAGAAATGTTTTGTATATTAGTTTGCTTGGGTTTTACCCAATACCCTCTTGGTTTAGGCATGAATTAACAAGGCTGTGTCACACTGTGAATAAATGTAAGGTGTGGTCTGTCTGCAGTTCTGTTTTCAACACTTTTTAGAACTGACTAGAGTTATCAGTATTTTTACTGTAGCAGTATATGTATCTACAGTAATTTCACAATTATAAGCCACACCTTTTTCATTCAAGAATCCAGCCTGCCCCAGTAGTGCGGCTTATATTCAGGTGCGGCTTATCTATGGACAAATCCCAGTGAAATGCCAACCCGGAAGTGAGAGCCGGCCAGGGAGGGTGCCTGGGGCTGCCTTTAAAGGCTTTGCTGATCTATGAAAACTGTTGCAACTTGAGCACCTGACACCAAACCCAGCTGGCAGTGATTCAGTTACTAATTTGTTACTTTGTTACACATGGACCCTCACTTTAAAAAAAAAAAAAAGTGTGGCTTATATTCAGGTGCGGCTTATATATGGACAAATCCCATCGTCTACCCGGCTACTGGGAGGTGCGGCTTATAAACGTGAAATTACTGTGATTTTGAGAAAGGCCAAAAGCTGCAGTTACGGTACCATGTAATGTAAAAATTAAGATACTCCAGTTCTGGCTGTAATGAGCACGCCGTCAAGTTTTATCAGCCTTTGGAAGCAGAGGGGAGGAGAAAATAGAAAATTAGGGCCATCCAGCTGTTAACAAAAGTCAGTGCATGGATTGACTTCTGTGTATTCTTCATTGACAGGTTGATGACGCTTGGAAGTGAAATTCGGTTTGTGCACAAGCACATGGGCCTGGTGCCAGGCTGGGGAGGCGGTGCCCGGCTGGTGCGCATCGTGGGCAGCAGCGCAGCCCTGCAGCTGCTAGCCGGGGCTGCCCGGGTGGACCCCGAGAGAGCACTGAGCCTGGGGCTCTCCCAGGAGACTCTGCCATCCTCGGACGGAACCACAGCGCTGGGAGAGGCCCGGGCCTGGCTGGCTCAGTACACAGAGGGTCCGACCACTGTGATCCAGGCTGTGAAAAAGGTGGTGACAGCAGGAAGAGAGCTCCCACTGGAAGCTGCCCTGAGGACAGAGAAGGACATTTTTGGAACTGTATGGGGTGGGCCTGCCAATTTGCAGGCGTTGGTTAGAAGACCAAAACATAAATGATGGTTTATATATAAGAAATGGGCTTGACCTTTTTGCAAACAAAGCTTTCAGTAAAGCAGCCATTACACTGAATCATTTAAGGACTTGTCCATTTAAAATGGCATTAACATTCCTGCCATTTAGGTCAGGCAGGCATGTCTGGTGTACAACCGCAGAGAAATCCCAGGCAGATTCTCTACTGTCCTAATCACCCACTGAATCGAGATTAGTGAAATTAGTATGTAAAGGTAAATACTGTGCTGAAAATAGAACTATAATTCATTTGGAATGAGGCTGAAGATTACTTTATTTGTTGTTTTGTTCTGGGGGTTTTTTTAAACTAGTATAGAATTACTTGGAAGTTACGAGGTTTATTCATTTGTGGAACAGGTGCATCTAAAGCTGCAAAATATGAGTTCCCCAACATGACACTGGTGTCTTTAAGCAGCTTGGAAAAGATTACTAGTGGAAGGATGGCTTTTCTTTTTTCATTCTAGTTAGTTCATTATGTAATTGCTGAGAAAATATCCTTCAATTTTAATGCTGCTTTTACAGGAAAAGCTTCAAGTTAGTGAGAAGCTTCTAGCACTCATTCACTATCACTGATTCAGGTTTTTAAATGTATTTTGGTGTCTTCTCACTGCTCAAGGAGTGAGATTCCCATATCCTATACCTGTGCAAAGCTGCTGGCCTGGTTCTTTGCACAGAATTTAGTTGAAATCTTGGAAGGCCATGATTATGCCCCGAAATGGCTTGTTCTTAGGGTGATGTGAGTACTTGAGCATTCTGGTAAGATGTGAGTGGATATGTCTATGTCTTTCTTCAGTGCATTTTTACTGGTAGGGCGTATTTGGGCTGACTAGAAAGTTTGGAACTCAGTCTCCACTTCATGCCAGTGACTATGCAAATAATTGGATAACTCAATGGGGAAAATTTTCCTTTTAGAAATTAGAAACTGACACAGAGTGCCTGCTTTAAAAATAAACATCTGTGAGAGTAAAACTGTACAGACGTATCTGTGACTGAGAGTTTCCTGTACTGTTGGTTAGGATGCACTTGTCTCTAAATCCAGCAAGGGCTGAGATCTGAGCCAAGGGCCTAAGTACTCTGTGGGGGCATGTAAAGAAGGAAGCTCTGGGCTGTGTGCCACTGATGTGTATTCTTGCTCTGACCAAGCATAACCAGCTCAAGATCATGAAACAAGCTCCCTTAAGAAAAGAAGGTAGTATTTTGGATGGAAATCCATGTTATGATTTCTGCAGTGTGGCAGGAGTCCTGTGTTTTAGACAGCGAAGTAACTACGTATGTTTGAGGACTTGGGACAAATCAATGTTGGGAATTAGTCTGGGATTGCCAGTTAAGATTCTGCAGGTTTTGAGCAGATTCTGTGATCTGCTGGGAATGTTTTACTGTACAGTTTTCACAGCAGTGAATATAGCCTGAAGCAACCAAGAGAGATGCTGAGGGAAGGGATATGTTTTGAGTTGGCAGCTTAGAGAAGGAACTTACCTCCACCCTGTTGATCCTGCTCTTTTGCCTAAATATCTGAAGCACTAATGGGGGAAGATTTCAAAGATTTTTCTTTCAGGTTAGAGACAAGACAGGATGGGGAAGAGAGTAGTGTTTTAGTTTGTGCCTTTCTTCCCCTGGCTCTTTTTTATCCAGTAGCCCAGTTGTCATTCCTGTGTGTCTGGATTCTCTCCCAGTCCCTAAAGAATTTCAAACCCGTTACTTCACAAGTGCTAATGTTTTAGTATAATCAGGCAGCACTTGACTGTTTAGTAGTGAAGCTGTTCTGCTTTTCATGAAGTTTCTGAAGACTCATGAAGGACTCCAGACTGCAGCATCGCTGCATCTTCAAGGCACACTCCAATCCATACTCATACAGCTTTTTGAAGCAATAGTACATAATGTTGTTGTGATTTAAAAAAAAAAAATGAAAAAGTTTTAAAGGGCAACTGATTATGTCTTTGTTTTTAGCAAGAATTAATGTGCCATTACTAATATTGGGTTTTTTTTCAATATTGGTGTGAAAATTACGTAGAACCTGAGTAAGACCCTTGAATCGTTTTTCTTTAGTGTATTAGGCTCCTAAGTGTATTTGGTGTACTGAGTTATAGAAGTTTGAGAGGCAAGAAATTGTAGGACAAAGGCAGAATCTGGTTTCTTTCACATTTTGATCCAGATCTGTGCTGGCAGTTAGTGAATAGTAAGTATACTTGTGGGGGATCTCTTTCCATTTTGATTCATAGACAATGAACTTAATTCTCATTTCAGCAAATATATTTCCTCAGCCACGCTCTCTGATTTGTATCAAAGGCCAATGTTTGCTTCTAAGAAAAGAGGACAAATAATTAACTAGTACACACCAAGACACATTCAGAACAGTTTCAGAGAGGGTTATGGAAACCCATTTTGTTGGTATCATAAATATACCAAACATAGGTACAGGACATTCTGAAGATCATTACAGGTTTTGATCAAGGATTTTGTGAGTAGTCTAATACCATATTCTCTGGTTTATTTTCTTCTGAAAGTAAGTAGAGTCCTTCATACAAAAACCAGCCCAGCTAAATGACCATGAGTGCTAGGATGAGAGTTCCAGACTAAGATGAAATGGAATCCCTTTTTACCCATTTGAAAGATAAATGCTTCATTTCACAGAATGCTTTCTTGTCATCTTAAAGTGACAAATCCTTTTAACTAGCAGTTGATAAATGTTTGTATGTTCTTTACAATTATTAAAGATGTAAAGCTTTATCTCAGGGGTTTTTTCCCCTTCTGAAACAGCTTAAAAACAAACCAGCACAAAATAAATTACAAACATTAAAATTGATATTAAATAGCTTGCCAACTTTCATACTTCCTAGGGGCTAGTTTGCCATCTTCCTCCTCAGCAAACTAATTTCCTATTACATCTGTGTACTGTGACAACTGGGAGTGTGGATTCTCTACTAAGCTTGTAAAGGTTGGATACTGGAGATCACTTTCAGCAATACAGATACTTCTATCTTATTCGCTGCTGATCAAAATATCAGCAATATATTTATTAGATGGTCAACCTAGATAAGCAAGGTGCTCTTGCAGAAGGCTTGGTTCCCTATCTGATTTGTATTTTTTAGCCATGAAACAGGATTCCTGTATCTGTGGTTATCTGTTCTGGAAATGATGAGATGCTATAGATTTTATAGGATTTAAATTTCCTTTTTCATTTTCCCTTCTGCTCCACTGTGCACTTCTCTAGCTATGCTGTACAAGTTGAAAATCACTTAGTATATGGAATTACAGTTAACCACATAATGCAGTATGGATGTGGCTTTGCTAAAATGCACAGAGAATATATTTCCTACTGAAAGTAATGGTTTAAATGTAAGATGGGACTTAACAGTTACTACTTTTCCCTAGCTTGATCTGGGGAGTGCATTTGCTACTGATGGCTGGCTATTAAGCTCTCACTAGCCTTACTTTTATTAATTTTAGTGTTTCACAGCTGCAGTCAGCCAGCAGGAGCCAAAAGCAGCATCACAGGTGTGGGGCTGAACTCTCTACTTGGGTCAAAAACCCTAAGGATAATCACTGATAGAATTATTTATAGACTGTTCAGGCTGCAAATCCTAAAGTTAAGTATATAGTGAGTCATGTTCCTCTCTTTTCTTTCTTGCTTTTTCAACCTATTCTCTCACATGGAGTGTGTGCACATAGCTGAGGTGTTCTTAGTGAAGGCTTTTGCAGCACAAAGTCAAAGTCATACTTTGGTTAGAGCCACTGAATACTAACTCAGAAATAAGGCAGCTAGCAACTAACAGGGAAAAAAGCATTCCATCATTTCCTTCCTGAAATCCATGTAATTGGCTTATTTCCTTATAGGACTGGAAGATGATAGTGAAATTTTATGAAAATCAAGAGCATCTACTCCTAGCTGAAAACAAAGGAAATCTTCCTTATTCCATCCTAGTCCTGTCTGCACTTTCCTCTTTCCTGAACCACTGATCTCACCTGTAGGCAGAGGAGGAGGGGCACAGCTTTGTCCGAGATCAGACAGCTCATCCATCAATACAGTAAGAACATTATAGAAGTTTAAATCTACGCTTTTTAAAAGTCAACCCTTTTAATTCCCTTCAAATGGTTGTTTGCTTAAAGCAACTTTTGTCTTAAGATCAGTAGTACCTATCTATCAGCTATGGTCCCTTTCTATTCTGAGTTACATATACTAAGAATTGGAGTCTAATTAGCTTTATTTTAAAGACTGAGTCCAGAATCAACTAATGTAGTTTCTCAATCTGAAAAAAATGTAAAAGAAAAGAACTGCCAGAGAGATAAAAGACAAGCTGTGTTTCTCAAGATCTGGCTTCTGACATTCAGAAGTCTGTAGAAATGCAGCTCCTACAGTGCTAATACAAGCACAAAACTGTCCTTGCTGTCCTGCCACCAGTTTTGCTATGAACAGATGAACAGCACTATAGTCCTTCATATCCACGTCCTTTGTTATAGGATCAACTTTGACAGCTTACACTCTTTTATTTCAACATTTCTATTATTAAAATAAGGCTGTGTGTGATACTTCTGCCTGCCAACAGTGAGTTAATCAGCTCTTCAAATGTCTGTGTGAGTATTAAGCTTGCAACTCATGATTTTTCAGTAAAAGAAGATACTCCTACAGCATTGTGTTTGAGAGACAGTCAGGGATGCAAGAACGTCAGGATGCCACTCAGAACTAGTCCTCCCTTTTTGGTAAACATGGGAAGTTGTTTTTTGACAATTTTCTTTGAAATTCCTTCAGTGAAGTTCAATTAAACTGGAAACATATCTAAGATTGTTACTGATAAAATGTAGTTTTATTAAATTATAAATTCTGTAACAAAAACAAGACGGATCAAGAAAGATCTCAAAAAACAAAACTACAAGGACTAGATGTTAAAGCCAGTGAAAAAGCCATGGAGAGAGTATAAAGGTAAGGATTTGCAACACAAGTTAACAGCATTTTTACATTTCCATTGAAAGAAGGTAAATGATTGCTCTTGTCTAGTAAAAACACATTTTAACTCCAAACTCACATCTATTTTCTCACATTAAATTAAGCATCCTGCTCACACCCAACATCTTGCCTGATTCCACATAGCTTTAGTGTTCTTTTCGTACATCAATCCATGCAGAAAGTAGTAAGACACTTAATGCAACAGTCAGATAATGAAGACAATTCAAGTTGTACAGTAGATATACATTGGCCAAAAAGGGATAGAGTATCTTCAAGGGGAAAATGCTACAAAATAAACACAAGACATTTTCAAGAAAACTGGGCATTGCTAAACAGCTTTCAAACCATTAACAGGACAACCCAGTTTTCTAGAGTTAGAGTCTTCCAGCTGAGACATGTTAAGAGACTTAAGTTAAAACAGGCCAAATCTGTTTTCTCCCCTTCACCCCACCCTCCCACCAAACACACTGCTAGGTTTGAGTGCAATGCCAATGTGGACAGAAAATTTACAGAAAATTACAACCGAGTATTTTTTTGCATGGCTCTAGATTTAAACTTCAGTGACTGTGCACTGTCCATCTGGCCTTCTAGATCTTGCACTTGTGTTTGCCACCCCGCCCCCTGCCCCTGGTCTATCTGCTCCTGCCTGGCTTGCACCAGCATTCAAGTGTCTCTGCTGACCAGAGGATGGGTGTTGCTGAAGGTGGGCGGACACATCCTCACTGTCACTGCTGGCATCCGATTCGGTCTCCTCAACAGAGGTGTCAGGGGCTGGCACCCTACCAGAGGATGATGATTCGTGATCTTCTTCTCCCTCTCCCCTGTGACTCCTTTCAGCCATACTGTCTCCATTTATTTGCAAGTGGGCAAAAGAGTTCTCTAGAGAATTGCTTGCATCAGGTGATGGCGTTGAAGGGCTCACAAGCTGACCATCTAGTGCTGGGAGGGGCCTCACAGAAATGGATGCTAGAGGTTGCACAGCTGCAGCCCCTGGAGTCAGTGTGCTGTCTGCACCATCAGCGGAGCTTTCTCGTGTCAGGTTGACAGTGTTGGTGTCACAGTCCAGCCTCAGCCCAGCCACTCCCTTCTTTGGTATATCTATTATGTCCCGTTTTATTTTTCTACGCCGTCCATGCTCATTTCTCCTATACTGAACCATATTTTCAAGGTCTGCTACGTATAAAAACCCAGCAATTAGCATTTCAGTGCTCTTTTTACCCTTGGAAAAGGCATCTTCCAGCTCTCTGCTGGTTCGTTCATCATACTGCCACCAGCCATTTCTACCTTCATAGTACCAAGCATATTCTCCATTGCCTCTGCTTGCAGCTTTGAGTTCTTCAGGTGACAGTAAGGTTGGTTTGTCAAGAAAATCCTCAGGAATCTCCTGCCGGCACAGTGCACATCGTTTCCCAAGCCAGGAAGCTCCCTTAACACACAGATAGCAGAAAACATGTTTACAGGGCAGACTTACTGGATGGACACACGTTTGCAGACAGATAGCACATTCAGGGACTTGCAGGGAAGGTGCTGCATTGGCACATGACTCATTTGTCTTCCTGTTTGTGGGAAGCATGTTGATCGAATGATCTACTTCACCACAGCCAGCCATCCTGCAGAGGATCAAAGAAACTTAAATCAGTTTATTATGTCAGCTTAAACTAGCACCTCGCACGTTGCGCCTCAACATCCACACAATGATATGTTTACTTCAAACTAAGGTAAGTTAGTGTTTCCTGAGGTGACAGACTACATTGAGTACTGGGAAGATTTCTTTTGCTGATCACCAACCTTTTTGTCTGTTTAATTTTCAGCATGTTAGCATACTGAGTTAGAAATTTTGGAATTTCCTCTGTTCATTACCTGAGTAGAATTGATGAATGAATCTTCAGTCAACCAGTTAGTCTGGTGCCTCCTCAGGAAACTGAAAGAAATTATGGTTCTTTCCTCAAGAGGTGAATTGAACTTAAACAATCTCTCTTCAGACTACAGTTTATCATTTGTTTGATTAAGGGACTGCCTGAACAGTATCTCGGATTAGGTTTACACAACAGAAAATATGCCTGACAGCAGCACCTAGCTGAAGAATTCCCCCACTCTGTTTCTTAGTTCCCACGCACCATGGTACGCTACCCTCAAACTAAGCTCAGAAAAATCACAGGGCTGCACAAAGAACCACATGTGAAAACTGAGGTGACTTTTTCAAAAGATACCTTGGACTCCCTTTTCATAAACATTGAGTGAACTCCCTGATACATGTGAGTGCGTCTTGAAAAAAATCACTGCCGACCAGGAGAAGCAGCAGTGTATTGCAGAAAACACACAACACTGACTTGTCTGGCTTGTGAAGTCATTGCCTTTACTGTCTCTGGCCATATCTTATTGCTGTTATTAAAGATGATTTTGTAACTGTAAGAGAATGGGGAATGCAAAACTGCATCACTTTGGCATAGTACAGGATTTAAGCAGTTGAAAAATTCTAGTCTAAATATGCAAATACCTTCTCAACTACATTTTTGCCGTGGCAATCTCTCATGGTCTGTTTCATGGTAATTTTCCTTTTATTTATTAACAGTCAAAACCAAATACCAGATACCAAATGACAAGGGGAATGGGCTTTGGGGAATGGGGCCTAAAGAGGTGCCTTTTTTTATTTTAAATCCCCAAGAAACTTCAAGACTGATATTCAATAAAACAGCTTTTTGGTGAAAGTAGTCTTTGTTTTATGGGCAGTCAGGAATAGTTCATGCAAAATTACCACAAGTGTGTGGGCCAAAAGGGACCTTTAGAGGTCACTTAGTCCAACCTCCTGCTCCAATGGCAGCAACACCAATACTAGATTAGACCAAAGCTGTGGCTTTGTCTGGCTGAGTTTTTCTGAAACCTGCAAGGATGGAATAACCACAGGCTCCCTGGACAGCCTGTTGTAATGTTACACACAAAATGTGTTACTTCAAGGGAGAATGCCCAGTATTGCTGTAAAAGCTTCCGCTGTTTTAAAAATCTTATACATATATGCTGGTATTAAAAAAAGATTACGCTTCAGTATCTTTATTTACCTTTACAATAATATATCATTTGATGTTTATTTAAAATATTTTTCTCTATGCTGTCTGTTCCCTTCTATCACTAGAATTTCCTCTTCAAAGACCAATGCCTCTTTAATCCTTTTTTTAATCAAATATTTTTTTTAAAAGTCTACAGCTCAAACACTTTTTCCTAAAGTAGAATTAAATTGTATCCACCTATGTTTAAGTTTCCTATCTGAATTTCTTGTTCTGAGACTAATCACCAATCTGCATAACAGTTCTTAAATCAGCATGCCAGATATGGACACAGCATTACCTACCAGCTGGCAGCTCTGATTTTACTGCAAAGCACACATCTGTGAGAGCCACTCTAACAATTGTTGTGAACAAGTTGCTTTTTGAAAGCCTCACACTTCTGAGGCTGTATTTTATAACAGATTCTTACGGCAAATGTAGGAGTTAATACCAATAAACTTATTTTAAAAAGGCAAGAAGAAAGTCTATTGATATTTCAGAATACCCACAAACACAACCCATCATTTCACAACAGAAGGGCCGAAAGAGAAATCAATTTATTAATTTGTGCTAACCATGGCTGAGGTAAAGGATCTTGATTTTCAAGTGCCCTGACAATGAGACAGTACAATGCAAAAAAAAAAAAAAAAAAAAAAAAACAGCAGCAGCAGAGATTTTTACTTCTGCACTACAGTTTTACAGAAGGATGCTTCTCTCTGAATATACTTTATAAAATTATCCTTTTCAGAGTCAAAGAAAAGATTAAAACAACCAGTAGGTAAGTAACTTCTATACAAGTCATCCGTCATAATTAAGGTTTTGGAGGTGATTAAAATGCAATGCAGGGATTTAAAAGGCAATGCACGTTGACAAACTGAACTGTGATTCCATGAGCTAAAATAAAGAGAGTTTACCTTGAGGTAAACTAAAAGAAGAACTAGAAGTTCTCACCTGTTCACTGAAAGCAAAAAATTATAACATTTGCACTGCGCTCAATAGGTCACCCATTAATTTGAGGTATCTTTAGATCAAGATAATAATGCAGGATATGAAAAGGAGTAAATGCTTTTTCTTCAAATTCCTATTTGATTTTTAATGACTCTAAAGAAAATGTTATATATAAAATGAATAGAACTGGAGGGGCAAACCCTTATCTCTAGAATTGCTACCCACAAACATAAAACTCTGCTACGATAAGCACAACTGCAGTTGCATGTGCTCAGAATGCAGGACAACTACGCACTTGAAGATTTATATCCACTACACTGATGCTGTCTCACTTTTTGTTTTTAAATCATGATGCTAATTAATCTTTTTTTTAATTTATCTTTTTAATACCAAATTGAGGTCACAGAGTTCATTTATAAGCTGGTGGAGGATGTACATGTAAGTTTTTACTGAAGAGGTAACCCTTCAGAACCAAGGACAAACATCCTGGAGATTATTCTGCTATGTTATGGCTGTGGAAGCACTTCCACTGCAACCTCATGGTATTAAGAATTGAACAAAAGTGACCACACAGTATTTTTCCTGAAATTAAAAGTAATATTTTATAACCAGGTTCAGTCAAAACAGGCTTTATATCGGAACTGTTAGGAAAGCTCTATTTTTGGCGGGATTGTGTTCCCTTTAAGACACTCTTGGCATCATGGAAAATCATCTTCTTGACTACTGACTACTTGACTAAAAATTAACTGAACTCAAAGAATAAAAATAATTTTAAGTATCTAGATCCTCAATTCAGGTATAAATAAGGGAACAACAAGAACCTGAACTTTAACATAATTACGTTTTAACATAAATACAGCCTAAAACCCACTGAGACTGAATTAGTCCAAAATCTTGTGAGATCCCATCTCTTGTGGTTTTTATTTTTCATATTAAACCATACAGTTAATTTCTAAACTACGAGGCCTTCATCAATGCATGAAGTATGGAAGAGGTGATGTGTAACAACTACATGAAAAGATCCCAGGCCTTCTTGGACTCTAATGGAAGAAAATGTAAATTCACACAAAACCACTTCAAATTCCAGATCAAATTATAACTACAACTAATCAGTCCAAGGAGCTGACGTGTTTAGGTTCATTAACAAAACAACAGCTTACTTTTTCTGAATAATTTCTACTGAAGCATGCTACAAGACTGAAATGTTCTCTCTTCAGACGTCTCCAGCTAGGACAGCAGGTCCTCCTTCTCAAGGCTGGCTCATTCCTGGCTTGTCCTGCTCAGTGGTGCATTACAGCATTTCAGCTTCTCTGCAAACTAACAGAAAGCAAATAATATCACTTTACAAGGTTGTCCAGAGGTACAAGCAAGCAAAGTACAATGCCATGGTTTCTGAAAGGAAATGACTATGGTTTTATTTACTTGATGCATGTTATTTTCAATATAACTATCAGCAGACTTCTGTTTGTTTTTTGTAACCATCAATTTTGATTCACAGTTTTTATTTTGATGTGTGGCTTAAACAAATAATCTTTTTAAAGCATAATAAAAGGCAATTATTTTTGACTATAATAAATTAATTGCTCATTTCCATACGGTGACCTCACAAAAGGAGTAAAAAGACCAAAGCTGGGAGCATGTTATATATAAGCCTCATACCAGCTTATGAACAAACTTTTTGACCTACATTTGATACTTATCAAGGTAAACAAACAACAACAAAAAATAATTAGGATCTTCCTCTATTTCTTTAAAATGTCCTGATAGGCTCCAAGGTTCAACAATGGAAAGAGTGCATATGATCTCTAAAAAAGAGGACAAGGATGCAACTCAGCCTCCACACCTCAGAGGTAATATACCCCTCTCTTCAGGCTAGCTGATAATGTCAGTCACAATATAATTTGGTAAATGCCACCAGCCAGAATCTGAGTCAAGTCATTTCACAAACAGGTAATAATTACTAAGTGCCTAACAAATACCTAAAAAGTTCCTGCAGCAGGAAGTAGGAATCTGCAAACTCAGAAAGGGAAGAGACCATCACTCTTGCATTTTCGCAACCTAAACAGGAAGGTCTTGACCTAGAATCGCCTTTTCCTTCTGGTCTGTAGCTTTCTGAATGATTCTCAAACATCTTGAGCTACAGCTTCTGCTAAACATTATATATAGGAATGATTTGAAGCAGACCTAAGAATATCACCTCTTTGATTTCAACTTGTTCAAGGAAAGAATAATTTCAGCATATATACAGTGCAAAGCAGACATCTAACAGTTGAATAAAGTCAAGGAGTGACAAGTCCCTGAAAGAACATGGAGCATTATAGTGTTCTGTGCTATAGTCCTTCATCAAATGATCATTTATCATTAATAATATCAGAGTGTTCAGATGACTTCAGTGCATTACTCAAATGTTTTCTTTATAGCTGAGCTCTATGTAACATTCTGTACCCTATTTTTAGAATGAGCTCCAAAGGAAAAATGCAAAAATTAACAAGCCTATCCACACCTTTTCTCTCCTCACAGTTCTAGCAGCTTTCCTTTTTTCACACATCAATCTGAAAGCAAGAGCGGCAATCACGTTAGAATTGTGGCTCCGCTAATCCACTGAGACAAGATACTATGTTTTCTATGATCAAAGAGACAGCTGCAACAAGCTTGATGCTCTGGGTGTGGTACTCAGTCCTTCATCTTGGGAGCTGACTTTCTGTCACTGCAATAGGTATCACCTGAAGCCTTTTATCTACTCCCTCTCATAATCCACTACTAGAGGTACATCATAAAACCAAACGGTATGTGGAGATGACAGAAAAAGGCTAGGTCAATTCTAGGAGATTTCTTAGGAAATAAAAATGCATACGGATATTCAAGATATGTTATTATACCTAGAAGAATTGAAGGAAGGCGTAATTACAGGATTGTGATAAGGCAACTTTCCAACTGCTGCAAAGCTCTTGAAAAGAACTAGTTCACACACACTGACATCAGGTAACCTCTACACTTCATGACATTGCCACTTACTTAATAAGCCAGTCCTAAAAATTGTACTGAACAGTCTGACAACAACTTGCAGTTACACATATGCTCCTTCTTGGATGATGACTCCTCCTTTGAAGTCACCTGTGTTTGGGCTGTGTTCTATACTGAGCAATTAATTTTCTTTTTCCTGTAGTATGAGGAGTTACGGTACGTGCAGTGACCTGCAGGTATCCCTTCCTAAACCCCTGCATTCTATCACATACTGATTTTGAAACTTTAAAGATGCAACAGACAGAAGGACAATGTCCCTGATAAGGACTATCCCCACCCAAACTGAGGCTCAGCCAGCATGGAACTGTTCTCTTTGTTCCCTTGAAAGTCTCTCAGTAAGCTTACTGGGAGAAGTCTTCTTCCATGCTTTAAGAATTAAGTGGTGGACTTCCTACCAGACCTATCTCCCAAAAGGACTTCAGGTTCTCCTTAAGAACAATGTTAAGTTTTTACTCGGCCAAGATGGAATGAAACCATTTCTTCTTCGTTCAGTCAACTATGCTTGTTAAATTATGAGACCCAGTAAATGATCAGGCCTAGCACAATTTCCACCCTTATTCCTTTGGAAAAAAAAACAAAACAGCAACAATTACAAAAATCCCCCAACTTACAATCCACCGAGAAGCACACACATTTAGGAAGCCAGCCTCTACACATTGATGAAGAGTTACCTACAGTCTTAAGCTTCCTCAAAGTAAAAGCTTAACTTTTTAAAAACACACATGTGCAACACTGGTGAATTCAACAAACACCAGCCAAAGACTATTCCTACCTAGAATGACAGAAATCTGGGAATACTGCAACTCCATAGAGATTGTTTTAAAATAGCTATCACAAATTCATCATTTCTCCCTTGAAAATGCTGCAGAGTTACAGTATTAATTGACAAGAGTAAGTGCTCTTCTGTAATTAAATACTTGATTTTTTTTTTTCCATCAAGCTCTCTAATTTGTAACTGAATTGGGGGGGTGGAGGGGAAGGTGATCTCCTTCCCCACAAGTAACCAGGAGCCAGTGTGGGAAGAAAGAAGGTGGCTGTTTTATTTAATAGGAAAAATCACTCCCCAGTCGGAGGTCTGCTACGGTCAATACACTACCAGCTCAAGGTACTGAGTCTTATCAGATATGTTTAAACTGTCCCTGGCACTGGATAGCACAACAGATAAATAACCTCACTGTTTCCTCTGCTCGCTGACTTTTTCTTAAACTTAGAATATTCTGAGGAATTGCTGATTATGATGAGGCTTCAAGTTGCCTGTCATTCCTTATCATTGGCTTTTGCACATTAGTAAACCCCCAATATTTACATGTACACTTGGATCTGAATCACAGAAGAATAGTCAAGTGCAGAATAACTAGCCATTTCAGTATTAAAATGCTACATGTATTGAAAATGAGGTTGTTCCCTATGCTACAACTGATCAGGCCTAATATTGAATTTTGAGTATATAGCCTATTTCAATCTATTTAACAAAGAAAAATGTTAATTTCTCACTCAAAAGCAAAAGTGTGCAAAAAATGAAGCAGAAACTGGTTAATCTTAAATTACCAATGCTTTAGAAACTCAACTAAGTACAGGGACATCTCTTTGTGTATGTGTATATATATATATATACACACTTGATTAACATGCACAGAACAGAGGAAGAAAAATCAATTTCAATATGAGTTTTCCAGGGGCTCACTATTCAATAGGCTATAAAAATACTGCAGTTCCAGCTCTTTAAATAAATGACAATTCAATTACATCTAAATTGTTGCAATATATTTTGAAGGAAACAAGAACAAACTTTTTCTTTAACTCACTACAGATTTTGTATTATAGCAATTTACACAACTGGCACTTGAATACACTTGGAAAGAAACTACAGTATTAACCACACAAGACTGTAAATCAAGTTCTTGCAAAAACATTCAGTATTTAAGATTTATTCAAAATTACCAGATGAAGATTCAGATTTCACCATGTCTTCAATACTATTACATGCTGTAATTTTTGGTACTGCATTTAAAGAGATGCCTCAGAATCTATTTTTAAGTAGCCCACCATCCAGATGCAGCAGCTAACAAAGCAAGAAGGATTGGATTTTTAGTATTACAAACCTGACAGAATCAAAACGTTTTGAAGATCTGCTCCCTACTTCTCCTTGTAATTGTTAATATACAACTGCATATTACACATCAGTAATAAAACCTACAGCGTTTTCTCAGGCAGCTGAAAAGCTGTACTAAGATTAAAATCCCCACAGTTTCAGTTTAACTATTTCACCATTCCGATCATCTTGTTGGAACATAAACCTCCCATTCAGATAACATTTTACAACATTTTTTTAGTGGCGGCAACATGTACCGCGCCGAAAGAAGGACCCGTTTTCACATTTCAACATTCCGAAGGGATGCAATGCAAACACTCGGGCCCAAGCCGTCAAGCACAAAGAAACAAAAGCACTTCCATCAGGAACACTTAGTTACTTCTGTCTGGGTGCTCGGCGCTGCGCTCCCGTGCCCGCCCGTGCCGCTCCGCTCACGCCGCCGGCCGCAGCGACCGAGGCCGGCCGGGCACAGCGGTGACATCCGCAGGGGCGAAGCCGCACATCAGAGCGCTGCACATCGCCCTGGCAATTACAGCGCTGCGCCCGCTCGGACAGGGCATTCCGCCGCGGCTTATGCTCCTGACCTATTTTACTGCCCAGCACAACGAAACCCCCGACTCACGGAACACAGAATCAGTGTGGCTGGAACAGACCTCCGGGACCCTGGAGCCCAGCCTAAGTCCGGGCCCGGTCCGGCACCCTGCGCGCACCTCGCTCCGCACCGGCGTCGGGGGACGCCTCCTGCAGGTTACCGGCTCCGCGGAAGGCGGCCTGGCCAGCCCGGCAGGCTGTGCCGGCTCTCTCCCCAGCCTCTCCGTGCGGGAAAGGCTCCGGGAAAGGCTCCCGGTAAGGCTCCCGGCCCCGGCACGTGACCCCGCGGGCGGGGCGGCGGAGGGCGA
>VRYO01002297.1:49070521-49128744 GCA_009812075.1 Sialia sialis
GTCTCTAGAAGCCATACAGAGTGAGACCGTTAGTGCAAAGTTGGTGTTGATGTTGCAGATGGAAGAAACTATCACTTGCTTTTGCATCTGTCTAATAAAGTGTTCTGAGACAGTGTGACAGCATTGTTCAGAAATTTCTTACTGGCATGAAACTTTGAGATGACAGGAGTTCATTGAGTATTTGATGCATGCATTAATCAGTGATGATTAATCAGCCTCTTATATCTTAGAGTTTAATTAACAAATTCCGCAAGGGGAAATAGTGTCCATAAGCTGATAAAGGCATGTTCAGCATAGCTTGCAAAATAAATAATACCAACAAAATTTAATAATTCTGATAACCCACATAGCCTCCAGGCCATCACTTACACACCTTACATTTTGCAAGTAGTTTCATTAGATCCATTAGGATAGACTGCCCAAGTGAATGTCAGTGTGCGTTTAACTGTCTGCTACCTGCAACCTGCTTGGGTTGGCCCAAGGCACATGCAGAAAGTTTTATGCCTTCTCTTATAGAAGGAAATGGTTTGAAGGCATGACAGTTCAATTAACCCCTCTGTAGATTTTCTCTGAGGGGCTGAGAGTGACAAATTTACATCCTGGTTTAATTTGCTGCCAGACTGGTTTAGACATGGCATGAGCAGGCTGCCCTGATAGCACCATTTATCAGGAAGAGGTGCTCCAAGAGAAGATAAATGACTTGTAATCTCAGAAGAGAAGGGGTGCATTTTCTGCAACCTAGAGTGCAAAGCCTTTTCCTTCTGTATGCTTAATCCCTTAACTTCCACCATTTCCTGGCTCATTTGGTTAGCTCTAATAGCCTAGTTGTTCTGATTGAGTTCATATCAGTTCTATGGATTTCATAGGATGACAAAAATTAGCTGCAGCAATACTATATTCTCTCTCTGAACCTAAATGAAGAGAGCAGGCAAAGAAAAATGGAAGGCAGGAAAGGAAACTTCACAAAAGGATCACAGTACCTTTGGGATCCCAAATTTGCCAGATCAGTGGTCATTTTAACTAGCTATGAAATGAACTATAATGCTGACCTATTTCACAGGAATCTTATCAGGATTCATTAGATACAGTCCTTTGAAGACAGAAGCTACAAAGTGGTAGTATTCCACTGACCCCAAAATCCTCTCCAGGTTCCTAAGTATGAGTAGGTGACTCTCTGGGTAAAGCGGTTATTTTCAAACTGCAGTTCTGTATCATTTTTTGTGCATACAATAAATTATGGTGTCTATTATGCATGTTTGAGTTTATATCTGCTTGGATTTTCTTTGATGAATTTTTCTTCTCTTTAGTTTGGTTGATAGGATCTCAAGATGAAAATAATTTCTTCAGTTCGTGGTGAGAATGACTCACCTGAGCCTTTGTGTGTACTGATGCATAATTACAGATCTCACTGGAATTTAAAAGTGCTATTCCAGGGCTTTTTGTTGTGTGAATTAGGTCTCTTGGTACATGTGTAATGTTATTTTGGAGTTTGTTTGTGGTTTAGGTCTGTTCTATAATCCTGTAAAGCTTCTGATGTATTAATGCATCAATAATTTTTGAGAGCATGTATTCTGTTAAAGGGCTAAGGTAAATAGATGGGGCATTTTGTTATTTCATTTGAAGTCTTCACATGAGCTGCATTTCTTGAAGTGTTCTAATTACACAGAGCATTGAAAGCTGGGGCGGCAGGGAAGCAATGGAGTAAGATGTTCTTGCTTCTTCACTTCCAGCAGGGCTGATAAAAAGCCCATGAGGGGCTCATATTAGAAAGAGATGAGGAGTCTCAGTTCACCTATCTTCCTGGTTTTGGGTAGGATGTCACTTTGGGCTCAATTCTGACCATTTTTCTTCCTGAGTAGCACTTAAGTCTAGATTTTTTTTCACTGATTTCAGTTAAGTAATTCAGTTGTATGATGATATTTCTTTCACTGTTCTATCTTCAGGGAATTTGTGTTAGGCTTTTTAAAATTCAGGTAAATGAAATGGCTACACTATTTCCAGTAACTTTGAAACGAGCTCTGAAAAAATCTCACTTTTGCATTTCTCCATTTTGTGATACCACTGAGCACCACTGCCTTTAGCTGTGTGTTGCCTAATGTCATAGGGACTCCCTCACAGCCAGCAGAGCTCAGTGCCATTCGGTGGAGTTAGCAAGCTTTCAGCTACTCACATCAGCAATGAGTAATGTGTAGCTTTTAAAGTGCACAGGTATGTGATCAGCAAGATGAGTAGGTTGTATCTTCCAATTGTATAGATTCCTGGATTTATATGAGGGCTGAATTTATGGCATCTATTTACCTGGGGCCTCAAGGCTGCTCCCATTAATCATTTTGACCAGCATGCTGAACTATGTTATTCCACTGATCCTGCATTAAATTCACTGCTGTTGTAAGAGGATATAACTAACTCCTTGAATTCCAGTGAAGTGACACTGGTTTACGCCATCCACAGACTCATTTTTATGATTTCATCCAAGATTCCAACGCAGCTGGATAGTGAAACAAAGTTGAAGCAGAATATAATGGCTTCAAAAGTGAACAGTAAGGCTAGAAAAGATGACCAGATATGTATGTATGAGTGAATTAATTATGATTCATGTTAAAGTTTCTGCAAAGTTTCATCTTTGAAATCTATAGCCTTGTGCCATTTACATTTTACATTTACATTTACACACATGTGCCTGTGTACATTTTACAGGAGGCAAAATGCTTGGTTTGAGCAGAGATGGTGAATGAATCTGTACTTCTGTTTGAGTTTCCATGGTGTGTAAGGTATCTATGTGTTTTTAATGGATGTGTGCTGTGGTATACATCCTCACATATACAGTTGATGATATATTATGCTTTGTGTTGTGGGGCAAATTTCTGTGATGCTTAGGCCCAGCAAAGTAGATATTCTGTGTAGGTTCAGGTAAATTAATGCCAGTGGTTTTGGTTCAGCTTCACATGATAACAACTAATTATGTTGATGGAGCAATTATTTGCACCATCTAGCTTATTACACCTCATTACTCCCAGTGCAGTTTCTAGTTTGCTGTAAAATAACAGCAAGAGGGATAAATTACAGAACTCTGCAGGGGAAGCAGAAGGCTTTGCAAGATTTGCAGAGCAATATTCAGGACTCAGGGTGTGTGGACAGTTATGGTGGACAGTTAGGGATTGCTGGGTACGTGCAGAAGTTGGATATTTCTGCTGAAAGGGTTAGCAGTGGTATGATTACTTATTCCATAGTTCAAGTCTCTGATATTATAAGGCTTCATTCTTCAGTGAGGCACATAATATCTATCATTGTTCCTCTTCAGTTAGCTGAAGAGCTGTAGAATCTTCTTCAGGTGCCCAGATTCTATGGCATTGTTTTTTTTTCATTATCTCCAACAATGGGATAGAAAGTTCTAGTAACTGGAAAAAGACTGAGAGAAAACCTACAGCTTTACACAGAGCAAGAACTTATAAAGGAAAATTCTTTGACTGATCACCCGGCTAAAAATGCAGTAGCAGTCAAGATCTCTCAGGAAAAAAATGGAAGCCCATATTGGAGAGGTGCCTGGGGTGATAGTGACTGTAAAGGGCAAAGAAGAGAGAACTCATATTTTAAACTCATTTAAAATTGTTAACTTTGTTTAGAGTAGACAAACGGTCCAGTTATGACAGCTTAAGAGCTGGTGCTCTTAGTTGAGTGCCCGTAGCTGTCTTTGTATAAACTTTTAAACCAAAAGAAGCAGGTCAAAGCTGGGTCACACTGGGAGATTCAATATGAGTATTGTGCTTCAGCCTCTCTATGTAAGTGTCTATAGATGTGCCACCCTTTTAAATTTGTGGAAATGTATGTAGGCTTCAGGTGTCAATGTACATGTGTCTGGGCCTCTTGAGATGCTGTGGAGTTTCTGAGACACCCACTGGGGGCTGGTACATCTAACACAGAGCCTTTGGGGATACCCATGTCTACAGTGGTATCTGAACAGGATGCCCTGTTCCAGGGCATCTTGAATGGCAATCCATGAGATGTTCAGAAAGCTGCCCTGAGCTCCTGGGCAGTACAGTCAGAACTGGATCAGCTCAGTTTGCCCCAAAGTGACTTAGAAGGCAGGTGACAGCCATGCATCATTTTGGATATGACACAAGCTTTACAGGAGACGCGGCCTTTTTGATGTTCTGTTTGGAAGTCAGCACAGACTTGATAAGGAATGTAAAATGGCTCTGGGCACCTACCTTTGGACAACTGCGTTACCCTCCAGCCTCTGCTACTGTATTCAGCACTTTAATGCTGACAAAACAGGATTTTAGACACCTAATCTGTACAGTCACCTCAGTGGAAACAGTGAAGATTGGGCACAGTAGTCTCAGTTTGAACCCTGTTCTTTGCCTCAGCCCTGAAACAGAGAGGTCATGCAGAGAAGCTGATTTGGCCAAGGAGTTGTGCTCCAGCAGGTCACTGACTCCTTCTCTGGAAGCTGCTCGTTCTTGCTAGGGGATCGCTCTTGCCTGTATCCAAGCATCCACGCATTGGTAGAAGCCAAGGGTTTTAAGGGCAGCTGTGAGCAAAAGCAAGGCTGTTGCACTGGTCAAAGCTGCAAAGGCTTTTGTGTCCTGATGGAAGATGATAAAGAATTGGATCCCAAGACCTTGCACTTGTGTTCTTTTTAAAATGTGAGATATACTTAGAAATTCTCACTGTGTGATGACAGCAAAGAGACAATGTATTCAAGGGGTACCAAAGTTTTCATCTTTCCACTATCTATCTGTGAGTAGTAAGGCAGAGTAATGCCATAATAGAATAAATATCATAGTATTCTTTAACAATTAGAGTCGCATGGATAGTTGATCATATTTAAATTAAGGTATGTAATTTCTCGTCATGCAGTGAAAGACAATACTGTTCTCTGCCAGTATCCATAACTTTGCAGGTAATTACAGCTATGTATGAGCCACGCTCTTCTTGATTAAATTTGTTTACCTGATAATTGAAGCCTTATTGTAGTATAATTGTAATTGTAGTATGCTGTGTTGTTTCTAAACAATGGAAAAATAAAGGCGAAAGGGTATCTAGTGGAACAAACTATCTCCTGCATGCATATAAAGTCCAGTTGCTCTTATAAACAAGAAGCATTGTGTTCTGCCAGACTTGCAACAAAGAAATCATTATATGTCTGGCCTGTGTTGAAGAACAATGGTCTCTATTTCCAAAATTAAAACCATAATTAACCTATTATTATGAGTCCACAACACAAGAATGAGGAAAATGATAGTGTTAGGCCCCTCTGCGTCTCAAATCCCCAATTAGCAACCTCTGAATCAGTAGTTCAGATTTTTCCCACATGAAGACTGCTTCTTGCTTGACTCTCTGTTGGTTATGGAGGCATCATCCCATGGTCTGAGTCACTGAAATGCTTCTCTCATTACCTACCTGCTATGCAGGACATTGCCAAGAAAGGCAAAGGCTCATAGGGATTTACCTCAAACACCTTGGGAAGCAACTTAGGCACTGTTAGCTACTGGAAACCAGAAAATTATATAGGAGGCCTGTCGCTGGTAAACAGTGGTCAGAGATTTTCTTTTTAGCTAATAAAAATAGGCTGAAATCCCTTCTTAAGCATTTTTCAGGACTGCATTTCACTTTCCTTTGGGTATTGCTGGGAGTCTTGGTCCTGATCATTCTGTGTTAATAGAAGTGTGGAAAATAGAGTAGAAAAAAGACAAAGGTGGCATTTCAAGATTTCTACCACCTCTAAATTGCAGCTGAGAATATACTGACGTGTGTATCTAAGTATTTACTCACATCCTTATTATTGTCAGATGTTAAGGCCAAGTTCTTCATAAGTCTTATGTTTCTTATGTGTTGTTAATGCGTCATTGAATTTAAAATGAAGACATCGTTCAGATCATCTGGACACAGTGACAAATAGTAAAAGTCAATAAAAAGTCTCCAGGTATATCTTAATCATCGCCTAAGCTTCCGTAGGAAATGAGTGAGAACGTTGCAGCTAAAGAATTTGCTATGTTATTTAAACTGGCTGACAGTGCAAAAGCAACCTCAAATTTTGAAATACAAAACTGCAGTGAGTCAGAAAAGAAAGAGAACAATTTTAATGTGACTCGCCCACTCACATCCTATCTCCAGGTTTAAGGCTGCAACCAGCTGTGCAGTCTGGAGTACCCTGCATGTGTAGGGGTCAAAACAAAAGCCAGATGATTAGGTTTTTTCTTTTTGTAATGAAAACTTTGAGGAATAAAACATGATCCAGAGCTAGAAACAAAGAAGTTCCAGGTAAAATATATTTTACTGACTGAATATTATGGCCAAATTCCCTATCCCATCAGTTGTTCATGTAGCTTCATTCTTTCTCTACACTTCTGTTTTTCTGCCTCCTGTAGTGCCTTTGGAGGGACTCCTTTAACCACTGCTTTCCTCAAATGGGTCCTTCGTTGTGCTTACATCAGTTCAGCAGCCGCATCACTTTCTGCCATGTTTTGCTGGTGAGCAGATGTAACACTACTTAGGCACTGAGGCTGGTGTCTGAGATCTCAAAACAGGTTTTCTTTCAGTAGATTTTCCTTTGCTTCCTGGTCATGTGAGCCTAGTTGCCTTAGTGGGTATGATCTGAATTGGAGCAGTAACACAGTAGGAATGCTGCTCTTCTCCAATGTCTGCTCCATATCAGGATACTCAGCTGTGAGCCCAGCTGTCTACTAGTGCAGTGAAATGCCACTGTCCTGGATCCTGGCATTTGGAGTACAGAACTCTCCCTGGCCCTTTGCATGTGTTTGTTTTACTTGCAGGTCACAGCACATGCATGAAATAAATCACTTGCTTGGGTAGACATAGACACTGATGCACACACCTGGAGATTCAGCCCAAGAATTCACTTTTTAATTCTGGCTACATTAGACAGCTCTTTGCTCTGCTTTCTGAGGATATCTATATGGGATCCCCTTTTTCAGGATGCTCTTGGGGTGGGAGGACTATTTCAATATCAGGAAGTGTGCACATGCTGACTGGCAGCTCAGGATCTGTTAAGGGCCTGTTTTGTACACGCTTAATTTTTTTTTTCTCCCCAGATTAGGGTGAAATTGGCCATGAAGGTGGAAATTCACTAGGAAGCTCACTATCAGTTTTCCAGCATGATAGTGTTTTATGTCTCTAAGAAAGATGATAACATTTATGTTTTGCATTTTTCTTCCAAATTAGGAGGCTCCAGTGTTTCTTTTAATCACTGGGAAAAAAATAGAGTAAATTTTATTTGGAAAAGAGTAGGAAAGGTGTTGTTCTTTTCTAAAGTAATGAATGAGGGAGCTAGGAATGCAAACATGCACATCCTGAGAAAGGGTAAAATTAGATACTAGCTACAGATGGGATGGAAGAGAAATGTTAGTTTTAGTGCTGGGAATCTTGTGTTTTGTTTTCTCTTTTGCTAAATGCTATCAGTGAGTTATATTGTTTAGTATATCCAGAAAGGGAGAAATTTTTACAGATAAAGAATTATTTATTCCTGTTTCCTTCAGCTGATTCTCATTTGTGGCCATATCCCTCTCATCCTTGGCAGTGATGCTGTATGGCTATTACCTGCTTCATAGGTAGGTTGGTGTGGAAACATTTTTCTGGAGCTTTTTTTGTTGTTTTTTTTTAAGCTTTGATCATTCTCAGTGCTTTATACTACTTCTACCTTCAACTGTGGTACCTTAAGGGGACATATTTCAGCTGATACTTATGGCAATTCTGAGTAGAACAGAAAAACAGTTTAGTATGTATTACAGGCTATATTTCTGCATGTGTTTCCCAGTATGATGTTTGCTTTCTTTGTGATATGACACTGTTTACATTCAGCTGTGAATTACCACTGCAGCCTAAGGGGCCTTTTCTTCTTTCTCTGAATTTGTATGCTCCTGCCTTCATGTGGTGCTCTGCATTCTCCCCTTTGATTTTCATCTTGCTGCTTTACAGAAGCCCACAGGATCCTTCTCAGCCTTTGGCCACAGCCTTCTGAGAGATTTGTTCTTGTGCTTAGCTGAGGAAAGAGACTGTGGGAGCTTCAGACCAGCTTCAGCAGAGCTTGTGCATGGGAACATTTGTTTGTACAGACAGCTTTATACAGAATTATAAGTCGCTGTTGCTTCTTGCACAAATCATGTACAAAGACACCTTGATTACAGATCAGTGTTACTGTATTAAAAAATCAAGGTAAAAGCTGTTTAAAACAATACACAGAGCTGTCAATGCATCCATTAAATAATCTTCTGAGCGCTTTGCATCATCTGTTGTCTTATAGCAAGCCCAGAATGTCCACTTTTCAAATTATTATTGAAATTCCTTTTGATAATGTCAACTGTTCTTCTAAACATGGCAGTTATTGCTCTCCCACAGGGGGATGATGAGGAGGATGCTTCTGCAGCTCCCCCTTGTAGCAATAAACAATACGATGAATGGTGCTGTTACTGTGATTTTTTTATGAAATAACATTTCAGTAAAACTAGTTACAAAACACGCCTATATGATTTGTAGGCCTAAAATTATGACTATCCAGCATTCCTGAGTGATGGATTATTTATTCTTGTAGTCAGAAGACAAAGCTTTCTATAATGAAAAATAGCTGATACCTCTTTAATTACAGCCTAGGTACAATGTGCACATTGTGCTTCTTAACCACCCACTGACAGGCACTAAAGTGCAGTGGACCTGCATTTCCTAAAGTATGAAATTGCTCCTAGGATCCTGCAGGACCCATGAGAAAATTGCAAAGAATTCTTACTTATCCCTGAGCAAGTCTGTCTCAGCTGAATAAAACTTCTAAGTCTTTCTAAAACCTTCATTCTTAAGACCTTATATTGAGATGGCCCCCTAATGGTGCACCAGAATTTCAGCTTAAGGTGCCCAGCTGACTTTCAAATACTTACTTTTAATTATCATTCTTTTCTTTCTCCTGGGATTAATTTGGAAAATGTAGGTCTTTGGGTGCATGTGCTTAAGAAATTTTCTTGTGTTGACATTTCTCTCTTGTATAAAAAAGGAAAACAAACCAAAACAAGAATTTGATATCGCAATCAAGATTTCTACTGCCATGAGAATACTTGGTTTTCTTTTTCTTTCCCTCTAAGCAGCAAGTACAATATGTCTAGACTTCAGTAATGCATTTGGCACAGCAAATGTAAGGTTGTAGGAAACAGGCTGTGAAAAGAAACCACAGATGAGGGATGCTAATTACATCGTTTGATGCACTACTGGAGCTCAGATAATGCCAGCAAGGTAAAAGGATTCATGAGAAGTAGAATATGTACTCTTGCTCAAGATTATCTGGGAAGCTATCACCAAAAGGTACTCCAAAGAGGATTTGTCAGGATGGAGAGTATCAGGTGGCTCAGCCCTCACTATTCATTAACTATAATGTAAACAACTTAATTAGCATTCAAGAAGACTGTTCATTTGTTACAAATCCCATTAGGAAGTGAGTTGAGCATCCACAGTGAGGACAATAATATAGAAATAGCACAATATATTCCAAAGGTGTAGAAATGGGCCAAAGCTGTAGCCCATGAGGTCAGGCTCTACCCCTGGGAATCATCTCAAAGATGACTACAAGAGACTAAAATGTGTGAATGATCTCCCACAGGCTTTCAAGGTGTTTTAAAGTATAATTTTGACTCATCTAATGTCCTCCCTCTTTTAGAGGTGTTTGATCCAAAATGCAGTCTCCACCAGTCCTTCCATCCCTCATGAGCATGTGAGTCATCCAAACCATGCAGTCTTGTTCTCAGCAGAACTGGGTTAGTTATCCTATAAGAGGCACATCTATGGAACAGAAGGCAGGGGCTGCTGGGTAGAAAAATGTTTTAGAAAGAAGTAACTAGCATCTGGAAAAGATAGAAGCTCATCACACTCTGTGAATGGTCAAAGTCACTCTTCAATGGAAGTGACACATGAGAACAGTAATATCTCAGGTATTATTAGTGAACAGAGTGACAGCAGGACATAAGCCTCTGACATGGGAGACATTATCACCAAACATGACAGAATTGTGCTTTTCAGCCACTGTTCATGAAAATCTCCTGGTTTAAAAACAGACTGATACCTCCTTGCTCATTATATTGTCTCTGGTGTGCAAAACCATATGCTTTTTAATCAGCTAATTTAGGAGTAACAGTGGGGGAAAAGAACTGATAAAAGAATGACCATGAGTTTATTATTTTGAATATTACTTTTCCAATAACTAGTAGGTATATGTGGTTATCCATCAGTGTCTTGTGGACATAGTTTACTCATTTTTAGTCCCTTCCTGCTGTCTGAAACTGTAAACCCTGTTTTCAGAGAACAGAATTATTAGAGTAGCTATAGGACAGATTCTGTTGTAATTACTCACTAGAGGTTTCTTTTATGAACAAAGCATCACTGTGAAAAATAATCTCTTTTACAGTTTGGAATCGAGCTTTTGCTGTGAGATGTTTTTCAGTTTCCACCATTATTCATCTTTGACAGCAGACTAAACCAATACATCATTTTTTATGAAAAAGGAACACAGCCCTGAACAGATTATGCTGATTTCCATAAGAAATATTATCCACATTTTCCTTTTTCATGGCAGCTTCCTTTATGAACTGCTATATATTTAAACAGTACATGGATGATATAGTAAGGATTGAATAATTTGTAAAACCAGGTTTTTTGTGCTATAGCCTAAAGTAGGAAGGGAACTGCCTTCCTGTTTTCCAGTCACAAAAATAACCCCAAAATCACAAAAGCAGAGTATCATGCTCTAGGAAAACACCAGAGTTTTACTACAGCAAGGTACTAGCTTCCCCTGGACAATGTCTGTATGAGCATCTGTAGAACTTTAATAAGCTGTTTAGATGCAGGTGTACTGGAATAGACTATAAATGAGTAGAGATCACTTCATGCATAGATTAAATAATAGTGACAGCATGTTTTTCAGCTTCTTGCTTATCTGCAGCCTGCCAGCAGTCTGTTCCTTTCTCTGCATTAATTTGTCTCATCTTTGGTTTCCTTCCATATGCACACCATGAACTAAATGAATTGAATCCCATTGGTTTCATTCAGGGATCATTTATCCTAGTGCTTTATTCCCTTTATACGAGAAAATGTGGTTGCTGTTGCTAGTTTAATTTTGTTCACATCATCCTTTTAAAGGTGCAGACCAGCTGACAGCTTTTTCCTCTCCTGTCCTTGCTATATTGCCTCATGTTTATGTGGTACCTGCAGAATTTGTTCTGCTTCCACAGTAGTGACTACAGAAGTTATGCTGCCAGTTTTATCCAAGAGAGGCTGCTTAACCTACCCTTCTTTCCCCAGGCTGAGATTCCATGATTACAGGTGAGGTAAGGCCGTTTGGTTTCACTTTGTTTTATATGGACATTGTTAGCACTCTGAAACACTGTATAGAACACTATCAACAAGAATTTGCACATGAAAACACAGAAATTTCTGTGTCAAACCAATCAATTAGTAGTCTTGCTTTTTAAATGCAATTATCATTCCAGATCTGAAAGGGCAGGGCTTAACCCCACTAGGGGCATCACAGTGAAGTTAGGAGAGGAAAATGTAAGGGGCAGAAATGTTATTAAAATGGTGAACAAACATGCTGACTTAACTTCTCTTTAGATTATGCTAAATTATTGCAGAATACTAGGAAAAATCCAACCCTGCATTAACAAGAGGCCACATGAGAAAATTATTTGTGGATGTGTAACTACAGAGTATGCTTGCTTGTAAGAGTGCAAGGTCTTTAATGAGTAAGCTTTGTGCTAAATAACAGTGGTGAAGTAGCAGATCGGAGCCTGAAAATGTGACCAAGCCCTTGCTGATGGACTTAGGAAAGACTGAAGCTGCAGCTGATGTTTGCAGAATGTCACTTTGAAGAGTAGCTCCCATGATCAGTTATTATGCCATCCTATGCAGAGGTTTTTGTTTGAATTTGTGCAACTTCATCTGAACCATGTGAACTAAACCCAGTGCTGTCTCTGCAAGTAACAATGCATAGCAATTAAGTCCTAGTGTCATGGTAAATTCAGGCTGCGTCAGAAAGTTCAATCTTCAGTAAGTTTCAGACCCTGAAACCACAGAAACAAAAAATAATTGTAGTGACTCATGAGGGCTATAGAGGAGTTCTTCCAAATTAATAACAATAATCATGTGCTGCTTTCCCGTCAGCCATCAACCACAAGTACCCAGAGGCACAAGACACAAGACCTTCATTGTGGGGGAAGATGGTGATGGTGGTGGTCCCATTCTGCTGATGGGTTCTTCTGCTGCCACTTTGCTACAGGGTACAGCAAGACCTGTCATTTATTTAGTGCATTGGTCAGCCTGACAACTCTGCTGTGGTGGCTCAGAATAAAGTTGCTGGGACAAATTCAGACAAGTTCAGCACTTAAACTCTTTAACACTGGGTTGCCTTATTCAGATCTTCAGGTGAGAAAATAAGCTTGGTCAGACAGGTCTGAAGCCTGGGCCATAACAGTTGTTTGCTTTTTTTTCTGTCTCTTTGTTAGTGATGACAATTCCTTGAGCAGCTTAACTGTCAGAAATAGCACTCAATTTGTATTTATCTACTGGCCTTAACTGATATTTAGTATTTTCTTTCAGATATATTCTTTAATAATTAGCACACTATGAACTTGACTTATAATTAATGTCCATTCAATTTAGGTCCCGTTTGAAGAAAAGCTGTTCATAATTCTCTGGGAATCACTTAAAATTGACTCTTAAGATTTTGAGGTGTATTTTTACTGGGAAGCAATTGTCAGGGAAGTAGTTTCTCACTACTAGGCACAGCTACTCCTACTACTTAATCAGATCTTCTCCAGTAAGCTCCTATGAGTTCTCGCTAGCTCTCATTAGCGTGTAAGATCATTGACTCCTGGTTTTACACATTTTTTACTGGATGGGCAAGAGGTGGTTTTGCAATACACTTGGCCTACAAAGTTCCATATTCTCCTTCAGTTTCTTGGGAGTCCCAATTTAGTAGATGGGTGGTCTACATTCTGTGCCAGGACTTGAGAAAATTTTAGTTGCTCAGGTGATTTCTTAGTTCTTCACCCTGGCTATAGGCAATACTATCAAACATTTTTTCTGTGTGGGAGGAAGCAACATGACAGCAACTTTCTTGTTCAATTCCAGGAAAGAGGTAGCATGTTTTTTCAGGTACGAATGCTATAAATTATTACTACCATGGACCAAATTCTGTTTACATTTTTATTCCTTGCTGAAAGGTAATGGCATTTCAAGTTCTACTCTTGGTAACATGGGCTTGTCACTGTCTCTTGCATATGCAGGGAATTTGCAATAAAAATTTTTGTGACAGTCTGTAACAGAGTTCACATTAGTATCCTAAATTACCTTCTTTTCCTTTCTCCATCTTTCTTGTCCTCAGTCTGTAATTCTTGAACTACTTGATACAGCTTTTCAGTCTTCTGTTTATCTTTGCCAGATAAATGACATTCCTTTGACTCCTCCAAGTGTTGTAGTAGAGAATAACAGATCAGAGACAATCTGAGTATAGCGTCTAGTTTTGCTTTTTCATTTTTTTAAAATTCCTCTCTGAACACTCTTGTTCATTTTTACAGATTTTGTTTGTGGTTCTATCAAAAGCCATTCTTCCATATCGGACCCCCTTGCCATTTAGCTCCAATATTTAATCAATATAGGAGGAAAAGGGAAGGGAAAAGACACAATCCTACTGGTTAGTTTTAAGAGCTGCTGACAAATCTTCCCTGAGTGCAGCTATTCATGTGGTCCAGCTGCTGACCTAGTTTGCTGAATCCAAGTAGGGATGCTTCATCTGGCCAAAAACCTGTCTTTGGAGGAAGTAAATTGAACAGTAAATTCTTTCCAAGGAGCTGAAAATCCCTGTTTGCCCACCAGCACCGCAGACAGCTGAATGACTGCAGCTGTAGGACAGGGTTTGAAGCACTGGGTTCCCCTTTCTGTTGTGATACCAACACCTCTCAGCCTAGAACTGCTACTTGGATCTCCTCTGGTGCCAGCTCCTGAGTCTGGCATCATGAGGTTTTCTCTTTCCTCTCTCTACATCAGCATCACCCAGAGCCTCAGTGCTGCACACAGGTTCTGCACACTCCACTTCTCTAAGACCAGCTCCTCCTCAGCTGCTGCTGCCACCAATGAGGGAAGATGTTGGTGGAGGGATTCAACTGCTGTTGCTTGGATCAGTAGTGAGAGACTGAGACCAGACCACTCTGGAGGAGGGTGTAAACAAGTTATGCAATGAAACTGGGAGCTCACAAATAGTCACCCCTGCTCCAGTCTCCCACTGCTGGGTGCTCCTCATAGGCATTCAGCACACCCTGCTCGGCTCTCAGCCGTTCAGGCTCCATTGTGTGTGAGGTGTATTACATACTCATCTCTGTAAAATTCAGCCTTTCGGTCTTCTCAACAGCCAAAATATAATAAATGCATAAAATCGGGGACTGGTTACAGAAAGTTTTAATTAATTCTCATGAACGTAGGAGGCAAACTGTGGAAGCCTTAAACACCGTGTGGTTAGGCTACTGCATTTGTCTCTATCATTTGTCTCTTTGTCTCTGTCATTAAAGACAAAGCTCTTACAAAGCAAACTGTAGGAAACCATCCTACATTGCTGTCTGGGTGATTAGGATATTTCTTGGAAAGTCACTGAGGCCTGTCACTCAGGTGTTCTCAGCCTGAGAGAAAGGCTTCAGTGTTGGACAGGGTCTTTTTAAAGGTCAAACTAACTGAGAAACAGAAATAGTGAACACGGAGGGGAACTGATGCCTGCCACTTGTTCTAGTCCACACTCCATAGTGAGTGGGCCTCTACCCTCATGACAGCTGTCATTGGGCAAAACATGGCAACAGAACACATATCGTGAGATATGCTGGTTCCTCAACATGTTTCTGTAAAGGATAAGTCCTTTTCTGAGCAGCAACTCAGTGTGTAGCATAACCTATGTTTCACCACAGGACTTGGTTTGTCCTCTGAGCAGTGGAGATTTTCACTTCTGCTGTGTCAGAGAGAAGAACCAGAGTAGGAATTTACTTCTAGAATAGAAGTTTGTAATTTGTTTACATCTGTAAATTTATGTTCGTGGACACTCTTTTGCAAGATGCACAGTGTGGGTGTAAGTTGTGTCCTCTTCTGTCTGTGAAGCTGTGAAATTATTCCCTTCCCCAACAGAAAAACTGACACCATCACTGTGAAAAACACATATTTACATGATCTATTTTTCTGGTTTTTATTAACTCAACGTTGTCTCCTACAAATACGATTTGTCATTCACCAGAAGATTTGAAATGTAGACTTAAGTTACACATAGGTATAAAAAGCATAAACCAGCACACGGTACCACTGTTTAGACCAGAAAACATTGTGTTGTCCACAGATAAGAGCGTTATTCAAGCTCAGCTCAGTTTCCTTCTGTCTCAGGGATTCAGTCTTCAAAGCTGCAGATGCTTTTGCTTCTTATCCCTCAGCAGCTGAAGCCCTGCTGGCTTTCTCCTGATGTTTCTCACCCATGTCTGGAGCACGGACTGGGAAAACACAGGGCAATCCCATCCTGTTCCACCAGAGGTTGTAAAACCTTGGGCTCCTACTGGCTCTTCAGAAATGTTTTCCTCCTTCTTTTAATTATGTACAATATATGAAGGGATATGATTTTTGTCTTTGATTTAGACATATCTCTTGCCTCATACTTAAACAATAACTTGAAAAATATTTTACAAAGAAAAAGAACATTGTTCATCTGAATGTCATTCATTATTATATTGCTATATTTTATACCCTATTATTAATATATACAAAATTTCTTAATTGCCTTTTACAGATGCATGGAAGCATATAATATAACAGTTTTAAAGTATCCCATCTTTAGTTTTTTTTCCTTGGCTCATGTCAATCTCTTTAATAAACTATGGTTGCTTGGAGAATATAGGAAGTATTTGGAATGTTGTTTAAAGTTTAATAATAACTGGTAGCATTGTCCATTTGCAGCCTGAATGGTTGGAACACCTGTCAGGGCGATCTGGTAGAGATAGCAGCATCATAAGACTTAAACAATCATGGAAGGCCATTAATGTGCAGTGTCAACGGGTGCCAGGTCCAGGTCTTTGTTTGGGGCTTTCCTTTTCTTCGGCTGCGTTTTGTTGTTGTTTTCCCTCTGTTCTCGGTTTTGTCTTCGGGCTTCTCGCCCTTTGCTTTCCTGTCTTGTCTCCTTGCTTTCATCTTTGTTGGATTTTTTTCTTTTCTCCTCCCTATTTTTTTTCCCTGAAAAAAATGATGGCACATTAGATGATTTGCTCAGACTATTGCAGTTTCTGAGTCCCCCACCTGTGAAACCAGCCCTGGATTAGCACCTCCCATTAGGAGCTGGAAATGTCTGATCACCACACCCACATCCCAGGGGATTCTTGGTAATGCAGCATAAATCCTATGGCAAAGTATCTGCTCCAGCAAAGGTATGTGATGGTCTTCAGACTAAAATGTGTCTCAAATCAAACTCTAGACCCTTTTCACAAAATTAGGTATTCAACTACTTTATTGCTTTAAATAAGATAAGATGTTGGGGGATTTGTTGCTGCTAACAGATCTCTCCAATAAAGCATCCTGTCCCCTTAGGAGCAGTAAAACTTTGTATATTGGCTGTGGAGATGATATAATGGAGTGCATTTATGCTTGCACATCAGGAAGAAATTATTTTTGCTGAGTGTAGTGCACTGGAACAGGCTGCCCACAAAAGCTAGGGATACTGGAATTGTTCAACGTCAGGCTGGATGAGGCTCTGAGCAACCTGATCTAGTGAAAGATGTTGATACCCATGGCACAGATGATCTTCAAAGATTTCTTTCAACCAAAACATTTCTGTGATTCTATTTCTTCTATTAGCTTTACAAACTAGTGCAGGAATGACATTGGCTTGAACTTGTAAGTACACGCAAGCCTAAAACAAATTAGATTTTTTGTCTGTGTGGAGCTACTGAGCTATGCAGCTGAAATTCACCCATGGTTAGATGAATCCTAGTGATATCTTCAAAGGCAACCTCTCTGGTGACTTTCCTGATAGAATACCATACTGACCTATATGCCTTCTTACATGGAGAAATTTCTGGACAAGTGTTGAAGAACATCTGGCTAAACTCTCTTTATGATATCCAAATAATGATAATGGTGAAAGTAACCTATCCTTCTTTGTTACAGAGAGAATGCTTTTTGTTTTTGCAGGCTTTCCTGCACCGGTCTAGGGGGAGTTACGCAAACCTGGCAATAACTCTTGCTGTTGAGGATGTTAAATTTTTGTCAGTTTTGCCCATTTCTGTCTCAAAATCAAAGATAATGGTTTTTGATGCCTCACCAAGCTCTGTGAGAGTATGTCACAATGAGGGAGTAGGTGCAGGGGAAGTGACTTTGTTCTGAGAACAGATAACCTAGGACATGCAGGGTGCAGGTCAGATAAAGGAAGAGTGATTCAAAGAGGTGAAGAGAATGCAGAAAGCATGGAGCAAGATCAAGAGCTGAGAATATGCTGCATCTTCTTCTTGTGTAGCTCTGTGGGAATGTTTTACAGCTTCTCCATTCTTTACCACCACTGCCAGGGTGCAAGGGAAGTTTAGATACACACATTAACTCAAGTACGGACCAGTATCTGCCTGTATAATTTGTTGCTTCTGAAACAGTAAAACTTTAACTGTAAAATGACACCTTAAATTTTAGGAAGCCAGTCAGAGACTACCTGAACCTGCAGAATCCTTCTCTGAATTTGTAAATGCCATCTAAGATGTACAGAGGTGAACAGGGGAGACCTGAAGAACTGGTGTGGGAGGTTCAGAAACAGCAACCACCACTGGGAGAACTGAGACCTCCATGCAAAAGTAAGGCTGCATCTTACCCAGCTGTAATACTGTCTCTTACTAATGGATAAATGACAGTATGGGATTTCATTCCAGTGGTTTGTAAATACTGCTGGCCCAAGATGAAATGTTATTTGAATGGAAACTGTCCAGACATTCAGTGTTTGACATTACTCACTTGGTGATTAGCCAAAATCATTCAGCTGTGACTTCCCAGCCACAGTTCTTTAAGTGTGTTGGAATAATATGTAATGGCTTCCCATTCTGTCTTGGACTAGGATATATATATTTATATGTGTGAGGATGTACTAAGAATAAGATACCTTTGTCTAGACTTATCTAGGCACGGCTTTACTGTTTCTGTTTTAATGAGACTGATATCTTCACAAATGACAAGGAAAACTGAACTCTGGAAAGTATGTAAAACCGAGTCCTAATTCTCTTCTACTCAGAGGACAGCTAGTTTGGAGTCCTCTGTGCAGTTTTGTACATGATTAAATGTTACCACCTCCACTCTGCTGCAATTTGTGAAAAGATCAGCCCTCTAGACCTATACCATAATGGTAGAGCAATATAACACAGAAGGGTCATCTTTGCTGGTTTAGTTCCTTTCACTACTATTTTTAAAAATGGGAATTTTTATATGACAGTGTAATGTTACTCCTAGTCAGTCCATGTTCCAGTTTAGACCCAAGAAAAGATTCTACCAGCAGTTCTCTGCTAGCATTGGGAGATAGCTGGAGCCCCATTCTTGTGCACATCACCCTCCTGTTCATATCCCCTCTCTCTTCTTCCCAGAGATTTATTCCTGAATATTTTTTCTTATTTCTTCTACTTGCTGAAATGGACTTCATAGCAGTACATTGAACTGAGTGCCAGATGTTGTGGAAATTCATTGGAAATTTGGGCATTTGGCTGTCTGTGAAATGAAAAGTGCAAAAATGGCATGGGCCATTATGTTTACAAGTTCATCTCTGAATAAGAGATGGCCTTTCAGTTCTTGAAGAGAGCTTATAAAAAAAGGTAAAGAATGATTCTTTATATGGACAGATAGTGATAGGACAAAGGGGAGAGGTTTTAAACTAAAAGAGAAGAGATTAAAATTGGACGTTAGGGGGAAATTCTTTATTGTGAGGTTGGTGAGACACTGAAACAAGTTGTCCAGAGAAGCTTTGGATGGCCCATCCCTGGAAGCGTTCATGGCCAGTTTGGATGGGGCTTGGAGCAACCTGGTCTTGTGGAACCATGGCAGGGGTGCTGAGTTTAAGGGTTTAAGGCTCCTTCCAATCCAAACCATTCTATATTTCTGTGACCTACTTTGCCTTTGAAGAAGATGACAAGGCAAAACCATTATTAACGGTGGAACGGATGCAATAACATGACCTGGAGGAATATATTATCCTGAAATTTCCACTTCATTTATGGAGAATGTTCTTGTTAGAAGGCTCTCCGGGGCCGAAGCCTGTAGCATTTTGGAGCATTGTGGCTGTCTGTGTGTCTGTCTGTCGGTCGCTGTCCGTCCCCGCGCCGTGCTGCAGTGCCGGTGCCGCCCGCGCGGGGGCGCCGCGGTTCCGCGCCAGGCGGGGTGCGGGGCGGCTCCTGCAGCCGCAGGTTCCCTTCTTCCCTGCTCCTTCCCTTCTTCCCTTCTCCTTCCCTTCTCCTTCCCTTCTCCTTCCCTTCTCCTTCCCTGCTCCCTTCTCCTTCCCTTCTCCTTCCCTGCTCCTTCCCTTCTCCTTCCCTTCTCCTTCCCTGCTCCTTCCCTTCTCCTTCCCTTCTCCTTCCCTTCTCCTTCCCTGCTCCTTCCCTGCTCCTTCCCTGCTCCTTCCCTTCTCCTTCCCTTCTCCTTCCCTTCTCCCTTCTCCGATCGTGTCCTAAATCTCCCTCCCGTGCCCTTCCTGCCTCTGTGCCGTCTGTCTTTGCTTTATTTTGCCTGCAGTGAACATTTCCGATGGGTCACGGATTTCTTACTACGATACACTAACGTTACTAACGTTAATTTCTTCTTATAGATTCAATAAAACCGTGCAAAATGTAAAAAAAACCCAAAAAACAGGATAAGTATTTTTAGACAGGAGATGAAGCATTTTCCAATAGAGTGTTTTGCTTATGAAGCAAATATATATAGTATCAGAGAAGTATTCATGAGCTCTAATACATCTCTGATATTATATATTACAACTATTGTGTTATGAATGTATAATACTTGCAATATATATTGAAAAAGAATAATTAATTGTTTTTAAAATAGCTTTTATGGTGGAACTAAAGCTTTGTACAGACAATGGTGCTGGAAGAATTGATTTGCAGGCACTGTGAGTTCTCTGGTACACAGGAGATACTTTGCTGCTTCTAATAATAGCAAATTCCTATATTGGTGAAAATCTAGAGACTTGCTATAATTTTGAGAAGTGCAGTAGTTCAAATTGAATGCAGACATGAAATTAGTTTGGATAACAATATCATTTTGTGTCTAATCAGATTCAAGGTGCTGAGTTCATATTAAAATATTTTATAGCCCTGGGGTAAAAGCAACTCCTGTGTCTGTATTTATGCAATTCATGTCTGAATACATCTATTTAAACAAGCCAGGGTATTTCAGAGAAGCCTTTGTATTATCTCAGCAGATGTGGTATTTCCACTAGATCTATCGCTGTATTTTATGGATTAGCAGGAGGAAGCATTGGCCATGACTTGGGAGGCCTTGGTACTCAAAAACTCTATATTACAGACAGTTACTTAGAAAATCATGGCTGACCTGGACTAACTACCACAGGTGACAGATTTCTTTAAGCACTGTCACTTATTCCTGTCTGTTATATTCAGCTGTAATTATTACAGGGGACTTGGGAGCTGAAATCCTAAAAACACCGTAGGAAGACATAAAATCTGATTGTGCAAACTGCTTCACTTTGATGGGGAAGTATTACAGAGTAGGCCTCATGGAAATGAGAATCTGACATCAGACATTTGTGGTGATTGTATTTCTTTCATCACTCCCATGAAGACATTTACCATGGGAGAGCAAAGGAGCAGGAGGAGTCATGGAGCTGCTCCTGTTGGGATTGCAGGCACTGATGTAACAGGAAGGGTCCCGTTGCTTCTACTGTGACTGTCTCCACGGACCACAGATCCTCCCCATTACACCGTAATTAGCTGAAGAGCTGCAATAAAAGACCACAAGGCCCTGCTGTAACGTGCCAGTGTTCTTTCATATCCTTCACAGACTTGTCTGACCTCTTGGAGCTTTCAGGGCTACTGGAGCGCTGCCAGCACTGGTGCTGAAGTACCAGTGCCCTGATCCCTCTGTACCCCATGAGCTACAGGGACAAAACCTAAAGGTTAAGTGGATCACACTGTCTTGCTCTCCTTCCCACCTGTCCACACCCTTCTCAGACGCATTTTTAGTCCTCTTTGACTAAAAGTCTGTCACAGTTTCCTCATGATGTGGCCTGGATAACAACAGCATGACGCAAACAAACCATACTGAGCACAAAAACCAGGGAGAGGAGCATGCCCCAGGCTCTGAACTCCCTTACTCTAGCTCTTTCAACAATACAGTCATGCCATATTATGCAAATGAGCAGATCATTCTCATTTTCAAGAAAAGTGACACATTTTTTTTCTGGAACATAGCCTGTAGCATGTACTTGCACTACTTGCCAAGATAACAATCCTCCAAACCCCCGGCTGCCCAGTGATGCAATGGACTTTCTCCTTTCATTCCCAAGCCACAAGTGGCTGATTCATCTGGTATGTCTTTTTGAAGTTTAAACAGCATAACTGTATGACTTTTTTCACAGCAGTCTTTTTTTTTTTTTTTTTCTCCCCTTAGCTATTGTGGCCCTATTTTATAATTACTAGATTTCCGGGTAACCAGAGTGTGAGAGTCAACAACTTCAGAACACTCTAGATACTACATGACATAGTGCTTTTCCTACCTGCCTTACTGCTGACTGAAGATGTTCTAAATGCTGAAGAGAATACAGGTAAAAATTTTAACAGAGCTTAAGTCCAAAGACATTCAAGGAGCAAGGCCAAACCTCTGTTCTCCTGCTGTTGAGATGCATGACAATAGTCTACCTGGTTTCCATACGAGTCCAGATGGATACAGATGTTAATGCATGTGTCATATCCATAGTTTTATGTGCTGATCTTAAATAATCCAAGATACCAGGATGAGCTGAAAAAGTGGGCCCATGGGAATCTCATGAGGTTTAACAAGACCAAGTACAAGGTGGTGCACCTGGGTCGAGACAAGTCGCAGTGTCAGTACAGGCTGGGGGGTGAACAGATGGAGAACAGCTCTGCTGAGAAGGACTTGGGGGTGCTGATGGACGAGGCTGGACATAACCCAGCAATGTGCTCCTGCAGCTCAGAAAGCCAATTGTGTTCTTGGCTGTATTCAAAGCAGCGTGGGCAGCAGAGCGAGGGAGGGCATTCTGCCCCTCCTCTCGTGTAGGAGCCCACCTGGAACACTGCATCCAGCTCTGGGGTCCCAGGCACAGGAAGGACACTGTCTTTTTGGAGCAATTCTGGGAGAGGAACACCAAGGTGATAAGAGGGATGGAGCCCCTCTTCTGTGAGGAAAGACTGAAAGAATTGGGATTGTTCAGCCTGGAAAAGAGAGGCTTTGATTGTGGCCTTACAGTACCTAAAGGGAGCCTACAGAAGAAAAATGGGAGGGGACTTTTGACAGAACAAGGAAAAATGTCTTTAAAATGAAAGACAGTAGGTTTAGATTAGATCTTAGGAAGAAATTCTAGAACAGATCACCCAGAGAAGCTGTAGCTGCCCCATTCCTGGAAATGTTCTACACCAGGTTGGATAGAGCTTAAAAAAACTTGGTCTAGTGGAAGGTGTCTCGGCCTATGGCAGGGGGTTGGGATTAGATGATCTTTAAGGCCCATACTAATCCAAACCATCCTGTGATTCTATGATGATGCTATACCTCAAAAGCCATTGATATTTATGGTTGAACAACTATATTATGGGACTTGGTGACTAACTTGTACTTAAGTTTCCTGTCTCTTCTTAAGAGTGGAAATGCTTCTCTAGATGTAGACTTTAGATATCTTTGTATGAGGATCCTTAAGGTTCATTTGCCTCTGAAAATAGGATCTGGACTACTAGATTGCATTCACTTGAATAATGTTCTTATTTACATTGTGTGTGCTAGCTTGTCCTTGCAAGAACAGTGCTGAAAGAGACACATTAGCAGGAATGAGAATGTTGTTTCCAAATACAGAAATAGCACTGGCCTGCACCACAGTAGGTTGCATAAAGCAGGCAGAGAGGAATGCCAAGACAGAAGATGCTGGGTTTTGCACTGCTGTAGGAGATAGAGAGAAAGTTGTATCCTGTATGGGAAGTCAGAAGATATAATTTCTTCAGTGGATGGTTGGGAAATGACACTTCTACATCCATGAGCACATAAGCAAGGCTTATGGAAAGTCCCTGGCTTGTGATGACCTCTTTCAATAGGAACTGGTCGGATGTGCCTTTCCTGTGCCATAGCAAAGATATTGCCAGTGCCTGAAAATAGAATATCCTACAGTCAAAGCAGCAGCCAAAGAAGGAGGAATCTTATAATGAGTTCTGTTTGCTGTTTGTGGAGACATTTACTGCTGCCTCTTCAAACAAGCACTTGTGGGGATTTATTTCCTTCATGCTTGTCTGTTGGGACTAAGGGAATTTGGTAGCAGCCTTGTTTTAATCAGGACTAATGTGCTAAGACCAATTTTGTAATTACATAACGGTTTTCATTTTATAAGAACCCGCAGCTTATAAAGTCTGAACGCAGCATCCAAAGACTGGAAAGTAATGGCAGTTTAGCAGACCAGAAAATTATCCCCGATTTCTTAGGACGGGAAGGGACATGGACCATGCTGGTATTTAAGAAACTGGCATTTCCTTCCTTTGAGGCTTTTAATGGTGACTTCTGATTGGGATTGGGTTTTTACAGCTCTCCTAAAAGAGGCAAAAAGGCCCATGAGTATCCAAATACACGTGATAGGCCTTTTTTAAGAGCGGAGAGTCAGGAACTAGTACAGAGATTGGTAATAATAGTGATTGGTACCAAAAGCCCTTACCCTGTTGTTAGAGCATCAGGGTATTGGGAGAAGTCTCTAATAGCTTGTTTTCCTTTTAGTTACCAATAATCTGAGCCCTCCCATTAGCTTGGATTGAGGTCATAAATATAGTACGTTTTAGAGACTTATTTCAGCTGGTGCAGGATTTTGAACAAACCAGAAATAAAAATGTTATGCTACATTATGTCAGAGCTGCATGTTTAGTCTGCCGTTCTAGAAATAATCAAGAAAAGTTATACATGATAAGAGACAGATGCTAGTGCCTCACCAGACATTTAAACTCTTTCTAGTACAACAGTAAAATGGAGAAAACCCCCAGAGAAACTTTAGTACTCAAATTTGTGCTCAGTGTGCTCTGAAGGGAAGGATGTGAGAGAAGATGTTTTCCTTGGCTTTACTTAAATTGGTTGCCTCAATGGCACCTGGTAATTCAGATGATACTTGTATCACCCCTGTGTCTGGGTGCATCCCGAGGAATGCCTTTTTCCATTATCAGCCATGGCTCAGAGCTGGGCTATACTGGTGACTGAATACAGATTTTGGAGTCATTTTGCAAGTGCTAACTCCAACACCTCGATCAGGCCAGCAGGTCCTACCCAGGTACTACACAACAGGACCAAGGAGCCTGGACATCATCTTCCACCATTTCACTTGCTGGTATAGGTACAACTATACCCTCCCCCTGGAGTTCCCTCCTTATATTTTCTTATGTTTTCTGATATGCCAGAAAGGTAAAGGAAGATGAGGAGTCAGCAGATGCACCTCTGGCCTCTCTCGGCATGGTTCACTTGTCCTCTCCACTCTGAGCATCGTTTGTTTGCATTTGTGCCTGGGGTAACACCTGTGCTGACAGGTAGACAGGAGTCCCTGTGCACCTCAGGCCAGCTGGACAGCTGGATCAGCCTGTCAGCAGCAGGTAACATACAGGGGGACAGCAGCTCCTGATGGATCCTCTCAGCACAGAAGCACTCTGTTATTACCTAAATTCACCAGAGGCCCAATTCTGACCTCTGTTTTGCGCTTGCTCAAACACACAGAGGTCACCAAGGTTGGTGTTTGGTGTAACTGAAGGGAGAATTTGCTTTCAAGGATACTTTTCAAATCAAGGTGTTGAAAATGGACTGTCTCTTTCTGTTTTGTGTCTCCTGTGTGTGTGTGTACTACTTCAGCTGGCCAAAGCATTGATCCTCCCCTTTCTAAGTAGTGCCAATATTTCCAAATGCATTTTCACATTGATTAGAATGACAGGTCAGGCTTCTAAATTTCATATGAAACAAAAAAGTTCCCTCTCTAAAAGGGTGCCATAAGACTTAACTTTGACTATCTCTATATGTTTCTGAAGGATTTTTCTGACCTATTGAGAGAATACTTCGCAGCTTACCAGGTGGAGAGAAGCTTATGGAAAAAGACATTGGGATCACCAAGACTCCTGGGCTGCCTTCGAAAAAGGCTCAGGGAATTTATATGCCAAAAGGATTCAGAATTTAGCCCAAAGAAGCTTGGGAATCTTGGACCAAGTTGCCAAAGTGATCTCAGGTTTTCAGGCTGTTGAGTCTTTGTCAGCCTGCTGGGTGGGCTCCCAGAGGCCAACCCAATGGACAAGCTGGAAGGATACTAGACAGAAACCTAACACTAAGGTTGTTTCAAAGCCCTGCCTACTTTCGACTGGGACTTCATTGAAATCAGCAAGTTTCTGGGAAATGCGATGACTTTGGTAATCTGGTATTTTCTGTTTCTTTGGAAAATCAACCCCTATAAAATATTTAAAAAATATATTTCCAAGTAGGTGGATATGCATGAAAGGAACGTGAATGCAAATGTTTTAACTCTGCCCATAAGTCTTCAATTTAACATGAATCACAGATAGAAATTGTCCATGTCAATTTTATCCAGGCTGTCTTGCCTTCTATTTTTTTTTCTTCCCCAAGAATGTGTTAAGTTTATTCTTTTTAAATTCCTCTGAGGATGAACTGTGCATTTAGAGCTTTTTGTAGTAACACAGCTTTGCACGCTGAAGTGAGCAGCCAGCTTTATGAGTAGCTGGAAGTGGAATGTGAAGAATGATTTTGCCATGTGACAGTGCATCACTGGAGCCCACTTCACTTACGATACTTCAAAAACTGATCATGAGATGGATGCAGGCAAAGCTGTGTGGCCCCAAGGCTGGAGGAGATGCAGCCCCCACTGAGATGAGAATGCAGCCTCTATGACAGAGCACCCCCAAGTGCTAAGGAAGCCTGCAACTCCTGATCTGCCTCCACCAGGAGATCTTCCCTGTGTCACACAGATCCCGCCAGCAGTGCACAGTGGCCATTCAGCACAGCTTCCATGTTTTATTTTTCTTAAGTGCCTTAAGAGTGCTACAGCAGTGCTGGTAAATGGTAATGCCTCTAAGTGTTCCTGTGGTGTGTGTGCAGCCCATACAGCAGGGCTGGTTACAGGAGCTGTTGGAATGCAAGAAAGGTTCTAAGGAGCCTGATGCAAAAGTTCAGCGAGTCATATTTTCAGTACAATGATGTATTGTAACAAATCAGGATCCTCTCTTGCCTCTCTGGGAAAAAATGAGACTGTGGAGATCAGCAGACTCTCTCTGGCTGCCTCCTGCCTCCAGGTGAAGAAGCCCGCTGTACAGTAATCACCAAATATGTTCATGCTTCTCTTTCAAACTGAGTAACTAATCATTTTCTTGCCTTCTCCAAGAACTTCTGCTTTAGCCAAAGGCAGAAACTGCTCACCATTTCTACAGATTCGAGCACCATCTGCTTTTGTTAGCAACTCCTTTGGCATTCTTTTATAAGAGCTGAGACCCACCCTGTAGCCACTAAACCAAATAATATTTTGGAAGGGTATGGAATGGCATACTCAGAAACAGTTTACAGACAGTGTAATACAGAAGCGTAGAAATCTCAGGGGCAAGAAAACAGCAAATAGTTGGTGCACACATACTGCAAGATATTAAGGAGCTGGGATTCAGAACAAATAGACTCTTACTCCAACTTCAATCAGACACTCTAAGAAGTTACTTTAAATTGTTCTTGTACTTTTGAAAATGTTAGCCAAGATGTCTCTATGTCCAGGAAGTTAATTTATGTGCTGTGAAAGAGTTTCTTTCAGATAGAAACCAGAGATTCCATCAGCCTTAAGTATTCACAGGTATTCACAGAGACAAGACTCTTCCATCTCCGAATTACATCTTCCATTGTGTCACATTTAAACTTGAGAGATTTATGCATCATAGCTTTAGTTTAATTTAAGACCACTGTGGAAAAAAACAATCCAGCAACAGAAAATATATTGTGCCTGGGAATGCAATCCTTTGTCTCAGTGACAAAGACTTTTTTCCTTATAATACTATCTTTATATGACTTCCTCAGGTTTTGCAAGTGTAAAACAGAGATAAGAGATCCTTAATTTTTGTGCTTTAGACTCTATGGATAAAATGCACTACTGCTGCAAATCAGAGCTGCCGAAGTGTGCAGAGAGTCCTCCTTATTTCAATTAATCTTTTGAAGGACCAAATGTTGTGCTTCAACTAGAGAGCTCAGGATCCTTTTCTACAGAATTATAGTTTCCATGCTCATGCTTAAAGGTAGTAGGGACTGGATCATCCACTGGCATTCCCCACCACCACCCTACATCCGTACAAGAAATAAAGTCAGTTCCTCTGGATTTAAACTAAATCCTTCTGGTTTAGCAATGCACATTTCTGCTCAGGCAATAAACATCTGTCATCTGCCATTCATTAATATTAATTATAAATGGTCACTAGCTCATGGGATCCAAGTCCACCAGCTGAGATTTTTCCAACTTTGACCTTGTTAGGGTTTGTATAAAAAGTGTTCAGAAGGGTTCTTCGAAGCTCGAAGCCAGCAATAAGTGCAATTTGCAGAGTACAGCATTTAGATTATGCACTTAGAAAAAAGGCAGTCACAAGGGTGATGGGGAATGGGGGAGGGAGGGGAGGAGGGAATACAGAGCATGAAATGGAGCTCCTTTAAATGCTTAAGAGTTTTAGCCCTTTCTGCAGGCTAACGGCAGGGAGAAGCATTGTCCATAATGAAACCAGCCCATCCATTAAACATTACTGTAAATGAAAGGTTGCATGAATTAAAGGTTATTCATCTCATGTTTCAGGAATGTAGCTGTGTTTCATGTCTGAAGCCTGTTTTCCTTGTAAATGGAGTTCTTCAGATGACAAATGAGAGAGAATTTCAGAAAGCAAATGGGCAGAAGTAAATACATGCTCAAGAACAGCAGAGACATAACTGTAGCTGTAAATCTTTACACTGGGGCTACTGTTTGCTGTAGATATTGGGGAGGATTAGGTTAGAATTGAGAAACTTCATTACTGGGTCATTTTGCTTGTAAAACAAAACAATAGAAAATCCCCACAGTTAATTGTCAAATTCTGACCTTAATGTCAGCTGTATACATTTCACTCATGGAATGCCAGTTAATTCTTTTGCTACCATTTTGAATTTCAAGGAACTGAAAATCGAAAATTTAGAAAATACTTTTTCTGAACCTTGCACAGCCATCACACTTTTAAATGAAGACTGTTGGATTTTTTTCTCCCAATAATTTTGCCAAAATTGCTTCAACAAAAAAATACTAAAAATATTTGTTTGCATCTGTCCTTATTTTATTTTTTTTCCAGGCCTAATCATACAGTAATATTCCCCTCATGGACCATATCTGCATCTGCTCTTACAGTAGACACATTTTCATTGGCACAGAGTTGCTACCTTATTTCTCTGGTAAATTAGCAGGAAAATCTAGCCCTGTACTTTTCCTGTAACAATTATTCAAAGCTGGTGAATGCAAAAAGAAACATAAACGATATCTCTGCAATGGACTAAAAGAATGAGAAGTTAATTTCAGTTCTTTGACTCAGGCCCAAATAAAAGTCTGAGCTTGGTAAATGACAGCAGGAGGTCTTATAATGATGTCAGTGGACATAGATACTTGGATTTGTGCTCTGTAAATGAGCAGTATGCTGTCTTTCTGTGGGAATTTTGGAGAAAGGCAACATGCAAGAAAAAGTTCTGTGGAAATTTTGTAGTCATTTTATAATTGCTTATCAAAGAATTCTCTAGTCCCTTACTAGTCTATGAGTCTAAACTACGATACTTATGCTGGCTCTGAAGATTGTTTGCCTAACCTCCTAAAAAATCTTCCGTAGAGGTTCCCGCAACCTCTCACCCGATCTTTACGATCTCTGAGAATAACACTGGATGTTATCATCTCATTGGGAATGTTCTGAGGCTTCCCTGGACCTTTATAACACAAGGTTATGGCAGCAAGCGCTTAACTTCATACCGTTTTCAACATTATGAAAGTGAAAGAGAGCTGGGAGGTGGCAGCTGAAGCAGACCAAAGGCTACATCAGGTATCAGAGCTGGCAGGGAGAGTGAGCTGAGAAGAGACAATGAGACTGGAGATGCAGAGACCTGGGTGGGGAAAAACAAACAGGGCTGCCTGGGTGGGTAAGAATGGGCAAATATCCAGAGAGATGAGGAGAAACATCAGCCAAAAAAAGTTCTCCTTTGTTTTCACTTTGTTACAAAGGAATGCTGAAAATCCCTGCATTATGGTTAGATCCACAGTACTCTGAAGTCAATGGGATTTCAGTGCGTCTTGGATCAGGCCCTTTAAAATAAGGGCAGCTGTAACACAATAATGAATGAGTGCCATGCTGCCCATGACTGCAGTGTTATAACAGCATTGCTATACATGGAAGTGTTTCATAGCTCAGGATTTAGCTGATTAAACAGTGCTGGATGTGTCGCCATTAGACTTGAAACATCCACAGCTAGATTTACTCTGTAGCTCACATACCCCAAATGTTTTGCATTCTTGGACTAAATTTGATAGATGTGCTATCAAACTTCTCTCTTGCATTTGTTCCTCTTTCCAGGACACTCAGGTCAAAATAGCGAGGGTTTAGGTGTCCAGGTGGTGAGAGCCAGGTATGCCCTCTTCCTAGCAGCGAGGTCCCTTCACATTTACTTTGTAGCAATATTGTCCACAATTGAGAAAACAGAAAATGTGGGGTCTGCTGAAGCGTTAACAGAAAGAAGTTGTTGCAGTATCCCACTGTGGCACACATGGAAGAGCCTCATTTCCTCTTGCAGAAGTGACAAGCATGATCTTGCTCAAAAAGAGCTCCTTAGATCACTAGGAGTTAGGGGAAGGACTTTAGAAGCATTAACTGTGAGTTGAGATGGATGACCAGTGTGGGGAGAAAGATGGGTATGCGAGGATGTCCTTTCTGGCAGAGAAAGGAAGGAATGAGGCGTAGGAGAGAAGACACACTCCTCTTTTACACGTGGTGTCTGCCCTGCAGCACTGAGAGGAGAGACTACTCACAGATTCATTTCCCTGAAACAATGGGAAGTCTCTCAAGGTGAAGGTGCCATGAATAAGTTGTGCCACTGTTGTTCCCATCTGTTACTGTGCCAGGGAGGAAGATCAGAGACTAGGCAGACTCCTGCATGTCTGCATAACATAACTGCGAGCTTGTTTAAGGACTCTGTTGGACCTGCCCTCCCTCTTACAGTCATATCTGCTATGGAGGGAATAGCCCCAGCTGATTTGATGGCAAACCAAAAGGCGGACTTGGACTTTGTAGGCAAGGAGCAGACCTCTGCCTTCTTTTCTTTCACAGAGTAGACACAGATGCAGATTTCATTTTCTGAAGCTGGAGCTTTCAATCCCAAATTTTTATTCAAGAAGGAAGAGTTTAGGCAGGTGCTGGAAATTTGGTGCTGAATGAATGCCTGATGGATACTTCAGAAGGGGGAAGAAGAAGGGTTATTGAGGGGCTTGTATTCCCTTCGTCTTTTTCTACAAAGCTCAAGCAGCTAAAATACAGTCAGCTAGCCAATTCTGGAGCACAAGGAGGCACCAGAAGGGAAGATCAGAAGAGAAAAAGAGCTGATTTCTATCCCTTATTTGGTTTAGTGATCTGAGGAGGACAGCTCTCACATTGTTCACATTTTAATAAAAGAATGCAATCAGCTTTTTTCTAATTCACTTCCCTTACAAGAACAATTGACCACATACTTCTGTCTCAGCTTGACACTATTCCTGTTAATATGAGGTTCATGCTTTTTATCATCAGCATGCCCAGCACATTTTTTATAGCATGCTCCAGAGGACCTCAGGGCCTCTGAGTCACCTACCCACTGCTCCCAGGCTCCTCAGGACAAGGAAGAGGCAGAAAGTGGCAAGAGAGGAGCTGGCTACGAAAGGATAACATCTTCCATGGAGCACAGAGACAGTGTCAGCCCAGCACCCTGTGGGGCTTAAACTAATTATGATATCTGAGGGTACAACCATTTTCACCTGATGGTTCATCAGGAGATCACAGCCTTGGCATGGTGCACATGTGCAGAGGGTGTGCATTCATGTGTAATATACCATATATACAAATGCACACAGCGTGGACGTACTATCTGCTTGTGTGGTTCATGTGTGTCTGTCAGAGGTTTGATGGGAATTTAATGTGCACAGTAGCACAAACAAAATAACTTGCAGTGAAATGAAACATTACTAGTAATTAGTTCAGGTTTTAATGTCTCCATTTGCAGGTAGCAACTTAGTAAAACTTTGCGAACTGCCTATGATCAAATCTTGAAAATTCTAAAAGGTTAAAAATAGCTTTATCCAGCCTTTTCAGCCTTTGATTTCTACTCAGTACATCCTCCACTATCAGCTATTTTCAATTCACAAATAATTTGACTAATTTTGGCCTTATTTTTCTCTCTGAAGCCTGTTCACCCACATCTCTTCTCTAGGTTGTGCCCATGTTTGCCTGCCAGTGGCAGCTGGGTACTGACCATGCTCTGCCTCGCTTGGGGTATCCCCAGGATGCCATTTCCCTTGGTGTTGCAACTAGTGGATTCCCAGTCTCAGCAGCCCTACTGCTGGAGACTGGAAATGTGTTAAAGTTAAAGAGTCAAAACCCTTGCAAGGAAAGGAAATGAGAAGCCCTCTTGGCAGCAACAAACGGAAAATAAACAACCAAACTCTTCACAAGACAGATTCCTCAATTATAGTAACTCAGGCTCGCAAAGGCCAGAGTTAGGACCCATTGGCATATGCAGTATGTAAACACAGAGATGCAGTAATTAGCTTCATGTTCATTTTGAGGTTTCAGAAATCCTGTGACCTGCCATGGAGTAGGGTCATTAACCAAAACCACACTAGTGACCTTCACACAGGACACCCCATCCCTCACAGTTACGAACTGTGTACGGGGATGTCTCCCCAGCTCACATTCTCCAGCCCTCTGGTTTTAAATGCCACTGAGCTATATATGAGCAAGAGGATGTGACTTGTGGAATGGGCTGTGATAGTCACATAGCCATGCTTAGGAATTAAATGTGATTAAGTAAAAGTAGTCAATACCAGAAATATCTAAATTGTCCAATTTTTTTTTTTTTTAAATCAGAAAAAAAGAGTAATCTGAGGACTTGCTGAAGTGGCTTGTGCTTCCATTGCCTTAGGAAGAGATTTTATCTTTGAAGGATGGAGTGTTTAGGGACAGACTATTCACTTGAATAAGAAAGTGTACAGCCACTACTACACATTTATCAGCACGACAAAATGGTGCTCTAACCTGATTTTGCCAAAACTAGATAAAATTAGTATTGGACATTTCAAGTCCAATTTTTGTTTTACTGTGGCTGACCTGCGGTTCCCCTGAAATACACTCATCCTGCTTGGGGTCCCTCCTCACACCACAGCCAATTGAAGACTTTTTCTGATATGATCCAATTAATGTGTTTGGAAGCATTATGTGGACATATAAGAGGTGGGAGAAGTAGTACAAAGAAACAACAGAAATGAGCTGAGTCTCAGTTCTCTAGGCTATTTAATGAAACATGAAGTTTTATATTCGCATGTACGCTGTACAGTATAGAAGTTATTATACACTTCCTCATTAAAACTCCTTAGCAACAAATCCTGTTCCCTTAGTTCCCTTCTGTTCACCAGTCTGCATCTAGAATTCAGCTCCTCACCTCAAAGGCATTTTTCTCTCTCTCTTATTCCTGCTGTAAACTTAAAAAAAACAATGGTATAGTATCTCTATTCTCATTAGAGCTTAAAGCTCTTGTTAGAGTTTTAACTGACAAGCTACCTCACCTCTGGGGGGTTGTACTCTTTTCAATTTTGACTAAATTATCCCTCTTCCTCTCATAAGAATATCCTGCTCTCTCACTGTACAAGGTGACAATTGCTACATTCCACAGTGAAAAAGAAATATGCTATTTTATGTTCACCCTCCCATGTCCTCATGTCTAACGCTTGAAATTTTGCCTGTCAGGAACAGGTACTTTCTTTGGTCTGTATTGGCACAAAATGGGACACAGTTAAATTAATATTGCTTACGTCCTCCTAACATCTAAACACCACCAGCATGCGAAAATTCAATATAATAATGAGAAACAATTTAAATGTATTTATTTGCTTACAATAATGCAGCTGTGTAACCAATATAATCTATTTATTGGCTTGCATAATAGCCAGATTTCTAAGGTGTCTTCCTTGTTCCTAACTAATACTAGTTGTGGTGAGTGCTTTTATTCTCTTCAAACTGATCAAAACATATTCTCTGAAAGTACTTGAAATTGTCAGATCTCTGGGGTGGTTTTAGCTGGGACTCAACAGAAAGTCATATGGTGAATATTCTCTTCTTGGCAGAACTAGTCATGAAAACATGCAATTCTTTCCCCACAAATACTTTTGTATGCAGAATATTGGAATTTCAGAATATTTGTCTTTTGTCCAGTAAAAGTCAGTCTCATACATTTGCTGACAGCAGTCCAAAGGGACTTGTGTTAGGCTAGAGCACATTTATTAAGGCAGAGAAATAATATTGATGGATAATAAGAAGTGTTTGGGGAGCTCTGAAAGTTTTGCTTTTCCAGTACATCTATTTGCCATTTGCCATTAATGGACATGGCTACAGGAAACACGTGTCTCAATTTTTATCTGTCAGTGAAGGGTAGGAGCCAAGAAGTGTGGGGAGGTAAGAGTTGCAGTACACTGCACTGGGTGAACAAAACAAAAAGTGTGAGGGAAAGAAAAGAAGAATTAAAAACTGGAACTTAATATCCTATAGTCGTGCAGACTAAAAAGAACACACCATCACGGGATTAATGATGAAATAAATTACAGTGAGGTTTGGATGGGACTGAACTACAAAAGGAGCCTGTATGTGTAACACATGGGAATTACCATGTCAGATCACACCAGGATCAACTAATTTAGTGCTAAAATAAGTAAAAAGAACCTTTTAGGCTAATTGAGCCTAAAATTTGAATCCTCATTGTTCCCATTTGTTTGCATCCATTCTGAAAATATTAGCATCTTCTCACAGTAAAGCACCATTGCATAGCCAGTAAGGGAAAAAAAAAGGTTGCAAGACATCTCATCAGCTTCAATGACACTCCAGCAGATGGAAATAAACAAAGAAAAAAAGCCCTCTCATCTGCTTTATCTCGTTTTGCGTAGTTGTTCCAGAGACATGTCCTTGCTGCTGTGCGATAGCAGTGCCTTCACTGAGTAACATCCTGTCGCTGACCTCAACGTCTTGAGCAAAGTCATTGAGGCATCTGTGATGAGCACACCCTGTCATCATGTGGTCTTTGCCCTAAATCCTTCAGCCACAGACATCTATCCAACATGGAAATGGTTGAGAGTGACTGAGCTGACCCTCTCTTCATGGTCATGGAGAAAACATTAGCAGCACTGCTGGTCACTGCTCGGTCTGCTGCAACACTTCAAAAGCCAATGCCATGGAAGTTCATCTCTAAAGCAATGCCTGAGTGGCCACAAGGAGTTGTACAACACAAAAGACTCTTCTCAATATTTCTCAACAGTAAATACAAATTTACTGACTTTCCCTTTCCTTCCAAGTGTTTCTGTTGTCATCTCCTTCTGCATTCACTTACAGGGCACAGCAAGCCTTAAGAACAGAGCCTGGCTCAGTTTCTTAGACAGCTATTGTTCAAAGGGGAATAGAAGTTTCTTTTTGTGTAATAAGGAACAGTAGCAGTAGGGAAGATGTGTTTCCAGGAGATTAAGTTGGAAAGCTTTGTTTCCCCATTTCAGTAAGAACAGAAGGAAAACATAGCTTAATTCTTACCTTCCTAGTTTGTCACCATAATTCATCCCTTGAAGTTCTTTTAACCTGATGTTTCATATATGATATTCCTCAGTATTGAGAATTATCTTTCTTTTTTTTTTTAATAAAATAAGTTAATCTCTCTGAAGCAATGAATGTGAATGGGGAAGACTTCTGAGAATACTGAAAAGGTGAATGTCAGAACCAAAAAAAAAACCATGGCTCTCAGACACAGGCATATAAATGCCAAAGGCACAGTCAGAGTGGGAATCCAGGTTCCTCTTTTGAAGGAATTACCTTCTGAGCATAAAACAGGCTAGAATATAGATTGTGACTTGCTCAAAAGAAGTAAAAAAGCCCACCTTTATGCATATTGCAGAGAAGAAGGAAAGAAGGAAAGAAAAGGATTCATTATTGTGGACAAATTCTTGTGGTGCACAGTATTTTTCAAGTATGGTTTGGCTCAAATCCCATAAAATAAGAATGGATAGCAAAATACGTGAGTAGTTTCTTCTAAAGTTCTTATTACACAGGAACAGAAGGCATTTCTCAAAGAGAAATGCCTTGTCCAATCTGAAGTGTTTGCCAAATTGCTATAAGCAACCACACAATATCATCGCCTCAAAAAAACTCTCAGTTTCATAGTCCAAAATTACAGCTCCGTCCTATATTTTCATCTCTGTGAAGATTAGGCCTTGGTAGGGAAAAGAAATGGAGTGTTTCCCCAGTTACAGTGGGCTAATGAGAGCTGTTTCAAGTTGTGCCACTGTGTAGGAATAGAAGCAAGCATAAAAATTCTGAACATAGAAATCTGTAGGATTTCTAAAGGTAATCTGTAAATAGATTGTCTTGACTGTGACCTTAACTACAGGTACACCTCTCTACCGCTTCAGGGTGCTGCCTGATTCAAGGAGGAGGAGGTAGATCTAGGAGGAGTCACCTGCAGCTATCTGGTCCATAAGATCCTCCTTCTAACCATAGAATCACAGAATGAGAGAATATGCTGAGTTTGAAGGGACCCTCAAGGGTCCACCTCCTGGCCCTGAACAGGACATCTCAAGAGTCATACCATGTGTCTGAGAGCATTGTCCAAATGCTTCATGAGCTCTGTCAGGCTTGGTTCTGTCACCACTGCCCTGGGGAGCCTGTTCCAGTGCCCGACCACCCTCTGGGTGAAGAATCTTTTCCTGATATCCAACCTAAACCTCTCCTGACACAACTTCAGGCCATTCCCTTTCGTCCTGTCACTGGTCACCAGAGAGAAGAGATCAGTGCCTGCCCCTTCCCTTCACAGGGAAGTGGCAGATAGCAAGGGGATCTCCCCTCAATCTCCTCTTCTCCAGGCTGAACACACCAAGTGACCTCAGCTCTCCTTATACAGCTTCCCCTCAAGGCCCTTCACCATCTTTATGGCAACTCTCTCTAATAACATTATTGCCCTTCTTGTGAGGTACATCCCCAGGGAATGAGCTAACCTTCACAAGGGTTACAAGATCCAAGCTCCTTGAGCATTTCCATAGGTCATCTGCAGCAACCCTGGCCACTTAACAGTGGAATGGGGAGTTATTACTTGGTACCATCAGCTACTGCTGCCTCACAGATGTTCATATGGAGGGGCAGCTGCTCCACCTCTTCCACTCACCCTCAGAAGGAGTGGAAGGAAAGAGAAATAGATGAAATGAGGAAATGGGAGGGACAGAGAAAATGGGAGGAATGAAGAAAAGGAAATATTCCACAGTTCCTCCTGTGTCAACCAGTGTAACGCCCCCGCTACAAAAAGGGGAGAATAATCAAACAACAGTATCTATTGGGTGGAATTTGTGTAAATTATTATTTCATAGAGTTATTAAGCATCTCCCAGTCCTAACGTGTGATGCCATTCCCTCACTGCCCTCTGGAGAGTAAGTCCAACAAGCTCCCTTTCATGGACGGACAGTTCTGCTGGCAGTCTTGCTTCTTGGGTGAAACTAAGAGAAATTTCACTTGTCTGCCATGCAAGGCTGTGATCTTTCTCCTATGCTGGGACTCCATGACCCAAGATGCAGATGGCAGGATCAGGCTGTGTTGTTCAGCCAGAGCTAGTAGAAAGAGTTCAGGCTGGGGGAGAGGCCACAGCACTGCATTTACAAGAGTTGAAATCTTACTTTTAGGGAAGCATGAAATAGGGATTGGTTTGGAGGAATCCCTCTATCAAAGCATGAAACTTGGCTGCCTGATACCCAACATATAACACCCACCACGACATGTTTTATGATGGATCTTTTTGTTCTGAGTACTACAGTACAACTTTTCATCTTGGCAACTCTTCAGACAGAATTGGGAGACAAAGTGCCTTCCCTTCCAGCCCACCCTATCCTTTCTAGATCACACAAAGCACATTTTTTGAGAAGTGTTAGGATTTTATTTACTGCAGGTAAAGGCACAATTCCCTCTGGCCCAAAACCCACGGCATTAATGGCAGCTTTGGTGAAGCCTGAAACTGATGCCTAAGAGTTCAGGTGTGAATTATTAAACAAACACAATATCAATCTCATATTATGATGATGATAACTTGGTACCTTTTCCTTCCTTCTGACATCTCTTTCTTTGTACAATACATTTTCTGCTCTCGGTTGTAGCTGGGCAAGGATTTCCCCTTGCTGATGGATGCTGTACGATCTCTCTGGCCCTTACTTCATTTCCTCTTTTGAAACCACAAGTTTTTCCTTTCTTCATGCAAGGGCTCCATGGACTCCACTCACTAGTTTCACAGTGCACTGCAATAAACACAGAATAAACTGAGCCTGACCAATATATTTTTGTATGCAGAATACATATGGGACATTATTTTCATTCAGCATCAGCCAAAAGGGGCAAAAACTAATGGAATTAATCAGTAGCAAGTTGCAGCAATGAATTGACAGAAATTGGACTGTTGAGAATATACAGCACAAAATAATGTCAAATGATTATGTCAGTTACTATATTTTACTCACTGTTTTGTAATTCCATTCCTGAAAAAAGACAATAACAGCACAACTGGTCTCAATTAAATCAGTTACTGGGGTTTTTTTCTGACTTTGCTTTGGAGGTGTAAATCATTTTAGCTTTGGTGGAATGAACTTTGGTCATGCGTGTGTGAAAGGTGAGTGAAGTCATTGGGTCAAGCTGCTGCAGCTTGTCTCAAAGGTGGAAATTTGGAAATTGATAGTTATAAAGGACCAACAGATATCAAAAGATGTTAGATTAGAAGTGGCCATCTAAAGAACCATCATCTGCAGCATACACAAGCTGGAAACAGGCAAAGCAGAAGAAAAGTTTGGGTCAGTGTGAGGTTTCAAGCTTTTCAGAATGGTGCAGGTTCTTTCTAAACCAAAGTGATGTGAATGTGCATTCTATACTATTTAGAAGTTAGAAGGTGTCCCAAGAGTGTAAATAAAAATTGGAAGTAACTGTGGGAAGTTAACAATATGCTTTTAATAGCTATCCTTCTCTTATGCCATGTCACTATCTTTCTCTTGAAAAATGAAAGTAAATATAAATATATATAATTACTTGACGTCTGACTGCCTGCTTAAGATTACAAGTCACCACTGAAGAAGGAAAGGCTTCCAGCCCCTCTATAAGGAGGAATTAGTAAGTCAACATTTTTCCAGATCCAGATTTTACTTCTTTATTTTCTGAAACGTAGAAATATAACAGACTTCAGGCAATCTCTGAGCCTTCCTCCAGTGGATTGTCATGTGGGTCATTTTTTTCATGTTACACTGGAGCTCTTCTGTTAAAATAATTAGTTTTCACGTGCACAAAAATGTTCTGTTTTTACTCCACAGCTTTAAATGGCTCTTCTTCTCTGAGACTGAGTCATTGTTAAAGCAGCTGAGTCTATAGCAGTCAGAAACAGCCGTCAAGAAACAAAAATGATCCCTTGAATTTCTTTCAAAGATGAACGTTATCTTTGCTTGAAAATAAAACCATAAAAGCCTACACTAGCACCTGAACTAATATATATTTGAGAAGGAAAATGCCAAACTACTGCACATTGTTATATTTTTATTCCTGCATTACTTCCCCTCTAGAACACTCGATGCCAGGGAGAGCTACATGCATGATACTTTGGGGAAGATTTGGGGAAGATTTCCATCACGGTCAGACTGTGCCTATGTTCTCCCTGGCAGCTGAAGTGGTTGCCACATGCTTTGCAGCTCACAGCCCTCAGCCATCACAATTCACAGCCAACCTGCTAAAATAAGCTGAAACCTGCCACAGCTTCAGTGTGCCCATGGTGGGGGGATGCTAACCGCAGCTGTTCACAGGCAAGCACATCACTTGTTGTTCTTGCTTTTGGAGGGACGGCAGAGGATTGGAGCAGACAGTTAGGTGTGGTGGCCTCCGAAATTGCTCTTGTGTGAATAACTGGAGCTTTTGAGTCAGAGGCTGAAGACACAAAAGCAGGTCTCTTTTCCACAGGCAGTGAGTCACAATGACATCAATCTCACTCCTTCAGTGTCAGTGACACCCTATTTGGTGTTTTGTTTTAATCCTCATTTTCTGAAACCAGGTGATTGTGCACATATACCATTTTGGAGATTGGAGGGGTTTTTGGGAGGATTTTTCCTTAATATATTAGTTTATAGCCTTCACCTTTGAAAAGGTAAGCTTCGAAATGTTGTTGCATGCTTTGAAGGCTCAGGTAGTACAAGGGAGCAAAAGTAAAGCCATTAGTATTTTAATCTTTTTTAAACTGCATGTGGGATCTGACTCAGGGTTTCTGAAACTTTGATCTTAGTGGTGCTGCATAACACTGTAACTGAGCAAGAGATGTATGTCTTGCTACCTCAGAACAGACCTAACAGGATGTCCTTCCTCTGGCAGAATTGCCCTTAGCATCAAGGCTGTGGGACACAACCAAGTTTGCACCTCTTGCGAAGTGGCAGACTTGGGAAATACCTTGAGTTTTTTGTGCTGGGGTATTTTGTGCAATACATCTTGTTATGAAGAATGTTTTAATATTAAGTTGCACTTCTCTGGTTCTGTAACTGATCATGTCTTCCTTGGATCTCACATCCCCTCTGAGAAAACAAGGCAGGACATGAGGAGCAGACTCACCGATGCTAGTGCACTCCATCGTGTGGTTGTTGGCTTCCAGCCCATCAGGGCACTTTTCAAGGCACTTTCCACTGTATAAGTAAAACCCACTTTTACACTTTGTGCAGAAGTTTCTGGTGAAGCAGGTATCACAGTCAGCTTTACATTCTGAAATGCAAAAAAGTAAACAACAGTGTTGTTGCTCTTTGCCATGAACTACTATGGGCTCTCTCACATGTACCAGAATCACACAATTCTAGCAATGTCAGATAATCCTCAAAGGAAGCAGATTATGTTAGATCTTTTTCCTGGCCAGTATGCGTGGTGAAGCCAGCCACAAGTGACCCTGACATGGGTGAGAATTTAGAGGGGATGACCTGATGCTGAACAGCCTCACACTGCTAATCTTCTTGGAGACCTATGCAAAAGGCAGGCAGAGCACAGCACATGAGAATCACACTGTGCTGCTTCTAACCTACACTGGCACCACACAAGTGCTAATTAACCCCATGGGACAAAAGTGCTGGATTGGCTCCACACTACCTGTTTCTAAGAGATAAAAAAAATTCATCCAAGAGGAAAAAAAAAAAAAAGCCAGAATTTAGAATCTACTTAGGGGTTATTTTGATCTTTGTTTTTCTTTAAATGGTTGCATGATGTTCAATCAGATGTTCTATAGTACTTAGTGTATTCTCTATATGACTACCCAAATTTGCATTACTGATATAGTTCCCAGTTCTCAGAAATTTTTAAGAGAAATGCATAAAACCTTATGTATAGCACAGCTCATGTTTGATGTGCAAGGCCACACACTGCTAAAAAAGTGAGCAAATACTTTGCAATGTCAAGTTGCTCTGTAAGACTTTACTCTGGGGTCCATTCATTAAATAACTTTTATTACCAGGTAAAGACTGAAAGAGTTTCTTGGCCATTGCTCTTATGTTTTTATATCACCTGTGGGATTAAAAACAGTGAATTCAACAACAAGAAGAGGAGTGAGGAGGACATTGCAATCTTTTCCAGTTCATTTATGGTTCAAAAATCCATTGTGGGGTCAAAAGATTGCCTGAGCAGAAAAGAATAGAGTTGGCTTCTCTGTCCCCCAGCTCAGAGACAACACAAATCACTAAATTCCCCCAAATCAGGCTGAAACCTGTTCAGCTGAAGCGTGGCCAGCTTCTACAGGCATTCAGAGGGCTACAGTGAGCTTGACACAAGCTATAAAGAGACCAGGGCAAAACACATCTCCAAGAATGCCACCTGCCATCTTCTCTCCTTGTCACAGGGGTCAGGCAGGTAAGGGCAGTGGGTTAAACAGCTCCAGCCACCAAGATTCAGCATTCCTCAGTCCCTCTCTCTCTTCAGAGCTGCCAGCGTTCTCTTGCTTCCGCAGGGCACTGCCTGGTGCCCACTAGTGCTTCCTCTTCACGTGGAGATGCAGAGGAAGAGGAAGCCATCACCTCTGGGTTCTAGGCAGGTCATTCATGCAGAGCCAGGATCCCTGAGCTTTAGGCCATTTTATGGTCTTTAACTTCTTGCTTGGGTTAATATTTGCTGCACTACTACAAAGAACTGAACAAATAAGGACGCAGCCTATCCATCTCATTCTCTGTTGATCTGACTCCTAAGGATTCAAGAAAGAACAAATAAATCCATATGCTTCCCCTTTCCCCAGCACTTACTTGCACACTTATTAATGTCAGGATACCGTGTCCCATAGTATCCGCTTGGACACGAGGAAAGACATACTCCAATCTGTTTCATGCCAATCCTCTCCAGAACAAAAAAGAGCCTGGGCTTACATGACAGGCATCCATTGTAGTCAGAGCATGTAGCACACCCTCCTTGGCAACCCTGGCTCACGTTAGGATGCACTGAGAAGAAAAGAATTGGGAAAAAAACCACAAAACAAACTGTGAGAGAACAATACATTAAACAAGACCATGAAATAATGGTTTCTCTGCACTCAGAAGGGTGAACCATCCATCTCTCTGACAGCTCTTACAGATTGCTTCATTTTTTCTTGTGTCTCTTATGACCTGACTTGTCATTTCAGAAATTATTTCATCTGCATAAAAATGAGAAGCTCAGCTGACATCTTCACGTCTTGCAGAAATAGCCAACAGTAAATGATCTTTGAAATATATTGTATGGAACAGCAGCATTCTAGAGAACATTCATTTTTCTTTTCTCTATTTTCATAGGCTTTTTTGCCTCATGTGCATTTGGCTCAGCAGATAAATTCATGTTCATTTATTCTTGCCTTTTCCTAGTTGGATGATTAAAAATCAGTCTAGTGTATAATTTCCTTCATTGACTAAATGCCATTTTATTTGAGTTCTGCTGATGAGGAATATGCCCTTGTAAGATCTGGTGATACTTTACCTTAAAAAAAAGGCATAGGAGACCCATCCTTCTCACCCTCCTTCTTTCCCTGGAATGTTCTCTCTGGCATGTTCTTAATCTCTTACAATTACAACCTGATGTTTAGACTTAACTGTGGCATTTACCCTGCTCCAGTCTAAGCATGTAGCATAGGTAGGATTATATTTGCCTTTCAATTGAATTGTTCTAATTCTTCAGACAAGGAAAGCGAAATTTATTACACTCTCTGCCTAACTTTTTAGGGGCTTGGGGATAGCAGGAAAGAGGATGCTGTTACAGACTGTCTTTCAGTAGCAGACATTAATCTGCTGCATGATACACTAAAGTGTATTACTTCTCAGCAGTAGAGAATAGTTTTACATCCTCCTGTACTTTAAAAGTTGTTGTCTACTTTTAATTTCCTCTTGCTTGCTTTCCTAAATAAGTGGAAATTAAAAATAAAATGAAGCATCAACTCCAGACCCTGTGTACCATCTTTTTTAAGCCTTGTCTTATATTTTAAAAATGGTATTTTTTTTTAAGTGCAAACTTTAATCTCTAACACATCTGGTTATATTTCATATATAGAAGAAATATAATCTACATTTACATTTATTACTTGTATTTCTAAATATGATTGACTTGCTGTTCTGCCTTCTCTTCAGGCCAGTGATAATTTTATAAATATGCGCATGCCATGTTGTGATTGCCTGTTTTAAAGCTTTGATTTTATTTTGCTCTACAGACACTGCTAAATAGCTTGCACTCACAATTAACTTTTTTTTTTCAACTCCTTTCTGTGAAGCCCTTGGAGGCAGACCAGGAGTCCATATGAATCCATGGCTTACATGTTGAGAGCCCTGCCTGCTGCTCAGGAGAGGGTTGCCTGGCAGGGAAATTCAGTGACACCTCTGTATTTTGTTCACTTACACTCTCAGGAGAAAAAACATGTCCCATGAATGGGAAAAGAATTCTCTATGCTCTGAGGTTTCAATGACAAGTCCTGTGATCTGAAGAACCTCAAAAGGAATTCAAGTTCACTCTTCTCCTTTCATTAACAAGGAATGAGGGTTATTTCTCTCAGTAGGGCTGGACATACATAAGATGCACAAACTTTGGCCTTGCTGTGCATGAAGAATTCCAGTAAGAATATAAGAACTCAATTCTCTGTGCCTGCTGAGGCATTCATTTTGTAGCACAACCTAGACGAAAATGTGCTTACAATGAAGACATGACACCGCTATGAGAATAAATGGCATTCAGCATAGTGAAAAGTTGCAACCCCCATTCAGTTATCATACTTGCTTTCACTAGACTCTCAAAATATTGAGTATTTAATAAATATAGCACTTTTTTTTCCTGAAAATATTCCAAAGGTACAGAGCTTATTGCTTTTGAAATTAGGAACCTGGAAAAGTTTTCTTTTTAAAATTAAGTAAATGAAAACATCTTTGCCTCTCTCCTCTGTCTGTGGCCCTTGTATGAAACTACTTTAAAAGGCAGACACAGTAATGTGATCTAAGAAGCTGACATTATTTAAAAACTATCTGTGACTTTCCTTCATTAAGTCTGACAGTTGGATGAAAAAGCATCTGAAGTACAAAATATTTGTCATCAAAGCTGCTATATAAAATATGGATGATCACTTTTGACGGGAAACATATTATGTGTGAGCACCTGTGGCACATCATTATGAATAGATTCTCTTGACAGAGAAAACATTATGTGCAACTGCTCTGAGGTCGAGATGTGTGTGTGAGCCAAGACAGGCAATACTTTACTATTGAAATATGATAATTCTCTGTAGCTAAGATCCATTACATGGCTAATTTCCATCTCCCCTTTAACTCCAGAAGTTCTAAGTATAAAATAAAACATACTCCTAGCCATTTTCACAATTTCTGCCTCTTTTCATGCATTCCAGATACATCTCATACTAATAACACAGCAAAAAAGGAAAGTGTGTAGTTCCAAATGGAGAATGTTAATGTTATGGAGCAAGAAATAGGATAAAATATGCTCCTCAAGCTCCACTGATTTCATGTCATGTTATAACTGAGTGTCTGAAACAAAATAAACTCCAGTTCTTGGAAATTCTTTTAAAAAATATCACTGAAAAGTCAAAATTAACATTTTAAGTGAAGCATGCCTTTTATCTCTTAAAAACTATTAAACAGATGCACTTTTTGATTGTCTCTTACTGCCTCTGGCATTTTTTTGAGTCTTGTATCTGTAATGAAATAGTTTCTCATTTGTCTTGCAATAAGTGTAAACCCTTATTCTGGCCCAGGCAAGAATCAAAGCAGGGAAGGACAAGCTGAATGCCCCAGACACTGGCATTGTCTAAAAGCATTGGGCTTTGTTATTGAACCTGGGAGAAAAAAAATTGTGGAGCAAAATTATTTTTGCCTAGAAAATGAGATAATGTATTTGAAATTAGGCATCTCCAAGCTCCAGCTGAAGATCTCATTCCTCTCCCCCTCTTCCCTCTCTGGTTCAGATCCAGATGCTTGCCATATCCTTGCAATGTATGGGCCAATACTTCCTCTGCTGCAAAGACTGGGCGGGATTGAAGGGATTCCAGAATCCGTAGGTATAGAACTGGCCCTTACTCTTTCTCTGTCATTTCTGCAAATTGTTAGTACTTGGAGATCTCAAGTGCTTCAGCAGCTGCAACCATAACCCCAAGGAAGCAACCAGAAGTTTTACCTCTTTTTTTCTCCGTGTCAGACACTGAGCTCAGAATTTAAGTGATGTGCCACAAGAAATTGGAAACATAAACCCCATCTGGTGATATCCAGTCATGGTACACCAGGTGTAAGCATTGTTTCAAATTTCTATACTTAGGTCAACAATAGAAATGGGTAAGTAACGTATATCCACGTTAAGAAACACTTCAGAGTTCAAAAGCAGGTGATAAAGCATTAGGAGAGCACAGACCACTCCTGTTAGCCACAAATTACAGATGTGGTAAGAGGCATGAAGAGAGATTCAGTGCCTTGGCAGAGGGCTGGGCATTGTGGCCTTGTGGGTTAGACACTGGCTGCAGAACCAGGAGGTATGGACTGTAGCATTGCAAATATGTCCAAGAAATGCTCTTGCTAAATACACTTGCTTGAAACCACTTGGTCTTTGGTGCAACCTGCTCCATCACAAAAAAAAAAAAAGAAATATAAAAAATTAAATAAAAAAGAATTCTCAAAAACGTTCAGAACTGACTCAATGAGGATGAAATATTCTATGCATGACGCTACTAACCATTCAGTGTTCCACCCTCTTGTAAACAAACACTTTTTGAGCACAGTGAAATCACAGGCTCTCGGAGATGGAGAATGCAGCACAGCAGTGGGCAAAGCAAATGGTGGGAGCACAGAGACTCACAGACAAGTTCTTTCTTTGCTCTTAAACAAACATCAGACAGAAGAGGTACAAACTACTCATTTGTAGACTCATGACTGGTTGTAGGTCCAAAATCTATCTCTTCTTTTTCTCTTTGTAAATCCTAAATACTGGAAAATACTAAAACCTAAATGAATGTTGAACTATTCCCTTCTCCGCTCTGGCTTTAAGCCCTTTTTTACCCAGAGGCCTCTTTTTGTGCAAGCTGTTAGTCCAGATATTAGTTTTAAGTCTCATTAGCAAATAAAATCTCACAATATTTTCCAAAGCCCTACTCTGGAAACAATGAGTTATGGTCTCTATTAAAAATAGAAAGTTAAGGAGAAGGAGCTGAGTTTGAATCTGAACTTTCGGGGACAAGAAGCTAGATTTTGACTATGCGCAGCAAATAAATTCTAAACCTTTGCAATGGCATTCTTCAATCAGTTTAACTCCAAGTATAGATTAAAATTTATGGGATTGAAAAGACATGGAAATAAGAAAATACAGGAGAAATCCATCTGGGCATGCATTCTGACAGCGGGAGGAAAGCGTAGGGTAGAAGAATACTCTTTGCCCCTTCATCACAGCTGAGATGCACTGTCTCATCACTGCCCTTCAACAACAGGATGTCCATTTAGAGTTTTGCTATTGAAAAGGATATGCTAGGCAAATGAAATCCATCCCTGCTGCTGCTTCTGGTTTCTCAGCCTTGCACATTCTCACAGGAAATATTTTCACAGCAGAGCTGCTCTGGAATTCGGCCTTCCCAGCTGGGCTGTCCCTTGCCAGGAGAGCCAGACCCCACCTCAGCTTTTACCACCCTGAAGCATCCACACGGATATTAGCCCATGAGATGATGGGGATTTGGGATGGGAAATCCCATGGGTTCTCATGTCATTTGATTGCTCTGTGCGCTCACTTGCATTCCTTTCTCTTTCCCTTGCCCAGTGAGAAGCTGCTGCCTGTGGTGGTGGCCTGAAAACAATACTTCATGTAAATCAGAGCTGCTCTCAATCATGCAGGCTGTCCTTTAGGCAAGCGCAAAGAGCATTTGGCAGTCAGCTCTTCTAATGAGAAAGTCATTAAGGAATTCAGTTCGCAAACCACAGCGTATTTCCTCAGACTCTTTCTTGGACAGTGCTTCTTTGTGTGGAAATGCTAGAGGTGGGACACACAATTAGTGGGGCAAAAACGCTGAACTGTTGTGTAGGCAACAGGCAGTGTGGAGCAAGGACAAAGCCCAGAGTGGCAGGACTGCCCTGGGAGAGCCGGTATGCATGGGCTTGATACATTTGTATTAGTGCTAAACAGATTGCCAGCCTGGGCCGAGGGGAACCTGAGTTGAGTCTTGCAGGCCAAGCTCCGCTTGATCACTAGGCAAGCGACTGGATGTGCTCTGGTGGGGGAGCAGCTGGGGAAGATAAACGTGTACCTGGCAATTACTATGTTGGATTGACAATAAGTGCTCTGGGATACAACTGAATCAGTGGTGATAGCTGAGGAATGGGGATTCTCTATTCAGCCTCTTCTGGATCTACAGGAATCTGAGGCTCCCGCAAAAGAGGTAAAGAGGAAAAATCAGTCTAAAAGTCACCTGTTAAAGGCTTAATGTCTTCTGCTTCTCTTTGTGATTTGGTCTTCCCAAATATTTTAGGACTTCCTTCTGAGAGGCTGGTAACTCCTCCAGAGATTTGCCTGACTTTCATGTTACTTCAGAGTATTGCTGCCTTCTGATACAATACATGTAGCAAAGAGGATTCCTATGTTTTGAAGGAAAAAAGATCTTATACAAAACAAAAAAAAATTTCCCCGAACATCTGCCTGGCTTGACAATATTTTTCTCTTCAAGAGGCACTTCACATCTGAGGGAAAAGAAACCAACCTATTTTACTCACCAAGTGTCAAGAGTTCTAAAAAGCAGCAGAAACGTGAGCATGGGACTGTTCCACAGTCTCAGGGAGTATCCATAACTGTTTTGTAGTGGTGTCTATGAGCAAGGAGGCCCTTGGCCCAAATGGCCAAGACCTCACTGGGGATTGCCTCATCATTATTAAACACATGTCTGGCAGAGTGATCCTGAGAATTAAGTATACTGGCAGCCAGAACACATTTCCCCTGAATTCAGTTAGAAAGAGCATCAACAGGCTGAAAAATCTCACCAGGGGTGCAGAGTTTTATGCAGTCTCCTAGCATCTTCAGCACAACAGAAATCAGCCACAACAACCACAAATGGCTCCTTGTCATTCCAGAGAGTTTTGTAAATAAACGGAAAAATTCTTTTCATGGAGAAGGGAAATTGACTTTTTTTTTTCCACATACTATGGAGCACCATCAACATTCAAGGATCCAGGAAGTTTAACCAGTAGAGGAACCAAAGAGGATCCCTGAGAAAATTGCTTTAAATAACCTGATAGTGATGATGAAGGCAATACTTTCTCACATGAAGTTCTAAATCCTACAAGCAACTACAGATATTACTTTTAGAGTCAACTGTAGTTATTCCCAAATACCCAGCCCTCAAGAGTTTCATTATGAATTTTTTCTAAAATGTAAATTCAATTATATAACCTCTGTCTTATTGTCTAGATTAAAAAAGCTGTTACAGTAAGCAATTGATCTCTTAAAAGTAGTAACCTAGTAATTGTACTAACCTAACAATTCATAACCAGCTGTGTTATGACAGTTGCGAGATTTAGCTACTTGCTAATAAAGCATCTGTGTCAGATGGAAAAGGAGGTCTGACTTTTGGAAAGAGATTATATTTGAAGCACATATAGATAGTATTTTAATGCTCTAGCCTCGCAAGTTGCTGTCATGAAGATCCCCAGCTGATTTTTTACTGTTCATATGGACACAGAACACTAAAAACAAATTTGTCAACATCAGTGTGACTCCTTTGACTCTCCAATCTCTTCCCTACAAGAGTTGCATACTTCTACTAAATAAAGAAGCAAAAATATATAGTGTACAGACTCATTTTTTGGTCTTTCTGCTTGGTGGTAACTTTCAGTCCCTGATTTTTGTGTTTCTAACAAAGGTTATGAATTCTTAGGCTATCCTAGTGGCAGCGAAGCCTGTACCCTCCACACCCCATTTGCTTCTCCTGTTTTGTTCTCCTAACATACTGGAGACTTTTATTGTTGCGTATTACACAGATGCTCATGTATTTCCAATCTGTATAAGGATCACTCAGCTCATACTGTCAACATTACACAACTACAGTAGCATTTGCAAGTTTCTCATTTCCCACAGGGTCTTTTGAGACCAGAGTTTTTTCTCAAAGTTTTGTTTCAGAAACCACAGAAAGAACAGCAGGATGTAACAGATTTTACTTTCCATGCGGGGGACTAGGGAGAAGGGTTTTTACAGCAAAAGCCTGTAATCCCATGTCGAAACGATGATTTTCTACTACTATGTTTACAGCATTAAAAAATTAATAAGCCAGACAGCAAGCCAGCCCACTGCCTTGGCGGTGCTCAGATGTGCCTTTGGTCAATTACTTAATATCCTCTCAACTTAATGTATTTTCCTAAGTGGAACTGATCAAAAGTTTGTGCTCAATGAAGTGATTTCTTTCTGTATAAAGATTAAATTCATACCATACTGAAGCTAACTGGAAGCCCCAAGTATGTTGCTCACAGTGGAATTGTTCTGGATGGACGCCTGCAAACATTGAAATGGAATGTGTCTCTTTAAATCCAAGACTTACATCAAGATTTCATATCATAGTATGGGTATTAAGGGGTATCACCATGTTGGAAAATCTCTAAAAATTGTGTTCTATGATTTGTAACAAGGAAAAAGTCTGTTCTCACATTTTTATGAAAGAGAAGGGCTAACTTCTCCAGGCCAAGTGGACCATTCATCTGCCAGCGACACAAAATACTGTCCAAAATTCCAAGTTGAAATTCATGATTAAAATACTAGGTCTAGTGACCACTTCTCTGCTGTAGTGCTATGTAGCAGTACTCAGCAAATAATGATCCATAGTTTTCACCTTTCTCTCATGTCATTGGGAAGTCAAAAGTTTCTGACTGCAAAACATGAACAGTAGGATGTGAAATCAAACAGAAGTCTGGTGGAAAACAGACAAGAGTCATCATCACGAGTCAGCTTTGAATTCATTGACAAAAGTCCTGGGCCCCTAAAGTCAATGGTAAAACTCCTGTCAACAAAATGGGGTGAGGATAATTTGTTAAGCAACATAGCGTAGTCCATTGTTTGGAGAATAGTTAACTGATTTTTAGAGGGCAGTGTAATTGGATGGCCTGTTTAGATTGGGATTAAGTAATAGGATGGGTGAGATTTAAGTAGAAACTGACTGAGAAACTAACTCAGTTCAACAGCTCTGTGTGCCTGGATTTTCTAGTGAAGTAAGTATGAATGGCACGTAGTTAGGGCTTGCTTTATCACCCCTTCTGCGTGCTGCCCTCCCTTTGAAGTCTGAGCCTTTCCCTCCCAACCAGCTTCACTGCTGCACACACCGACCCACATGAAAGAAATTTAGTGCTCACACCAAGCATCATTCACTTCCCCAAAACCGTAATGCATCTGACATCACTGCAGTGACACACAGCAGGCAGTTTACTGTTGAGCTACAGCTGTGCTACAAACTATTTGAGCTGAATCATTGGGGTGCTGGTGACGAAATCAAGGCTATCATCCATTTTGTGCTAAAGCAGAGAAAAAGTTCATTTTCCTTGTGGTACACCACCACTTCCCTGAGGACTTGCACACCAATCCAGTCAGTTGATTGGAAGAGAAAATGAACTAAAGTGAATTAAAACTTCTGTTTCGTTTTTGGCTGGTTTGTTGTTTTTTGGGGTTTTGTTTTGTTTTTCAATTGATGTAACATCTGTAATAGTATGTTGTTTTCCCAAAACCAATTAACAGCTTAATGCTGAGACATCAAATTTTGTCAAAATATTTCTATTTTTGAAGTGTCATATTCTAATGGAATTCTTTCCCATTAATTGCATGAGTGGCTTCAATTTAAAATACCAGTAACAACATTGTAAAGGTGATAAGGACTTATAAAATACAGAATTTCCATTTTAAAGCAAAAATAAATTCTAGAATAAAAAAAATAAACTGAGGCCACCTATTGACAGTATTAGGTAAAGAAAAGCAAAACCTCATAGCCCAATAATTATATATAAAATATAATTATATTATATAATTAAATTATTTATATATTAATCAATAGAAAGTAATTAAATATTTAGAAAGCTTTGGGTTAGTTTTATGAGGCTTATTAAGCATTTTATAGTAAGAGCTTCAAAGTCAATGGTTTTGAAGCCATTTTAATGTTTCTGTACAATAGCAAAAAAATATGCAAAAAAGTCTAATTTGTCTTTAAAATTTCTATCTTAATGGAAAAAAACCTCTCACATTTGGAAAGATTAATGGGCAAACTATGAACTATAAATTTTAAGGGTGACTTTTTTATTTGTCTAATACATTACTTAACATCACTGATGCACATCAAAAGTGACATCTGACACTTTTTATGCACAATTGAAGAAGTGGTCATAAAAATATACTTTTGTTCAAGTATTTCACTGGTAAAAATGGTAGGAAACACATCATTTAGGCTGGATTCGAGCAGCATCCTGAGGGTACATGTTTAACCTTGCTCTGCACTTTCTAGTACAAATTTGTAAGACACCATCTTCTTAAGCAAGCTCTCGCACAAGAAAATGATCCATTTACTATTTTGTGGCCTAAGAGAGCTGCTTTTTCAGGTGTTGGATGCCTTAGACAGCTTGCAAAATATCCTTGGCACTTTGCAACATGCTCTGCTGAAGAACATTTTTCTAATAACTCCAGTAATGAGGAAGAGAGGACTGTTCGGTTCTGTTTTGTTGCTGTAACTTAATTAAGTTAAGCTGATGCAGAATGAATGATAGAAATAGTACCCATTACTGCAAATAGAACTGCCTAATATATGTTATTAGTTAGGCTTCAGTGAAAACCCAACATCTCCTAGATATTAGAAAAACATGAAATCACAGCAGTTATTTTTAAGACACCCAATATGATGAATACTTGGCAGCTCAGTTGGTGGCTAGTGGCTTGCCACTACTTTGGGCTGCCATGAGACAGAGCTTGGATGTGAGATGACCGCAACAACACCACTGAAAATCCTGGGGCTGCTGCAGAAAAATTGTGCTAAAAAATGTCACAAGCAGATGTCAAAATGGAATAAGTGAAAGGAAGGACTGAACTATGCCCCAGAATGAAAACATCCTCTTTAACTGACTCCTTGACCTCCTGGACTTGCGTGAAGCAAGTCAAGCCATTTGTCTCACAGAGGTAGCAAGCTCCTACCCCAAGTACCCAACAAGAATATGCTCCTGGTGACAGCAGTCAAAATCATGCATGAAGGGATCCAGTCCTGGGGTAGAATGATGGACCCACTTACCAACTTATAAACTGTAGACCACCAGAGATCTGTGTGATGTTAGAAATCAGGAAAAATTATTGTGATGGTGTCAGCTCTGAACCTCCAAAGCAAAAATATACACAGTCCAGCACACATGAAAAAGAAGCCATGTGGAGAAAGGTAAAAGGTATAGGTTAACTTTCAGAATCTAGTTACAGTAATTTCACAATTATAAGCCACACCTGACTATAAGCCACACCTCCCAGTAGCTGGGTAGACCACGGGATCTGTCCACATATAAGCCGCACCTTTTTTTTTTTTTTTTTTTTTTTTTTTTTAAGCAATGATCCATGTGTAACAAAGTAACAAATTAGTAACAGAATCACTGCCAGCTTGGTTTGGTGTCAGGTGCTCAAGTTGCAAATAGTTTTCATAGACCAGCGAAGTCTTTAAAAGCAGCCCCACGTGCCCTCCCCAGCTGGCTCTCACTTCCCAGTTGGCATTTCACTGGGATTTGTCCATAAATAAGCCGCACCTGATGATTAGCCGCACTACTGGGGTAGGCTGGATTCTTCCATGAAAATGGTGTGGCTTATAATCATGAATTTACTGTACTTTGTCTTTCCCTAACAATACCACTGAGTTATGTACCTTTGAAGAAATTTAGGGGATCTTGGATTTGAAGGTTGATAAAGTTGCTGGTTAAGGTCCCTTTCTAGCATTGCAAAGTACTAGAATCTACATTTTCAAATCTAGGGCCTCCAGTGAGACAACTAATCTCCTGCTTCATTCCTCATTTCATTATGGCTGCAAAAGATGCAGATGGTCAGAAGTCTGAAAATAAGGCTATTTATTCAGGAATCTAATCAAAGAATTGTTTCTTCACTTCTAGAACCAAACTTAGAAATTTTGGCTTTTTCATCTTTGAGCTCCAATTTTTTAATCTGCAAAGGAGAAATACTACCTATCTCTTAGGACTGTGAGGTATTTAATTCATGGATATTTACAATATGTCCTCAGCTTTGGCTGAAATTCCTGGCTTCTTTGTAGATGCAAGCCTGCATGAGAGAGTCTGCTCCTGGCACCACATTAAACCTTGCTTTACAGAGGGTTCTCTCATATACATCAGATTGTTCGGGGCACAACTATTGAGTCATGGGTGCAAGTGTGGTAACAATTTATTGTACTTATTCACACTGCATTTCCATGCACAGATTTCAAAGGCGAACTGAGACAAGTTGAGAAGCCAGTTCTTTTAACTTTCTGATTTCTGCTCTGTGACTGAAGAGATTAGATTATTGGAAAACATGCTATTAGCACTGGCTTGCAGCCAAAGGGTCTGCTATGGATTCTGCAAGGGGTGCTGTACTCACTGTGAATTAAGAAAAGAGCTGGGTAAGTTACTCCAGTGAGGAATGTTCCCTTTGGGAATTGTCCATAGCAAACGAGAACTGTGGTTGTTGAGCAAAGAGCAACAGGGAGAAGAAAAATAACAAAAAAGGTCAGAAATTTCAGGGAAATAAAAGGCTCTTTTTCTCCTCTACACTGAGCACTAAGTTAACAAGCTTTAATGTTTCTTGATCGCTGTTATGCTACTTTCTGCCTACCCAGACCAAACTGGGAGAAAAACCCCATTCAATTACCATGTAAGCACATGATTAAATTCCTCCCCATTCGAAAAAACACACCAGCATATGGTTACCTACATGCATATGTTACAGACCCTTTGACTTCAATTAGACTTAAATACCTGAGTAAAATTAGGGACTCATTCTTGAATGGAGTCTCTTGTGCTTGGAGCAGACACTTATCTTCCTGAAGTAGGCAAAAGCTTAACTCCTAACATGCTAACTTTGAAAATAATGCCTTGAACTTCTCAGTCATTAACTAATTCAAAGTTTAAACGTTTCTGGTTTTTAGCTTCTCAATAGTTTAGAGTAATTTTGTACTGGCCAAAAAAAAAAAAAAATTCAAATACTTTCAACATAATGACCATGTTTTCATGGTGTTCCAGAGAGCAAAACCATTATTCTTTTCTCCTTTTTTTAGAAGTTTGGAAAAAAATTCTCTAATACTGTGGAGAAGAGCATAGCTGTGTGGATTCAAAAGACTTATGAAAGGCTTCTAGCACTACTTTATTAACTTTTTTAAATTAATGTTCATGCATTTTAAATCATTGCCATCACATTTGGGAGCAAGAATCCTACAGTCCTACAGAGTCAGCAGCCCTATTCCTTTGTGTCTCAGCAAGAGACTCAACAAAGATAATAATTTCAGTCCTTTTTTTAATATAAAGGTGTTCAACATTTAGATTATTAAAGAGTTTTATAAGGGGCTACTAAGCTATATCCTCACAGGAAGGCAAACAGATTGCTTTGATTTTACTAAGACTCAAACCAGCGTCCTATAAAAGGAGAGACTCAAAGCCTGTTCATTAATCACTGAAGTATCTTTTTCAGCTTAAATCTGCTGTTTGCCGTATAATACTTTCCATACCAACATCGTATGTAACACTCCATATGGAAAAAAGCCAGTATCACAAAGGTGTTCTCACAGAAAATTAGAAAGAGGTGTTCAAAGGCAAGCTAAATAAAAAGGAGGCCAACTAATCAGGGAAAACATTTACAGTGTGTATCACGTACATGAGAAAAAGAGAATAAGCATAATTAATGCAAACTATTGTGATTTCAACCATCCTTAAAACCCCTGAGAAAATTATATAATCGCATAGCACCAGCAGCAGTAAAACTCCCAATATGCATGCAGTTCTGTAGGACTTTTCACCCTGTGGTCCTCAAAGCATATTATAGCAATTAAATGAGATGCAGCTCCAGGATGTAAGTAAATGCTTTAGGGACCGTATTACCTTTAACAATGCCTGTCCGGAGAAGAATGGGAAATGCCTGTCTGTTGGCTGCTATAACCAGTCTGAACTGAGACATTTGGGGAACCTCTCAGGTTGAAGTTGTGACTCATGCCAGGAAATCCAGATTGGTTGCTATTGGTCTTATTCTGCTTTGTATTGCAAGGAGGAGGCACAGCCATCCCAAAGCCCATGCCAAAGCAATAGTTCAGCACCAGGGATTAAGAAGGGACAGTGCATCACCTCACTGCTACTTTTTCACCTATGAAGATCTCTAAGCTTTGAAGTGTCTTGTTTCTTCATAATGCTTGAGAGCTGCTGGTGGCAGGCAGGGCACAGCAATGAGGGTAACTGGGAGGTCCTCATGTCTTGACTTCCTGCAGGAACACGGTTTCTTGGTGACAATATAGGGACAGCGCGGTGTTAGACTCTGCCCCAATTCTCCCATAACAACTTGGTAAGCAAAGAACAGGTACATGAATATTTATCACCAAAAGGTTTTCACTGGCATAGAACAGGGCTGAGCTCAGACATTCTGAGACCTCAGTCAAGCCTGCTCTTAGAGATAAAAAGGCATAGTAAAATCTGCAGCTAGCTTAGGGGACTGTTTTCTCCAAAACCAGCCTTGTCTGAGCATACTTCCCAACAGCAGTTCTTTGTCTAGGCAGCAAAAAAAAAGAAAGGTAGTCTCTAATAAAGCATTGCCCCTAAAATATCTATAATGATATCTACCAGTGGAAGTGAAGATATAACCAATCAATGGTTGGAAAAAGGCATCAGTGAGATTCAACTGCATTAAGATAAAATTCAGAAAGCCTTGATAGATAAAATCATTGCAACAGTCTCAGGGAGGCAGTATAATCTCAGTCACATATAAGTTTCAAATCAGAGGTGAGATATGATTTAAAAAGCATGCTGTAGCTTAGCCATAAATTGTTGTGCCTGGGAAAGGAATCATTGAGTGAATCCAACAGTTTATGCTGGGCATCTTCTGAAATCCCTTGCCACTGTGCCCCTGCCTGCAAGATAGTATTTTGTTAAGATTTTGTCTTCAGATATTATCAGCAATATCACAGTTTTCTTACAGTGGGTTGTGTTATGCTTATCAATCTAATTCTAATGATTTAAAAAAAGATAGAATGAAATGAATGTATAAAAACAAATAAAAGTGCCATAATTGTAATATAAGGTGATGATCCAATATTTCCTTTGTGATTTGAGAGCTACTTGTTTCATAGGCGATTTCAGAAATTAAGTAAACTTTAATTTCCTTGTAACAAACTCCACATTGTTGCCTTATGAAGAAGATTGGAATTTTATGTCTTGTGAGGTCTCTATGTAGGATATCTGCTGAAAGAGGCATCCGTGTAAGCAAACAGATGGTAGGAGACTTGTTAATTTTATCATTATATATTTGTGCAGGATGCAGAGTGGGAAATATCATGAAGGTATCCTTTTGATTTCACATAGTTTTCTCTTAGCCACTTGCCCAATCCATTAGCTTACTAATGTTTCTCTTTCTTGAAGATGCCACTGAGTCTGCCCCTCTACAGCTTTTCTAGAGCATGAGTATCTCTTCTGCTTGGCCTTCTGAAACTCCTATCTATATATGCACACAGGGAGATACAGAATAAGATAAACTGCCTTACATGCTACTGTCTTTGCTGCTGTGACACAGAAGCCACCAGCTTTGTAGGGCACCTTGCTCAAAGATGGGAGTACCCACCAAGTCAGAACACTCCTGCTCAGTAGCTCATACCCAGCCCTCCCAGTTGTCCGGGTTGCTTTTATTGATTTCTCCAGCTAAGATCTAAAATCACTTATAGAAAATGGTGACTAATTTTGAAAGGTTGGATATGACCATGAAACTGAGCTGGAAGGACTAGCACAGATTGATGTCTAGGATAACCCAGAAACAGACCAGACATTTTATTTAAGGTAAGGGGACAAGAAATGAGAAGTAGACTGGTAGCTTCAAAAATTAGATGTGATGCTAAGTGGTCTGCCTTACATGTATTATTTGTGAGTACCAGACATTTCCACCCTGGAAAAGCATTGCAAATGGTCTGGATAAGCTCCAAGCCTTTTTCTTGCAACACTTAACCTGTTCAAGGTAGACACTGGAGTCAAATGTATCCAATTTTTGCCCCTTCAGTATTGGAAGTAGCACGCTCTACTTACTGAGCAATGGCAATAAATAGAGTAATTAAAATTTTTAAAAATCTGTATCACCAGCCTCTGTTATGATAGAAAAGTCTGCTCATGCACAGACATATACCTGTGTTCCTAGAACATCATTTATTTTTTAAGCAAAGAAATTGGCTAACTTGGCTAAACACATCTTCATTCATCTCAGTAGGTTGCAAAAGCAGCATTTTCTGCTAGAATTACTTCTTAAGTGTTTTGTAATAAGCTCCAGAACAGTGCTAGTGTTCATTCTTTCTCCTAATATCCTACTGCACAGAGAATATCCTACTATTTCTCCGGATATCCTACATAGAGAATATCCTATTTCTCCTAATGTCCTGCTGCATAGAGAATATTTAAGATACTGAATAAACAGAATAATTTTAGAATACAATGAGAGTTTTAAAAATCCACCAGACCAGTGCTTGTTTTTTCCCCTGTAACACATGACAATTCTTGATATATTTTGAGGTGGAAGGGGACTTGGTGGTGTGGTTTTTTGTTATTTTTTGTGGGGGGGGAGTTGTATCTTTGGGACAGACCAGAGAAAAGCAAAGATGTTTTAACAGGGACTCTGAGTACTCTTGTGGCTTTATATGGATCATTTAAAATGCATTTGGTCAGGGTAACACACTGCCCATTGCTGTCTGGAAGATTTGCGAGCATGGTACACACTCTACAGAATGCTGTCTCTGTGCTGATATTTGTAGTGATAACACACTGACGTTCAAATTACACTGGGCTCTGGTTGCTGCCTTCTGTCTTGCCCTTTCTTACAAGCAGCCTAGAGGTAGGACTTTCATATGCATTTGTAAAGAGGCTATAGCTACAAACATTAATAAGAGCTATCACTTAGGAGCAGTTACTTACACTTTGTTTAATCTCTAATGGATTCTTCTAAATATTTACAGTAGAACAGTTGTCAGACCAA
>VRYO01002297.1:49129744-49164113 GCA_009812075.1 Sialia sialis
GGAAATGACCGTTTGACTCTTTGCTTTGCAGACATTGAAGTAAATAAACTGTATGAGAGGCCAGTGTCTGCTACAAGAGGTGGAGGAGCTCCAAATTGTTTGGAGGTGTCAGCATAACACTTGCTGTTCTCTTGGACAATCTCTTGGTGGTGAATCAGGAACTTGCACTATTTCTTTGTTGAGGCTCCCTGATACAGACTGATATGCACTTTAAAATAAATAAAGCTAATACTGTGAGACTGAAAAAAAAATCTTGGTGGGCCTCATCTCCTCAGTCTCTGAAGTTACCTTGGCTCTGGTGAGAACAGGGTGTGTGGTGCGAAGCAGGTGTGGAAGATGAACAAGAGGAAGGGGCAGCAGTATGAGCCTGTGGCTACTGGCTAGATAATCATCCACCAGGCTGTCCAGCTGTGTCTAACAAGTGGGGTCTTGGGCAGGCAGGAGGAGGGGAGGGTGGCTGCATCGCTGCTTTACAGCTGGCAGAAATGCTGGTACATGGAGGGGGTCTGAGGCACGAGGCAATTGTGACTTGCTATCTCCCACTGTGACACAGCACGTCTGTACTTACACAAAAAGGCACCAAGGATTGTTGTCTTTCTTTGGAAAAAATTTCCATTGACTTTAAAATGAAAACCTTGCATAAATAAGAATCTATGAATTTACCCAGATATATACATTTTCTGTAGCATTTGCTATTGTAAAGGCCTGTCCTAATTTTGAGACGTGTGTGTGTCTCTGTGTGTGAGTATGAATGCATGTGTGAGAGGGAAAGAACTCTCACTGCCTACAACTGTTCTGCCAAGATAAACTTTGGAGCATTTTATAAATTAACTCTGCTCTATGTGTTTATTTTTCTTTTGGAGATTCTAAAAAGAGACTGTTCAACCGATCTTATTAGGGGCAGCACATTTTTTTAAAGAGAAAAATAAGTTCCGACTCTGCGCTGGAAAGTATTTGCTATTTTCAGCAAAAAGTATTCTTTCCTTCTGACCTGGCATATTAGATAAGATTTATATTTCTGACCTGACATTAGGTAGTTAAGATTTATTCTTCTATATTAACTTTACTGAGCTTGAAAGCTATTCATTTACAGCATAGGGAATATATTTATGGCAGAAGCAAAGAAAGTTCACTACAAAGTAGTAAAATATGTTATTAGGAGTGTCCTGTAGACTGATGAAAATTGTGAGTACCCTTGCAGCTGGCTCCCTTCTGACTTTTTTCCTTCTTTGTTATTTCAACTTTAAAACTTGAATCTGAAGTCAGTTTCAATGGCAAATAACTTAAAAGAGTCCAGATGATTCTAATATATCCACATAAATGTACATACATTTACGCTGTGATTGAGAGGTGTGGGGAAGGGGATAACAAGTGACTTGAATTCTCTCCGTGTTCTGCTGGCAATGACCCAGGCATAAGTAACATTGGACCTCACTCTCCTGCCAATATAAATCAGGAGAAACTCCACTGGGGTATAAAGCTAGTGTGTGAGTGAGCGCTGAATCAGATCTGGAGCTTTCCTCTATCCAAAGGTGTGGACCCAGGCAATCTGTTAATGTCCAGTTGACTTAAAGAGGGGAACCGCAGACTATGATGGAAACCTGGAAGTACTTCAAGATTCTATAGGCAGAAGGCTGGAAAGTTAGAGGCCTCCTATTGAAATCAGTGGCAAAACCTCCCATAACTTCAATAGGAAAAGAATCAGGCCCTAGAAATGTCTGGAAGCCAGAGAATTGCATGGCTCAAGAAAAAGGTAATAGGAGCTGATGATTTGCACCAATAAATCACCAATGCAAACCTGGCCATGCTTAGTTTAGACTTAAAAATTGCTTTCATCTGATGTTTGTTTGAAACTTTTTCATTGTAAAACCTTAAAGAAGAACTGGCAGCTGAGAGAGCTGTCTGAACACGAGGCCAACGGCTGGACAGGGTGTGGTACCTCCTCTGCCCCTGCGTCATCGCAGAGAGTCCATCTTAAAGAGAAGCAAGAAGCACTGCCCTGCCTGTAGAGACAGCAGTGCTTGCACTGTGCTGTGAACCAGAGGACTTCTATTTCAGAAACTGTCAGACTAACTCTGTAAATCCACTTAGACTGAATATATTGGGGGAGGGGGATTATGGTTCCATAGCAAGCCAAGAGGAGGAGTAGCTATTTCCATTTGGGGACATTATTCAACTCCTGTCACAAGAGAGAATAGAGATGTTTGAGGAATTAAATGTGTTGGAGAAAGGGAAGTAGGGAAAGTTGGGACCATCAGGCATTACAAGAGCTGGGAATGAGCAGATCTGCACATTGCACTTCAGCTGAGGAGCTCTGCTGCCCATTCTGTCTGCAAACAACGCAGCTGAGGAGGAAGACTGTACTTCTGAACAAACTCATATTTGTAAGTTGTTCTGAGTCAAGCCCTACTGCCCTGCCACACATCTTGACCATCCCTGGTAAAGCAGGGGAAAAGCACAGCATTGTGGAATGGGCTTTCCTCCCCCCTCAATGATTTTCCAAACATTGCATTTTTTCTGCTGGTCCCTGAAGGGGAGAGCAGTAACTGGGATGGATAGTTTGGAATCTGTGCTTGGTCAAACAGCCATATTTATGTTTGATGTCAGTTGATGTATTCAGAATAGCTCACCCCTTTACAAACTCCACACTTCATATTCTTGTATTTGATAGACCTCAGGGCTACATTCTCTGTTACTTTATGCAAACCTTCCCATCCTTCACTATGTCTGACACAGTCTCCAAGGATTCACATCTTTCTACATATGCAGAGATTCATGGCTTGTTTTTACAATCTGTCTCTTTAAATCCAAGAAGTTGTTCATTGCTTCTTTTCTGTCACTGCTATCATCAGATCATCACACCACAGCTCAAGGGCATCCTTTCCCTTTCCACCGTTTCTCCCCAAAACCCTGGTCTCAGCAACATAAGTTGCAATAATTTGTAATCAAAAGGATAAAGCATGTTGAGGCATCAAAAGGGAAAAGTATGTCAAGGAAGAAACTGCTTGTAGATACTAGCAAGGGAGTGAGAGCAAGAGAACACTAAAAACATGTTTCTTTGAGGTGACACTAAGAAGAAACTGAAATTGCTAAGACTATGAGAAAATAAATATTTTAAAAATTGATTTGACAGAAGGCACAACCTTGTACATCCTGTATGTTGGATGTGGGACTGTGTGTGAATTCTGGTGCGTCTGTTCTGGCTCAATGCATTCACCTGCTAGTTCTCATTTCCAGTAGGCTTAGGCTAGATTCATGTGGGAATCCATGGGACATGCAACATACGTGTATTCAGTCTGGCAGGCCAGTGGAGCTGATCTAGACTTATTATTTCCTCTACTACTTGCCACTTCAGAAAACGCAACATTTTGTGTCTATTCCTGTGCTCACTTATTTAGCTAGTTTGGTCTGGTGCATGTCCTCATTCTGTGAATTACTTCAGGTACTACTTTGAGAGATAGTGCTCAGGTTCAATTTCTGTGGAAGAGAGGGAAGGTAAAGAAGGAAAATGCTCAGGAATATACAGTGCTGGGCAGGGTGAATAAGTATAGCGTGGGGAAAGCCATAAAAATATCTGTCCTACACTTTTAAGTGGCAAATTGCAGCTGTTCCCTGACAAAAGGCAGTGGAATACCCTCATGTCCAGTAACGGCAACTCAGAGAATTGTAGACTGCATTTCTGCTCCTTTTCTTGGTGATTTGCAACAAAAACCTCCCACTTATCATGTTTTTTTAGTAGTCTGTATAAACATTTAGGCTGGATTCTGTGCACATGCAAATTTTATGCTGGCAGAGCTCTGTGAGATATTTGCTTCCTGACACGAGTTGTAACTAGAAGCAGAATCAGTCCCTTAACCTTTGTGACATGTTTATTCTGCCTAAACCATCTCCCATTAAAAACAATGCAGAGGCTCTAATTGAAAACCTCGAGTTAGTGTGGCATGTGCCTTATGATTGTGACGTTTCTGTTTGCTGATAAAAGAGAGGAATATTGTCTCTCCTTCCACATGCACAGATGCAGTTACAGAAAAGTATTCACATGTATGGCCAACCCCAGGAACATTAGCAGCAGTGCCGCTGCATTGTCACAGTGGTAAGGAAAGACTTCTCCACTGGCACCACCAATTTTCCCTACCCAAAGCAAAATCTTTGGAGCACTGCCTTCCTTCCAAGTGGCCAGGAAAAATTCCCAGCCTAATGATATAGGCCATTTGAAACGCAAGAAAGGGTCCATGTAACTTTCTGGTAGTTTTAAACATACTGAGCTCATCAGAAAGAGGGTCCCCTACCAAGCTTCCCAGGTATTCTTTTGTTGCTGTTGCTCTTTAATTTAGCATTTGGTTTAACCCACATAAAACTAATTATTTTGTTTTCCATGACCAAACAGATTATAAGAACAGTGGGAGAAGAGATGGAATTTTCAGACAAATCAAAGGACTTCTTGTGGAGTCAAAAACTTCTGAGGTTATCAGCATGCATTTCACCTGTATTTTAAGAACAATCTCAAGTGAAAATACTTTAATTCTTGCTTGTGTTGATGTGAATTTTTGTGTATGTGTGGGAATGCATGTATACAGACATAGATATTAACGTGTAGGGGAGAAGGGAGAGATGGCAATGCATGAGCATGTTTTTCCAATTCTAGGACAACAACTGTAGGATCAGGAGTGTTCCAGGGAATTAACTATATAAGCCAGGGAATGTTTCTGTAGGAGTCAAGGAATATGAGATGGAAGATTCTACTTCTGAATAAACTCTCTTATATGCAGTACAGCAATTTCTGTGACTGATCTCTTTTGAACAAGATGTGTCCTAGGTCTCTGCATACTTCCAGATGAAAAACACAGGCCCTTTTTCCTGTTCCCAGAAGTAACCACAGCCAGTCAAGGAACCAGACTAGAAGGCTCAACTAGAAAATTTCACAGATGAATAACTTACTTTTGAAGAAATTATGCAAGGCTTCAGAAAAGATTGTGGATTGACTTTCATAATGCTTGGGTCTTTTGGTGGTAGCTATGCTCAGAATCCTCCTCTCTCATATAATCAAGAAAGTATGGAAATGTAAGAGAAGGCTACTTTTTTGATTAATCAGGTGTGATTTATCCTGAGGGATGAAATGAACTTCTCTGTTCACTTGGTAGTTGGAAATGATACAATTTCAGAAAGAGGTGAACAGCAGCCAGTCCTCTTCTTGAAGGGGTACAGTTCAGTTTCCTTTGTGGCCAGCCAGATCCTGGCAAGGAGTAGGAAGATCACTCCCCACTCAGTGCTTCTAACCTCCATAAAGCTTGGGAAAACTTGTGTCTAGCAGAGTATCCAGGTACAATATGCAGATACTTCATAAATTAAAGCCTGTTTGAAATTTCCTCTATAATTTTCACATTCAAAGAGTGATTGAGACCAACTATGATATATATGTCACTGCTTGTCAGATATATTGAACTCAAAGTTAGTAATGTGGCAGCTTACTTGTTCTAAGACATATATTTGAAGGAAGCTGAGGTTTAAAGCAGGATTAGTATCTTATTTAATTACTCAGGTAAAAGAACATGGTACCCAATTCATGGAAGAGCATAAGACCTTTTAAATCATATTGATTTTGCAGGGTTTGTATGCCAATGGAGATAAAGTGCAATATTTCTGTCTACAATCTGTCTAGGAGAACTTGGTTTTTATGTTTATCTGTTCCTCAAAATGACTTCAGTCTCTTCTTCAGAAATACATCCTAAGCAGTGATGAGGATGTCCTCTTGCTGACATTCACTTGAAATTGAATTCTAATGACAGATTTTTACACATCTGAGACTTCTCCTCAGTTGGTAGCTTAAAAAGCACATTTAAATAGTTTCATTCCTTAAGTCAGGGCCTTGATCTTAAAAGTGCTTGTCTAGGATATAGCACAAGTAATAAATTTTACACTCATACAGAATTCTACTTTCCCTTTTAATACGCCCTCAACTCTGAAACTTGTCAATTGCCCAACTCTTCATAATACATAAACACAAGAGACAAATATATGATTTCATTTTGGACTGCAAAACAGAAACAGTGGTGGTTTTGGGGGTGGGGGGTGGTGTTTGGGTTTTTTGGTTTTTTTTACAAAACAGAAAATCATGTCATTTATTTGCCTTCAGGCCTTCAGGATCTTGTCTATTAGACATCTGCAGCAAGCATGCCCAGCACAAGAAGATCTCATTTCAGCTGATTATTTTTAGTTCTGTGTTATACTAAAACTTTCTGGAATCTTCATCCATCCCCATGTGTTTGCGAAATACTTGCACTTAACATCTTATGACTCCCATGTTGAATAAATAGCCTTTGCTCCCACTTTTCTGTTTGGGAGTGCTAGTTGTTCACTCGGCAGCAACATCAAGTAAAATAATACCAGCAACTCATTATTCAGTGGCATAGAAAAGAGTGAAATTAATTATGAACATTCTAGGAAGAGGAAACAAGGTTATGAAACACTTGCCGACACTGGTTTGTGTAATCTTCATGAATAAGCAACTCAATAATGCTGGGCAAGTGTGCGTGGGAGGCTCACTATGGAGAAACTGGCTGTTTTCCCCTCTCTGACCAGTTGAGCTGTTATGATAAAAAATGTTGTTGCTAAAGAAACCTGTAATAAATCCTAACGGGAGTATTGCATGTGCTGATAACATACATAAACTTTGTAAACATATTAAAGTGTCGAGTTTTAGTAGCTCTGGTTCATGTTGATGTTCGTAAAAGTTTTTCAAAGATCTCAATGGAAATCTTGTTCCACCAGCTGGTTGCTTCTACAATTCTGGTTCATTTGAAAACCTTGTCTTAATTCTCTTTGAAACAGAGCCTCACCCTGTAGGGAAACTACAGTTAAAATATCTCAAGCCCTACCTCTGCTCTGATTTTCCATGAAAACACTATCACCAGTGAACCTGTGTACCCAGGGAGTTATTTGGGGAGAAGTGGGGTGGATTAGCTGGTGCTTGTAGAGGATTTATGCTGTTCATAACATCCCTGCTTTGTGTCATGATGTACTCATTGACATCTCCATCAAAGTACAGCTGGCAGCTCTGAGCAAGATATTTCAGCTGCCTTTTAGGAGGTGAGAAGAGGTGGGTGCCTACAAAAGGAACAATATCCAGCACACTGAACAAAGGAGACTTAACCTGCTCTGAAAAGATGAGGTCAGAAGCAGAATCAAATTCTGGATGTCCAGGGAGTTTAGATGCCCTGGCACTACTACACAGCACTGCAAACCAGTACATTCTGTAACAAAAGAAAGGAGAATTCACCCTTTTCTTCTGAAACACACCAAGAAGGGAGCAGCAGCCTTGCTGTCCCTTAATATATCCAAAAGCTTAGCTGCTAAAACATTTGGCCAGGAAAACCTAAGCCAAACTAAATGAGTTTTTCCAGCCTATCTGTATTGATATGATCTAATAAACTGATGTTTTTTCACCTGTATTTGCATGTAATCTCTGGTCACTGCTTGCATCAGTTTTAGTTTGCCCAGGAAGGGCGAGGGCTTGAGGGCTGAGTAGGTAGCAGGAATGCATGTGACTTTATTCCAATGTCAGTAAGCAATCATCTGCAATATTGGATGCTCCTTGTGAAGGAACTTTGCATAGATTTATTTATTGTTTGCCACTATTTATTCATTGCATTTTCTTAACACAGGGTTTCTTTAAGAGAAAATCTCAAAGTCTCTGCATGAAGGGACCTGAGCCCAGATAGGTGCTCAATGCCAGTGAGATGAAACATCACTTTAGAAATGACAGAGCAGCTGAGAAATGTCTGTGCGTTAAGGGTGAGGTGGAAATTAAGCATTATTGAAGGTGAGGGACTCATATTTAAATCCTGTCCCAGATACACTTTATTCACCTTATGTCCTGCTCTTGGATGTGAGCCTTTCTGTGTTTGCCCTTGCACTTTACAGGAAGCCACAGGAATCACACATCGTTACTATCCCAACATCTATCAATGACCTCCTGTTTCATTTCACAGTGCCCTAAAATCTTCTTTACCCTGCAGAAAATATTAAATGCCTGAAATCCCATCTAAGATCTTGCAATTTCAAACATGAAACCTGTCAGGATATAATACTGACACACATTAAGAAGCTCAAAAGGATAAAGTTTATAGCAGCACTATGAGAAAACCTGTGGTTTGGGGTTTTACTTTTATTGAAAAGTACTACTATAAGTATTCCTTTATGTTCTTCCTCCCAGCTGTTCTGTTGTCTGGAGCCAAAATATCAGTGTAAGGCTGGGGTGCTGTTTCAAGCTGGCAGGAGCTCAGTGCCACTGCCACAGCCAAAGGCTCTCCCAGTTCAGCTCTGGTCCCCATAGTTGAGCTCTTGCCTAGGAGCACAGGAGAAAGATGTCTTTTGTGGCTCCTTTACTTCAGTGGCTTCTATATTTGATCCCAGGAGTTACACTAACATTTTAAAATGCAATGTTGATAACTCAATCTAGAAACTGAAACACACAAAAATGTTTCTTGGTCAGCTGTGGTACACCCATAGTACAGTCATTCCTTGAGTAGCATTGCTCATTACTCTGCTCTGTACTAGCGACAAAAATAAGGTTAAAGTACTCATTAATATTTTTTTTTTTTATTTGAGAGCCATAGCATGTTTCACATGAATAAATGTTCTCTGAGTACTTTTTTCTGAAGCATTGTTTGTGGTAATAGCAGACAGGCAGGCTTTTGTATAAAAATGTACATGGTTTCAGCTGCCTTTTGTCATCTGATAAGATTTCTTTGTTCAGAATTGTTTTGGTAAAAAAATTGGCAAAACGATTTTGAGTAGTTCAGGCTCCAAAATCAGATGTGAGACAAAAATATTATTTTTTTATTAGCTTTTATATTTCCTCCACCAAGCTTTCGCAACTTCTAATTTAATTTTGAGTAGAAGGGACAATTCATTGCAGGGGAAAAGTAGTTCTCAAGAGCATCCATAATTTTAATGGAGGAGTCTTACTGGTAGTCACGATCTATAAATGATTGAGTATGAAATGACAAGCAGCTTGTTAATGTTAGCGATAAAGTGCAGTGGTCAAGCCAGCACACTTGCTTTGCAAACCAGAAAGCAAAATGAGCGTGCTAAGCAAGAGAAAATTAATAAGTCTGATTTTTGAGTTCTAGCCCAGATTTTACCAGGTATAACTTCCATCATCTCCAGAGAAAAATTTATAGCAAGAAGAAACAGCAGAATGAGGATTAGCAAAGGCCTGGTACACTAAGGGCAAAGCTCAAAAGAAGAAATTAGTCTCAGTTAACTTGTTTGGATCAGTTGGCTCCAGAGGTGGGAGCAGTAAAACAGTTGTACTTTTTATATGATTAAGACTGTCTCCCAAGTGGCTTAAGTATCATGGTTTCGAAAGGTAAGAGGCATTGTTTTATTCTCTTTAGGGGTTGTACATATTTGAATCGTGCAATTTAGCAAGTATTTTAGTGTGGGATTTCTTCCAAACTCAAAATGTATCCTGAGGTCCTGGAGAAAAAAGCTCACTTCAGCTCCAGCAGAGTTCATAGGGCTTTCAAAAGAGGCAGCTTCTAGCTCTAAAACCCTCTCACTAATAACGGCAATATTTTATTCTGTCTGCAGAAAGAAATAGGACTTTTCATGTCTTTTCAGGTATACCATCCTACATCAATGTCTTTGAGAAGTTGTGGTAATACGTGTATTTAAAGTCTAACATTAATTTTACATAGTATAAGAAATATCTTCAGCAAGTCATAGGAACAAAAATTGAAATTATCACCCTTTAAGACATCAGGTATGAAATGGGAACTGATCAGTAATGTCTTTTAGTCTCCTGGGACAACAACACTTATTGTTCCACATATGCTGGTATGATCAGGCACAGATTTACATACATATAGGTTTTTCTTAAAAAAATAACAACACAAGCAGTCTATCATGCTTCAAAAGTTTTCAGCGATTGGTAGTGATTTCCTGATGTTTACTTTTTTAAGATATCACTACAGTGAGATATGTTCACACTTTATGACAACACAATGGAACAGCTTCTGCTTCCAATGACTGCAATAGGAATTTTATTTTCTCTTTTTGAAAAATTCTCACCCAAAAAAATGAAAAATTTAGTTCCATTGCAGCAAAGTATTTACCCTCACAGTGCTAATATGAAGACATCACTGAAAAAAGTTATCAGCAGCATACAAACACTTTGAAAGAGAACTAACAGTAATTCAATCCTGCCCAAGGGGGGCTGCTTGATGGCTGCTTGCTTGGCTACCTTCTGTTTTAAACTGTTGCACTGAGATACAAAATTATTTCTATTTTTAAAAATTGGTAACAACATCTATATCACATTCCCACTCTGTATAACTGCCATCTATGATGTGCCAACCCTAAACACACATGTAGATATCAAGAATATATATAGGTGGTGAACTATTAAAAGAATTGCTTCTACAATTAAGTTTTACATTTTAATAAATAATGCAATTCCTATCTTCTTGCTGACATTCTACCTCCATGTGAATTACACCCTGCATAAGAGTATAAAAAGACTAAAGATATAATTTCACCAGTTGGTGTTTTGTCAGTATTTTCCTAGTTTGTTTTAATTTATATAGCTGTTTACAAATGGGCTGTTACACACCTCCCTAATTTTGAGTTTGTAAGTAGTTGAATGCAAACCAAGCCAGAGATGCAGAGTGTTTGCAGACTGGAGTCCCCCACTAGTAATTGTGACCAGAAGCAGATGCTGGAAGACCTGCAGTCCCACATCAGCAGAGGAATGGACAGAGGATCAGTGGAAGGCAGGCAGGCAGACAGGAAGGAAGGAAGGAAGGAAGGAAGGAAGGAAGGAAGGAAGGAAGGAAGGAAGACTGGGTATCCTGGACATGCTATTATAGTGAAAGGCAGGAGGCAATTTGATGGGCTACGAATAATTGTGGGAGCTCTACATCCAAACTGCATTTCCATAAATTCATATGGATTATTTTACTCACAAATGTAGGAGTGCGGTAGAAAAACAGAATTTTCTATCACTTTGCTTATTCTAGATTTCCAGATTTAGTCCATGGCTCACTGCTAGTCCACAGGGTCATGGCGAATGATCTGCCGGTCATTCACAGACCCGCAGCAAATAATACTACATTTCTCCCTATTAGAAGGTCAATGAGAGATGCACATAATTGTCAGTACTAAATTTTGGGGGTTGGTAGTGACCTGCAGAGCCAAAATATTTTGGAATTAAGCAAACTGCAATCACTGGCCAATACACAGAAATTCTTATTTCGAGTCTATACTCAGCCGCATGTTACTTCGTCTTGTAAGACTCAAGTAAGCAACATTGTTAATCTTAATTGCTCTTATCAGAATAAAACCACAAATTTCTCTGCTAATGGTATGTTTGCTTTTAAACATTCATTGATTGTGTTCTACATCTAATTCTGGACCTGAACATCTGTCTGCGCTTTGTTGTTGACTTCAGAGAAATTTTATGTCTCCACAGCCAGCTGTATCTTTACTACTGATCATGGCACAGAAATTTAGGATTCCCCAACTTAAAAATTCAGTAGGAGTTTGGAGAGCAAAAGGATTGCAAACTAGACATTTCTCATAATAAGGAATACTTTGGCAATAGGAGCAAAATTAGTAATGCTTCAGGACTAGATCCTTTTGATGGGGTTATTTAACAAAGGGACTTCAATTTATACCAGCTGGGAGTCTGGCATGGCATATTCTGAATTAGTCAGCTCAGATTTTATAATTTCTTTAAGTTAAAATATGTACATCTACAATATAATACATGGAATGGAGGACTTTGATAATAAAACAAAGTAACATGGAGTCACTGACTGCTTGATGGGAAGTTATTTGTACTATATTTAAAAATAAGTAGGTCAAAGAGAAATTTTAAAACATTTCCCTAGAAATGTGATTATGATTTATGATTAAAGGAGACTCTATAAGCAAAAGAGGCAGAAATTCAGGGGAAGTCTTCCACACAGTAGATGAATTTGACAGGTGTCTTCTTTATCTACACACTGCAATTTATTTCAAGTTGCACTATTCAAGTAACAGCGATTCATAGGTTTTTAAAGCCAAAGTGATTAGTGCAAGTGATTGCTACTACTTTTATAATAACTTTCATAAATACTCATTCTAATTTTTTGCTTCGAGCCAAGTAACCACTATATATACCAAATCGTGTTTTACAACCAGCTGGATTTGAAGACCTTGGCCAGTAGGAGATGTATATAGCACGTGCAGGTGAGCTGTTCTGAAAGGCTTTTTGCCTTCGCCGCCAAAATAACGAGGCAGATTTCCATCCTGATCCTCTAGCTGTGGTTTTCCAGCCACTTGTTCCGCTCTGAACTTATCTTAACTCTTGCGTTTTGACCACAAAACTTTGAGCAAGCGCTCGGTACCTTCTCCCCAGCGTCCCAACCAGCTAAATATTCGCGGCCAGCACTTCTTCCTCTATTTCCCGGAGGTTACCCTGCCGTGCAGGTTGTCTGAGGGCGAGCGAGGTGCGCCGGCAGCTCCCGGAGAGCACAGCGGGTCTGCCCCTGCGCTGGGAAGCGGCGGCTGCGCTGCGCTCAGCGCTGCGAGCGGCCGGGGGCAGGAGGCACACCTGCCGACAGCGGGGCAGCTCTCGGGCCGAGCCGAGCCGAGCCGGGCCGAGCCGAGCCGAGCCGAGCCGAGCCGAGCCGAGCCGGGCCGAGCCGAGCCGGGCCGAGCGGCGGGAGCCGAGCACCTGCAGCCGCGGGCTGCCCTCCGCGGCACGGGACAGCAGAGGTCGCCGCCGGCCCGGCGCTGGCCCGGCGCGCCGCGCTCCAGGTGCCGGAGCGAGGAGGGGGCCCCGCTCCGCGACCCTCGCCCCGCGGGGATCCTGCCCCCCGAGCCCTGCCGTGCCCCCAGCCCGGGGCTGCACCTCTGCCGCGCCCGTCGGGGCTCGCCTACGGCTGTGGGTGGGGGGCAGCCGCAGCTTGCGGGCCAGCGGTTGCCAGGGGTTAAAGGAGTGGGTGGGAAGTGATGGAGGCTGCGGAGCCCTCCCTTGCCAAGGATAATAAATCGGATGCCCTGACATGTTTTACTTAGCCCTTAGTGCTCCCTCGCTGCGAGGCCGTGGGGATCGGAGGGCTGGAGCCCCGGTCTCTCTCGTCCTCAGCTCCGCTTTAGGGGCACTTTAGGTGAATCAAACCTTGTTTGCAGAAAGCAAACCGTACAAAGGAAGCTTTCAAGGGTCAGCCGTGCCAAGCAGGGCAAGGGAGCGAAGGCAGAGCAGGAGAAAATTAAAATAATAGTACCTCCCCTCCCTGAGGAAGTAACTCAGTTACTTCTTGCTGATGAAATGCAGGCTGTTGTGTTTTATGACATTTCCTCAGTGTCTGCAGCTGTCAGGGAGAGTGGGCAGGCATGAGCAGCCCCTCCGCGGTAGGTGCGCAGAAAATGCCAAATGCCTCCTCCCCAGAAAGAGCGGCGGGTCCGATTCAGGCGGGGTGCCGGGGCCGGGTCGGGGGCACGTCCCGGCGGCCTCTGCTGCCGCATCCCGCCACATCCACGGCTCCTCGCGGCAGGGTCACGGCAGAGCTCCGAGCGGCAGAGCTCCGGCACTGCCGGAGGTGTCAGCGCGGGCTGGAGCCTGACATGTCCACGCCGGAGCCAGAGTCGTGGCAGCGCCCAGCGACCTGGACAGCGACTTCCCAAGGGGGGACTCGCTGCTGCCTCCCAGTTCTTTCCTCCCCCTCCCCTCTAACCCTCACGAGGGGCAGGGAGCTTCTGCCAGCACCCTGGGTACTGCCCCTCGCCTCCCGGACCCCCGCCTGCCTCCTGCCTCTGCCCCGGACCCGGGCGGAGATGGACCGGGGCCAGTTAAATCAGAAGGGATGGACTCGCCTCATCCCATGGTATTAAAATTAAAATATTAAAAAATTCAGGGGCCACAGTCCCAGGACGGTGGCAATAGGTGACCAGTGGCCAGCGGAGGCTGAAAGCCAACGGGCCGGACAGAGCCGCGACACTCCAGTCCCCCTCCGCAGCGCCGGGCTCCAGGCTTAATTTATAGTGATAATCTGTACTGCCCGTTCTTGGAGGGGGCTTCTTGACCGGGATGGAGAAAGACGCTTAGGGCATACCGGCAAAAAGTTACCTGTCTTGTCATCGCCCTTTGCCTTGAGAAAGGAGGAAAGACCTAAGAAAGAACGTTCCCTTTTACCAGACATTAAAATGTAAGGCACCAAACGCAGGTCTTCCCAGAGCCCGCGCTGCTCATCCCGGTGAGGTGAGAAAGAAGAGCACAGAGAGGTCAAAAATCGCCTTCATCCCTCCAATTGAATGAAACTGCCTGCAAATCCGCTCGGCCGCGCCGCTGACGCGGGATTTAGTTCCCAGCGCACTCACCCGGGCACCGGGGCACGGAACCCCCCGGACAGGTGAACAGCACAACGAGAGGAAGCAGAAGTTATCAAAGTATAAATCTCTTCGCACTTACTTCTTCCCTGTCGCCGTACCCTGGAGGCGTGCTGGCTGCCAATGTATTCCATAAAGTTCAAAGTGATAAAAAACCAAGAAATCAGTCGCAATTGCATAGTAACCCTTTGAGAGTTCGACTTCTCCTTTTCGTCCTTTTTTTCTTTCCTTAAAAAAAGAAATAATAAACCGGGGTGGTAGGCGGCAAGGGATGAACACAGCAGCAGAAATACCTGCACTGAGATCCAAAGCTGGGCTTGGCCGGCTTGATGGCTTTTGCCTTTTTTTTTTCTCTTTTTTTTTTTTTTTTTTTTTCTTCCTTTTTTTTTTTTTTTTCCCTTCGCTTTTCCTATTGCACTTTCCAGCAGTCTGCCCCGCTACCTGCCGCAAACCTCAGAGGGCAGTCAGCAGCGGAGAGGAGCCGAGCAGCCGCCGCCGGGGTCCATGCCGGGCCGGTGGCCGGCAGCATGATGTGAGGGTGCCGGGGTGCGTGCGGCTGTGCGCGCCCGTGTGTGCGCCGGGCGGGCGAGGTGCCGACAGGACGGATGGATGGATGGCGGTGGGAGAGGAGTGTGCGAGGGCGGGAGCGGCGGGGGGGGCAGAGGGAGGACCCAGCCCCGCCGCCGCCGATCCGGAGCAGCCGCGCTCTGCGCAGCGGGCACCGCCAGCCGCTGGGCGCAGGTGGGCCGGGCCCCCCCGGCTCTCCCGCCCGCCGACCAGGAGCCCCCGGGCTTCATGCGGGAGCTGCTCCTGAGCGGGGTCCCGGGGGAGAGGCCCTGGGGCGGGGCGGGCCCGGAGGAGGCGAGCCTCAGCGCCCCGGCACGGCGGGAGGGGGCTCCCCGCTCCCGGCAGAGCCCTCCCGGGGCATCGGCGCCCGAGCATCCTCCGGCGGCGGGGCCCGCGGGCGGCAGGGCTCTGCAGTCTCGCCGGCAGCCTCCGCCCGCAGGTCTCCGCTCGCCTCCCCTCCGCCGCCGGCCTTGCCGGGGTCACCGCGGAGATGCCGCTGCGCCCCGCGCCCCGACCCCTCCGTGGGGAGGGCCGCCCCCGCTCTCCGGGGGTACGGGGCGGGGTGCTCAGCCCCTTCCCTGCCGAGAGGGACGCAGCGCGGCACCCTCTCTTCCCCGCATTGCCCCTCACATCCCGGCTCGCAGTGGAGGTGGGGAGATGGGAGTGGGGCGCTGAGCGGTCTCCAGCTTCTCGGGATTGTTTCCGCTGTGACCCCTCCGCTGGGCAGGGGTTTTCTGGGGTGGCTTCTCCAGCGGGCCGGGACAGAGCAAACCCGCGTGTCCTGCCGGGGCTGGGGACCGTCCCCACGGCCGGCTGGCGGCAGGAGAGACACGGAGCTGTGGTGAGCCCGGGGGTTAACACGGCAGCTCTCCCCCGTGCCGCCGGGACCCTCAGCAGAGCCCCTGCAGCGGGGACACAGCTCAGCCGCACCTCGGCCAAGCGAGACCGCCTGTTTGACAGAAGGGTATCGCGTTTCTTTTCTCCGGCAAGAGTTTCCTTTTGGGGTGAAGGGGAAGGCTACATAGGGGCTGGTGAGGTTGATTCGAGGTAAAACTGGCCACTTCACTGAGCTTTTTCTCGCTTGCCTTCTTATCTCGGTGCCTATCGCTGGGATGAGAGTGAGCTGTGTAAACCGGCGCTGATCGCATCAAGAATCTCAACGGTGTGAGGAGCGGCCACCCTTACTTGTAACTGTTTTGCCCGCTCTCTCCCCCCCGCTGTCCCTCTCAGAGCTGTTAAATATCGGCACCATAAAATGTGGGGGATTTAAAGGTCTGTGGGAGGCTCTCTTTGAAAAGGACTCTGGGGAAAGTCTTTCTAATCCAGGATACTTGAGCCGGATGGGGTGGGATTGCCAGAGAGGCATAAAATAAAAATTATTCAGCAGACAAAATTAGGGGCTACCCTGACATGCATTTGTCTCGATGTTTTGTTCCATTGGAGATTAAAACTTGTGTGCTAGTGTGTGTCTATAAATAGCTGAGCAAGTCAGGCGAGTGGCATAAATAAACAAGGCAGTGAAGAAAGGATGGGACATGTATGTGAGCCAACCTGCAGCTAGCCAGCCAACTCACTCGAGCAGCGTTAGCACCAGTGGGCAGAGAAAGCATGTCAAAAAATAAACGCTCTGCGAGAAACATAAGGAAAACATTAAACAAATGGGCAGTGCACTCCCTCTCCTTGCCCTGACAAAGCACAACTGAGAAACTCTGCTCACTGTGTCTCCAGCCTCTTCCCTTTGCTGTGACCTTGCTTCAGCAGAGATGTGTGGGGACAGATGTGTTGAGAGACAGCCCCGGGGACTGCATGGGTCACCCAAGAGCCTCAGCAAAACTCGTGGAGTGTGCGCCAACCGAGGGCCAAGCAGTAGGGCAGGGTATGCATGAGTGACCGGCAGTGCGGGGGAGAGGTGGTTTATTTGCTGTGGAAGAGGGGCAGAGACATAGACCGAGGAGAAAACAAAAGCTGTGCCTTGAATCAAGATAGGATCCGAAAAGCGGCAGGGTGAGAGGATGCCAGGAACCTGGGTGCCTCCACAAACCAGCCCCATTAGGGGGGAAGAAAACCACCCAACAACAATAACAAACTGAACCCATAAACAGTTACTGCCGTTCCGCGATAAAAAGGGAAGATTTATATTGCTGAAATGTGTGGAAGGAGCTTGTTCCAGAGCAAAACTCTGGCGTGCAATTCTCTGTTTATGTCGCTCATCCCGATGGATGAGATATCAGCGGCAAAGTTCAGGCTGACATCAGCCCTGGGGAGGCAGAGCCAGCAACCAGGCTGGGCTGCGCAGGGCTGCACAGCTGTGCCTGGGCCCGTGGTCGGTGGAAGATCAGTTTTGGGGGGATCCAGCGTGCAAGAAGCCTCCCGTCACCAGGCTGGGAGACAGACACGAGGAGCCAGCAGCAGCACACACAGCGGAGGGAGCTGGATGTAGTGTTTCCTTGCAAGCAAAACAGATGAATCGGAAACAGTTCCCAGGGTGGTTTTATGCGCCTCTCTGTTTTGGGGTTTATTAAAAAGGGTGGGGAGGGAAAGAGTGGCTGATGGTCTGCGTGTTGCCGGAAAGTCAGATATGTCTGTTTTACTGAGCTGCAATGAAGCCAGCAGCAGGAGTCTGTAAAATCAGCTAGGTGTTGTTTTGCTGTGGGGTTTTTTTGGGTTGTTTGGTTTGTTGTTTTTTTTAAGGAGAGTAATCCCTTAGTCAAAGAGTGGTGTCTTCACTATTGTCATTCCTGCCTGTCGGTCTCTGTGTGCAAACTCCCACGGCTAGAAAATGTTGATTTCAGTTTTCCAAATAGCTAATACATTGTATTAGGAAAAAAGGTGGCCTCAAAATCCTCAGATTATATCCCAAATAAAATATTAATATTCAATTAATAGCCGATATTGTGTTTGCTTAAAATGGCACTCTAGTCATAAAAACTAGCCATGTGAACAGGACAGCTGAATGCTCACCCTTTGTCATTCTTCTCTAGACTGGAAATAGTTTGTGTAAGTGAACAAAAGAGTCACTAATTTGCCTTTTCAACTTGGGAAACACAGTAAAGGAATAAAGGCTCTGGATTACTTCTGATATATAACTTGAAAACGAAGCATACTGTGACTGATACATATCCTTATTTTTCAGGTACTGATCAGGTGTAGATGGCATAGGTCAGGCTTCACCACCAAGGAGTCACCCCTGGCAGCCTCCCCACAGATCTGGATCAGTCATGTCTGAGAAGGGAGAAGGGTTGGACGACTGGAGCAGGCGTCCTGAGTAACAGTTGCACAACCCGACACATCTACTATTTTTTAAACACCCACAATATTTTTGGCACCACACAGGACCCCAAATCATGACAGTCTTTGCTCCAGATTCCTCTTTTCCTATACAAACTAAGGGCAAGCACAGTTGGCAAGGCACACAGAAAGACACCAATATATAAGAAATTACTCAGAACACACAAACACACAAACACACAAACACACAGACACACAGACACACAGACACACAGACACAGACCCAGACACACACACACACACACACACACACACATACACACACACACATATCTGTAAGCATTTGTGTTTCAGTGTGTCTATATTACTATTCTTTTCCATATTTCCCAATCTGACAGTTGTGACATTTCTCTGTGTTTCCTAACATAACCCATTTGTTATTTAGCCATGTTCAATTTAGGAGGTTAATCTCTTGTAACATCATGAGTATTCTCAAAAGCTGTTAATATCACAAAGAGAAGATTGTCTTTGAATAGCTTAAGTATACTGAAAAAAGTGAACAATGAAAAATGCTTTACTCACATCAAGTTGAACTTAGGTATACTTTTTTAAAAAGAAACTGATTCCTATAGATCCAGTCCCAGTATCCTTAATAATGTCTTTATGTTTCAGATATTTAAAATATCTAATGGTAGAACACTAACAACATGTGCAGCAGAGAACAATCCTACACTGGCAACAAATAGACTAGATGACCTAATTGATTTTTCCCATCTCCAACTTGTGCAATTCTGTCATTGTAATAAAATCCCAGTATAATTAAAGTTTACAGGATCAGGTCCTAAATTAGCACGTCGATCTGGACTACCCCTCTGTCTGGGTCAGGTCCAAAGCCTGCTGTTGTCAGCTTGACCTTTTATCAGGCTGAGAGAGGTTTGGATCTGGTCTTCAGCATCACACTGGAGGAAGGCTGGATTGTTGTTTTATTATACGTGGGCGAAAAAAGAAAAAAGGCGTATTTGTGGGAAAAACACACAAACAAATTTTGCAGCACAAACCTTCCAGATGCAGTTCAGTTAAGAAAGCCCAACAGGAAGGCCTCAAAATGAGAAGTTTTTGGCACAGAGGGAGTTTTAGCAGTTAATACGAGGATGATCAAACCGTGCTAAGTCATTGTTTCCCTGTATTCATCTATCAGTTGGTCGTCTCTTGGACTTGTGATCCGATTGTAAAACTCTTGGGATGGAGACCAACTTTTTGTTCTGTGTTTGCAGAATCTGTGCCTAGAGCAACTGTGTCTGCAAGAAAAACTCTCAGCATTGCCATGGAATATCTGTATATTTTGGGTGTAAATACTCATTCTGGAGCAGAAGCCATTAACATAAATGTTTTTCTAATGTATGCTAAATTGGAAAAAAAATAACCAACCCAAAACCTTTTGATGTAGGCTAACTTTAACCACCCAGAAGGCAATACTAGAATAACTGTACTTAAATTCATGCATCAGTTTACCCAAGTCTGCTGGAACTATCACTGGGTAAAGCTAGAGGATGTGAGTAACAAGTAACAAAGGTTCACAGCCGTCTGACACATCCATTATTTTAGGCATTGATTTCTCTATGATTTCAGTATTTGGGAGGAGCTGTTTTTGCACTTTGGCAGTGTTTTCTGTGAATTTTTTTGGTGTTAATGTCCTTTTAAGTAGACTCCACACTTGCCCAAGTGACTTGCTCATTCCCACTTCCTGGGCTCTTCTGGTCTTAGGGTTTGGGAAATATCCAGCTGGAAAATGGAATGCAAAAAGGTTTTTTTTCATCATGTTATGTTTCCTGGTCTGGTACACCATGAGGAAATAAAAAACCTGACATATAAAACAGTAAGGGCAGGGAGTGTCTCAAATAGGTCAGTGAAGCAATCTCGCTACTGTAGGTGAAATTACAAATGTAAGGTTCCTTGGAAAGGCAGGGACAAGGGAACAAGCCCATTTCTTTACGTGTGTGCTCCCTCTGCACACAGTATTGCTGACAGGCAGGTTGCATAGTGTTCACACAGAGGAACAGGTGGGTGTGAAGGAGGATGATGATGCACAGTGTTGATGGAGTTCATGCGCTGCAATTTCAGCTGTCCTCAACAATGCCATCCCATTGCCAGGATGCACTGAAGCAGTTCAGCTCCAGTGACCTGAAGTCATAAAAGGTATTACAGGGTTGTGGGAGCTGTAGCTGAGGAACTGGGCAGCCACTGTCACAACATGAGGAACAGAGTATGAAACCATGGGTTACCCTGCCCTGTCCTTCACTAAACATTGGTAAATGTGTCACTGATTCTTATTCTATGGGATTTTTCAATATTAGGCAGACAATTTTCTGAGCAGTCTGGAACACTTCTGTACCCAAATGCTCTTGTTGCTTATTTCAAGGTGTAAAGTGAAATTCTGGAAAACTGCAAAATGATAGTCCTGAAGACTATTATTCTCTTCTTGACTCTGGTGCACTGGTGAATGTTACTCTTCAGAGGGACTTTTAAGCACAAGCTGATGTCCATCACTATGCCTGGAGAGCTTGAAGCAACTGGATATGTTGCATCAGTTCATATTTTGCATTCGGTTAATCAGAGCTGAAAAAAGCCCTTGTACTTCTCTGAAGAGACAGATGTTCCCTAGTGAGAGACTTACCCTTTTTGTGTACCTTTCAGCATATTTCTGACCACTGTTCATGAATGGAAAGAGTCATACCGTGTTTTACTCCTGAACTTAGTTCTCTTTTTGCATGAGGCTGATGACTGGTTGTCGAATTACAAGGATTAACTGATGTGGATCTTCTGATAATATCTACATCTACTGCATTGAACAAATTACAAATCAGGCATCAGACAGCTACAACTTGAAAGCCAAAATCTCACGAAATAAGGAAACATCTTCAATTTAGGAGTAGCAAATCCTGCCTTGTGGGCATATGACTTTGCAAGTGACATCCAGCATCCAATATTTAGATGTCTAAAGTCTCTGAATAAACTGTGGTTATAGGTGTTCCTTCCAACCTGCTACCAGAATCAACATTCATCCTGAGTTGAGAGCAAGCAGGAGCTAGCAATAAGGAAACACTCAGCCCAGCGAGGATTTTCTGCCCAGCTAAATATCCATTCATGCCTGAGTCAGCCATCTTCCATCATCAGGGGAGAAATTAAGGATCTTTCTCTCAGATGGAATAGTCAATTATGTCTTTATTTAGAGCTCCCTTTAGCCCAATGGCAATGAAACTTGGCCACTATGAGTACCCATGCTCCATGAGTACCTTCCATGGGAGTGTGATTTCAGGGTGCAAATGCACCCCACACCCTGAGCTATCAGTTATGAGATTCTTTGGCTGAGGTTGCTTCACAGGCTGCTTTGCTGCATCTGTGCCACCATAAACATTCTTGGTGTCAGATGACAAGAAGGAATTGATTTTAAGGCACATGAAGGGAAATCTGATTTTCTGTCTCTTTTTTGAAAGTATGCTTGCACATTTCACATTAAATGAAAATTTATGAGCAGAAACTGGTATCTGCTGGCTGCATATACCCTAACCACTAAGAAAAGTGGCTATTGTTACCATTTCTATTTTTCCATTTCTGGTTTGTAAACAAGCTTTTACACACTGCTTGCTGAGAGGAGCCTGATTCCACTGGTAGCTGGGTCTAGATCCTCGGAGAATTTAGCTCTGTTTGGCCCACGATCTGCTCACGCAAGAGTCCTGCCTGCGCTGGCTCTGGCTCTGCAGGAGCTGTACTCTGAGGAGCATTCACCCCAAACAAGGAAGGACATTGTGAATTTAATTAGGTTCTTCCAGCCTCAGCTGCTGCTGAAGATGATTCTTAAATCACAGCTTTCTGCACAGCTGTCAAAATCCCTTTTGGATCAAACCTCTCCTACCAATCTGCTTCAATGTGTCTGCAGAGTTTACATACGCTGATAATATTCAGAGCATCACAACGAAGATTTCCATTGTCCTTACATGATATTGAACCCACTAGCCTTCCATCTAAGAAAGAAATAATATCTCCAGCTGCCTAATCTGTCAGCCACTTATCTTTAATCGTTAACTGTTTGAGAGGGGTTTAGTACCTACTGACTCATAGAAAGAAATCTAAGGTAGCATTTTGCAGCAGGACTTATTATTAAGGCTTATAAGGACATCATTAAGAGTTTTAAGGACATTGTTAAGAAAAGGTATATTCCTGGATAAAAGATTTATTTATAACTTGTGGAGTTAAGAGGGGGTTTTATCTACAACAGTAGCTTCTACAATTGGTACTGGCAAGCTATTTAGTGGAAGCCAGGATGCTTAACCATGGGGTATGAGTATAAGGAGCACATGTATATGTTTTTCAGGAACTAGAAAGCTAATTTTGTAGTATGGAGTCAAGCAGGGCATATGGTAGATAACCGTCCCCTTTCACATTCTAACACCGGATTGAGATTTCTTAACAAAGGCAATAGAGTTGCAAAACAGCATGACTTTGTTGCAGTTAGTAATTAATGAGGTGCTAAAAGTGCCTAACCAGAGAATCGCAGACAGAGAATGCATGACTCAAGAGGATAAGAAGCCCCCATCATTTCAAACAACAGTGTCATTTAAATAAACAAGCAGCAAGTCGCTGGGTGTGTGAGGTGGGAAGGGAGCAGCAGGCAGCAGCAACATGCTCTGTCAGCCAGCACTTTTCTGCCTGTGAGAAACCAGTTGTGCTTTTCTTTTTTTAGGTGTAAAACATTTGTTTAATCCATTATTGGGGCGCGGGGAAATCACACACTCATGGATGCTGCCATTTTTCTGGTGGCATGTTAGTCAATTCGATTTATAATCAAAGAGGAGTAATTACCCTGAAGGGTGTTTCCAGCAGGATACTGTGCAGGATGAAGATTACCTGGCAGGCTGGTTTTTGGTTTCCCCCCCGCCTCATAGCAGACATAATTTTCTGTGTTCTCAGATGAAATACAAACCACTTGATTTATGCTTTCTTATTTTCTGTTTTCTTTTCTTTTTTAAATATTTTTTTTTATTTTAACGAGCTTGGGAGATTTTGTGTCATTCTGCAGAGCACTCCAGGATTATTATTTATTTCAAGCAAAACTAATTCCAGTTCAAGTATTATATGAAAATAGCAAAGGTTTATAAAGTGTTTGTCCTGCAATGTTTACTTTCTTTCCAACCAAACATTTATAAATAGATTGAGAGAAATGTGGCAAAGCACCAAAGTCATCCACTGAGATATTTCATAAGAAACTATAATGTAAAAGTGGAATAAAGGAGCACTTTTGGAAGTGATATTTTTTAGTGAATTCTTTTTGTGTGGCGGGATATGATGCAATATGTCATGTTGACTCTTTGGAGTCTATGGCATAGTGATCCAAATTTATTCCTAAAGGTACTGCTGTGCAGTACATGTGTTGTAGTCAGACTGAATTTATCTATACATTCATGCAGCAAGAGATGGCAAAGTTTGGGTTTCTTCTCTTTCTTTTGTGGCTTTAAAAACCTAGCAACTGAGAAACCATTGCATGCTGGAAAGTAATGGACCTAGATAGTAAGTTTCTCTGTTTTCTCATCCAGGCAGCTCAGTAAATTCACACTCTAATTATTATATATATATTTTTTTTACCCAAATATTTCTCATCTTACTTTCTGGCAAAGAGAGAAGAAAAATTCTACGTGTCCTGTATTGCTTCTTCATTAATACATATGAAACTTATGGAATGTTTTTGATGTTCTGCTTGTTTTCATTAGAAACATGGACATAAATGCTTTGAGAGACCCTGTGTCTTGTTTCCACCGGGTTCTTTCTTGAAAATTCAGTTGTTTATTCTGTGCTACCTTTTCTTCTGTTCGATATTCCACTACCACCTCTAAACAAACCTGTGCAGCTCCCCAGAGTGGCAGTGGGAGCACTAGCAGATACAGAGAGGATGCATTGGTGTCTGGCATCCTGCACCAGAGGACTGAGGGAGTTTCACCAAAAAGCTTATAATGATCTAAGTGACTACACTGGCTCTGCTAATTTTGAAATGGGAAACTGATCCTCATTCAAAAAAAAAAAAAAAAAAAGACATTTGGGATCTTCAGATGTTGCAACTCTGTGTTGAGTTTGTTTGTATCCCCAGGGTCCAAAGTGAACGAAGGTCCTGTTCTACAGTAGCTCCTTGGAGACATGGTTCTACTCCAACTCATCACTGCAGACCAAATGAAAGCCCTCTTGCTGCATTTGGTTGATGGAACAGGAAGGTTTTGGTCTCCTTTTTGGAAAACGTAGGCATGCATAATTATAGAACTATCACCTCTTACTGAAAAAGAGGAGATACCTTCGCTTCCTGGTGTCAGTGAGACACTAAGGTCCTCTGGTCTGAGCACTGCAGGGCTTAGCTGTTATTGTCAGAGCTCTGCTGAAGAGAGGCTGATGGGCACAGAGGGATTCTTGCACTGGGAGAGAACTTCGGTGGGACTATTGTGAGCTTCTGCAACAAAAAAGGAATCTTCTGATTCAAGCTTTTCCTTAAATATACTCTAGAGGGAGTCAAATCTAAAAGTTTATTTATCTTTAACGTACTTCAATTGCAGTTCATTCTTTTAAAAGGTTCTGTTTGTTTCCTGTTTATTTATTTTAGGCTTGTCTATTAATACAGCAATTTTGGTTGAATGTTTGTACTTTTTCAGATCAGGTAGGTGCTAACAGTACTTAAGAGGCACTACTCAGAGTGATATGTCACTGTCATGGCAATAAACAGCCCTTGAAACCAGCAATCAGTTTTGCCTTTGAAGGAGGCAGGGCCCTAGGAGACAAAAGCAGAAAAGAAAGTGAAAGAGTTTTCATATTCAAAAGAAGTTGTGGTCAAATTTCTACTGTAATTCGTATGACTTCAGTGTCTGTTGACACCAGGTCTGTAACATGGGTAACTTCATAGTAGAAATGGATATCCCATCAATTGCGCACTAGTATCTTGGAGGAAGGCTGTGGCCATATTCTATTTAAAAAACAAGTCCACTTTTAACATTAAAATGTAGTTTGAATATGCAACCCTCCTTAGTTTACAGTGGTCACTGGACTGTATTTTATGGAATTAAACCTGTAACAAAGGGTGAGGGGAGGGAAGTCTGTGCCCCTTCTAAAATATTTTAGGTGACAGTGTCTCCTGGAGCAGATCTACCTCTCTTTAACCTCACTTTGCATACCTATCCAGTATAGCAGCAGGCAGGAAATTTTCTGCTTTTATTTAGCTTCCACCGTTACAGCTGCTAAATGTCTCCTGGCTTTCTGACAACAGCAGAAAACAAGCATTTGTCAGAAAACCATGAGTTTAATTTCTTCCCTTAGAGCAGAGAGCGAGCAATGCTCATGAGGTTCCCCTCTAGAGATTCCTCCACAATCGTTGAAGGAATTACGCCCACTGCCTCACAGAAAAGACTATCTGGTATCTGGAAATCCAGAAACTCCACAAATTCCCTGAGATCTAAACACTCAGCAGACATAATGAGTGGGAGGCTAGAGCTAGCAGTTGAATTTCAACCTGGTTTCACTCATCAATGAACACAACCTGGTGTAACTCGGCCAGCAGAGCCCTGCTTGAAAGAGCTCTGTGCTGTGAGGGGATCTGTATTTTTTCATGGGGGCAATAAGAAGGATGTGGGGGGTATAGTCATGGGGTTAAAATTGATCTGACCACATATCTGCATATGAACTTGTCTCCTCGACTGCTTTGCAGTCAGTGGAAAGACATAGGTATTTAATAACTGATTTATGTGTCTTGTGATAAATGTCTAAAAGAGCTGACCTGAATAGTGTATGCCCAAAGTTAGATGAAATAACTTCCCTTCTGTCTATATTGTGTATAGACAAAGGAATGTATAGAGGGGAGGTCAGGCAACTGAAACAGTATGAGAAAATAAAACCAAGCTCACTGACATTTCTGATTTCCAAAATCATTCTTGTTAGCTTTGTGTCACCCAGGCCTGAGGCATTTTGCATAAACCCCTGGAAAGCACCACTCCCTCCCTCATCTTGTGCCTGTGTCTCCTAGGGTGATGAGGAAGCTTGTCCTGTGGGAAATCCATGCTCAAGTCTCTCTTTGCTATTACATTTGCTATGGACTCCACAAAAAGAAATTGAAGGCACATCTTACCTAATGGCTTGCATCACATGGGCACAGGCTTTTCCAGCCCATCATCTGCAACTTATGCTCTTGTTCTTCCCAGCTTTCCAGGTCCAGGGTAGCATGTTGTCCTTGTTGCTCTCACTGTACAGCTCTCTGCTGAGCGGCCAAGCATCCCTGTCACTGCAGGCTGAAGGATGTCCCTTCCTCTGTGGCAGTCTCCCTCCTGGAAAAGTCCTAACTGATTTTGGAAAAAGGAAATAATTGATCAGAAATCACTGGTTACATCAGGGGAGAGCCACCTTGATGTGTGTTTCGAGAGAGGATGAACAAGGGTTTGACTTCCAGTTCTCCGTATCCTAGAAGGTGCCTTACCCTGCCTAATCCAACCAAACCAAATGCAATCCAATGCCATCCAATGGTTTATGTTTGTCTCTGGCTGAAAATACTTCAAACTTTCCTGCTAGCATCAATGAACACACCACGATTTTCATAAGAAACTTTACCTCCAGTGCATTCTCTTTTCTTACAAAGCTGATAGCTCAAAAAATTTGATTAATGTCCTCAGCAATATTTTTTCCTTTTGTTCTTTCTAATCATAGCATTGAGCCTCCCTTAGGAACAGAGTGGGCCACAGGACTGGTGGATAAACTATGGCTATGTTTTTCAAAGAAATCAGATGTATGAAGAGGAAACCAGGGTTAATATGAAACATTGCCCTACACCTCACATTGGTTCAAAGAACATATTTTTCTTCTCTGCCTCTTTCTTTTTCTCTTTCTCTCTCTTCCCTATTTTTAGTTTTCATTATTAAATGAGATGGATCAGTTTTTCCAAAGTTCACGAAGAGGAAGTGCAGATTCTGGTGTCACTGTTTATGTACAGAGATTGACTACTGCCCATCACATTAAAAAAATAGCATCACTAAAACATTTTAAAAGGATATTTTATTCAAATTAGATTACTGACTGCTGCCTTGGCCTCATCTATGCTTTCATAACTAAGTGGAATATTTCACACTTTTCATCTTTAAAGTCCTTTATAAGTGTTTCCTCATTAGTCTTCAAAGTGACCTCAAGAAATACCTTTTTTTTATCCTGTCCATGAAGAAAGTGGAGACAGAGAGGACCTGATGAAAATCTCATTTTTCTTGAGTTGCTCCCCAACAGAACTTCTGTTGTGATACTAATGGTGGGAAATCTGGTGTGGACAAGGCAGCAGCAGCCACCAACATGCAAACACTGCAATCTGCCCTGGGCCATGAATAGAAGATACTATTAACAGTGAATTAACAGTGATCAGTCACAGCAGTTTTGCAATTATTCCTACCTATTGGTGGAACTGCAGCAGTGGGAATGTTCTTTGGAATGAAACCAGTACAGACACAGCAAAAGATATTTGCCCACAACCATTATTAGGTATTGCAACACAATTCTTGTGTACTCGCATTAAATTCAGCTGGAATAATGAACTCTTAACTTAGGATGCACTGGAATTCATAGCTAGGTTTTGGAGAGGTGAAAATAGTAGTGCCAGTAATTCAGTTTAAATGCATTTTCCTGGTTGTTTTTTGTTTTGGTTTTTTTTGGTTTTTTTTGGTTTTTTTGGTTTTTTTTTTTCTCCCTCAAAGCAATTGCTGATCTTGAAAGCAGATACATCCAAGCCTGTCTTCCTCCTCTAGAGGAGTGTGTTGCAAGCACTCTTACATGGCAATGGGGTCTGCTTCCCACAGTGCCGTGGAGGGCTGAAATGGCAGGGAGTATGTGGAAAAAATCAGGGCTGTTGGGCAGTTTTTGAAGGACAGTGAGTAGCATTAGCTCCATGAGATTCTAATTAATGATAGAAATGCAATGCTGTCATCAGAAGTACTGTGGCCCAGATTTGTACTCTCAGGTGATCCAGACTGCAGAGCTGTCTGCCTCAAGACAAGAATTTCCACATATATATAAAACCGTATATAAAACCCTTTAGGGATAGATAATTAACTTTAAATTAATAAGCATTCCTCATCCAGATTATTTTTCAGTAACCATCAGTTCCCAACATTTTGCCTTCACCCAGTTTAGTTAAAGAGGGGAAGTCAAACTCATCCAAGCCTTATATAAATATTATTTCGTTTCTTAATACTAGCTCATTTTAATTCACTTAACAACTCTTCTTGACAACTAAAAAGGCATTTTAAAAGAGGTGGAACTACCTCACTAGTTGGGATTTATGCCAGCTATTAAAACCACAGAAAATGTTGTACTGGGGCAGATTATGTTGCATCTGCCCTCCTGGGGATTCTTGTTCCTGCCTCTGCAGTGCCTTTTCCAAATTACTGCCGAAGACAAACACTGCAATATTCACAGATTCAGGGTTGTTATGTCTCTGCTGCACCAAAAGCTCCCTGGTTCAACTAAACCACTTACACACAGAATCTTAAGAAAGTCCTGTCTCCTACTCAGGATTAAAGAGTAAATTCTCAGATTTTTTGTCCTGGCTTTCCTGGCTCATTACCAAAACCGCTGAGGAGATCTCCTGTCCTTTGCAAAATCTCACACAAGCAATATGTTCCCTGGCAGTCAGTGCCTGTGTGAAAGGGAGTGGCACAAAGACACAAACTAAACTCAACGTTCTTCAAGTTGAAGTCGAAGGAAAAACCTTAAAGAAACAGAAGGGGGGAAAAGGAGACTGAGCTCTTACAGATGCTGTTCTTACTTGTGGCATTAACTGTGTGTGGTGGATTTTGGTAGAACTGGGTCCAGAATGAGGATAAGACGGGTATCAGATAGAATTCTGCAATCTCACCTGGTGTTGGTCAGCATTAACATCTGCACAGTTTTGGTTAGTGGTGTGCAGTTTATGTGGCTGGCAGGGTAGCTGTGCCCTGGTTAGAGACACTGTGACAAGGGCTTGTCACCCAGGGATAATCTCATGAGAATAGGACTGTACTTGTCCCAGTGCCTGCTGGGATCCAGAAGCCAGGTGGATGATGTGCTTGAGGATGACCCTCAAACTGGGAAGCTCTGCTGGACCTGGGCTAGTCCTGCAGGGAGACCATTTGGAGAGCCTTGTGCTGAGCCAAGACACCAGATGATGCAGTGCTTCAGGCACAAGGTCACATGAAGGCAGATGCTTAGCTGATCCTGGCCCTGTGCTAAAGCTCTCATCTCTTCCCAGATGCCCAGGTACCTACGGGGTAAGTGTGTGCACAGGTGGCTCTATTTTGGGATTGCTGGCACTGCCTTACAGGGCCTGAGTTGCCTCTGTGTTCCACACACTCACTCATCTCTGCCACCCTGTGTTATCTGATTTTCTCTGAGGATCCCTTATCTCCTCATCCTCCACTCCAGACAACACAGGGTTAACCAAATTTGTTGGCGCCTGACTGAGCCTAAATCTTAGTCTTCTCCTACAAAAACAGGCTGCAGGGAAAGACTTTGGTAGAGATTGGTCTGATTATGAAAAAGAGATGTCTATCTGATGACTAAGAATAAAAGTGGCACCCTAAAATGAAAACCCCAGAAAAGACCAAGAAAACAGGAGAAATACATCCACTTAATGATGCCCCAGACTGTCTAGGTGGCAGCCTGCTGGGGCAAGCGCCCTGGATTAATGGAATAACCTCTCACCCCTGGAAACTAGTTTAAATCTTGCCTTAGGGTAATAAAGGAAAATTGCATCTGATGGTGTCAAATTAGTCCCTAGTGGACTTTTCTGCACATCACAAATTCACCACAAATTTCACATAGTTTGTCATGATTGGCAGAATCTTCTGGGGAGAAGTTTAGGATCAGAATAGCTCAGATTTTTAGGCTGGAAGTCAAGAGTCTTTTTGCAAATAGCTTTAACACTATCCGCCCTTCACTGTCAGAACAAAGACTCAGATTCACTCCCCTCCTGGAAGCAAGAGAAACAAATTGAGGAACTGCCATCTCATGACAGAATTAAACATTATTCTCTCTCCTGGCTCTAGAGCCAAGGTGGTTTGTCAGAGTCAGATCTAGCCTACCCCAGATCAACATCAGCATTTCAATTGTGAAGATATTTGGGGTTTCCACCAGTCTACAAGAGATAAAAATAATATAATCACATTCCGGGTTTAAAATAATCAAACCTTTCAAAGAAGGTGGACTTGGCACAAATAAACTGCAGATTCTCTTGAAATGTGACCATTTCACACCTACTACACTGTGTGAAATACCAGTTGGGAGGCTCCCGAAGTCTGCAAGTGTACTGCTTCAGGCACAGGCATATATCTGCATCTTACACTTGTTCTATATGCACAGAATTTGAGGACAAGCAACTCAAAAAGCCTATCATGTGCATTAGAATTTTGAACAAATTACCTTTAAAGAAATAAAGAGACCCTTTTTAAAGGCTTCAAAGATTTACAATGGCAGGAGAGCAAGCAGAAAAAATAATTCAAAACAGCAGCAGGAAGATGGGGTCTGAATTCATTCTCATGTCTGATGGGATGTCAGGTCTCTCTTCTCTTGATTCTGGTACCTGAGCAAAGCTACCTTTGATGGAGCTGCTGAGCAGTGAACTGGAGAATTTAGTAGAAATGAAAGTCCCTTCACTGAACAGTGTAGTTTGAGAAAAAAAGACCTTTTCTGTGGCTGCTATGAGAAGGAGACAGTGTGCTGGTCCACATGGTGTTGGAGTAATAACACTACCTACTGATGCAATCTGGTGTTAGCATACAGTGCTTTCAAAACATCACAGCCCCTGTGTGTGTTATTGCTGGATATCCTTACTGTCAGTCATAGCACCTGTCAGATGGCTGCTTTCCAGATTTATTGACTTTGCTCATATCCTGTGGAAAATCCTTAATAATGGTGTTGTATTGGATGTTAACATGTGCTTAATATCTTTGAACACAAAACTTAAGCACTTTGCAAGGATTAGCTGAAATAAGCCACAGTAACGTGTGAGTTTTCTTTTCAACAACAGGATGAAACACTACACAGGGTTTTATGAACAGTCTCACTTGGCAAAACAGATTTTAGAAACACTGAACTACCGTGCCCTGCTGGTCATTTTGGTTGAACTCCTTCAGGATGGAGATGGCAGTGCCCTGCTGAAAGCCTGGTGCTTCCCTGAGCCCATGATGGGGATGTGCATAGGCAGGAGGAAGGCTGCCAGTGAGCCTGCAAGTGGGAATGGGCTAGAAGCCATGAAGCCATTACTCTGGAAGTTAGGGTCATATCTGGGGGTGCTGGAGTATGAGGACAGCACCAAATCCCCCCCTGACCTGTTGTGTGTCCCACAGGAGGGCGGTTTCATGGGCACCTCTGACAGTGTGGCCAAATCAGGGAGCTCTGTTTTGGTGTGTTTTCTGACCATCCTTCTTCCCCAGCCTGCCAGGATGCCCTGTTGTGGTGAAAACCTCTCAGCACAGTGCCTGTACCTGCTACAGGAGGTGGTCACTGAATAATGCAAATGAAAAGTGTAGTGAAAAGCATAAAGTAGAACTTTTTTCCAATAGATGCATGTATAATGTAATTTTCGACATACCTAAGAAACATGCAAATAAAATAAACCTTAGAAGTTCTGTCTGAACAAAAGAATTCCAGTGTCCATTCCTACCTGTTCTCACCTTTGAATGACTAACATCACAATTTTGAATAAAGCTTTCCTTAGTGTAGTCTGTTGTATTGCAGATCTCTACCTAGCTCTCTAATATGAACAAATGCTCTAATATGAGCATTTATATCTGGTTTTGGTGGAAGCAAGTAGCTGGATCAAGCTTTGAATGAGGTGAGTTTTTGTAGCTCTAAGGGCCATCTACAAAGCTAAGTTAAGAAGTGCCTTAAGATGAAATACTCAGGCTCAAGTTGTAGAATCACAGAATTACAGAATAGCTTGGGTTGGAAAGGACCTTTAAAGGTTGTCTAGACAAACCCCTCTGCAATTAGCATGGACGCCCGCAACTAGATCGGTTTGTGCATCCCCATCCCTGGCTTTGGAGGTTTCCAGGAACGAGGCATCTACCACCTCTAAGAATCACAGAATCATTTAGGTTGGAAAAGACCTCCATTTCATCAAATCCAGTCTTCTCTGATCACCACCTTGTCAATGTGGCACTAAGAGCTATGTCCAGTCGTTTCTTGAACAACTCCAGGGATGGTGACTTTGCTACCTCCCTGGGCAGTACAATTCAATGTTTCACAACCATTTCTGTGAAGAAATTCTTCTTATTGTTCAACCTTAACTTTCTCCAGTGACTTCTGAGCAACCTGAACATCCCCTTCTCCTCTGGGCAACCTGTGCCAATGTTTCACCTCTCTTATCATAAAAAATGTCATCTTTATATCTTTTCTACCCATTTTTTAGTTTAAAACATTGCCCCATGTCCTATTGCAACAGGCCCTTCATCTTTATTATAAGTTGTTTTCAAATACTGAAAGGCTGGATTATTCTTTTCTCCAGGCTGAAAAATGCCAACTCTGTCAGCCTGGAGAGATGCTCCAGCCCTCTGATCATCTTTATGGCTCTCCTTTGGATCTTTTCTAAGAGGTTTTTCCTGTGCCGAGGGCTCCAAAGCTGGACAAAGTACTCCAGGGTGGGTCTCACCAGAACTGAGTGGAGAGGCTGAATCACCTCCCTTGACATGCTGGCCACGCTGCTTTGGATGCCCAGGATACAGTCGGCCTTTTTGTTCTTCAAGCTCACATTGCCAGGTCATTTACAAGTTTTTGTCCACCAGTATTCTGTGTCCAGCCTGTGTTTCTGTTCAGGATTGCTTCAATCCAGGACCAATCCAGGGATTGCTTCAGTGCAGGACCTGGAACTTGGCTTAGCTGAACCTCAAGGAGTTCCCAGGGCTTCCTTGGCCTTCTCCAGGTCCCTCTGGAGACATTCTGTCCTCCAGATGTGTCAATCACATCACGCAGCTTGATGTAGTCCAGCTTGGTGAGGGTGCACTCAATCCCATTGTCAAAGTCATTGATGAAGACATTAAGCAGTGCTGGTCCCAGTATGAGCCCCTGAGGGACACCATCTGCAACTGGACATTGGAGAAAAAAAGTTGGTTTGTACCTCAGCCTTCTCCTTGACAATTGTTACCAGTTTGTTAGTCTTGTCCATCATGGGGGTATGCTTTCTTTGGTCTTCATTTTCAGGTTAACATATCTGTAACAGCCCTTGTTATTCCTTGCATGCATTTCCAAGTTCAACCCCAGCTGCACCTGGGCCTCCCTGACCCACTCCCAGCAAAACCAAGCAGCATCTCTATACTGTATTTTTGCCACAAGGCGCACCAGATTTTAAGGCGCACCTTTTTTTTGCAATGTCGATCCATGTGCAACTTTCACAACTTTTATCATAAAATTGGGAGGGACAGACCTGAGGGACGTGTGTGTGCCTGCTCGCGTTCATTCGATTGTGAGCTTCATGTTTGTTGCTGTGCAATGTGAAACAGAAATTGTTTTGAGATCACTTCAATACTCAAGGTTCGTACATAAGGCGCACTGGATTATATGGTGCACCGCCGGTTTTTGATCAAATTTTAGGATTTTCAGTGCACCTTGTAGTCCGAAAAGTATGGTACTTATCCCAGGGTGCCTGTCCCTGATTCTCCTGCCTTCATATTTGCTTCTTTCCCTTTATTTTGGCCAGCAGGTCTCTACTCAGCCACGCCTTACCATTCTTGCCCAATTTCTTGTGCATGGGGATTAGGAGCTCTTGCACTCTTGCCCTGTAGTAGACACACACAAGGTTTCCTTTTTGTCTCAGTCTCTGTCTCTCACCCATAAGCTTTCAGTCTGCTGCTCTTCAGAGGCAGCTCTTCACACTCCATCTATTTCTGGATGTAGAGGGCAACCTGTTTGCCCCTCCTTCCTCTCCTGTCCTTCCTGAACAGCCTGTAGCTGTCAAAAGCCCCATTCCAGTCATGGGATTCATGCTACCAAGTTTCAGTCATGGCAATAAAGTCTTTGCTTTCTAAATGCACAGCGGCTTTCATCTTCTCTTTGTCCTAACTTGGTACTGGGAAGGTGAGGAAATAAAAGAGAGGACTAAGAGATGAAATATATTCAAATTGGTTTAAAAATAAGCCACTTTTTGGCTTAAAGTACAGTAATTTCACGA
>VRYO01002297.1:49165113-49175827 GCA_009812075.1 Sialia sialis
TCTCAGTTCCTGTTTTTTGTAAAAGCTAAAATAATCCCCAGAGTGCTCTGAATCAAAGCTTCTTATACCATTTGCCACTACTTAGGAGTAAAGTTAATCTGGAATTTGACTCCAGCTCAATTTCATCTTCCATATAAGCAAAACAGCAAATGATTCTCAGCATGTGCAGAGATGAATAGAGACATGTTCATTCCCTGTCACACATAACCTGCCCCAACATCTTCAACTAATACTTTCATCAAAAATTACTGATAGAGGGAAAGGTCACTGGATGTGATGCACAATGTGTAGCTGAGGACAACCCAAGATGATGTCATGGGCAAGATCTGACAGCAGAGGAAGGATACAGATCTACACCTTCATTAGTCATGGTTTCTGTACAAATCCGTGCAGAATTTTTTTCCTTAAAAAAAAAATACATCCCTTAACTATTTTAATCTAAACCAGCACTGTTAGCTAGTAAAAACAGTGAGGTCTCATCTTTTTGCTGTCTGCTCGCTAACAGCTTAAATTAGACTTAGTAAATTCTTTCTTCTGTGGATGTCTGGGACATAAATAACACCATATGTTCAGCAGCAGTTTAAATGAAATCTTGTCCTTACCTTGACAGTGACACTGCATTTTTGGAGCTGTGGCTGCAACCACAATGCAAACACTGAAGTATTCTGACTAATCTTTATAAAATATTATATTACTTTCTTGCTGCTTTTAAACTGCACTACAAATACAGCATCATATTTGTGAGGGGAAAACCCCATCATCTTGTAGCTTTGTGCTGCTGGTATATACAACTCAGAACATTTAAATGTCATGAGGAACAACCCACAGAGTGAAAAACTTGTTCCTAAGAACATATGAACCTCACTGGCCTCAGGAAATATTTGAAGAGTGAACACATATTTCATCAAGATTTTTGAAATCCCAGGGGTGAGGAAGGAATGAAAACATGACAGACTAATTTAAAATGGCAGGTATTGCACTTTTCCTGTTCAACACTGGAAATCAGATACCCAATATTAACAGAAGTAATTATTTTTATTGCTATTAAAGAGGGTAACACCTGCCATTTCCCAGATTTCTGAGAGAGGCTGAGTTTTCCCCTCTGCAAAGGTGATTATGTTGCCCTGGCTGGGGGCAAATGCCATTAATTTATAGAGTGATGTCTATTTTATCTTCCCAGAAGACTGTACCTATGAAAGTCTGTTCTGTGCAGAGAAAGAAACTCTCGCTGCTTGACCAGAAGTAAAGGCAGCAGCCTCTGAACCCAGCAGGGCCAGACATTTTGTTGGGGGAGGCAGCTGCCCTGATGCCTGTTTATCCTGAGGATGACCTTCCCTGCTGCAGCCTGGCTGCTGGAGGTGGTGGAGGTCAGGATGCTCAACACTGCACTGTGGGGTTCTGCTTCCCTCTTAGCTCTTCTTCTATCCCACAGCTTGACTTTGGGAAAGTCATTCACCTCTCATGTTTCCCTCTGCTCTTTGTGGGGGTTATTTAGATGGCAAGGGATAAACTCCTTTTCCTATTCAGGGCTGAACAATTTTTAAACCCATTTCCACAAATAAAAGTGAAAACAACTAAAAATTGATGACAGGCAGTTGAATTCCTCCTTTTTCTGAGTACCTTTCACTGCCCTCTTCAGCAGCTTGCCTGCTTATTGGACCCATTTTAATTCCAAAGTTCTGGAATGATGCTTTAAACATTTCATTCCTGCAACTGAAGTGTCATTTTCTATGCTATATATAACCACCTCTATTTTTTCTACCCACTCTGGTAAAGCAGCATTCATATATAGAGATAAGCTTTTTAACCTTCTGAATATATGCAAAAATGATTTGGGTAGTCTGACATAAAGCCTGATTCCAGGGAATTTTTGCAGTTGTTGCTGTTGTCACAGTGTCTCAGCACAGGCAGGTAGGCATACAGAATGGTGATGTGAAATTTTCTGCCAACCCTAAATGATGGGATTTTCAAAGATATTGCACATATTTTTCAGACTACTGCATGAAACATTCCCTTGAGAGCACAGAGGACTTGGATTTACTGCTGCTGGCACAGGGTATGTGTTGCACTCTAACTAGATGAGTTTTGCCTATAAATCACATGCAAGTTACGTACTTTTGCCTTCGCGGCAGAGGAATGGGAAGCCTGTCCCTGGTGATGCATGGTTGATGCTTTCTAGTAGTGTGTAGCTAAAAATCGCAAAGTTGGAACATTTTGCAGAGATGAGTTTGTTGCGCTGGCATTCAGTGCAGCAAAACACTGTCACCACTTCCGAATTTCTCAGAGATTTTCACAAGGTTGGTTTTTCTCAGGTTCAAGGGCGCATGAGTCATGTTACTGTCATCAGGGGTAAGAAAGCTTTGGTGACAGTCCTTCTCAAGACTGCTCCTTCATCTGGGCTTGTTGTGTGGTCGCTGATTTCCTCAGAGAGGCAGTAAACCAGTGAGGCTCTCACACAAGCAATGTTCCAAGCATATTCCTTCAGCTTTGAGGCCTTTATTGCTGCCAAACCCCACAAGAGGCGTGTTAAGTGGTATAATGGCACTGAGCATCACTGGGCACAGACACATTTTCAGCGGTTGTGGAGAAAATAATCTGCCTCAGTAAAAATGAATGTGTGCTGTAAAAACCCTGGGGGTAAGAAATACGATCTGCAAAGATACACCAGGCTAGTACAAGATTTCAGTGATCTTATTGGTGGCTGGTGCTGTGTCTAGAAGCTGATTAAATAGCCAGCCTCCCAAACTCCATGAGCAAATGACATTGGTGTCTCTTGCACGTGACTTTCTGCCTATATGAGGTCTGCACATATTGGAAGAAGAAAAAAGAGCTGAAGAAGAAATATGAGAGAAATTAACAGACAAGAAACTTTGCTGTGTGCACCAAAGTCCAGGTTCAGAGACGTGAGCCCAGCTTCAGCCCTTCTACCATCACCTATGGTTAACCCTCCCTAGTTTTCAGCAGCCAGGCAATAGTAAAAGGAATTAGAACTATGGACTGATAATTACCATTCATAAATAAGACAGTTCATACAGATTTGAGATTCAGTGCCAGATGTCTGGGCTGTCATTGGATGAGGTTTCTCCAGGAAGAGCTAGAGCATCACCACATTGGTATGGCACAGGACCCAAGCAAATGAATCTAGGAGAAGAGGCTCAGTGCAGTGCTGCACTCTGCTGCCTGTCTCATTTCTGGTGTTGTCACTCATGGTGCCATGAGGCACTGAGAGTGTGTTCTGAAGTACTGTAAGTACATAAGGGCTGTCTGTCCAGGGCAGAACTCTGGAGGAAATTGCCCTCATTGCTGCCAATGCAAAATCAGTGCAGGACTTTAAAATATCTTTACTATGGGATGCAGAGAGATTTGTTTCAACACCCAAATCTTTGAAGTTCTTGTCTTTCCACACTGTTCTGTCTTACGGAATGGGGATGCTAGAGGCTTGCAGGTAGCATCTGGCCTGTAGGTTTGATCTCTCGTTCTAGAAGAATGTAGACAAATTGAGCACAGCACATACAAAAATAATCCACTCCTTTTTTTAAGTAAAAGCATATCTGGACAGGAAGCATGGCTGGCTTTTCCCTCTCTTTCTCCAGTATGCCAAAGTCATTGCACTATGCTCCATAGTCCTGAACTAGAAAGGCACAAAACTGGAGAAGGGAGAGGAATTACCAAGAAGTTGATGAATAGGAAGGTAAAGATTGCAGATAAATGAAGTGGATGTTTCTGATCCACCAGCCTTTATCTGTACATCATTTATGTAGAATTTAAATTATCCAGCCATGGGTGCAGAAACTCCAGAGCAGACCCATGCATCACTAATCTAGCAGTAGTTATGAAGTCTTTGTGATGTGTAAGTCACTATGCTGCTTCCAAGACCACTCAGCCACTTTTCAATGTCATCCAGGCTAGTAAACCTTGACAAGCTAATTCTGATTCCCTGAAGGGACAAAAGGAAGGTCTCTGTTCTGCACTCCTGGCATATTGGGGACCAAAGGGTTTATTAATGACTTGAGAACTGCAGTAATTTGCGTGAGGTTAGCATTGACCTATACATTAGCTCCACCTTTAAGGCTCTTCCTACCAGATCAAGAGGTACCAGAAAAACATAATGCAAAATAGTGATTAACCTTACTAGTGAATAAACTCATTTTGCTTGCATCAATTTGTTGAGTTTATTTTGTTGGATTATTTCCCCATCAGTTAGGTTTATGTCACTCTGGCATTGTCCATGCTGTGATTGCTACCTTGAAAGGATAGCATTAACAAACTCCAAATAATGTGTTCATGTGTAAGAATAAGGGTTGCACACATTTTATCCGGATAAAATGTTCATATCTAGATGATCTGGGAGGACTGAGATCTGGTGTTGTCATTGTGGACCCACAGCCAGGCTCAGGAGGAGCTTGGAAGGGAGCAGAGGGGCAGGAACTGGCTCCAATTCCAGGCAGACATTGTGGTCAGTGTCTCAGTGCTTCTCACTATGTTGATGCTCTGCCTCATTTTGTAGGACTTTTACATTATCTAGGAAAATTCCAGCCCCACAATCATCCTGTGACACCCCTTGGGAAAAGAAAAATGACACCAAAGCATAATAAAAATAGCTGTTACTGTATTACATGGTAGTTCTCCCACAATTGAAACCCATTACCCAGATTTTGGATTCCTCATGGAACAGTAACAGTCCTCAATAGCAGAGAAAGAGTTATGTAGGTGGGAAGAAAACTCCAGAGATATAAAGCTATTTATATCAAAGAACACTTCCCTCATGAACAAAGGATTTTTGCTGCCCCCAAAATCCAGCCCAAAAAACTTCCAAAGCCTTTGATTGTTTTCTCTGCACATTCTGCTGTAGCATGTGTAAATTCTGCTTTATGATAGCCCTGGTCAGCCAGCAGGCACATGACTTTATAAGATGGGTGGCAAGAAGATCCAGTGCAAAATGTACAGGTAATAGAGCACTGGGGTGATGACAGCTCTGGATTTTCTTTCTGCTGGCTTAAAATTTATTTTACATATGTTTTGCTTTCTGCTTTAACTAGACTATGATTTCATTGATTTGATTGTTATCTTATGAACCCCATAGCACCTTATATAGCATATTATAATGAATCATCTCATTCCATCTGCCTACAGTGACACAGCCCTCCCATTGAGAAACAAACCACCAGGTCAACCTGGATTCCTACTGGTGATACTGATATGGGCCTTATTGACAAAGAGCAGAAGAGGATAAAACAGTGTGAGTAGAAAACAAGTTTTAGAATAAAAATAATGCATTTCCAACTGTCAGGCAATCATGTTTCAAAAGTGCCAGAGCTTATTTTAATATGTAGAATTTACTGTCGTGACTCAAATCCCAATTTTTGTCAAAGTTTCACAGCCATAGATCCATGTTCTGTGCCTTGCTTGAAAAAAGGTAAAATCAACTGAGATTAGATTTTCATATGATGCACATGATTGCAAGCTAATGACGTCTTGTGCTGAGTTTCAGAATTTTGTATTTAATACATAGTGCAGCTTTCGATTCTTATGTGATTTTAAACCAAATCTTTTTAGTCTCCAGAAAAAGTAAGTGTATGTCTTCCAGCCAAGCCTTTGCAACACAGAACTCTTGGTCTCATAAAATACCACTAACAGTGATACCATTAGATCCTTTCACCCACAAGGTGAGATTTGCTTTTATTCTGTAGATCTTCAGCAGTGGGTTTGAATTAGCCCACCATGGTTTGCTCATCTCACTATGCTACATTTCAGAATAGTTGTGTCTTTTATTTTCATGACCAATTAGTGTTAATGTCTGCAGGAAAGCTTGGATGACTGGAGCTAGCCCCCAGGGTACCATATCCCCTCTTCAGCTGGTTAAGGTCGTGAAGTGGACTCTTATTAACCTACTCCTCCTGAAACAAGGGCACACCAGGGAGTAATAACAAGGGGAAAGAGGTTGATATTTTGGCAGGTACCCCTGACCTATTTACTTTGGAATAGCCTTGGAATAAGTACCAAATTAGGAAAGGTAGGAATAAATTCTCCCTTTTATTCAGAACAGGCTGCGTTACTAAAATTGGTGGGAACAACGCACTCCTAGGAAACAGGATTTTTTCTGGAAGTCTCATAATTTCCTTTATTTGGCCAAAGTGAGCAAAGCTGATGTGAACAAGTGGCTTCAAGAAATTCAGCTTTTGTTGGAAAACCCCAGTTCACAGCTGTGAAGTGTGCAGCTGGCTTTCAGATAGCTCAAGTCAGGCCTTTGCCAAGGGGTTGGTGTGTGCCATGAGGCAGTGCCACCCTGGCAGAAGCAGGAATTCAAAGTTGCTTGAAGTTTGGCAGTGCTGTGATCGACAAATCTTGCCACGGGGGAGAGATGAACAATCAAGATAACCAGTGCAGAATATTCTGCCAAGGAGAAATCATTGTCAGCACTTGTCCATCAACAAAAGGGCTCTGTTCCCACCAACCTTTATATCCTGCCTCCTCCTTCTGTGATACACAAGGGAGACCACAGAGCTTCAGTTCCCCCATCCTCTCCCAGGCTGAAGTATCTGATCCACATTCACTCTTTCTCATTGCTGGCAGGCAACATGGCTTTGTGTTTCTGAAGCTGTAAGAAAGGGGTTGATTCAGCAATAAGCATAGGCTGTGCTGATTTGGCTTTTCTAGTGGCTGTCAGCCATGCGTATTACTCATGCCATACCTCCAGGATCATTTGAATCTGGTAGGAATCCAATCTGCTGCTGAAAGTGGAGCTCTCATGCTGTCCTGTGGGCTCAGTCTTTCACTGCCACAGCCCTCCCTAGTGCTGTTACTAGCACTTATGTGGGCCTGTGGTGAGCTGGATCAAAGAAGGCACCCCATGGCTAACTAAACTCCCTCACCCACTCCTTTGCCCATGGAACACTCCATACTGATATAAGAAAGTGCTACCTCAGAAGTGCTCAATTTGTCTCTGTGAAAGAGTTTGCTTCCCATAAATGTCTCAAAGGAGGATATTTAAAAGGCAGAAAGGAACTTCTTGCTCCCCAGAAGTTGTGATATTTGTATTATACTTGTTTTCAGATTATCACCAAGTGTCAAAAATGGAGTAAGATACATCAATTTCAAAACACTTGTGACTTCACAACACCTCTATGTACAGGCCAGGAAAGTTGCACCTGAGTGGTCCACACCGCATAATGCTGTGTCATGTAGTGTTTCAATGTTTCCTGCTCTTTGAGAAAACTACTCAAATATCAGGAAACCTGATTGAAAATATGTACAATAAAATTCCCAGGGCAGTCTGTGAAAAAGACAGTGTAGTTCAAATAACATTACACATTTCAAACTGCAAAAGACACTTTGAAACCATGTGTTGTGTAATGATCAGGGTGCTAAATCATGCGTCAAAGCTGAAGGATCTAGTTTCTCTGAAAAGTGCTAATATTTTTTGATGCTGAATAGAAGCTGAGTTTAAAAGAAATGATCAGAAAGCAGAAGTCAGTTTATGAGACCATTAGTGCTTCAGATGTGGTTTGTCTACTTAGCAGCAAACTCAGCCTGTAGCAAACATATTTTGGACATAAGAAACAAATCATCTTATCTGTGCCCAAACCTCACATAACCATTTGCCTTGACAGTAAAAGTAACCAATGATTAAATTCCTGCAGCAGTGAAGTTGGTAAAAAGTGATGTGTCAAAGAGAACTCACTGTTTAATGGCTGATGCCCTTCTGTTGGAAATGAAGGCTTACTGCTGCTTCCTGGCCAAATCTGAAATGCATTAGTCATTTCAGTAATTTGAACTTCGTCCAAGACTTCCTCAGAACTGTTCTTAATAATCTGTCTGTGCTATCTTGCTCTTGGAATTGACCCAGAATGTTCCTGCAAATCTGTTGCACCTAATATACCTTGTGTCCATAAGCCCAACCAGCATTTTGATCTGGTAGTTCACTAAGAACCTGTCTATACTATGATGAGCTGGACCAGTTGCTCACCATTTCCCTAAGGAGAAAGTTCATTTCCATTTTGGAAAATGAAAGCTGCTGAAACTCAGCTAGAGACAGAAAGGCAAGTAGAGCTGGAATGGCAATTAGCAGCATTGGGACAGAGGAAATGAAGCAGGTTTCAGTCAAGACAACCCCAAACTGGGATGCTTTGACCCTGAACGAATAAGAAGGAAAACCAAACTGGAGAGGCCAACAGAGAAAAGCCATCCACACAGCAATCTAGAGATCACTGTGGTGCCATTAAAAGCTCCAGATCACTTATTCAGGTGTAAAATTTCCCCTGAGCTATACTAAGATTTTCTACATAAAGCTTTAGTTGAGTGTAGGACCTCCATTTTCTCTGTTTCACTTTTGGTCCACAGCAAGTGGGACACATGGCAGCCTCTAAGTAGAGAAATCACATCATCAAATACACAAAAAGTAGTTTACAGTATCCAGTGGAGCACAATGAAGGCATTAGTGATAGAAATCCCACAATCCTTGCAAGCGAAATTGCGCTATAGGTATATTGATCTATAGGTTGTTGGGGTTTTTTAACTTACTTGAGATTTCAGAAGAAATTTAGGCTGAAAGCCCAGTGTGTACCTTCAGTTACTGGCTGACCCAAGATCACTTTAAGCCCCAAGCAGTTGTAAAGTGCACAGATCTCACACCAGCTTGTAATGAGCTGGGTTACTGCAATCTCACTTAGCATCCTGCTCCTATTAGCACAAATTTCAATGCCTGCTGGCACAGTGATGCTGGGCAATTTTTTTTTGTAGCAGATATTTCAAGGTGCTGTGTTGGAGAATGAGCTCCTAGTGTTTTTTGATAACACACATATTTCCTCAGTCTTCATTGTACTCTGTCACCAAAGCTTAAAAGAGGCACACAAACAGGTAGATATGCTCCTATCAAAGGCCTACTCTGAGTTCAGCACTTCTAGTGGCAATTCACACCTCACAGATGTCAGCACTGTAGACTAGTAATGAATTATTGCTCTATTGTGTCTTTTCTCTAATAACATCCAGTTCAAAAAACCACACAGAGGTCCTGAAATTTTGTGGGGATTTTGACTGTACCAATATGACAGCAATGACTTTCCTGCCACTACTGTCCTTTGCAACTGGTAGCATTAAACTTATAAACCACAAAGGATTGGCCATCTGAAGGTCAGTTTATAGGGATATGTTTAAAAAGCAACCACCCCTTTCTGGCTTGATAGGTTTTTTTCTGATTTGTGCACCCTTATCTGGGTTGGAGCATGGCCTTCATATAGCTGCTTAAAGCCTACCCCAGAAAGTATGGCAGTGCAGTCCTGGCACTCTGTTCCAATATTGACATTCGACATGAGAAATGCTGTAGTTATTAAAACCTGCTGTATCCACTTGTAATCCCTGTAACCTCCTTAACAAAGCCAAGCTGCCTTCTTCAGATGCCAGCTGCCCTATTGTACACCTCACGTCTCAAAATGTGCTCTGAGGCTCTGAAATGAAAGCTGGATTAATGTCAACAATTTGAACAGGTCTGTAGAGTCTGTGTCTTACCATCTGTTAGAAAAAAATCCAAGACAGAAATATGCAACATAACAAATAGGAAGGAAATGTTGCTAAGTTGGTGGGCTGAGAGCACTTCAGCATAGGCATCTGGAAAGGAATAGGGTCTTTCCCAACACATAATGAAAACAATTCAGTGCCACTTTATACTGCACCGTGAGCCACAGGATGTGTCCTTATGAGTCCTAGCACCTCATGTGAGGTGTGCACATCTGGTTGCAGTAATGAGAGGATGGCTTTCTGCAGTAGCTGTTCATATCCACACTCAGCTAACCCAGACACCAAGGGAACACTTGCACTAAATTCACTAGGGGTGGCCTGTCCTGATACACTCTGTGAAGACATGAGACTCTCAAGATTTACTCTCCACACTTGAAAAACTATCACATGACCTTTGTTTAAGCAATAGGACACACACAGTCCAAATCAGTGTTTAATATGAGGATCTGGGTTCAGGGACCAAAACAAAGTCAGTAGCCAAAAGTCAAGCTGAAGGTCAGGGGAAGGGCTAGCAACAACAGGCTTCAGTTGTCAGCCAGCCCAGGAGCAACTGCAAGTTCTGGCTGCTCTTTCCAGCCAGCAAACCAGGGTTACTTTAGCATGACCCAAAACGGTTGCTTATTCAGTCATTCCTGCCAGGCCTTACTGGCAGGGAGGTCTGGTCCAAACCTAGGACCCAGAAACATGCTCTCAGTTTTCATTTGAGAAAATAAACAGAGATAGTGTTTCAAACTGTGGGTGTTAAACGCCCATGAAGAACTTGCACAGCACAGGTCATCCTCCCTTCTCGGCTTGAAATATTCCACATGAAAATCTGTCAGACCATATCTAAGCAACAAACACATTTGTCCCACTGTGGGATCTATTTTGAGGCAATACTTAACCAAAGGAGGGCTCAGCCTGAGGAAAACATTTTTTCCCAATCACTAGTAACTTGCAGAAGCAATTTCCAAACATGCCTAATGTTGAACAAAATCTGCTATTAAAGTGAATGTCTAAATTCATGGGCATCGATGGAAGCCAGTTAAGAGCAGACAGAAAACACACTTTACAGTCTCTCCCACATAATTCCCTGTGCTGGAAACAGCATAGAAAGATTAATATCCAATGAAGTTAATATGAAGAAATGCAGAAAGTGATCATCCTTTCAGCTTCTTGCATTTTGTAATTCTCTTCTTGCAAACAGTAATCCTGTCAAATA
>VRYO01002297.1:49176939-49215066 GCA_009812075.1 Sialia sialis
TGCACAGCCCCCGTTCCCAGCCGTCCCACGGTCCCAGCGCCTCCCCGTGGCACAGGGGCCGGGCCGCACACTTGCAGCCCCCGTTCCGGGCAGTCTCATGCTCCCGGCGGCTCCCACTTGCCACTCTGCTTGGCCGGCTCTCACTTCCGGGTTGGCGTTTTGCTGGGATTTGTCCATAGATAAGCCGCACCTGAATATAAGCCGCACCACTGGGGTAGGCTGGATTCTTCAATGAAAAAGGTGCGGCTTATATTCATGAAACTACTGTAATTGGCTTAAACTGGAATAATTCCAGATTTGTATAAATATATCTGAGAACAGAACTTAGTACGTATCTTTCCTTTAATTAGGTAAGTAGCTCAGGAAGTCTTATTGAAGCTGAAATATCTATTTGTTGTGTGTGGCACAACTGATTTGTTAGGTTTGCACAAATTAAAGATGCCACTGAGGTTTGTCATGTACTAAACCCCAACCTTTAGTAAATACTTCAAAAATTTTTGCACTTCTCTTGTGACATTTTGACATGTTGACAGAATAAGCATCATGACATCTTATGATAATGCAATTTGTAGGAAATTAAAAGATAAATTTGTTTCAGTTCTAAATTAAATCTAGTAACATGAATTCTACATTTATTATAAAGGATAAGTACGTACTCTTTTTCTCCCCCCTAGCTTTATTCATTAGAGCAAGGATGGATTAATTTAGAACAGGTGATCCCAAGTTTTATATAAGGTTGTGCATGGATTTACTTGTAGCACTGGAAATGCCCAATAGAATGGAACTGCAAGCAACAACAGAAAATCCAGCTTTTTCAGAAAATGTGCAGTCAGAATATTTTCTCAGGACAATAACATTGCAATTCATTGTAAACAAATGAGCAAAAATTCTGGTGGCAAAGTTACGGATTCTTTGCTTCCTTTTCCTGCACTCATTACCTCACTGCACCTTGTCATCCTGCTCTAAAGCTCACGACTCTCTCAAGAAGGCCAGGGAATGCTGCTTCTGAGTACATACTATAAATCAAGCTATTCTGATGTTATCCCAATTAAAAAACCCTAAAAGTTAACAAGGAAAGAAAACCCCAAAATTTCCACAGACTTGTGGATGCTTTCACAAAATCACAGAATATTCCGAACTGAAATGGATCCCCAAAGAGCATTAACTCTTAAATGTGAACCCATTAACATTGTCATTATTAGCACCACGCTCCAAACAGCTGAGCTAATCTCAGGGTCTTTCTTCCATACACTTCTCTTTAAAGATGATGCTGGGAATTCTGTCTAATGTTCCTATTTACCCTTTCTCTTTAATTTAATTTACAGTAATTTCAAGATTATAAGCCGCATCTTTTTCATTGAAGAATCCAGCCTACCCCAGTAGTGTGGCTAATCATCAGGTGTGGCTTATCTATGGACAAATCCCAGTGAAATGCCAACCCAGAAGTGAGAGCAGGCCAGAAGGGCACCTGGGGCTGCCTTTAAAGGCTTCGCTGGTCTATGAAAACTGTTGCAACTTGAGCACCTGACACCAAATCCCACGCTGGTGCGATTCTGTTACTAATTTGTTACTTTGTTACACATGGATCATTAAAAAAAAAAAAAAAAAGGAAAAAAAAAAGTGCAGCTTATATTCAGGTGCGGCTTATATATGGACAAATCCCATGGTCTACTCGGCTACCAGGACGTGCGGCTTATAATCAGGTGTGGCTTATAGCTGTGAAATTACTGTAATTTAATTGTTTAATTTTTAGCTCTTTTCTTTCCTCCTCTTTTTGCCAGACCAGATCAAGAGGTTAAGCAGGCCCTCATACATATCCTGAGATTGAAACACAATCATGTGATAAGGACACAGTTTTTATTCATTGGGATTCCTGGTTCCTTTGCTGCAGAATATGACAAGTTTGTGGCGAAAAAGGGGATCTCAAGGCTGGGACAATCGCAGTAAAGGAAGCCAAGTGCTCTCCCAGACAATCTTCATTCCACCACAGCAAACTTTTCTGCACAGAGATTAGCAAAACTTTTCCATATTCATTGCAACAAAGATGGCACATTAGCTTGTGAGATATACATTCTTTGAGCCTTCTCATACGTATGGAGTCCAAATACTAACACACAGAAGAGTGAAATCTAAGCCTTTCATAAATATCTCTCCATATTTTGTCTGGGTTTTTGGGAAGTATAGTGAGATTTTACTTCCTAGAAGCTTTTTTCCATGTCTATAGTTTGGAAGTATTCAGAAAACCGCAGTCAAGTAGCCGACAAGTACACTATACATTTCCATTGTATTCTCTGCTGTTTGGCTACTAAACCCACCACAGAAAATGTAATTCTGTTTAGTAGTGTGACTCTAGTTATCTCCAATAAATCGGAGTCCATTCAGCACTGGCAGGGTTCACTTTCTTGTTTCAAAGATTTTCTATGCAATTTTCTAAGGTACTGAGGTATTCAGAGCAGTGGGGGGAAAAAAAATCTTACTTTTTCATTTAAGTATCAGTACGTTTTTCAGCATCCAAATATAAACATGGATATATTTCTCTTTAGTGTTAATGCAATTTAATTTATTAGTTCTACTTTCTTGACTTATTTGCATAAACTATAATTCTTTAGCTCTGCCTTCTTGCTGGAAATCAGTTTGTTATATGGCAAAAAGCTTCCCTGGCAGTTCTGCTTTCTGTTACTTCCAGACAACATTTTGGTTCTTTTCTTGCTGATCGTTCTGGTAAAAATTATTTCTTCTGTCACATGCAATTTTACTGTTAGTATCTCAAAAACTCCCTCTCAGGATATTCAGTCTGTAAGCTTTTGTGGGGAAGAGCTATTTGCTTCCATGATTTTTTTTTCTTTGCTCTTTTAAACACACACAACTATTTCTTATTCTTAGAATATGGGAAGAAGTGATGCCAAGGAATTTCCCCAGAGAAGGGAACTTATTCTTGTTTGGCCAGACTAGCAGCACACCCAAATTGGTATAAATCCATTCAAGAAAATAACTGACTTACTGATAATTTGTATGGTGATTATCAAATGCATTTTAGTTTTATTATTTTAAAACACAGGGAAGGTTGGTGAGTATGTATCATTTTGATCAGGTCATATATCTCATGTTAAATACCTAAGGAAGAGGGATCCAGGAATAAATTTAGATGCATCAAAATCCCATAGTCTTCCAGTTGTTTATCTTGGGAAATATAGGTGAAGGCTGGTTACCACAGAAGATTCTTTTCTGCACAACACAGTTTCTTCCGCCTCAAATAGAAAGATACATGCTTTGCTTTATGGTTGGTAGAGTCAACCATTTTCTAAAGGTTTTCAGGAGGCCTGAATGCCTGAAAAAACCCAGACAAAAATGATAATTTATATAAAGTGGAAAACTAAGGGGAAATAACTCTTAGCACTTTGTTAGAAAGATTATTAATAAAATTCACGTAATCTGTTGTTCATATGGCTTTGCGAATGTTTTTACTCAAACCCGTTTTTTTTCCTCACTATTTCACTTATAAGATGACAAAAATGGCACACTAAATTGACATTTTCAGGGCAGAACTAGGATTTTCTGAAGTTAGTTTTGCTCTTTTCAGATCTTGTTCTCCAGTTCTGTCAATAAAGAAAGAAACCTCAACAGACTTGAACACAACTTTACAATCTGTCTGTTGTGGGCTGTGCCAGCATGCTGACTTTTATGCTTCTCTTAAGGAGCATAGATTCACTAAAAGCAATTATAACCACATGGGAACATTCAAGGCAAGCAAAGAAGAGAATGAATTAAAAATGAAAGAACATGGAAAAGTGTCTTGCACAAAAAATCAATGGCATAAGCAACTTGTGTTTTGTAGAAATGAAACTGTGCAGATATCAACCACATCAGATAGTGATGAAAGGACAGCAAGTGACATTGCCATGCAGATGATGTGGAAAAGAGTCCAGCCAAATTATGTTTTCTGGATGAAACCAGCAGCAAACACAATCATGCTGTGCTGTGCTGTGGTGTGACAACCTGTCACCCTTGTTGCACACTTATTTTTTGTTCTTTTTAATTGCAAACTAGGATGACTCAGCACACCCAACCTTTTTCATCTGCTTTAGGCATTTGGTACGTCTTGGGAGCCAAGTTTGACTATCTGCCCAAGACTACCCAGATATCACTGGTGAAAATGGAAATCTGGACACAGATGAGGAAATGCAGTGAGGAAAGTGTGGGGATAGGCTTTTCCTTCCTTTTGAAACCAACGATGGTCCATGCAATATCTGGGTCTTTCCAGAAGTGGATGGAATTGAACATTCCATTATCAGAGAATTGACTGGAAATACTCCAGTGTCTGCTGCAGTTGTGAGAAGGCTATGTATCTTAAGAAAAATCAGAAAGTCCAGAAAGCCCAAGTAACTCGTGGTCTAAGAGATTCTGGGATCCACAGGTTGGACATTGCTTTGCCTTCTTCACTCAAAGGTGAGAAAATGCCTATGTGAACCAGGTCTATGCAAAGCAGTGTCTTTAGCCATTCCCTCTCATGACTGCTGGAAGTGGTAACAGTCCTCGTTGTCCTCTCCAGAGAATGTGTGGTGTGTGACGGCATTCAAGAAGTGCGAGCATCATTGAATATTCTCCTGCCCCAAGAAGGTTCTCATTCTCCTTTCCATCATCAAAGAAAGAGGTCTAAATGTCACAGGTGCACTCACAGTAGTTCCTTCTTAATCTGCTCTTGAATATATACAGTAATTTCATGATTCTAAGCTGCACCTTTTTCATTGAAGAATCCAGCCTACCCCAGTAGTGCGGCTTATGTTCAGGTGCGGCTTATTTATGAACAAATCCCAGCGAAATACCAATCCGGAAGTGAGAGCTGGCCGGGGAGGGCACCTAGGGCTGCGTTTAAAGTCTTCGCTGGTCTATGAAAACTGTTGCAACTTGAGCACCTGACACCAAACCCCGCTCTGGTGCAATTCTGTTACTAACTCGTTACTTTGTTACACATGGATCTTCGCTTTTAAAAAAAAAAAGTGCGGCTTATATTCAGGTGTGGCTTATATATGGACAGATCCTGTGGTCTACCCAGCTACTAGAAGGTGCGGCTTATAATCAGGTGCAGCTTATAATTGTGAAATTACAGTAATTACAAAACTGGAAAACTGTTGCCAGCTAAATTATACATTCACCTCATTAGTTCTCCCCCTCCCCCCCCAAAAAACCCCCAACAAATCAAACAAACAAACAAAAAAGAATTGTAGGTGCACAAGAGAATGGTGTCATCTTTTTTTCTTTCAGGTAGGGAAAGAAATGAGACCCAGAAGGATACCTGTGCCACAGTCATGCTGAGAAGGGAGTTTAGCATGGAGATGGAACATTTATTCTCCCATTTTCTACATTTCAGAGTAGCAATGGATACATTAGTCTGGAATGAATTGGCTTTTCCCAATTCCCTGCAGATCTCCCTTATTCTCTTTGTAGCTGTAGACTAGTGGATCAGACCAGTAGAGCCTGTGAGCTTCACTTCAGGCTGTCAGTTGTGAGTAGCAGCAGGAAATATCAACATCAAAGCCCTGACAGGCAGCATACAGACCAAATAGACTTGAGGACCCAATCTTTGGTTTCATTAAGGTTTACTTACCCATCTGTAAGATAATGAGTCTTTAAGTCTCAGGCTGATCAGTGGAAATATCTATTGCGAAAGGCAGTAAGAAGCAGAAAAGAAGACTTAGGGAAATACATTTGTACAGATCTCTTTTGAAATGGAAACGTTCTTGCAGTACTAGGAAGGCAACAACAGCTTTTATGGCAGCTGGAAATTCCTCAAATAAGACTTTCAAAATTAGTAAAAAGTTCTCCTGAGACTCTACACATAAAGGCCTAGCTCCTGGAATTCAGTGGGAGTTTTATCATCAGTATTAGTGGACACTGTATTTTAATGCACAAGTATGAAGTCATAGAAAGAGCTATGGAAAGAGCTGCTTAATGTTCAGACCAGACGTAAAACTATGGGGATTTTCCCCTTTGCTCCAACCTTAACAATCAGGATGCATAAGGAAGAGGAAAACCAAAATATTTTCCAGTTGGGAGGAGGATTATCACAGCTATTTTCTCTATTTCCAATATTCCCGGCTAGCTAATTAGAAATAGGAATATGCTGTGCTATGAATAAGCATGCAGAGAGCGGCCCTCTCCCCGTTGGCTCGATTCCAAGATTTATTCCTGAGGGAACGCAGGGGAAAAGAGAGAGAGGGCACACGCGGTTTCCAGTTTTATAGGTTTCCCAGGGGGCAGTGGGGGGAGTCGAGGGTCTGTCTTCCTGTTGGTCAGGTCTCGGACCGGAAGGCAGCATGTTGGGTTCATGGGAATGCAGCAGAGGATGATGATGCCCACTCATAAAATACTATTTGAAAACTTAGCAGATTTGATCTATATAATTTAAACTGATATCAAAGTCAGTCAAGTTTCCGATAAGGGGGGATGAGTTAGAGAGGGAGTGGGCATGAAAGTCAGGATATTTTTATTCATATCTTGGCAACTTTATGGAGCAAGACAGGAGATCTTGTGAAGAGAGTTGAGCAGGTAAGGTTAAAGAAGGTGGAGCAAAGTGACAGATATATAGAGCTATTAAAGTAGCAGACCACCTACAGAGATACTTTCAGAAGTGTCATGGGTCCTCACACCTTTTTATCATGAGCAGGTCTGTCAATCTGTGAGTGCACTGTGACTGTCTGCTGTGTAGTGCCTCTGAAAGTCAGTTCAGAAAACACTGAAGAAAATGCCTGTAAATAATGAGCTTCTTTCCTTTTATACCTATTGAGAGTTCACTGGTAGGAAGCTTGAAGAAACGTTTTTCTGTTTGTCTAACTTCTACTTCGTTATTTCTAGTAACTTGGTATAGTCTTCTCAACGCCTGGTGATATATCACAAAATCTTCCTAAGGTGGTGAAGCATAAGACAGAAGGAAGATGGATGGTGAGAAGGGTGCCCTCAGAGGTGGGTGCAAGCAAAGGAGTGGCAGCAGCTCCGACAGGGCTCTATGGCTGCATTACAATGCAGGTGGGATGCTTGTACTCTCTGGTGTAATTTCTCCCACATTCAGGGATTGGTTCATCCCAGCAGTCTGCAAGCAAGCTCAGTCTTAGTTCCAGTCAGCTGATATAGGCAAAGCTGGGCAACTGCAGCACATCAGCACATCACTTTCTTGCTTGCTCTTTGTGATGCTGAAGGACATGAAGGAGGGCTTGAGCAACAGCAGAACCAGACTGCATTAGTACTGTCAGTCCTACTCTGTCCTCATATCACATCCTTCTTGCTTCCAGCTTTTAAACCTAGTTGTTTTTCATTAGCTCTGGGAGTTAGCATGCAAGGTGTGTGTGGCATCCACAAGATGGATATGTACATGAGGAAGAAATCCCTAGCTTCTCTTTTCTGCCAACACATTAAATAAAAAAAACCCAAACCAATGAACAAAATAGACATTTTTTTGGGGGTGGTTAACAGATCTACTTTAAAATTCTACTTCAGGAAGACATGATAAGCACCTTCAAGGAGCCTCTTCCTCTAACTGTCTGAAAGAAGAGTTGGGTGATCAGCTCAGATGTACTTCTACACTGCTGACACATACATGAAGTAAGAGGAAGCTCAGCTAGGTGCGTATTAAGACATCTGTATACCCAGATGACATTTTTGTTTGGAGGTGCTGAAATCAAGTCTTAAAAACCTGAAGTGAGCTAAAAGCTAGAAATTTATTTATTTGTCCAGACATTCCAATGTGAAAATTGCACATTTCAAGATTGCAGTGAAGAAATTCATTAATATTTTTACTGTATTTTAGTTTTTCTAAGACAAATTCTGTAGCTTTATCCCTATAGGTCTACATCCTATATCTGCAGATCAAGACCTAAGGATCTGGTGATCTGGAAATCTGTAAAATCTTAGTAAGGTCTAGAAGATACAAATTTGTCTTGCCCATCAAATCCTGGAATTAAACTCATCTTTCAATCTGTGTTTCATCCACTGGCATATAGGTGGGGTATATTGTGCAAAATATAGAAGAAAATACAGGTCTAGGTAGAGATGAAAAGTGCCTGGTAAGAATGCTTTGCCTTGGAGAAAGAAAGTATTCATAAACATATCACTTGGTCTTCACAGTGGATATGTGCATTTAGCATATGCTTATCTAAGGGCCTGAACTACTAGTGTCAATAACTTCCCAGTTTTCCTCTCTTCTTAGGAACAGTTGTGTTCTGTAGTTTTTATAGTTTAATGTGTACTTGTTGGAGAGGCTGATCACATTCTCCAAAACTTCCTGCATATGAAAAAATGGCACAGCACTTAATGTAAAATACTTTAAAAGAACTGCATAGAAAATCACACGTGATCTCGCCCCTTCCCAATTAAAAACCTACCTTTAAGAAATGTGGCAATAAGCAGAGGCACATGGGCTGTTAGGCAGTCTGCCTGAAAATCCCTGCAGCCAATGAATAATGATTACACTACGGATCATCTGCTATCCAGAAATAGACTGGACCGTGTCCTAAACCTGCTATAGTGTCTTTGGACACAACATGGTGGAGGTAAAGGCATATTTTCTTCTGGTCACAGTGAGGAGCCAGATTTTCATTTAAATTAAAGATGTGATCAAACGAGGTCCAGTAATGCATAATATTAGTAAAATATTAACATATAAAAATGATTTTGTTTCAGATTTTTCTATATGAAAGATAAATTTTTTGTTATTAAACTAGAACAGTTCTAAAAGAAAACCATTTTCCAGAGGCCTTCTATAAAAATTCAACATTGATTGAGATTAATGGCTGACATCCCAAAACAAAAGGTTCAGGCAAGTGAATAAACATGGAGAGGTGTCAGGATAGGTCAAGTCATTGCAAACACTCTTTCTCCACCACAACAGGAAAAGTATTTTCACTTTCATCAGGGATTTAGCTGATAAATCAAAAGCCAAGCTTCCTCTCTTTACTGGCAGAGACATCCAGAGAAAGTGCTGAAGGGTCATGAGAAACAAAAATGCCTGCAGAAGGCTGACTGGAAAGACCAAGGCATAAAGAGCTGGGACAATTATAAATTGGAGAGAATTAAGAAAATAACTGTTTTCCTGCTTTTTGTTTGTTTGTTTGCATATTTTGAAGCCATGGTGCTTGTGACTTGAGTCTCAGCCACAGAGATTTTCTTTCTCTACTGAGCTAGGGAAATAAAAAAGGATTCATAATTCTTAGAACTTCAAAAAGAATATGATATGGTCGACTGAACAAAATTTGGGAATATTACCTATGGACAGCTAATTCCAATCTTTGCCTGGGTTTTGACAACCAAGTAGAATTTAAGAAGCAAAAAATTTCCACATTAGGAACTTGTCAGAGAGCAGCATTAATAGAAATGCCACCCCAAGTTTCCCACATGCAAAGAGGGTCAATTAAAAAACTTGTGTATATAGGATGTAAAGCTGAACATAACAAATGTAAAAATAAATTACTAAACTTGAAAAAAGTTTCAGAAATTTTGGAGTTGGTAGAGTCAGCTTTACTCAGAAACCCAAAAGAGAAAAAAATAAATATGTATTCTGAATAAGGCTTCATTTTTGTTTGCTTCCCAATGCCTTAGGAAGTGTGTTAATTTTAGTCAGGTTATCACAACTTGAAAATATGTAAGAAGGTGAAAAGGAACTCTGTTGTGATAATGATTCAGATGTGAATCTGCAATTGGTTATGCATTAGCTGTATGTTTTTCACTGACAACATGAAGATCAGAATATGTAAAATTATGCATCGCTGTAGACATTGGCTGCATCAAAGTCACAAAGCAAGCAGATAGCTCTGGAATCATGGATCCAAACTTCACCAGGTTAGTTTATACCATATTAGCTTCTTTGTGATTTTTAAAAACAACAAAAAAAAGTTCACCTGATCTTTCAGGGTTGGGCATGTAGCCCTCAAGAAGTTAATGAAGTTTTCTAAGTAAATAAAGAGAGTTACATATTTATTAATTTGTTACAAATGTTGAAGAAGTTGAAATGATAGTCCTAACTTCATGCAATGCATTACATTAAATTTATCCTCTGACATACAAGCTAAGGCTGAAGTAAAAAAGCGTGTGAAATGGTAGAACTGCTTGTAGCTTTCTGTTTCTTTTCCTTATGAGGAAGCATCCTTATTGGAATTGTTTTCTCTTGGCATCATTCTCTTATTATGTATCAATCTTGGTTTAGGCATTTTGATACTATTGTCTCACACCAAACTAAACATTACTTGGCAACAGGCAAGGGCAAACAGATAGGCTTACAATTTGTTTTTATAATTAGCTACTGTGTCACTGTGAAAGCTAGGATGCATGTCCAAGGTATATGATCATGAAGTGCCACGCAGGGCTACCTGCTAGGCTCATTCTCAGCATTAACCACCCCGAACAAACGGGCACATAGCAGTGTGGAATCTTGGGCTTGGCAAGGGCAATTTCAGTGATTAAAATGTCTCATTGCTGAAGCTACTTCTAGACATTTAAGGGGAAATGCACCATGGCAGGACCCCACAGAAAGCTAGAATCATGCCACCTATTTCAGATTGTCGGCAATGCTGCTTAAGTTACGGGCAGAGACTTTCTAAATTTCTTTTTCTGTCAGTGGAGAGAGAAAAGTTCACTGCCATAAGCAGATGTCTAAAGTTAGGGGGGATGAGTGAAAGCACAACTGTTTCCAGGCATAGGCAAAGTGGCATGTATTGCCTTCACATCTTTCCACATACATTTCCATAGAAGGGTAGCTCACATAAGGTGTAATTGAGCTTGTACTGCTATAATTCAGATCTTCTGCCCTCTCTTCCCACCCACAATGAATAGATGCTATCCATGACACAAAATTTCAAAATTTATGGGTAACATGAAGACCATCTCCTTAAAGCACTTCCTTTTGTAGACTGAAAATTATACTAGAGTGGTCTTCATGCATAGTAAAAGGAATTGTCTGGGCCAAGAGGAGACATAACAGTGCTGGGAACAGATATGATGGGAGCATGGTCTTTAGTACAGCTGCTACTCTGGGAAACACCACTCAGGGTTCTGGTACAAGAGGAACTTTAAGATCTTAGGTCCCCACCAGCCCACCCAGGAAATTCACTATTAAATAATACATCTGCTTAAGCTGTGTGAAGCTACACTGCAGTTTTAAAATATGTTTCTCAATGATAAACACAATCTGTTTGATAGGGTAATGTGCTGTGGTGGGGCTATTTGACTCTGTTTATTTCTTATGCCTTGCAAGAGCTTAGGGAGTAATGAAAACACATTTAGACATATATGAATAGATGAGTTTGTACATACATATTATGCAAAGACTGTATTCTGGATTTGATAATTTCTGTGGGTGGAATTTCTGTTCTCATTTGACAGAGGTTTTGTATTAAGCTGTGTGATTGATACAACAGGACACGTAAGAAAACCAGAACCACGTTGTTCTACTTCACCACTAGAAAAATTAGTTTTGTATTTTGTATTTTGAATCACTCGTGACCAAATGATTATGTAGATATTTTACTCTGAAGACATTCTTCAAAATGTTGAAATACTGTTCTTTGCCAGGGTTTTGTTTATATTTATGCTTTTGTTCTTTACCATGAATGCATCCGGTCAATATTTTCCTGATGGAAAAACTGCTCTGGGTAATATGTGCATTTGTTTTCTTGAAAATGCAATGAATTTGAGACACTTTCAGTAAAACAAAGAAGTGTTCTGCAAATTCTCTTGATTCTTGACAGCTCTGCCCCAAGGACAGGACTGTTGGGTTCCCAACCTTGGGCAATTGTTTTTGTCTGAGAACAGTGAACCATCAGAAACTCCTGTTAGTGCTCAGGAAATGTGTTGATTTCTATAAAAAAGCTGCAGGATAGAGAAAGACTTGGGCTTAAGATTTGAGCTTAACCATTATTTGGCCCAGTATTCATCACACACTAAAGGAAATCTTGTGCCATTCCCGTCATCTTGTTTTTCTACAAAGCAGTAAAACTGTTTCTTTATAGACTCTATCCACAAATAATTTTTTAATGACTCTAGACTAATGGCTTAAAGTTTCAGATCATTCACTCTGTCATTTTGATTCACAGCATGACGGAGGTAAGAGGTAAGGTGTTTAAATGCTTCAGTGATAACAAGAGGGTTGCAGAGAATCTAGACCTATTTCACTGGGCTCAACAGAAAGCAGAACATTTTCCTGGAGCCTAGAAAAGGACTATACACACTGCACTATTGTGTGTCAAAACAGACATGTCTGTGTTGCAAGCTGATTCAGGTTACTCGGCTATTTCTCTAACCAAACACTTGTAACTCCCTATCTTTTATTTCTCTGATCGAAAGCAGCCATAACTTGCAAGCATGGATTTATCACAGAGGTGAGAGGAGACAGTTTTAGTTCTCTGAGCCATCAATCTGGGCAATACGTGCCCCTGTATTGCATCAAGCAGCTGTAGGCACACAGTTATGCAGTCTCTCCATTCAGATCAGGACTTCAGCTACCCCTGTCTGGAAAGAATTTCCTCTCCAGGACCCTCATCTCAGCTGACTATATGGGTAAGATTTGAGCAATAAAATGAAGACAACTTCCAGCTAGTTTCTATATACTATTGTGCCTCCTTGAAGAAGGGATTTGGTCAATCTGAAAAAGTGTCATGAAAAAAAAGTCACAGTAAACATTTTTATTTTCTTCCTAGATGGCTGTAAAGGGAAGCAAAAATGGGCAGCTCAGGGACTGATACATGCTGTGCCAAATGACTAGAGTTTTATGACCCTAAGGAACTTGGAATATTTATGACTGCTCATACTGGCCTGAAAATCAGGTTACTGTTATTGCGAAGTGAATTGGTTGAATTTTTAAAATTGAAAATTTGGCCTCAAAAATGCAGCGGCCAACTGCTGTAACGAAATACACATCTTCCAAAGCAAGCATTGTCCCTATTCTTAGAGTATAGAATCACCACAGGCAGGCATCATCATGTCTATGCTTAATGTGTGCTAGAGGGGAAAATGACAAAATTCCAATTTAAGCTTGAAGAACTAAGGATATTGGCAGACATGCTTTTATTCATCTATCTAGAATATTTGTCAGTTTGCTGCCCTGTCAATTTGTTAAAACAAGCCCACCAGATCTTATTGCCACATCCCTCACTAGAATGATATGAGTATTAAACAGATATACAGTTCAGAATATATTTTGAAAGCAGACTTTGCAATTCCTGGTATAAATTTATTGTCTGGTGTTCTTTTTTACTTCATTAACTTCACCATATTCATGAAAAATGGGAAAAGGTCACAGAAAAGTGGCGAAATAGATGGAGCTTTTACAAAATAAGATGCTGCCTTATACCTCTATTTGAATAGAACTGGCCCATCATGCCAGCTTGGCAACCTTGGGTATTCCAAAATGTCTAGACTTTCTTATTAAAGATATTCAATTTTCTGTCTTTTGCCAAGATTAATAAAAACATCAAAACTTGCATAAAATAGCAAATGGATGCAGTAGAGGGGGAAAACTACAAACAAACTCTCTACCCAAACCCCAACAATTTGCATCAGTGCCGAGCAAAATAATTGAAATTCTTAAAAACAGATGTTACTTCAAATTCGCAGGCACAGATCAATGTTTCAAAGAGTAAAGAAGTTTATCATTTAAAGATTGTGTTGGAATTCAGGAGCCAAGCAACTACAAGCAGAAGAGATGCTATACTAGGATTTGGTGAGGCTATACGCCTGGACTCATAGATGGTAACTGCTATGTACCCATTAAATGTTCTTTAAAAAGTTGCAGCCTGTAGAGGACATTCAGAGTAATTTTCTGTGGTCATAGGCAAACAGCACAACTAGTTTGCTGGCATTTCAGATTTTCTGCATCTTGTTTTAAATTCTTTAGATGCACTGTACTATATAAAAATGTGATAGTTTGCATATAGGGAGTTGTGGCTTTGTTCAGATCTGTGGTTTTTGCATCCTGGAAGTCTTGTTTTGAGACCAAATCTGGTCATTCCAAATTGATTACACAAAAGCTATAGAGTAGGTTATAATTTCCATGGTGTGTGTAATATGTGGTGTAGCTGATTGGGCACTCAGAAATTGTGGTAGACCCTCCAGCTTGCTAACTTCCTAACTCAGCAGATCACAAGCTTTTATATACATATATGTCCCGTAACAAGGATGGTGATGTTATTACTGTAGGTCAAATTAGATATCCTTTAATGTTGCTTTCACTCAAAAATCTTGGAGATGCATTTCATCTGGATTTGGTTCTTTTCCAGATTTGTTAAAAAGGAAATAATTATTCCGTATCTCCACCACAATTTAAAAAATAACACTAAATACTTGCAGGACATTGCAGACTAAAGGGAATTAAAATAAAACCTCATCAGGAAAAGGAAACTTACACCAAGCTACAAAAAACCAAAACCAAAACCCTACATGAGTAATTGGATCCCAAAATGTAATGAAGTGTTGGCTGAAAGTTGTGCTACATACCAAATACTCCCTTTAACAAGATGAAATCTGAAAACAGTGGAAACAGAGATCAGAGTTTCAGCTCAGAAATGATAGTGTAAGAACAAAGAGCTGTATTTGAAACAGGCTTCCCATTCAAATATGTTTTTAAGTTGAACATATTTTTGAAGATACCTATTTTTTGTGAGCCACCAGCATCAGAATGGGATAAAAGCCTTAAATAAAATCTACCAAGGGCTTAAGAGAACTGGCATGCCACATTAGTACCTTTTTCTCCTGAGACAGTATTGGCACTTGGTAGAAATTAAGAGGAGAAAGAGGAGCTAGAAAATATTATTTATACTCTGATAATAAATTTGAGTTAGACAAATTTTGGTAGAAATATAGTGTCTCACAAAAATAAAATAAAATAATAGATGAGTTTATTTGTAGTTATTGGCTCTATTCATAATAGAGACTCAGTTTGTCATAACTCAGAAAAGAGTCAAAGGTGGGTTGCTGCATGAATACACCTGAAAGAGATTTTTCTCTCTCTGGAGTTTCCCATGTTGTGTAGGACAAGGATGGATTAAGCAGAAAGTGAAGCTGGGCAAGATTCCTGCAGTTCAGGCCTCCCAAGGTATCAGCAGAAAAGCCACCAAGAGCTTAACACAACACAAATGTTACTTGACTAACCCTGACACAAGAGTGGATGCTGGAAGAAAAGCAAGGTTTTAAGTCTCAGCTCTGTAAGTGAGGAGCAGTTGCAGGAATGAAGGAGAAGGAGGACTGTCCTGGGCATTCTGCTCAGGAATCACTTCCACACCTATGTTCCAGTGTCCAAAGTAGCACACCAGTACCATGGGGCTCCACTGTCCTCTCTGTAAACAGGAATTTCAATATCCTATGTCACTGCCTGGAGACAGAAACCGACACAAACTTAGGGAGAAATACCTGCTTTAGGTCCAGGTTTGCTTTACAAGGTCCTAAAATTCACTGAGGTCTGAAACTTCACTGTATTAACAGGCTGTTATTTAAAGCTTGAGCTGCATTTTTAAAAACTGAGGCAAACACCAAGTCAGAAGAATTTGAGTTTCTCCTCATTGTCTATTCTTGTCACAAGCTAGTGATATTCGATTCTTTGATTCTGTGTAGTTGCCACCATCGCAGGAAGAGGAATCTTGCCATGCCCTTTGCTAAAGTGTGGCACATTAAAATGTTCCCCCTGAGGTGATCAGATGTTCTCTGAATTTTACTGGCTGGCTATGTAGTAGCAATGCTTCTTTTCAACAAAGAATAAAACCAAGTGAACTTCTTCCTACAGGAGAGGGCAGATGTATAGGCACTGTCAGACATCCAGGGCTCAATTCTTCTGAATACCTGGGAGCATTCCTCCTATCCCCTGCCCCTATAATAATGATATTCATGCCGTGGTCTCGAAATTCTCCTGAAGATTCTATTCTTATCTGCCAGTCCTCTGTAGCAGATACCCTCTCTCAGACAAGGTATGTTCTCTGGAGTGATACTAAGTATCTGTGTATGAACATCTGAATCAAACACATTAATACATTTATCACAGGATTTTCAAAAGTGTTTTGTCACTCATCTCCTACTAGAAGGCACTGGAGATTGATTTGGATCATTATCATCATTAGCAACCTAAACAACTGGTCTTAGTACTCTAACCTGTCACCACACAGCAATTGAATATCTTGCATAATGGCTGGCACACATCCACTAGGTATTTTGCCAGACACCAGAAAAGGTGTAGAAGAGTATCTATGGACAGGATAAACCACAGGACCTGAAAACCAGCACACAGCTGACTATGTTTAGAAAACGGTTTTATTGCCATATAATATTGATGATATCAGTCTGTTATCACAGAAATAAAGAATTAGGTATAACCTTGACTGTATTTCAATTAACAACTGAAAGTTTTAAACATATTTTTATTATATTATCATTGTTTGCCAAGGCTGTGACCCTGCAGAGTTTCTTCCTCACCATTTCTCCCTGATGCAAGTTTCCCTTGTGTGGGATGGGGTAATCTTTTGAAGAGGCTGGATGAAGAAACCATATTCCTGAGTACTATCCCTGATTTCTACCATCCTGACCTGCCTGCCATGGTTCCAGGGATGTCAAAAAAGCTGGGAGAACAGGCCAGGTTTCAATCCCCTTAGAAATATGTAACAGCAGTTGTAGAAAGAAGGGAACAAAGAACAGTCCACAAAACCATAGTAAAATCCCTTTCCTTTCATTCTTTCAAAACATTTTTTACCCTGGAAAAATGGAGCCATTTACACCACAGGAGTAATATAAAGCAAGCAAAGTCTACCACTTGAATAGATAGATCCTTGCATGAGTGACAGACATGCCTTGTTTCTTCACTTTGTCCCTTTAACTCAGATTTTACCCCACATTGCAGCAGACAGGTTGTGCAGTGCATTGCAAAGCAAGGGCCAGCCTATGTAGCAATATTTCCTACCATCTCTGCTGCTAAATCAGTTTCCCTCAGATGAGGATGCCTGGACAGAAGAAGGAAGCTCTGTCAGTTTTGTCTCTGTAATAGGCAGAGCACTTTCCCTCTCCAATGGGACCATTTTCCCAGCTGGCATAAAGTCACTGACTTTGCTGGAGCTCACCCAATGTAACACCAAGATGAAGAGCTGGGCCAAAAGAGAGTCACAAACATCCAGATGAATAAATACTTTAAAATGTTTATAAATAAAAGAGAGAAGCTGAGGAGCGACAGGATTAGCTGTGCTCAAGGCGTTTAATGTGAGGATAAGCGAGAGTCACTATTAAGCATTCATCCATACCTTTCAGGCTGTGAATAGGGTGTCCCTCACCTCTGGGGCTTTTTCTCTCTTTTCTCCTCCCCCCACCACAACATGTTTGGCATTTGGAAGTTTTGAAGTAATTTCCTCCTTTGGCCTCACCTGGGATCTTTGCTATCCCAGAACCTCCTCCTGACCTCAGTGTTGTGTTTTCATTTAAAGTCAGGGATGTCTATAAATGTCAGCAGTACAGGGCAATTAGAACTTTGAAAAGGGCTGTAACATAAACCAGCATTATAGTGAAATGGATACCGCCTTAAGCTGCCTGAAATTCACTTGCTGTTGGAAAGACAATATCCTGCCATTCTCCCATGGTGGCCTTCAATTGAACACATTTGGCTGAGGGTTGACCCATTATTAGGATAAGTCTCCGCATGGCTTGAAACAATGAAGAAACACAGGGAGAGAGAAGACAGCAAATTGGGCTGGTAGTTAGCCAGCACTAAGCAGAAATGTGACACTGGATTAGGCCTTAATAGCTGTCTGTGGTGCTATCTGTGAAATCCAATGCTCTCCTTGTTTCCCCTGCATTGCAGGCAGGAGCATGTGGCTAGATGTTGAATCCCCCTCTCCTTTTTTTTTTTTTTTTTTTTTTTTTTTTTTTTGGCTAATAGCCTCTAAAACATACCTTTTGTAACTCTAAAAATAAACATTCATTGCAATAGCAATTTCACTCCTTAGTACGGTGCCTTTTTCTCATATGTCATCACACTATGCTAATTTATGGTGCTTCTGGGTACCTCTGTCCTTGTCCCTCCAGTGCACATGTGCTGCTTTCCCTAGCTGCTCCAAGCTGCTATATATAAACTCTAATTCTGCCTTAACATCAGCTCCATTAAAGCTGTTCAAACATCCTCAAAACTCACCATGAAGGGGAAGGAGAAAATTTTTTTCCACAAAATATGTTCTGAATTCATCAAAACTATGTTTCCTTTTCTTCATGATGCAAACTAATGTAAAAACAATATGGTAATACTCCCTGAGTAACTGGGGGTGCGTGTTCAAGTCAAGCAGGATGGAAAGAAAAAGTCAAAAGCTCCAAAGAGACCTATTCAATGGATTTCTATGCAAATACCTATATTTCTGCAGAGAGATTTCATGGAACCTGTCTCTCTGCTCCTAAGGCAACATTACATGTTATTGCATTTTGTATATACAAAAAATCCATACAGGCACAATTTTGCCAATTTTCTGACAGGGAATTTTGAAAAGAGATTTTTTGCATTATAAATGTTTGGATGCATACACTGCATTTTTTCCTCCTTAAACCTATGGAAAGAGAGAGACATGAAACATGCCTGTGAATATAATCATGCTTTACTGCAACTCCTTGGAATTCAGTCAGTCCACTGATCCTGCCTACTGCCTAATAGACAGGAATGTTCTTTTATGGTACCTTAACTTTTCTCAAAGGTACTAACTACACTGTACATTCACCTACACACAATTAATCACAACCAGATTGAAGTGTTCTGATGCAAAACCTTGAAGAGATTCCCAGCAGAGTTTGGGTCAGGTTGTGAAGGTTTTTGAAAGGACACTTCAGCAAAATGGTAGGATTTCAGCAGAGCCACCACACCCAACAGGGGCTGTCTTGTGCTGGCTGCTGAGCACTGTGTTGTGCTGTCCCACGAGTGTCCCTGGCCTCATGCTGTGAGGATGAGCACACTGGAAAAAGAAGGTACATAGATAAGTTGTAAAGGCTGATTTCAGAGCACGTGTCTAAACTTCCTAGTCAGTATGATGCTATTTTAACATCTGTAATAAAACTAGTCCTCTACTCAAGATACACAAACAGGTCACGGCCTGTGAAATTGTCAGAGGTGTCAAGGGAAAAGCAAAGTATGAGGTTGAAGCTGGAAAGAATGTGTAATTTACTACACAATGGTCAGCGCTAGTTCTTTTTCCAAGCAGAGCTAACTCCCTAGAAGCAAATCTTTGTGGCTCCACAGGGTATAATATGGCTACTCCAGCACATTTCTAGTCACCCTGAGATGTTTTGCAAACAGCATGGTGTGCAAGCTTTACCTTTGACCTTAGCAGTCCTGTCACAAAACTTAATGCATGCATGGTCTCAAGCAAATACACAGCTTACACAGGAAGCATGCCTGCGCAGCAAGCAGTATTGTGCTATGTACCTCATCTCCACAAGGGTCAAGTCCACCTTTGGGAAACAGGCAGGAATGCAAAAAGACTATTAAATTTGTCTAAAAATCTGTGTTGTCAGCTGAAGAGAGAGAGTATATGACATCTGGAACAGGAAGAACTTAAAACAGGGGAATGGATACCTTTTATATATATCATTTTTTCCCTGATATAAAGTAAAAGTAAGCCTTTAGACATTTTTTATGTACTCTTGAAAGTTGTATAACCTACCCACTCCAACCTCTAGCCTGCACAATACCTGAGTTATATTCCACTATGGAAGATATAACTCCTGTGTAACACTGCCCATTAACAATTTTTAGTGATGAGGGAACACAGGAACCATGCTATTATTGACTGCAAACTCTTTTTCAGCTGTTGATGCACAGCCATCCAAAAGTTCAATCCGAGGCTCTGTAAAGACCCATATCTTCCAAACTATGCAGACATTTATGGTTCACAGGTCTTTGTCAATGAGTTTCAGAGGTTGGACACTGAAAGCTGAACTATCCTCATGTTGTGAGTCATGATCTGTAGGAAACATAATATTGTCAAAATCCTACTCGGATGCTAGTTCTAAATTATTTTCTGAACAAACTCAGCAGGATACCTCAGGAGAAGGATAGTTTCTTTGTGCAACAAAAGTAAAAGCATAGAGGAATAACTTCTTTTTATATGGACTTGGGAGAACCTGGTCCCAGGCACATCAAAACATGGGACCATGGAGCCTGGATGTTCAGTTTAGTACAGTTCCCAACTTCCACACAGCAGTGTAAGAGCTGCCAAATATCCCATGTGTCATAGGGTTTTCCTTACTGTATGGTCAAATATCAGTCTGACACAAAACCAAAAATTATATTTTTGCAGCAAACACTTTCCCAGGTGCCCAGAAGATGGGATCTTGGAAACAGACTGCAGAGCATATACAGACTTTCTAAAGGGGACAGGTAATGCCCAGCAGAACTTGCCATGAACCTAATCAAATAACTCCCAGTTGCAGTTATGAAGCAGAACTGGTCCATGCACTGCCCTGACCACAGCCTCTAGGGTCTTTCTCTGATCTCTGCCATGCTTGCAGACCTGGCTGCCTCCCACAGGCATGCAGTCCTTTTGACCCTCAGTTCTCAGTCCAAGTTTCTGTTGCTCTGGAGTAACAAGTAGAAGCTCCTCAAAAGTCTTCTCTATGAACATTACAATCTCAGGGGTATCAGCTTGAAAATCAACATGTTTTACCTGCTTTACTGCTTTAGACCAGTGTAGGATAAGGACTAATAAGTGCACCTCTGAGGAATACTGCTTTGCTTTGACTATGTTTAGTTTCTTCATTGGATCAAAGACATTCAACTACTGGAGTAAAATCACAGTGTAAAACCTGATTACTCCTTCAGCAAAAAGCAGTCATTTGAGCCTGCAAGGGCATCGCTGAGAAGAGAATTTGACCACAACTCACAGTATTTCTCACAATATCAGCTGTACATTAGCCACAAAAACATCTCAGTGAAATGCTTGGATTAGTCTCAGTGGTAAATGAAAACAGGTAATCCCTTCTTTAGAGATGATTGTGTGGGACAGTTTATCCTCCTTCCATGAGAAACCTTCCATAGGGCTCTTAACCATCTTCTGACTTGAGACTCTAGTTCTAATGTTTCCTACATGACTTTAGACCACAGTGAGTACAAGCCAAGCCCAAATCTGTATATAGCAAGCCACAAGATTGTACAGCAGAACACCACCAGTTTGCAGGCCAAACGCAGAACAAAATGTGGGATGCCCATAGACCACCTGATTTCTTTCTGGAATGCCCAACATAACAGGCAACAGAAGGGGCTGCAACTCAAGGGACTGTGTCAAGGAAGATACTGAGACTACTTCTGCCTTCTCAGGGGAATATTTACAAGTCCTCCTAAGTAAAAGTGGGCTCATTTTCCTGGGAGAGGAGAAGGTTCCAGGGAGACCTTACAGCAGCCTGCATGTTTCAGGGGTGTTGGACTAGATGATCTTCAAAAGCCCTTGCCAACCCAAACTATTCTGTAATTCTATGATTCTATAATATGTCAGCATAAAATTTTAGTCATAATACCAAAAAATGTATACAGGCCTATTGTTATCTTGTGTTGAAAATCACACAAACAGGGAAAATCACATCCATTTCAGTTATGATCTCGTTTCTGTACCCGCTTCATGGCCCTTCCCCAAGCACCCTGGTCATAGCAGCTGACTGAATACACATGAAACAGAAGAATTATCACCAAGTTTACAACTGTATTTGTCACACAGATAAATTATCTGGTAGATCTACATCTGTATTACTGAACTAGAGTGCAAAAGACATGCGTCAGTGTGTTTGTGGAAAAGTGTGCAGCGGCATAAACCACTGATACTTTTATTTGAAGAACCTGAAAGTACATTTGAATATATTATGCAGAAACCAAGTAAATACTTCAAATAAATTCTTCATGGCTTCTGCATTCTTAAACTGAAGCGTTTGCTTTAACCAAATCATATATATTGTCTCTGGTACACTTTAAAAGGCAAATAATGAAGGGAGGTAATAGATATACTCTAATCTTTTCTCTCATAAGTCTGGCTGCTAATGCCCAAGAATGCAAGATAAAATGAATGAAAGCCTACCTTGGGAACCTTGAGCAAATTCCTTGCGCACCACACTGGCACTTTATTGCATAATTAAATTTATTGCAAAGGTACTTTATCTTCATTACACATGACAGCTTTACCTTTTCTTGCCTTGCAATCTTCTATTCTTGGTTCTCCAGACTTACATGCACATGTAGTTTAACAAATTACAGGAATAATTTATCTGGGAAGAGTCAGAGTATATTTTTTACTTACACCTCGTTCAGAGTTGTCAGATAGGCACAGTTTATGTGACATGCAGCAGTCTGGCCCACAACTTACCTGTGTGAATGCTAAACTCACTGTGTGCTGTACTGCTTCCCTCTGTGTAATGTGACACCACTGACTGCAACACCATGAAACAACATAGAAGCCGAAGGACTTGTACCAAATACTCTTCAGTTATCACATACCAAGACAGCACTGCATTGGAGAGCCGAAGAATGATTTCTCTTTGAAACCATCAATGTAGTAGTCTAACACTGTTCAAAGACACCCAGTCTTGTGTTCTGGTTAATAAAGTGCAGCAGAAGTTGCAGGTCAGCTGCTTTTAGTGAGTGAGGAGCTTAAACCAGGGCCAGAGGACTATAGGAAATCACAGAAGAAAATGAGCCCCTAGAATCCTGTTCGTGTCTTTAATAGGATGGCTGGAGAGGATGAAAGAAAACCAGAAGCCAGAAAGTGAGAGATGTGTATAACCAGAAGAAGAGCTGGTGGAAGGAAGCTGCAGAGAAGGAGCAGCCCAAGGCAGTGCTGCATGGAGGACAAACCACAGGGGCAGGTCCCACATAGGAGACAACATGCCCACTGTGGCTGTCCTGAGGACAGGAGGGGAAAGGGATACAGATGGGCAGAGAGGGGGATACAGGTGTCTAGGGGACATGACCAAGGAAGAGAGCAGTATGAAGCCATACTCATTCTCTGAAATCTTTCTGGAGAGGACCTAGAAATTACAGACATCAGCTGAAGGGAGCAGTCCAGAGCAGAGCAGGAGAGGTGCGTATGAGGGGTGGAAAGAACAGGAGAAAAAGGAACTGACATCTGTGTTTGGAGGAGAAGAGAAAGGAGCTTGTGGAATGAGGTCTGTAATTGTGCTGGGGAAAGGGAAGGAGATCTGACGGAGATCAGCCTAATGGCACCACAGTGATGAGCTGTGGGGAATGGTAATGGCAAAACTGGACAAAGGGTTCACAAGTAGTAAATGGGAAGAGTTTCTGGAAAAAGCTGCATCTGAAAACTCAATGAGTTTTTGAAGAAAAACCTCATCATGTTATGCCACTTGAAGGTTGCCTATGTCCAACACAGGAAAAATATGGAAGAGCAATATCCCACACCTTTCTTGTGACAGCTGTTCCCTGCTAACCTTCTAAAGATTTCTCATTTCACTGTTTTTCATCATTTAGGATACATAATACATAATCTTACACACTAACCTGACTTTCTCTGACAAAGGTTCCAAATTTGAGTTTCAATGAATAGGTATGGCAGAGCTCACAACCAATTATTTTTTTTCCCATGCCTTTTAATAAATTTGCCTGCAGTCTTGTAGCCAAATAAAAGACATGTTCCATGGTCTGGATACTTTATCATCTAGGTGGGATTTGAATGGGAGTTCTGGTTTCAGAACAGTCATTCTTTCAAACTATTACACCACATTTTTCACAGTCCACAGCTCTGGACTAGATTTGAAGCCTGACCCTTAGTGATGAGTATATCAGTTTGAACCAGACCTGGGACATTTTTGGATCTGCCTGGAAAATTGTTCTGTTCCTCTCTTTTGTGAGAAGCAGCAAATTGGACCACAGGGATCAAGAGTACTGTTTATGCTGAAACACAGCCCTCTGACTGTGCATAATTCCAGCTTGCTGAAATACTAAAGGCAGTTGAAAAGGTCTCAAGGAGAAAGGGACCCCCCTCAAACACTTATGCCCCATTTGCTGACCCTGTTGCCAGTGCTTGTGTCCTGGGAGGAGAGATGGGTCATGAAAGAAAAAAAAAACAAAAAAAAACCGAGAGAGAGTGTGAAAACTGCTTGGCTAGATTCTTCTGCCCCATTTACGTCCCTTTCTGTTATATGGTGTTCATGGGGATCATGGTAGCAACGGGAATTGTGGCAGAGAGCAGGATCATTGCATTCTTTCTTCCACTGCCTCTAAAATGTGCTAAAATACATTAATGGTTTATACCATGATCTCTGTGGCAAAATTAAAAATCACTGTATATACAGAACTGTTATACCTGATGCTAATGTTTTCTATTTCAGAGCACATTAAAAGCTACAGCACTGATATTTGTGGCAGCCTGGACCTCAGTAAGCTCATATTACGTTTATAATTACAGCCTTTCTTTTGTTTCCTTTTTTGTATAGCACATGCATGACATTTTATTTTTATGTTACAGTTCAGGAAGTCTTTTAGTGAAGCCTCATGGCTAATTTTGGAGGACTGAAGACATCCAAACATTACGTACCCAGCCACACCAGCCACCTGCTGCATCTACTTGACAAAAGCAGGGAGGTGGTATCAGCCTGGATTTGACACTTTTTGTAACCAGCGTGTGAGAATCTGAAGGAACACCCACATGGCTCATGTGTGCATGACATGTTAGCAGCCTCTCCTGGGAACAAATGTCAGCTCTGTTTACCATTGTAGGTTCAAATGTTGGTTATAATAGCAGGGTTGGTATTGCTACCTCAGAGATGAACCCTGATCAAACCTTTTGTGGTTTCCAGTTGCAGCTGGTTTGTGTTTCCCTTCTCTTTCTCAAAGTCTTGGGAGCAGACAGGTGTGGGATTTTCTACAATACTCACCAGTTATAATAACGTTTATGTGAGAGGGAAGACAATTATTAACATGCTACCACTGCAGCAGCACATATGTAAACAGAAAGCCCAGCATGACAGGAGCTGCATGAGTAGGTGTCTGGCAACAGTGCCTGTCCCCAGGGAGCTCTCAGTCCAGCCACGCAAGAACAAACTGCAGGAGAGACATAGGAAAAGTCCCTGTGTAGGTCACTGGGAGAGATTGGATCTGGGGAAGGCAAATCCATTTTCTTAGAACTTGAGTCCCAGCACAAGTTTACTGTCACTGGCCAAAGCCAACCAACCTCTCAATAACTCAAGGAAATTATTCTGTGGGAACACAAAACAACTCTGCTTCAAAGCAACTAAACTCCTATCTTTAAAAATTAACATTGTAGCTCAACTTAAAACTAAATTGGTATCCCAAAATGACAAATTAAACTCACTTCTCTTACAGCTGCTGAAACAAAACATTAAGACTTTAGAAATACTTACATCTTCTCTTCATCTTTTTTGAGTGGAGCAAGTCTATCAGTTCATAGTTGCATTACAAAGCAGATAAATTTTATATTTGGCAAAAATGCATTCACTCAGGTCTGCACATAGCTTTTCAGCATCTGGATTGAAATAAATAAAATGAAATATTATGTTTAACTTTTAAAAATGTATGGTATAGAATAAGAATCATAAAATCATAGAATGGTTTGAGTTGGAAGGGACCTTAAAGATAATTGGGTTTCAACACTGCTGCTGTAGGAAAGGACACCTTGCACTAGACCTGGTTTCTCAGACCCCCATCCAACCTGCCTTGAACACTTTCTGGGATGGGGCAACCTTCTGTGGGCAGCCAGTTCCAGTGCCTCACCACTCTCATAGTGATGAATTTCTTCCTTATATCCAAAGTAAAAACTTACCTTCTTTCAGTTTAAAGCTCTTCTCCGTTGTCCTATCACTACATGCTTTCCCTCTCCAGCTCTCCTGTAGGCCCCTAAAGGCACTGGGAGCCTGCTACAAGGTCTCCCTAGAGCCTTCTCTGCCCCGGCTGAACAACCACAACTCTCTCAGCCTGTCTTCATAAGAGAGGTGCTCCAGACCTGTGATCATCTTCATGGCCCTGCTCTGGATGTCCTCTAACAGGTCCGCATCATTATGTGTGCATCTCCAGAGCTGAATGCAGCACTCTAGGTGGAATCTCACAAGAGCAGAGCAAGAATAACCTTCCTCAGACTGCTGGTCACAAGTCCTTTGATGCAGCCCAGGGCAGTAACTTTTCAAATGCTGTTATTTTCTTGAGGGGTGAACCAATCCACATTAAGTTAATGGAAATCAGCAGCAACAAGGATGTCAATGCACAGGAGGATGTGGAACAGCTAGGTAAGTCCATTTTTTGAGACTTACCTTTCAATAATTTAGCAATTTTAGGTTTTTAGGTAATTATATTTGTATAAGAGCACAAAAAAGGTAATATTTTCCTTGGGGAAGGGGCCCATGTGTAATTGCATGGAAATCAGAACCCTGGTTTGGGAAGATATAGCAAGGCTGATAAACAGCCCCAAACCCTTCCAACTGGATATACAGCATCCTGTCGTGTAAATAGGGACCAACGTATTTCAGGCAAAAAGCAAATAGAGAAGCATATGAAGAATAGAAGTAGCCAGATTTTCAGTAAGTCAGGCATTGATTGGGCTGCCAGCATACCTGTACATGAGTAAGGCAGAAGAAGAGACCCAGGTATTTAGGAGAGGAGAGGCTGGACTGTGAGGTATGACTGGCTGATGGACAGTTAGAGGGAAACTCTCAAAGGTCAAATGTGACTTTTGGTATGACTGTGTTATCCTAAGTCTGCTGGGATTTCTGAATCCTTTAGCAAGAGTGAAAAATACCTTGTCACAGGTGTTAAAACTGACACAGTTTGATTTGGGAGCCAGCTCCCCCTCTAGCCATACAGTGAAGCAGTGTTATGTCTTTCTGTGTTCATAGCATTACATGCTATGTCTTATCTGTGTGCTGTTCTTCAAGCTTTCCTTTCTCATGTGTTCTGGATAGCTGGTAGCTCTTCTATATCTTAGTTAGAGGTAGATTTGGGCATGCAAGCGGTGACGACCTTCTGCAATATGCTCTGCAAGGGCCAATGCACACATGCAGTGCTGCAGTTGTCCTGCTCTTGCACTATATTTAGTGGGGAGAAATGGACAATGGCTCCTAGGAAAAGCAGGGATGAGCACCAAGGTTCTTCTCCCAGTCTGTGTCACTGAGGGGGCTCCTGAAGGCCATGGTGCATAGGGAAGGTTTCACAGAGCTCTTGTGGGACCTGGATGTGCATGGCAGTGTGGGTTTGAGTGTGAAGCAGAGTACCAGTTTCAAACCCAAGGCTTCTTCTTATTCACTGAGTATCATGTATCTTCATACCACATGCCCTCCAGTGCCAAAAGCAGCCCCAAATATTGCTGCTCACCTTCTCTCGCTGGATAATGTTGGTAATCCAGTCAGCATCTTCCAGTAATGAGTGTATCATCAGTCAGGTGAAGCTTTCACCCAGGCTGTTTGGCCAGGCAGCAGCCTGTTCTGGGAGCAGCATGAATCCTGCAGTGCATGGGCTCGGGGTTTCACTGGGTGAGCTGTTCATCTGGATCCTGTTCATCTTCCCTTCAAATAAGGGAAGCTGAGGAGTTTGCCTCCAATTTCTCCAGTGACACCAAGTTATGTAAACACTCTTGCTGCCTTTAGCAGCTCGCCATTTTGGCTGATGGAAACATAATCAGTTTGTATAACAATATGGACTGATTTGGGTATCCAGTCCAACATGCCCTGATTGCCTGCTGTCTAAACATTTTATTGCTGTAAATTTATGGGGCCTCTACTGGCCTCTCCAAAAGACCTCTCAGAATCATAGCAGTTTATAATGATACCACAATGCAATTCAGCATTTCCAAGAATTATTTTTGTTTTCTTTAGAACAGAAAGGGCTTTTTTTTTTTTTTTAAGAGCGGTTTTTTTTCTGTTTCTGACCAAACAGAAATATTTCTAGTTATTGTATTTTAAAATAAGCATTCCTTTTCTCTGTTTTGTTTTGTTTTGTTTCCCCTAAGTTTTGGCCTGACCCTCTGACTTCAGCAGGAGCCTGGGAAGGGTGTCTCAGTACCTTGTTGGAAAGACTGCAAGCATCCTGCCCAGAGTTACACAAGTGCCTAGCCAGGTCCTGCCACCATGCCTTAGGACCCAGCCTCAGACACTGGGGAATGTATGCCTTGGCAAACCTGAGCACAGAGGAAACTATCAAACATTCAGAGCAATTGTTGACAATTTCCAGTCACCACTAATTGCTGGGCCTTTCTTGGATCCCTGCCACATCTATACCTTTGTGTCCTTAATCACTGCGCACCCTTTGGATATTATGTCACACCTGGGACATAGGATAATTTATCACTTGCAGACGGATTAGCATCACAGCTCGCTTAGATAAATTTTGCTTTAGCCTCAGTCCCAGAGGCCCTTCTTTTATAGCACAGTTTTATCCATTAAAATTATGACTTCCAAAATTCTGTTGTATTTTATGGCTTCCATGAGATATTTATGACTGTTACTGTTTAAGTGGACATTTCTAGAGATTTACTGCAGAAATAATTCAGGCAAATAGCTCAGAAGAGGTACTGCCAATAGCTTACAGTTTAGGTTTGGTGCTGTTTAAAGACATGCTGTTTTCAGTGTGCAAGTGAGTCTTAACGCATAATACTGAAACACCACTGAATATGTACTCAAAAAACCCTCTCCATATGGACTTCTTCTAGACAAAATCCAGACACATGAATTTCAATCTTCCAAACTCTCTCCTTCCCCAAAGCTGTTCATATTCTTCGCTTTTCTGCAAAGTGAAGGATGAAAGCAGAGGCCAATTAAAAAGAACTTGTAGAGTCAGGCACTTCCACTGGCTCTGTGAGTGGGGGATACATGAGAGGTGTTTCTCTTTTCCTAGTTTTTACTGAGTTTGGTCCTAATTGGGATAATGCTATGGGTGGCCAGTGGCCCAAAGGACAAAGCTCAGGTTGCAGTTTGACAGAGGCAGTGAAGGCTTAACTTGCTGCAAGGGGAAAGTTGATCTCTGCCACTTTGATCCTTTTAGGACTAGAACGGGTCCTCCATTTTATGCTATAAAAAGTCTGAGGATTAGAAAAGTGCCTCCATGGCTTACAGCTTGTCTCTGTGAGGAGTGACTGATGCTGTCAGGCACCTCTGCAATACACTTCCTAGCCTTTTTCTCCTTGAGGTGAGTGTGAAAGCTTTTACAGCCCTGCAGCACAGGAGCAGGAAGCACTCTTGTTATCATGCCAGCTTCCACGCTTCCAGCATGCTTCTGTTTTAAAACCTTCAGCTTCCTGATGCCTTGGTGAAACTGCTCTGTTGGGCAGCTGAGGGGAGCCCCATGGAAGGTCTCCAAGCACCTCACTATTAATGGCACGCCAGGTGACACAGGTGCTGGGCTCAATGGGGCACAGAGCAGGAGATTTTTCACAAACTGCCCCACTCCTATGGATTTTATCCACTTATCCAACTAGGCTTGCAATGTGTACTTCGAATTAGAAATCAGATTCCTAAAGACAGTTCCAAATTTAACTGTCAGTTAAAGGTAGCATGTCTTCATCTGTCTGGAAGAGAGATAAGTGTAGCTGTGGGAAGATATCCTGACTGCACATAGCATCAGCTGCACTCACTAATGGCTCACTTTGGTCCTAACATCCCTGTCTCTGTCAAGGAACAGCAGGGTTGCTGCAGAAAGAGAAGGGGTTTAAATTAAAATATCGTGATTTGAGACTGACGTGGGTCTTGGACTGACCTTTACACATGGAAAATTTCATCCTTCGAGTTTCTTTCCTCCCCTTTCCTCCCCTCTCTGCCCCCAGATATGCTCTTTTTCCCTTCACTGCTCTCCCCTGCTGAACTCACTCTATAGAATTGAAAAACAAGAATTGGAAAAACAAGAAACAGACACACTATTGTAGGCTCAAGCTCATGCAGGACTCTAAAACTAATCTTTGTTCTGGCAAATCTCATGCAGCATTGACTGCTTTGCTGGCTACTTCATTCATCATATGGAAAATGCATTTTAGTGACTACCAATTACAAGAGCCAAACAGTGGCTTTGTCAGTATTACATGGTAACCATTACCTTTGTAATTGCATAGTGACTGATGTTCAGTATGATGTAATGACAGGTTAAATAAATGCATTCTAATTTGTCCTGCTAAAAGAAAGGAACACCAGCACATTAACACAATTGCAAGTTATTTTATATGATTATACATGAAGTAAAGGTACACATTTATCATAAAAGTTGTGTGTAGCTGTTATGTTTCAACTTCTAAAAATTCTTTTTTACCTTTAGAATGTTTAGAGATGTATAATCTCTCTGCACCCTTGTTAGTAGTGTTTGCAGAAGAAACATTTAAAAATGTGTGAGATATGTTGGTGTTGGAGTTGTTATAAGACCTGAAATAGGTCCTTTCTTTGGTAAAATGTTATCTTAGAAATTTTTCTTTATTTATTGAAAAGTCAGTTATTAAATATAGTTCTATAACTACTTAAAGCAATGCAGGCCTAAATTTTGGATAGTATATGTTGCCATGTGTTACAGAAAAAAATATTAGAAAATTAGTGTGAGGTCAGTTATTTAAAAAAATATAACTCATATAGTTAAAGAAAAATATTTCTGACAGACATCTCGATGTGAAAAATGTCAGTGAAACATAATTGGGTGGCTGGGAATTAATCTAAGGGAAGCTTCATGGATAGAGAAATAGAAGTAAAATTAAAGGCACAAAATGAAAAAAAAATTACCTCAGCTGGGAGTAAAACTTGGAGGTTTTCGGTTCTGTACAGACAGCAGTAACTCAGGAACCCAAATGAAGAGCACACGAGTTACCCCAAGCCAGAAGGAACAAGGAGTCACAAAGCAGATTCCTTCTGTACACATATTTCAGTTTGGATATTTAGATCAGTTTTCCTCTTAGGTCATCGAAAGCCCAGATTTCCCAGCTCACAACCTGTAACTAGGACTGCTTCTACCACGGCATCAAAATGGCAGTAAAGGTCAGGGTTACTGCTGTCTGGCTTTGGGTTTGGCAGGTCCAGAGGAGAAGGAATTTGGGCAATTTGAAAACTTCTGTGCCAGAAAAATCCATGCCTGAAATCTTTTAGATCCTTTCCCCCACACAATTTCTTACCTTTTTTTCACATTTTCAATTCATCTTCCAAATCTTCATTTTCTCTCTAAAATTGATATGTCTTTCTTCCTGGTCTCCAGGCTGCACTTCTCCTAAGTGTTTTTAACATTACTATAGGATGTCTTCTCTCTCCTTGACATAGCCTTGTCTTGCTTTGCAATTCACAGACCTTTCATGTGACCAACAAGTTATAGTTTACAGAGGAAGAAGATTACTTTTCACTATGTGAAGAAATTCACCAACATCTAGAACTGTAATTTAGTTTTTAAGTGGTCAGTATGTAAATCTTCTGTGGAAATTTTCTTCCTGGCAAATGCAGTGACTTCTGGGACTCTTTCCACTGTTTGTGGTAATAATTCCAATAGCAATTTTCTAATGCAGGTCACTAAATGCAATTCCTACGCACACAGACAAAGAATTACTCAGACCTTGACAAAAGTCTTTCCTCTCTGGAAGTCAGCAATATCCCATTTTGGCAGAAAGAGTGCCCAAACTGAGAAGTTATATTCCTGTTGTAGCTTTGTCTTCTTATACCTCACAGAGGTAGGCATTATCATTTCAGGCTGTATATGTAAAAATGAGGAGACTAAATGTGGTTTTATGGCAAAGGAACAGAAGTCAGGAAAAAATGCAAAAGCATTCTAGCTGTGTTTCTTGTCTGCGTGGCAAGATCCCAAATATAATGAAGATAAATTCTTTGGAAAGTGCCAAAATGCTCCTGTTGCACAGAAGGGTTTGTGGTGTGGGGCATCCAAGTACATCTGAGGACAAGCTGTGTGAAAGCAGCATCCATCACGCTGATCTGTGGAGGGGTTGCTCCAGTGGGTATCACATCATCATCCTCTGCTTTCTATTCCTAATTTCTCAAAATTAGAAAATTAGAAAATTATTCTGCCCTGTCATACTGGGTACAGAAATATTGTTTTGCACATCTTTATGAAGTCTCATGGACTCTGGAAATTTTCTCAATTGCATACATTCTCTCAGCTATCTTTGGCTAAAACACAAAGCAAGCAGTAAAATACAATAACATCTGGAGCCTTTTTCTGATTGATAATACACGGTTAGATTATGTTCTTATGCAGAAGGAATCTTCTTTCTAAACATGCAGTAGATGTTAGAAGTTGTGAGAATCTAGGTTTCAGTTACAGAACCACAGAATTATATGAGCAATCTTAAATTGTCTTGTCTGCTAAGGCTTCGGAACTGATTGCACAGCACCTTCCATGTGCGGCTGTGGCAATTATTACGGTATTGTTACAACATAAATACATGACTGATCCGTCCTCCAGGCTGTGAGTTTAATTTCGAGAAATTGTACTGTTACCAGGGAGGAGCAATTGCTGGATTGACACACCATCCTAACAAATTCTACCACCTCCGTAGGGTTGCATAATTACATCCAGTCATTCAGCAATACCTTTTTCTTTAAAGGTCCTCTAACTTCAGGTTACTGTCATGCAATTATGATATAATTACACGATTATTTCACCTGATAAAAGAAAGCAAACCACAAATATTCTGAGCTTGCTTCACAGGCTCTGTTTAGCTTTAAGCAGAAGTATAACCTAAGACAAAGTTTCTGTGGCTTTCCTTGGACTTGATGCTAAACAGGACTGGGGCAAAACAATGTGCAATGTGCCAAATTTCTAAATAGTCTAAATAGAGAAGTTCAGCCTCATTTGGAGTTTTAGCATACTTGAATGCATTGATCTCCGTACAAAGATGTGAGAACAATTTGGTTCATTTCCAATGACAAAACACAAAGGGACAAAGAGATGAGAAAGAACAAAACAGTAGAAAGTCCACAGTTTTGATTATCCATGTGTATGTATATGCTCATTTCTAAATTTAACTAGACTTCTATTTAAATTTCTTCATCATTGAAATAAAATGTGTTTAAATTACAGAGGGAAAGCACCCCCAAATTTGCTTCTGCTTCTGTGAGTGCTGCAAGTGCCATTTTCCAGGAAGTGCACCCTGCCTGAAGATGCTTGGAGACCACATTTGCTCCTGGTGCTGCAGGGTAGTTGAGGCTTCGGTAATGGGTGTGTTGGGGTTCACAGTTCTTTTGAACCAGTTTTATTTTGTCTGCCAGGAATTGAACCAAATGATTTTCATTATGATTGGGCTGGAGTAGCAGTAGAGTTTGGGGCACTCTCTCTGTCCCTGGAGTAGAGAAGGCACAGCTAGCTGCGTGCCAAGCTATTTCCCACTGTCCACCAGTGATGGGAAGGCTTTCCATCTGCAGAACTGGGATAATTCTACCTCCATGCTAGATCAAGCAGAGGCAGCACATTGTGTTAAATTAGACTTGCAGTTTTTTTGTTATATAGTATGGACTACTGTTTGGGGAGACTGGTGTGAGAGAAACTGCAGTCTTCACTCTGGCATACTGGTGTGGGTGGGAGCCAGAGATGTTTTTGGCCAAAAGGGCAGAATGACACCTCTCAGATCTCACTCTCTCTTCCTGTCCCCACTTCCATACGTAGCAGTCACAGAAACAGACAACTGGAGGCCCATACTCTCTTCCAACAATAAAATCTCAACAGGCAGCAGTTGCCCTTGCTACATCAGCTTCATCCTCTAGTGTTGGAAGAGCTAGAACTGTGAAGGGTTATTTTTCAAATGCTGAAATGTCCAGAACATATCAAAACTTTTTAGACCTGGCACATGGGTGCTACAGGAATCCAGACCACAAATTGCTTGTGACCAAAGTAAGGATTAATTGGTAAGTAAATAAGTAAGCAAACACTGAATGGGGTACAAGAACACAAAGTCAGCCTGTCCCAGCTGTATGTATGGGGAAGTGGTTGAAATACTTGAAAAGTCTGAAATAATAATTAAAAAGACATTTTGAAACATCTATGTGACAATGAGTGATGAGATTTTGTATAGATTACATATATATATGTTAGCTCATATATAGCGTTAGCTCTTACAGTAGCACTTAGTTGTTCTATTTCAAAGAAATTTGCAGCCCCTTATATTTTTGTTTAAATCATGTATGTGCTTTATTTTCAATTAATATAATTTGTAAAGCACTGAAAGCTTGAATAACTTTATCAAACATTAAGGCAGCTGAGCTGGCTTTTAGACTCTTCATATTTTCAGACAATCACATTTGAAAATTGTGTATTCAGTGTATACTTAAAAAAATTAATGTTTTTAAAATGAACATTTTGAAAAGTATTGCTTTCTCAATTCACTGCTCTGTAATTTTAAAAGTGATAAAGTTATCAGTTGAACTCAATCCTCAGCCCTGCAGCTCTTTTTGGCAATATCTGAAATAAATAGAAGGGGTCTTATTTTGTCTTCAGGTATGTTTTTGCACCTCATCTTGATTGCAAAAGATTTGTGTATGCATGTTGGCGGTTTTTTTCATGTGAATGAAATATTTTGCATTAAATGTCTTCACAAGACAGAGTCCCCTCTTCTCCCTTCAATGTTGCAATTTGGTTTTGGCCTTGAAATATCATTATGGTAGAAAGTATAGAAGCAGAAAGAACAGTCCCATGTAAAATAGGCCCAACCTGGTAAATGTATAGGTAATGCAACTTTGTTATTTAAAAATATCTGGTTGAACCAAATTCTCACCAGTAAGTTACAACTATGAAGAGTAAAGGTAAAAATTGAGAAGCAGGCAAAGGCCAAGAAGAGTAGAATAAGAAGACGCTTGAAGAGCAGCCCACATAACATATTGTCATCATGTGAACAATGGATGAACCTTGTCCTTTCTGTCATTGAACTAAACAAGACCTCTCTTAGCTGCAGATAGTGTCCTCAAATTTTGCCATCGGGCAGAGTCATTGGGCAGTGTGATCTTTAAGCAACTTATCAGAGAATCATAGAAATGTTAAGGTTGGAAAAGACCTTTGAGAAGAAGTCCAGCCATCACCCTAACACTGCCAGGTGTACCACTAGGCACCACATCTGCATGTCTTTCTTTGAGATGACAATCAATTGCCTCTGCTTTCTTGGGCAGCTGATATGTATAGACACGTCCCTTTTGATCCATGGGTACCAGAACAAGTGGGATGTTATGCTGGGTTGAGGGAATTCTTTTCCCTGGCACTTTAATATTTTTTCATCATTAATATCCTATTTCATTGAGATTTGACTTCTGAAATAAGGAAATATGTAAAACATGAATCTATTAATGATGCCCAGTAAAACAACACTCAGATTCGAGGCTCTTTTAAAATTGGGGTGATTGTCTTGTAGATTCACACAAGACCATTAAAAAATCTGTTATAAACAAGTAACAAGATGTAAGTATTGACGTTTGCTTTTATTTTTTGAGCTCAAGAGATTTGGAAATAAAATGCTTTTTATGATAAAACATTATCCTCAAGATAATTGTGGTTCACAGGAGGAATTTAAATTTTCAGTCTGTATGCTGTTGTCTTGATACAGCCTCTGGAGGCTGAATATATGGGCAGATGCAAGTATAGTTAAGGAAACTCTCCCAGCTGCTCTGGAGAAACAACTTCTGAGAGGCAAATAACAGTCCATGGCATTTTAAGACATCACAGAGTGGGGCTTCTGCTTCTTGCTCATGGCATTTCTGTGCCAATGGTCCCAGCTAGAAGATTTGAAACAAATAATAAAGGGTGCTCCTTCCCAGGATACTTTGGTGAGCTCTCCTTACTACAGGATGTTATGGATGGTAACAGCTCTCCAGTCCAGGGACAAAGCTATGGAAGAGAAGCTCCACAATGACTCAGAGTCATGAAAAGCAAGTAGATTATTTCTATATTCTTTCATGAAACCCCTAAGCCACATGCTGCTGAAGGCCCTGAGAGCACTCCAGGGGAATACTTCTGGAGTGTCATTATGTTCTACCATCATTCTTGGTGACAGGATGCTGGTTTGGACAAACCTTGGACTCACTATGGCCATTCTTTGGTTCTTATGTCCTTGCATTTACCATCATTACTTCTAGAGAGTTCTTGGTGGGGTTTGTTTAAACTATTAACGATTTAAAAAAACAAACTGTTAATACAAGTCCACCTTGCATTTAGTTTGAAAGAACTGGCCACATTCAGGAAAAATTCTGAAACACCAGTTTGAATGGGATATCTAAGTGAAATTTCCTCAGTTTTAAAAATGAGTGTATATGCTGTCAAGGTGTCCCTTAAATTTTTTTTTTTGTTTCACAGATTTCAGCAGATAGGACTATTCAAAGAGGAAACTGTTGGGAAAGAAAGCACCAAAACAGTCTAGAAAGGGCAAAAGTGGCTTATGGGTTTTAATAAGTGCAGTCCTTCTCTCCCAAGGGAACATGTCACTTTTGTCTGCCTTGCTTGAGAAAACCTCAAGAAGTATTTTATATATTAGGGCAGCATTTCAAAGCAACCTATCTTTTCTCCTGACTTTCTGATCTTTAAATTAAATGGGACCTCATGACCATTTCTTTTTTGCTAACGACAGCAGCTGATGTGAATAATTTAGGACAGCAATGAAGACTTCCATCAAAATTGAAGAAGGGCGAAGAACATGCTGAGATCATTATGATCTCTTGGTTTTTACTGACTGGTTAGAGTTGAATGGTATCATAAAGAAAAGCAATTTTATTAGATGTCATCATTCTGTTGGGGTCCTCACTTCAGACTGAAATCAGTCTGTTCAATCCCAAAATGATGGTGTCTCTACTTGATCACACATTAGTAGCAACAAGAAGCATGAAGTTGTCTGTTATATCTCCTGTATGTTAGAGAAATGATTCCCCTCCTTTTGTGTTTGTCTTTCACAGACAAATTTTTCACTTATTTTCTCAGATTTTGCACAGATTCATTGAAAGTGAATGTTTTCTCCACCACCATCAACCCTCTGCTCCTGCCTACTGCTATATTAAATCAAAGTGCATAAAACAGTACAGCAATTTCCTCCCAGATATGTGTTCTTCAGTGTTACCCTGAAGTGGAGATGAGTGAGGATGATGGCTGGATTCAGAAAGCAGGAGGTGGGATAAAGTCGAATGCCACATTGGAGCCCAAAAGGAACTGTAAAATTGTGGTCACTTAAAAGTGCAAATCTGGTTTATTTTTCAAGCATTAAAAACAGACATTGCTTTTGGCAGCATTTTGGAGAAATGTGTCTTAGCAGATTTCCTGACTGAACCAAAGAATTATTCAACATTACTTAAAGACTTGAAGCTATGGCCTAAAAAGTAATTAGCATACTTGTTATTGGCATTGATGCTTTCCTCTGCAGAAAGCAGATGCAACAGTAAATATGAAAGTGATAAAATTTTTCTCTTTTCAGCAGTCCTGAAAGTCATTTGAGATTTTTTTTTTTTTTACCCTCATGTCATTCGCTCTTCAGAGCTCTATTAACATTACTCCTCCAAAAACAGGACAAAACTAGCCAGAGATGCAGGAGTATTGCAGTACAGTTGGCATGGCAGAAAGCCATTGAGATCAAATGGCAATCCATAAAGGATGTTCTGCAATCCCAAGCAGGAATGCATTGGTGGAAGCAATGAACCACATGGGTGTTTTTAGTGATTGTGATGGTTGCATTCAGAGCACTTAGTATTTGGCAGTGATGAACAGCCAGCCTAGGCAGCAGAGAAATTTGGAACCATCTGAGATCTCTTCAGAGCTAAAAATTTGCTTCTGTTCCTTTTTTACGAAGTTGACAATGTGGAATTCATGGCCTGCCTGGTGATCAGCTGCCCTAAAGAAGTGAAATTAATCTGCCTCTTTCTATGACACAGTGTTTTCCTACATTATATATGGTCTGTCCTGTGGCACTTTGTTTCAGAGAGTGCTTCGGCCTGACATTCATCTTCTCAAATCTATACCATAACCCAGACAGATATCTCAGGAGCCTTACCCCAAAATTCGCTTTTAGTAACAAACCAAAAAAACAACCAAACAAAGAGGAAAAGATTGATTTGTGGAAGGAATTCTCTGAACCTTAGAATTCTCCACTTTAGAAGTCTAAGTTTAAAAATTATATATTATTCCAATTAAGAAAGAAAAATCTTAAATAGTCTCACAGCAAGGATTTAGTAATTAATGAAATTCATCATGAAATTAAAAAAAAAAAA
>VRYO01002297.1:49216066-49284803 GCA_009812075.1 Sialia sialis
GAGTCCAGGGGAAAAGGGCTGCCTTAGTGTCCCAAAACCCCTGGTTTTATCTTGCTAAGAAACTTTGGGCTCTTCCCTCTGGCTGGAGGAACTTCCAATGGGATCAGTAATTTTATCAGTCATACAGTGGGACTCAATGGGCCATTAGCAAAAGATACCTCCCTGGAGGAAAGATGGGTTGTGAAAAGATAAAGAACAATGCCCCACCTCGTTTCAATGAATGGCCCATTAGCAGAATATCTCCCGCGGAGATAAGGATCACTGCCCCACCTGGTCACAACATATGGTGATAAAATAGATACCTTTTATCATACCCTGTACTGTAACCCAAAACAGAAGTGTCAAGCAATATTCTGTTTTGTGAGAAGCAATCAACAGAAGAGGTGGCCAGAGCATGCTGACCATTTCTTTGAAAGTTTCTGAAGATATTTCCCTCTCATATAGAATGAAAACCAAATATTCTGGATAGTGAGATATAACAAAACAGTGAAAGAAATATTCTGGAAAGTGATCTATAGCAAATATTTGCTTTCAGGGTAAAAATGTTTATTGATCCAATTGTTTTGGTGTGCAAAATAGTCAGGTCTTTCCACTGCCCAACTCAGAGGAGATTTTTCAGGTGAAAATATGTCTGCCATCCTGGTACCTAAAACACTGAAAACAAGTAGTGAGGGGTGTGAGAGAGAGAAAGAGACACAGAGAGAGTGGAATTTACTTAATCTGGTTTAGATACCTACAAAATAGGTACCTTCATGTGAACTAGTGGCTCCCTTTATAATCAGACCTGGGTTTAGGCAGAAAGTGTGTGTGTACCTCTGGGGTGCAATTAACTTGTCATGATTGTGCCTCAGTGTCAGGATGTTTGCCTTAGGATCCATGTCCACTCCAAAAGTGATGTGGCACTGAGACTCCAGTGTTAATGTTCAATATGTAGCTACATACCTGAAACCTGGATTTATTTCAAGTCCTCTATTAACCTATTAATGCACAAGAAATTCTAGATTCTGAAATCGTTCCCATCCCCCACCAGGTAGAGAAAAATTCACACTTTAATTTTGCTCTGTCTTTATCAATTAGAGGAAGTGCACAAATAATTAATTCACATGTTGGCACCAGCTAAACAAACATGTAAACCCAAACCAAGCATTTAAGGTCTAAAATTTCTCCTTCAATCCTCCGTAGGAAAAAAATTACCTTTCATGAACACTTTACTGAAGCCAATATCACTCCAAAAAAGGCACTGATGAAAGAGGAAGATTTCATCAAAGCTTCAGCTTTGTGAACATTTTCCAGCTCGATTGCTTTAAAAAGATGTAATTCTATGATTTGAAAAAATTCAGCTGTGTCCTTCCCCTCACAAAACCAGAAGTTGCTGTCCATTGAAATACAGCATAAAGTAGCTTATTCCATCGCTGGGGGGAAGTATAACATGTAGAGGCAGAGCTGGGAAGGCAGCTATGCTGTTCCCTCTGTGGCATTTTTCCCATCCATGTGGGAACACCTTTAAGAGGGCTGCCAGTCTCCTGTGCTGGGAAAAGAGATCATACCAGTGCAAAGACTGTTCAAAATAAATGCATTACACAGTCCTGCAGAAAGTGTCTTCTTTGCTAATGCTCACCTTCTAATTCAGTTATGAAGAAAGTAGAAAACAAAACATATTACACCCTTTATTTTATTGCCTTTGCAAGTGATATTTTTCTGTTTGGTAAAAATGTGTGTTATTGTTTATTTTTAAATTCCTCAGCCAGGCTGACATCATGCTCTGCACATTATGAGAAAAAAATATTGCAGGGATTTTATTTTTTTCTTACTTTCCAGAGAATGTAGTGTTGCAATTACTGGCAAGTTGCATAGACAAACAGTGAACGGATGATACCACACTTAACTCCTCACTGGACCATTCATCTCCACAAAACAGAATTATTCTTTTTCCTTAAAAGACTCTGTTTGTCAAAGGTACCAGGCAGCCACCAACATGACCTCCACTTGAAATATCAGTTCCTAGAACACCATCTTTTCATGTGTATGCTATCAAGCCCCAATATTTCTCTGATTCAGCCTCAGAGGAAAAATAAAATTTGAGGTCTTTAGCTCATAACTAATTCTTCTACTCATCACCCCCTTCATTTGCTCTGGGCTCTCCCTCTATTCCAGGAACTTTCTCCTGATCCTGGAATCCCACAGTCCCGTCTTGACTTTTCTCTTCCCCCTCAGTGTGCCTTTTCAGCCTTTAATTCCAAATTTGACACTAAAGCTACCATCTTGGGGGGTGCTTCCTCATTTTAATGTGGATTTGAAAACACTGTGACTTTTATTCTGAATGGCTTTTGTTCATATAAAGGAATGTGAAGGAACAAGGAATTAATGGCTTATTTTCTTTTCTCAGTAATTTGTAGTAATGTAGTCTCTGATCACAACAAATTCATCTTTGGGTTGGTCCTTGTGGCTTGCTTAGAAAGGGAAGTGTTTTCCACTTTAGATGCTGGTATTTGCCCTGTTGGATTACCTGGGCCAACCCATAATCTGCTGGGACTATTACAAATTTAATAAGGTCTGTGCTCCACTTCATGAGAGCTCAATTCAAGATGGTATGTCTCTCATGATGCACTAAAGTGTAAATAAGAAACAAATCCCAGAAGCGCTTGAAAGGAAAGAGTGATGGGGACAGGGCCAGTAAAAAAACCACCTCTCAGACTTGATCTCAACCCATGTTGTTGGGATGTTCTCCTGGTTCTTGCCAGGACAGGATTAACTTTTGCAGTAGCTAGGCACATTTCCTGGTCAGGACCTGGAGGTTATTCTACACCACATCATGTAATTTTCCAGGAATAGGAGAGTGGGTCCCTTCTGGTGGAGCAAGCCTAGTGTGAAAGTGAGCAGTCAGGTAGTGCCACTTCACTCTGATACTGATATTTTAGCTGTTACTGTTTGTTTATATGTCTTGTTTCATTGCAGTTTCCAGGAAATTGTTCTAGTCCCAACCTGTGATCTTCACCTTTTCTGCCTCAAATTCTCCTCTCTATCCTGCCACATAGGGAGGCAGCAGTGAGACAGCAGCACCTGGTTTGGAGTGCTTCAGTATGAACACTAAATTAAGGAGTACCATTCCTAAACCATGACAGATATTTCCAGTGTTGAGAAAACAGGAAGCAAAATACTTCTATAAAAATTTGATAGCTACCTTCTCTACGCTGCCCACTCTGATATCAGTTGTACTCTACTGGTTTTTTTTACTTATCTGTTTTTCAGAGAAGTAACTGCAATATACACAGAGCAAGAGAGAAAAAAGTTTACTCCTTTAAGGAAGGCTTTAGAAAAAACTTGCTAGATTGGAACAAGAAAATGGATCTTGTAGTCAGCTCCACAGTCAGTGAAGCTCTGCACAGGCCCAGGAGGCTGGGGAGGGAACCTCGAATGACCTGGCTGTGGACCAAGATCAAAAGATATTTACCTTTTATTTCATGTGACATCAAGCTAATGCAGTGTTTTAGAGGTGGTGTTGAACCAAAATATTGTCTCTGAGCCCCATTTGAGAATACAAAGAGACAGGACCTCAAGTCAGAATTAAGCTCTGAAATTTATGGCCAGTTTTTATTGGTGTGCTGGAATGAACAAAAACCCTGGCTCACTGAGTGTTGGAGGAGAGTTATCTCCCAGATCAAGACCTTGACTCTGCATCTTGCATGGAGCTTAAAGTTTGCTTGTTCACTTCCCATGAGAGTCATCTTGGCTTTGTCTGTATTGGTAAATTAAAGGTGCTTGGAATAGTTCTCTGGCACTGAGCCCAACCCACATGTAAGAGCTTGTGTCCACATCATTAATTTCTCTTGCCCTCCAGAACGGGATGACTGAATCCCAAACTGTGTGTTTGAAATGATCCTTGCCCCGCTGTGGGGGTGCTTGAACAGCCCACCCTTGGAAAAGTGCCTAGATAACCCCACCTACCAAGATAAGCATGTGGCTGTAAACAGCATGTCTGGGTCAAACACACAAAACCCCAAAACTCATAGCGTTAAAGAGGCAGATGACCATAAGCCAGAGTAAATAGCAACAAAGGAGCTACATCAACTTTTGAAACAAAGAAGGAATAAGCTTGAAAGGAAAAGCATCTCAATTTGTAATGGGGATGGAGATGGTGATGTGAAAACAGCATTAGTGAAAATCTGATGTGCTCCCAGCAGAGACACCCTGACCTCTGACAGGCATAGCAGAGCCAGCTCCCCACAGAGCAGTCAGCACCTGGAGAACAGGCAGGAGGCATGGGAGCCCATCCCAGCCATAAGTCCCGACCTGTGGAGGTATCAGTGGGCTGCAGGGAGCAGCAGGAGTAAGTGGACAGCTGGAGATTCCCCATGAGTGAGTGTGTGCGTGTTTGCATGTGCACGTGAGTTTAAAGTTTCTTAGGATTAGGCCTGGAAGAGTGTTGAGATGTTTGTTGGTGTTTATCAGCATGTTAGAAATGTGATTCATCTGTTACGTTATTGATATTTTTCTCATGAGAGGGCCAGCATCCTACCTGCAACATGTACTTCAGCTGCTATTTTGGAGGTGTTCACCCACTAGATGCCAGGAAATAAACAGTGTCTGTAAGAGTAATGTAAGAACTGGTACAAATATAAGAAAACCTGGCTCCCCTCTTTTTTAAGTGAAATGCAGCAAATGTTGTGGAAAATAACATATCATCAGCTGGTAAGCAGTTTGAGAGAATTATGTGCAATAATGCTTTACCTTTCTGACTTCACCAGGTCTTTAATCCTTCTATGTTTATATATGTTTACATTAAAATTTTGAGTGCGGACCTTGGTATGATGATGCCTAGAAGGTCATATCTACATCTCCAGAAGGTTTTGTAGTCAATCCCTGCACAATCCGTGCATGGAAGTTCAATCTGACAGTGGTGACACACACACAGAGCCCCTGTAATACTAGTAAGAACAATTTTCATGTGAGTTACTTGTGGGGAAAGACAGCTCACCTTGCTTTGGCACCTAATTCAGTGTTCAGTGAAGTGATGGTAGAAAAGAAATCTCTTGAGTCTGCTAATAAGGGATGATGCAACATCTTGGAGAGCCCCCAAAACACGATAAGGTACCCCGGGTGTTGGGGCAGGCAGGCAGCCTCTTCCTTAAGAGACCCTTGAAAATATTTTCTCTCCACTGGGCAGACAGGGGTGCTCAATAAACTGCCTGAAACCTCAGTATCAGTTTGTTGCAGGTCGACTGGATCTCAGCTGGTAAATACTTTGGGCCTGATCTAACACCTAGTAAAGAAATTGGAAATTACCCCTTTTGTTCCACTGAGTTTTGCAGGTTTTTTATACATCTGCTTGTCTCCCTTCCTTCTCTCTTGTGATTAATATAGATTGAACAAGAGGAGTAAATATTTAAATACAAATATTCTCACATGAAGACCTTTTTGTTTGTTTGTTCGTTTGTGGGGATTTTTTTTAAGTGGGGAAAAAACAACAAGGTACCTTTTCAGACTACTTCATTGTCAATTATCCACACTTCACTCCCACCTGTGAAATACAGAAATCCCCAGACTAGCTCTGAAGGAAATATTTGGACTAATAAAGGACTAATATTTGTGGTTGCTTTAATTACATATGATTTAGAGTAAGAGTCATAAAGTGTAGAACAACAATCATAAAGTGCAGCCCTACTTTAAATCTGGGTATTCTCAGCAGGGACTCAATGCAGTCTGGGAAAAGCAGGTAGAATAAAAAACATGCCTTGCATATACTTTATTGCTCTTCTATGGCATGTAAGACTTCAGTAAGATTTGTCTATTGTTCAGGAAGCAAAAAAAATTAGGTTCTCCAAATTCTGACATATTAACTAATGTCAAAAGCATTAGTGCTGAGGTGAAATCACTCCACATGTTATCAGTGATTTTATTGTTATGTCTGCTCTGGTCTGTAGCCTGACCTAAATTCTTTCTACTCTCTCTGTTTATAAATTTAAGACTAGCTCTACAAGGGAATTTAGGCATGACTTCACTGCACTAACTTGCTGTCTGCATCCAGATCTTTGAAAAAGCCACTTGTCTAATGGCCTCTGAGGAGTACAGCACCCATTTAAATTAACGAAGGATAGGCTACTGAATAGGTTTATAAGGCACACATTTAGGTGTCATTGGTGAGCCTGTTGTAACTTGCAGAGAAGGAGTGCAAGTCAGATGATATGGCTTGATGGTAAAGTTGCAACAGCTAATTCTTGAAGTGTTAGCCTCAAAATATAATAGTTAACAAATGTTTTGGACTGTATCTGGAAAGGATTTGAATACTTCCTCACATAGCAAATACATCAGCTGGTATTCACAACCAGTCACTAACAGAGCGGGGACATGCCTACACCGTTCATTTGGGAATGCTGGCATTCAGCAAACTAGACACTCATCTTTAGCCTGTGTGGGACTGAATTCAATAACCCAAGTCTTCTTTTTTAAACCAACATATCAAAATCACTTCATTTAGCAATATGTGGTTGTCTCACTCTTTTTGTTTAAATTATGGCCAGCAGTGGTGGCACTCAGGTTTCATGTTATACATTAGTCTACACAACAATGTACTCTCTGGACTACTCCTGCATTTTAGCAAATGACCGTATACTGAAAAATGCATCAGAAGTCTGGACCGCAGCGACCATGATTTATCATAAACACATGATGCAATGGGTGAGCAACTGGCTCTGGGTTGGGCACAGAGGGTTACAGTGAATGTAAACCTCAGGCTGGCCACTGGTCACTCGTGGGGCTCCACAGGGCTCTGTCTTGGGCCTTGTGCCTTTCAGCATCTTCAGAGATTGCTTGGAAGCACAATTTGAAGAAAATAAAGCAAGTTTGCAGATGATACAAAATGGGGAGGAGCTGTTGTCTTCCTGGAAGGCAGAGGGGCCCTGCAGAGAGACCTTGAAAAATTAGAGAGATGGGCAATCATGAGAGAAATTAAGTTTAACAAGTGCAGTTCTGGGATGGAGCAGCCCAGGTTGTGTGTATAGACTGTGGAATCAAAGGCTGGAGTGAAACACTGTGGAAAGGGACCTGGGGACCTGGTAAATGGCAAGTTGAACACGAGTCAGCAGTGCCCTGGCAGCCAGGATGGCCAAGTGTATCCTGGGGGGCATCAGGCACAGCATCCTCAGCTGGGCAAGGGAGGGGATTGTCCTGCTCTGATCTGAGCTGGGGTGGCCTCACTTGAGTACAGTTTTGGACACCACAATATGAAAAAGATATTGAACTATTAGAGAGCATCCAAAGGAGGGCCACAAAGACAGTGAAGGATCTGGAGGGGAAGCCATATGAGAAGTGGCTGATGTTACTCGGTCTGTTCAGCCTGGAGAAGAGGAGACTGAGGGGAGACCTCATTACAGTCTGCAATTCCTTCACTTCAAGGGGAAGTGAAGGGGCAAGTAGGAAGTACCAATCTTTTCACCTCTCTAACCAGTGACAGCACTCAAGGAAATGACATGAAACCGAATTAAAGGAGGATTAGATTGAATAGCAGGAAAAGGTTTTCCACCCCGAGGGTGGTTGAGCACTGGTCCAATCTTCCCCAGGGAAGTGGTCACTGCACCAAGCCTGACAGAATCCAAGGAGTATTTGGACAACCTGCCTCTCTGGATCATGATTCTCAAATTCTTACTTGTCACAGTGGTTCAGCTGTAGCAATAGGACAGTACTGTCTTAAAAATGGGATGTACATCCCATGGGTTCAATCTGAAAAAACACTGGAGAGACTAGAGTCCAGGCTTCCTCTTTATAGGTGAGTAGTGTAACCAGTAGACTCATAAGTGAAAGATTTCGTTGCCTGTTTATTTTTGAGGATATTGGGAAGCGGTGGCTTGCTTTCATGAAAGAAAGTTATCTAGCACGGATGTGAACAGCAAGGCTTTGGAGAAGGGTATGTGCCTGGACTTGACTTTAGGCAGCACTTAAACTTTCTGGATTCTCTTTCTTCCCCTAGATTGCACAGCCTTTTATGAACTAGTTTGGAGTCTTGAATGCATAAACTGGTATTACGGGGATCATATACCCATCTTCAAGTCCTAGTTTGGCACTTACATGTCGTGCCTTAAATTGCACAGGAAGGTCTGTGTAAGAGTCAGGAGCTGAATATGAACTCTACATGTCCTGCAGTTACCTAAAACTGACCTATTTTGGCTTCCTCCCCAGCTCTACAAGAATATTTATTAAAATTTAAAATTCTGTAGCATTGACTTTCCCGGATTTCTGGGTTTGTGGGTTGGATGCACAGTAAGCATTTGTGAGCATTCATTCATCCTTCACTTCTGGAAAAATAGCTGACTGTAGGTACCTGGAAAATTTTATCTGATTTGACTGCAGAGATCAATCTCCTAGATATTTGGCTTGGCAAAGTTTAACAAGCACTGTCATCGTCATCTGCAGCTTAGAACCAGAGGTCCCCACAAGACTTTGGAAAGTTGTATGGTACAATCCCATCAACATAGGACTTTTACTCCCTCCTCCCCCAACTCGTGATTCTCCTTCTAGGAGTTCAGCTGCCTGTGATCCTAGGCTTAGTTTTGATACAGCCCAGCTGTGCAACCTTAGCTCAAACTTTAAGGAAAATACTGAGTTATGAGAAAGAGCTGTGAGAAAGTACATAGACTAGAATCAGCCAAATTATAATGGAGAATTGAAGACAGAGGTAAGATCAGTGGCATGGATAACAAATGAAAGATTGAAGGAGAAAAACAATGTCAAGGAAAGTTACAAAGGCTCACTGGAAAAGGCAGTGAGCTGGAAGATGGCACCTCAGTGACACCAAGAACTGCTCCCAGAAGCAGCAGCAAAAGCTGATTCTTTTCAGGTGAAGGATGCCGGCCTGGCAAGCAATGTCCTGCAGTGTGTTTGTTGGGGGGTGGGGACCATGGTGATGCTTAGCCTCATACCTAATGCTAATGCTTTCCAGCTCACTTCCTAGTTATCTCTTGTGTGCCCTATGCAACACATAACTGTCTTGTGGGGTTTTTTGTTGGTTATACCCTAATCTATGAGTCTGTCCCTTCATACATAGTGCAAGTTGCCTGAATAAAGAGAGCTGGGGGGCAGAAAAATAACCTGTAAAAACATGGCTCTATACTGCTGTACCTTAACATGGAGTAATACAGTATTGTACAGAGTACGGTTAAATCATTAGAGATATTTTTATATTTCATGTTTCCTTCCCAGGAACTACTACACTTAAGATGTGCTAGTTCTAGTGGGTTAGAAATCTACTAGTCAGCTGCCTGACTGGCGACATATACCAGTCTAACCTTGTAACACAAAGAATGGGAAAGATCCCAGAGGAGTTTAGTGTTTGAAATGAAAAATACCAACACCAACACAGCTCTCCCTATGCCAGTTTACCAAAGGAAGGAGGTTATTAAGATACATTGTCACTTTACTTTTGCTTGCATCAGTAGTGAAGAACAGAAGGCTAAGAAACAACACTGGTAGCACAGTATGTGACTGTAAATACCCACAACACTGACAATTAAAATATCTCTTGCCATGTTTAAACACCACATTCCACTTTGCTGTATATAGAAGACTGATGGGACCTAAGTCAGCATGAGATGGCTCAGCTCTTCTCAGGTTTGGGCATACAACCTAGGAGGTTAAAATTCTGATATATCAGGAATTTTTGGCAGAAGAACAGCAAAGTTTTCAAAATTAAAGGTGTCTTAAATTAGGAATCAAAACTTTTTTCGTTACTGTGAATTCTTATTTCAGTTTGTTGTGGTGGTTAACAAGCGAAACAAGGCAACTTTAGTAGCGTGAATGTTGAAAAAGGCAACTTGTGATTATTGGCATGAATAAAGTTGTCAAAATGTTCCCTCTCTTGATGTAGTGTCAGCAGCTTTTGGGTCTTTGTTAATCTTCTGCCTTTCTCAGCTGTTTATTCCTGTATTTATTCGATAGTACTTCCTTTGAGTGTAACTCTGCTTATCTAAAATAGAAGATGGTGAAGTAGAACACTCTGGAAACTGCATATTAATGTATCATGCCTTTTATTTATAAACTCCAGGCTTCTTCAGATTTTTCTTTTATTCCTGTATAAATGTGAACTTTTCAACTTGGATAGTCTCGTAAAGCATATTTTAAAAAAGTACAAAAATTGCCAGTAGAAACATATATCTTAAAGTAATTCATATTTTGGCATGTGAAGTCCACAGTTATTTTATAATGGTTACTTTATATTGTTCCCTTTATTAGATTTCTTTCTTCCTTTTTTTTCTACATTCAACTGATTATGTCCATGGAAACTAGCCCTAATTGTAGCTTTACAGGCAGGCCATGTTTTCCATCATTGGCACATACTGATGTAAATCACTGGGGAGTAGCACAGGACAGAGCTGCTGTTTTCTGTTATGCTGGAAATCAGAACAAGATTGGTATTTCTGATTAATCATTTTTGCAAGTGGCCTACCAATTCCCTGCCAGATTATCATGTAATAAATAAAAACATCACCAAAGATATTAGGCTCAGCACTGATCAAAAAAAGATGATCTTTCAAGGTAGATGTTTCTAAGTTTGTACTTACTAAAGTGACCTTCACAACCTAAGTTCATTTCACCCATAAAAAGCCTAAGTATTCTTCCTGTGGGTATGCAAATGTCCATATCACCCCTTGCTTCACCCCTGATGCAGCATGGAGCCGTGACACCTCTATCCATGCTGCTGCAGGGATGCAAGGGCCACACCAGTGGTGCAAGAATGCCCTCCAAACTCTGCTTTGCTAAATGGCTCTGTGATGGCCATAAGACTTGGGAAAGCTGGGACACTGCTAAACAAAGAGGGAAAAATCTTTTTTTGCCATCAAGACACCATTGAGACTTCCAGACTTGTGGGGAATGAATCAGCAGAAACTCAGCAGAGGATCTGCAGCAACCTAGGGCTGGGGAGCACTTATTTTGCACTGCTCGGGGCTAAGGCAGGCAGCCTGTCATACGTGCCTGTCACCCCAGCTCCAAGTGAGCTTCTCCTCTCCTGGGCAGCCAGGCCACAGAGATCTGCCAAGGAGAGGGATGCTTTGGAGCAGGGAAGGCGAGCCAGAATGCCTGCTTGGGAGCTGACACTCGCTCCCCAGCTGCTGCCGTGCCTGATGGGAGGATGGGGGACATTTCATCCATCAGTGCTGCCTGGCAGCAACCTCTTCATGTGCTGGGGCATGGGTGAGGGGGTGGCAATCGGCCTCAGCAAGTCCTCAAAAACACCTCAGGGGCAACAATTCTGGGCAGACACCGAAGTCGGTCTCTAACTGCTGTTACTCCTTTTGCAGTTTAGCCCTGTTTTGGCTCTTGCTTGGGCTAATCACTATCCATTTCTTTAAAGCCAAAGAGCCTTGGCAGAAGAGAGTAAGTGTCTCTTAGGGGCTTTCCCAGCTGTTTTGGGTTGCTGTACATGAGGATTTCAGATAGCACACTGATGAGTTTGCTCTGACCTGGCAGATAAGGAGAGACTTCTGTCAATACGGTTTTGGTCTCTGGCCTTTTCCAACCCACTATCTTTGGGTGAAGGTTTTTAGAGGGCTAAACTCAAATTTGAAGCTCCTGTCATTAAATTCTCCATTGTACTTTTCTGTATGTTCTTCATAACGTGAAAAAGAGATATAATTTAATTATTGCTGTTGCTTTGTCTGTGTTAATCGAGCACACACTTGTCTTCGGCTGAAGGTTTTGCTGACTTTATGAAAAACTTGTTTTAAAACACCTGAGAGTCAAAAATTTTTTTTTTTTCCACTTTCAGCTTCTTTCTGGTCTATTCTACAAAACCTCATAAATTACAAGTTCTGAAATGTACAAAGGTGTATTAAAGTGTGTTTGCATTTATGATTTTTTAAATTCCCCTACACTGGATGGTGTTAAGCTGAAAGGAAAGCTAAAAATATGTCACAACAGAAGCACTGGAGTTTAGCTGTTAGAATCTATGAACTCAGGCACATATGCTCTCCTAAGAACACTGCTCATTCAATCACATTCTAGCAGCCTCCATCAGGAAGCGCTGATTTGTTTAACTCTATTAAGCTTAGATAAGAAAGGTAAATAATATGTCACCCAATATAAGACAACCACTCCAAAATAAGTTTGACATTGGCCAACAATCACTCTAACATTTTTGTGGCTTTAGCAGCTTTGGAGGCTGTTGAATGGCACAATGGGGAAAAAAAAAGAGAGCGGGAGAACGAACGCCCGCTTGTTGCTTTAGCCTATTGGAGATGAATTATTAGGAAGGACAGCCAACACTCAGGCTAAACGCTACCAGATGTGGTGCCGAATGTGCCATTGAGACGTTGGTGGTTTGCTGTGGAGCAGTAGGAAGTGGCCGCAGTGGGTGGCAATGGGAGTCGATGTCCGGCCAGTGAGTGGGGGGGCCTGAGGGGGCACAGCCCCAGCTTGCTGGACAAATCCCACCCATTAGTGAGGCTGACACTGCCGCTAAGTGTACAATTTTTGTACCTGATTCCTGCCAGGAAACATCTTGTTACTAGGCATGTCTTTGACAACAACCTTGAGCATGAGGCAGGAGAAAGGACTCAGGTCTACTTGGGGGCATGGGCAGTTCTAAAACTGCTCTCTTGCACAGCAGCTATACAGACCAGCCACCAAAGCTACAAGGCCTGAACAGAGTTCTCCCTGAGCTCATTGGACTCACTCAGGTTGTGATGAAAAAATAACTTTGCCATTGATACATTTAGGAAGAGTTTTCACGAAGTCGCTAATGGCTTTTGGTGTAAGATGAGGTTAGTATCCATTAAAAGCCAGTCTGGGGTGTACTGGGAGCTTTGTGGTGTGACAAAACCAGACTGGTTGCTTCACCTTGCAGACATCTGCCAGTTGTTTTCTAACAGAACTGTTTTGCAGCTTCTTGGCATGTAAATTGCAGTGGCATAGCTCTGTATTGAAACTTCACAAAGTTGTAGCAAACTGGTTGAATGCCTTGTGGTGTTCAAGGATTCAGTGAGATGGACAAAAAGGTTTTCAACACAAAAATTTATATTGCACAGTGATGTGGGAGGTCAGTCAAGGAGCACCAAAAACAATAGCAAAGACCCACACAAGGAGATGCAATTAACTTGTGAGCAGACTAAAAGCCAAAGTTTGCCCAGAAAAAGCCATCACTGGACATTCAATGAATGAAGGCATTCTTACCACAAGCTGGTTTCATAAAGGAGCAGAAGATGGTCTGTTGGCAAAGATATGCTCTATCCCCTCCCACCTTCCTTCATAAAGGGTAAGAAAAGGTGTCAGCCAATGGCTCAATTTTTTTCCAGAACCATGCTCGAGGGCTCATCTTCTTGTATGCAAAGAATGCAAGTGAATTCTGCCACTGATCATCTTTTTTTTAAGATGGAAACCTCAGTTTGATACAGCAAAAAATGTCACTGAAGAAAAGATTGTAATGACTCCTTTCCAATCTCAGCCCTTTTTATAGGTTTGACTGTATCCTGCTCTGTACTCTTCCAGACACAGGAATAATTTAAATTATTAAAAAATATAATATTAAATATAGTCTGCTCTTTATGCACTGTGTCTTCTCACCTTCATTTGTGGGGACTGAAGAAAAAGAGGCTATTGTATGTTTTTTTCCCCTTTTCCTGCTTGAACCGGTCAGATCAATGTTCCCCGGGTCAAACGGTTAATCATTGGAAGTTGGATTTCTTATCCACCACTCCAGTTTCTTGCTTACCAAATGAGACAGGACATTACTAAAGGCTCCTAAAGCTGTTACAGCAGCTTTTCAAAATTACTTCTTCCAGCTTGATAAATTTCATAGCTTTTAGGAAAGGAAGCTATGGAGTATCTTGTCTGGGGAAGCAATGGACCATTCACCAGCAGCAATCTGTAAATATAAGTGAATAGCAGGATTTTGGCTCCTTCTTACAGCATGACAGATTTTGCTGAAGAGACCTTAAGAATTGGATAGGTAGCCTGTGTTACAAGTTTGAGTTTAAACTGCTCTGAAAACATCTGTTTAGTTGACTCTTGTAGGTGGGAATATCATTCCTTTCATGAAACTGCTACCATCACATTTGAAATAATTTTAATGAAAGGAACACAAATAAGCCATAGGCTTGAGTGCACTCTGGTGCCTCCTATCCAGGTCAGTCTGGCAAATATGTAATTATCAGAGCCATTACCAGACTGATTTAATCATGGGGCAAAATACAGCTGCAAACTCCATCTTTACAGGGACAAAAGCATCAGATTCAACACTGTCATTAACTAGCAATAAACACACCAGGGTCCAAAAGCTGTATTTAAATCTGTTCCAGGGTTCCCCTCTCTTGATATTGTTGTGTTCACCAAATCAGCTGGATTTTAAGGGTGCTTGCCTTTTAGGTCATAGTTTCCAATGAGCTGGCCAGATCTGAATGTGAGTCTCAGTGACTACAGAAAACAAAAAATGGCTCACTCTCCAGGCATGGATTTATCCAGGCAAGAGAGCTGGCAGGGATGGGGAGAACTGTAAAAACCTCATCTTAGTAGTGCTGCCTGGGTAGAAAACAGATATTGTTTGATATGACTAATCTCAGCCACTTGCACAGGCTTTTCCAACAGGCCTGTGCTTTTCAAATGCCAGTCTTTGTGGATTTTGGATTTCTTATTTAGATCTTTTGCTTTCTCTGCCCAAATTTCATTAAGCAATATAGAATATGTTTGTTATTTTATCACATGCATTACCTGTAGTTGTAAAATGCTGGGAAATCACTTTCTGGAAAGACCATAAGAGAATGTTTTTTTGGAATTACAAACTAGTTGCACTGGGATGAGCTTCACATTTAACTGTTTTGTCTCACTTCCGTCCCGCACCCTGTGAGGCTGATAGAGAGAAACTGGAGTTGCAAAGCTGGCTCTAGACAAAATTCACATTTCAGCTAGCTGGAATCTGTGCTTTTGCCTCAGTTTTTGAACAGCTGATATAAACCAGTAGACATCCACTGATTTCAAAACTTCTGCTGTTGAATTATGCCAGCTGAACTCTGGCCCATTTTGCATCTCGCCATCCCTCACCACAGTAGGAAGTGAGTGCAGAAAGCACACACTTCTCCATCTTGGCCATCCCCAGAAATGGCCCAGACCCTAAGGGGAATCACATAAATATAGGAAAAGTTTTTAGAATAGGAATTTATTTGAGAGAGGAAAATCATTCAATGAAAAGGGCGAGTGCACAGAAAAAAATTCTCTCTGTTCAGGAGCAAGGTCCTTGTGAGCACATCTCAGTCTAGCAGCCAGAGCTACTTATCCCATAAAAGCTGCCTAAATATTTTTTACTTCTCTTCAATATGGTTGCATGAGGGTTTTTGAAAAAATAAAGAGGTATTTTAGTTCTTGTTTCCAAATGATACAGAAGAATGATTTATATTTTCTGACAAAGACAGGGATTTGAAGAGTATAAATCCCTACAGTCAGCAAGGATTCCCTGTTACTGGAAAATACCGTTTTCAGTTTTCTGCACTTCTGAACAATTGATTGATTAAATGTCTTTTTCATTTTTTTTTCCCAGTATGAATTGAGTAAGAAACATTACAGATTCATCATGGAAGAAAAATTTAACTTTAGTACACACAACAGCAATAAACCTTTAAGACTGTGTAGTAGCAGTAGATACAGAAACACATATCTTGACTGAAGACTTTTGACACTGTGCTATGCACTGAGCAAGTGGGTAGGAAAGCATAGCCTGGAGAGTCTGTGGAAGATGCTGAGATAAATTTTCCAAGAGACTCATAATTTTTTACAATTTCGTGGGAAGAATGAATAAAGAAAAGTTGCAATTGGATTGTATCATGGCCAGGTGCCATTCAGCGCTGTTAAAAGTAAGCTGGATGGTTGATAAAACTGAGTTACTACATTTTAGAGGACATAATAATTAGAAAGAGCATACATCTGCTGGAGGCAGGAATAAAACAAAAAACAATAGAGTAACTGGAGAAATGTTCTAATGCAGTAATTACTACAGAATTACAGTAATTCTGCATGAATACAATAAGCAGAAGTGCCAGTTTCTACACTTTGGTGGAAAAATGTTCATGGTGGAGAGAAATTGACTAGACAGCAGATCTACAGGGAAAAAAAAAGAATTATCAGAAGATGAACATGGTGGCTGAAAATTGTGACCCTTGAGGGGGTATAAACTTGCATAAGAGCCTTAGTGTGATGTTATATGGTCCTTCAATTCCATTCAGGTTTGAAAGACCTTTGCTGGACTCCAGTCTACAGTTGTACCTTAAAGAAAATGTGGACCTACAGGAGAGGGTTAAGAAAGCAGTAGCTTAAATCTCCTGAAAGGAACTGGTCTTTTTTTACTTCCCAAAGGGAAGAAGGCGCTTTCAAATAAATATTCATGGCAAGGGCATTAATTGCTAGAAGGTTCCAGAGCCTCTTTAACTTGAAGCCTTCAGATAGGTGTCTGCTAGAAATGAAATATATAGTTTGTATAGTTTGCTTTTGAAATAAAGTAGAAAAGTACAATTTTCTGAGGTCTCTTGAAGGGGACCTTGAGATTTTACATGGTTCTTGTGATTAACCTATGACTTACATCACTTCCAGAAACAGCCAACAAAGGTAGTTGCATTTAGAAAGCTGTTTGTGAAGATTTTACAAACAGAACCTGGAGTTTGAAGGTGTGTGTTTGCTGTTCATGTATGAAGAGACATACGCTTTGTGTGACTGGAGGGAGACACTGAGGGAAATGCACACAGGAGAAGGGATTCTTTACAGTTACCAACTCCACAACACTAGTCAGGACCATAAGAAGAAATCCTATCTATCCTTCTATTTTGTGTGCTGTGGGGTTTTCTTAACCTGTTAACTCTGAATAGAATACAACAACATGATTGACTGGAAAAATAGCATTTATTTGAAGATGTTAAGAAATGGAAAATCCACTACTTCTTTTGTAATTTACTTTAATGGTTGTCTTCCCTTGGGAAGGGGAAAAACCCAACCCATTCCAAACCAAACCAAATCAAACCAAACCTAACCAAAGCGAAACAACCAAATAACAAATCCCTTCCCCCCCGCCTACTTTATTTCCAGTCTGAATTTTTGTGGATTTAATTTTCAGCTCTTCTTTATTTTCTCAGTAGATTAAAAAGCCCTTGAGTGACTGATTTTTCTTTTAATTTTCCTTTTTTTTTCCAAAATGTGGATAAAATTTTCTGTTTGTCTCCTTGAGAAGTAAAGTCCCAGTCTTTCTGGTGCCTCTTCTTTTTTGTATTCTCTCCAAGTTCCTGACACCCTCTAAAAACTACAGTTACCAGAAGTGGATATGATGCTGTAGTATCTTTCTGCCAGTGCTGAATACAAAAGTTAATTTACCTCTCAACTCCTACTCACTGATCTGTTTATTCAGCTATGAACTGCAGAAAAATGAAATGACCTCTTGCATCATGGTTCTGGTTCCCTGCTATTTGAATTGCCCAACCATTTATAAAAACTAGAACTGCTGCACTGGGTCCAGCCAAAAGTCCATGAAGGCCACTACCACTTCTCTGCCAGTAGCAAGTCACAGAAACTTAAGGAAAACCAGAACAAGTTTACAGTGATCTTCTCCTCAGTATATTTCACAGTTTTCATCGGTTTGCAGTTTAATGACCTCTTAAATAAAAATCTGCACCTTTGCGCTTAATAATCCATGATAGATTTTTTCCCATTAATTTATGTAAGCTGACACTTTCTAGTCCTTGTACTGTGAAAAATAGTGAATAACCCTTCATTGTTCATCTTCTCTCTACTGTTCATGACATTTTATTTCTTTATCATGTATCCCTTTGCATTTCTCTCTTTCAAGACAGATACTTTTAACCTATCTCACCCTATGAAAGTCAATGTCTAATTTTGCACATTGCTGTAATTTCTGACATATTTTTCTCTTTTTACTCTTTCATTTTGGAAACGAGGACAAAGAACTGCACACAGAATTCAAGATGCAAGTTCTATTTTTAATTTGTTTGTCCTGGTAAGAGAGCTCTGCAAAAGGACTCAGCACCAGTACTCGGTTGCCTAAATTAGTTATTTAAACAGACTGGCCAGATTTCCAGGACTATTGAGTACCCACTGCCTTCCACTGAGGTAGTGGAAATTGTGGTTTTTGTTCTTCTGAATCTCTGAACCCTGCTGTGGACATTGAGCACATTGGAACTAACCTTTATAATACAAATATATCTTGGAAATAGTTTGTTTGCCCAAACAGCAATAGAATGAAAAAAAATTCCTCTAACTCACATTTTTTAATGCTGAGGTTAAATATGCAATCATGGGCAGGCAGGAAGAGGGTGTGCAAACTCTCTGCAACTGTATCATTTCATCATTTTTATGAGCAGTGGGGATTATTTTTTTGCAAAGATCACTATGCATTATAAAAACATCTGATTTTTGAAACACATTTCCTGGCATCTTAGATTTCAGCAATATTTCTTCTTTTCTTCTTGTATTTTAACTTTTTTTATAGTTTGTGCTTTTTCTTCCTTGCTCCCTGCCCTCCCCTCCCCACAATTTCTTGGAGAAAATATGACTAATTATATCTAACTTAGGTTATATTTATATTGCCCTATCGAAAAAAGTGCTTATCTTTTACAATAGCAGTGGGAATGTTGAACTGCATTACTAGTCTGATATATTCCCTTGTAACAGATAGGGGAAAAGTTGTAGTTCTTTTTAACAGAGGGCTTTTTATTGATGCAACCCTTATTCTTTGCCATGGATTGCACTTCACTGAAAGGCCCAAGTAAAAAAAAACAACAAATAATGAAGGAAAATTCATGAATTTGAATACACCTGTCTCTTGTACTGAGAAAGTTCCATAGAAAAGTAGTAGTATTGTTCTCCTCTATGAACCTGTGTTCTTTCATAGCCATTGCACAATATTTTTCTCTATAAAATTAAAAAAGCAGAGTTAGTGTCCTGGGAATTTGCATTCTTCATTTACTAGCACCTGGTGTACCTCCTTCTCTCTCTTGCTTTGTTTCCCAGCAAACATACAGAGTAGATTATATAGCACAGAAAAAACAGGAACATCCACGGGACTGCTTCTTCCTGGGAAGCCATGGCAATGTGGTTTTACTGAATTACTGCATCTCTCCTTTGTCCTTCACAGAAGTCCTTCAAATATGAAAGAAACATTTTGTGAATGAAGTAAATGGAAATTTTGACCCTTTTTTTGCCTGCAAATGGTAACTAGTGGCCTGCATTGCAAGGATTTCAGATCCTGAAGCAGTAGAGAGGATGGTGGAGTTTGCTGACAGAGTTTGGACTAATAAGTACCAAGTCTCTTTGATGAGCTTTACCTGAGTTTTCTTGTAACAAGAAAAATTCTTCACCCCCAACAAGACAAATGAAAGACTTGTCATCATTTCCAGGACTACAGGCTGTGTATGCCTTCTTTAGCTTCTGGAGTAAAAATCGCTGTTGCCAACATTAGCAGTGGTCTGTTGGCCAAAGGGATTTCACCAAAAAGACTCTGCCTCAATATTTTGCTACTAAACTATGCCTATGCCAGGAATTGTTATCAGAAGCGGAGCATTGCACAGAGGTAGCTGAAGATGTTTCTCAGCTAATTGCATTTTAGTGCCTACCGCTCTGCAAAGATAAAGCCTATATTATGTGATGGGCATGTTAAAATTGTACACTGTGCCCATTACAATAAGATATCTGTTTGAATAAAGATCCTTCTTTACTAAACAATCATCTAATTCTGAGAGGTGTGCTCTGAATTTCCCTTCATAAGCAATAATGTTCACATGAAAGATAATTTTTCTATTAGGACACAAGACACAGGCCACAGCCATAGGTGCTGCCTAGAAAAATGAATGCTGTCTTGGCAATCTAGAGACATGAGTTATGGCCTAAGCCATAATTTCATGTTTCTCACAAAAACTGGAAAAGTGATTATACTGCCTTATTTTTTATCAAAAGAAGGATAATTGCTGACCTGTAGACATGCAAATCACAACCCATGCTAATGTTCACCTCTTCACACCTACCCTCTCCTTTAGCTCCAGCAATGCTGGAGATGTTTGTGGCTTCAGATCTAACAGGTTTTGCCTGGCATTCCCTCAGAGCATGCTGATGCCATGCATCCTTTTCATCCTACACATGCTGTGACTGCTTGCACCTTTGGTCAACTGCTTCCAAATTGCAAGCAGTATAGCGCAGGTAGGTCTCTTAGCTGTATTCTTGGCAGCATTTTTGGTATAGATATCGGAACACCAGCTCTCAAAAAGAGTGCCAAAGACACTTTTGGGGAAAGCCCAAATGCAAGAGCTGGCAGCTGCTCCCTCCAAAGCTGCTGGCATAGCTCCTGCGACCCCAGCTGATCCTTAGCGGCCAGAAGCACGCTGGGACCACATGAGGGCAGGGGAGGGATCCCTGGGCCTTGGATCAGCCCCAGGTAAAGACATAACTGGCTTTAATTTTGCCAAACCTGGAGAAAAGTGAGAGTTGGCACTGAGAAGTTGTTGGGAAAAGCAAACAAGACTGACACGACCTCAAACAGGCTGAATTAGGGCAGTAACATAAGGGTGCATCTGCATCCCTCAGGTGTTAGTGATGCTGGGGGAAAAGAGAGAGTGAAAATTGTCTCCCTGTGGATTTGCCTTACAAACTCTCAATGCTCTTCTCACTCTAGATAGTATTGAGTGAGATGGTTGAGTGGCATGGGATGAGATGGAGATGAAGCAGACAAACATAGTACCCTACTTACACAAAGTTCAATATTGTGTTGATTAAGAAAAAATTACTGGATTCAGAGTTTCATTTTAGCTGAGTCCCAAGAGACCAGTTTTGTGTTATATCTCACGTTCTGTCCCTTTCCCAAAATAATATTGAAATCCTCCCACACAATCTAGATGAAAATGAATTTAAGAAATCTGCAGAAGATGCAGACTGAGAAGTAGACCCAAACCATTCATCAAAACTAGAGGATATGATGTTTTTCTTGCTATGTTGGCACTTTGCAACTTGCCCCCTGGTGTGAAATTTTTAACTGCTATAGCAAAACTATAATGCTTTTTTTACCCCAATATGATTTAGTTAACAATACTAATTTTTTTGTGAAGAAAAGAAATTTTGCCGCGGCCCTCACCAATGCTGCAAATCTACTCTGATCCTTCTGTAGGCCAGAGAAATGAGGCCTGGGCTCACATTGAAGCAGTTGCATGGCTGTGACACTAAAACAGCATTGCTATGGCCCTCTGGCCCTTGGCAAGGGGGATGTCTGAGCAAGCACCACGATGCAGTTGTTCAGAGACTCATTGCACCGTGGAAGCTGTGAGAGTGCAGAGGCACACATACACAGTGTCAGTGTAGAAGCACAGAATTATATTATATATAAAACTTTCCAACCCTTTTGAGGCCCCTGGGGTGAATACGCCACCAAATCTGGGCAAAATCCAGAGCTTGCCTGCTGTTGATCCCAACACTGGGTATTTCTCACAGCAAACACGTCAGCAATTTCTGGCTGTGATGGGAATGGCACCTTGCTCCTGTGAGCAGAGATAGTCCTGTTCTTCATGCAATATAAATGTCACTTTTATATTTCTTTACAGTCTAACTTTGCATCGCACAAATAAATGGGCAATGGCACCTTATGTGAATCTAGTGCAGTGCACTTTACATTCAGTGTTGCAAAACAGCCTAGCTAGCCTGTGACCTTTTGCTTTTGTCAGCCTCCTGACTCAAGGAGAAATGGAAACAAGCTCACAGATTACTTAGTAATGAATAATACTCCAGATGTTTTTAACCCCGTCTTCTGTTGGACATCAACAGAGGCAGTTGATGGGTGCAGTTATAATATATCTTTACTCTCAAAGTAAAAGAAAAAGCTGGCTCTTGTTCAAAAAGGAAACAAAACACAGTCACATGAGTGATTTTACTACAAGAGGCTCATGAAATGTACATTCTTCAAATTAATCTTGCTGAAATCCTAAAAATCAGAGGGGTGCCACAGGGTGTTAGGATAGGTTAGCAAGCCAGAAGCATTTGCTATGACCTTCAATTCCTCTCACCACAACTCAGGCCAAAAAACATCTCCAAGTAAGCAGATTTGTATTCTTAAGAGGTTTGTAACATGGGTGAAATTGCTATGTGTAAATTTTTTCTATGGAAAAAAAAAGGAAGGGAGAAAATATTGCAGCTGCAATCAACCCAGGGAAACTGAAATAACAAAATGGAGTGTGAGCTGTAGGAGTGAGCAGTTCTGTGAAATCCTGAATGTGCTACTGAAAAACACCCAGCGAAGGTGCTCACATTCCTCTGCAGAGAAGAAAAGGATGATGGCAACCCACACCAGCTGAGTGGCAGGTTATATTTTAAATGGCTATTATTTATTCATTAAATAAACCAATTAAATGCCTTACCTCACCTCACAGCCACAAAAAACATTAGCCAACAAGGTCAGGCTATCCGAGGAGGAGAAAGTGACAAAGAAATACCTTTGTTTTCTTCCAGATGCCTGGGAAATACAGTAGATTTCATCAGCATTCCAAGCTAACTTTAAAGTCAGATACTCACATCAAAAATGTTCCATCAGCAGTTCCTTTGTTTTTCTCCTCCTGAAAGTCTGGGTCAGAGAATGGCAGATACTGGGGGGAACAAAAAAACAAAAAGTAAAAATCTTCATAACAATTCTTAAATTAGAAAACAAAATTATTATATTGAAGGAAAAAACCCCATCCAGTTATAGTGGAAATAAGGTGAATAAAAAATGTCAAACTTATTGGACCACCCAGCAAGTACCAAACTCAATAGTTTCCTTCAAATACTTCCTGGCTTGTTTCCTGGACAGACATGCCACAGGCAGCAGGCTGAGATTCTCACCAACCCTCTCCACCCTTCCTTCAGAGTCAGCAGCTGATAACCAGCCAGACCTGATCTGACTCACCTTGCTGCAGAGGGTAACATTAAAGGGTAACACTAAAGACTCACTTCACCTAGACAGCACAGCTATTTGAGTATGCAGAGCTTTTTTTTACCGCTGCCTTGTAGCTACAGGGAAGCATCTCTCATCCTGCAGTGCAGATCTTCCAGCAGAAAGAACGTCTTTAGCACCAGGAGGCAAATATATATTTATTCCATCATGCCCAGCAGCAGGATTTCAGAGGTAACAGTTCCTCTCTCCTTTCTGCCAGGCTCTCAGCAGCTGCCAGGTGTATATCCCATGCCTGGCTTTGAGGCAATTATGCTGGCCCTTCACACCTGAGCCAATGGCATCCAAAGGCTGGATTTTTCCAGAGCACCAAGTCCTGGCTTGCTTCTGAGGTCACCAGCATAATTTTCCTCCATCTGAGGAAAGCTGGACAAAATGACAGAAGCATCTTAAGACTCTGTTTAAAATCATACCATTTGGAGATCATTACAAACGTGTTGAATCTATCTGTATTTGAGATATGTGTGTTTTTCTTCCCTTCCTCATATTCTTTCCATTTTTCTATCAGCCATTGACTACACTAAGTGTAAAAAAGAAAAAATATTTTCAAAACATTAATTCCCTCCCCCTTTCATTGATTTGAACTCCAGGGAACAGGTTTATATGTTTGATTCAAAAAACCTATATCAATACCATGGCTGCCTATATTATATAAATGTAATAGGATATTATAGTGGCATAGTACACTGCATACTATGTGGTGAATTGAGTTCAGATACATGACACAATCTGTAACACATTGTGTGTATTTATGCAGCATATATATAATGTGTATATGTATTATACATATACTTGCTCCTACCTATATGGTGTATATTTTTACATAGAATATAAGAGTGCCTGTTATACAGCATATATCATAGAGCCTATGGTCTTCAAATGTGGACTTTATTTGTCACAGTATTCATGTGCAAATTGCTCTGTGTTGAACTGTTAATGAGGCCATATGCATTTATCAGGTATGTCTATCTGTGCACTTTCACTACTGTAACCTGAGATTACCTATGACTTCAAACTTCTGCCATATATGCAGTTTTCTTCCATGCCACCTATTTTCCCATGCCTCTCTGTCTACTGGATTTTGGTTAAAGAAGCTGAAGTATGAGCTGTATCAGTTCCAATGCTGACTGGCCAGTCTATGCATGTCCTGACTGGCCAGCTGGCAGACCAAACCAAGCAGATAATTACTACTCTTACACTGTAGCTTTTTGTTTAGTCCTTGAACTGGGCTAACCTCCATTACAAATCCACTGACTCCACAAAGTTTGCAGAAATGTAGTTATGTTTGTAACTTCTTTATTTCTGTCAAATTTGCTTGGAGTTAACCAATAGGCAGCAGGAGAAATGACAGACACATACAGAAACAAATAGAGAGAGGAACTGAGTGTGCATGACCCAGTTTTTAGGAAACAATTAATGGATTTATGTTCTTAGGCACTTCAAAGTTATATGTCTAGTCTAAATTACTTATCTTGGTCACTTCTACCCTCAATGAAGAAGACAGGCGTATCCAGCAGGTATTTGACCCAGTTAAGGATATGTAGAGGAGCGTTTCTTGGAAAAAAAATGTGTGGCACTCTATGGCATATGGGCAGCTATTGACTGGGGATGGCTGTCCGTTGGTTTGTCACACCCATTAGCTGGAGCAGAAGCTGTGCTCTTTGGTGACCCCGGCAATCAGCCTGGGAAGCTGTACGCTCCTGAAGAAGAACCAAGCCTGGATCAATCTGTCATTGTGCAGTTACACCCTGACCTTGTTTCTATAGACATATCCATATCTTGTAGTCCAAAATTTCATCAGAAAGAAAACATGCATAGTTTTGAACAAAATTTTTCATCTCTTGCAATATTACCAGTGATCAGACAGTGCTGCTGGATATGCAAAACACAAGAGGGCTTTCTGCACACAGAGAAAACTTTCAACAGGTCCAGTGCAGGCTGGAGATGTCAGGCTTACTGCACAGGCTCAGATGAACCACCTGAGCAGAGCTGCTCACCTGCCCGTGGCAGATTGACTGCACTTATTTGTAGAGGGCAAACATGACTGGTTGGATGCAGCCTGGGCTTTATCAGGTTTTTTGTGTGTGCATCACACATTTCTCTGCTAAGGTAATTTCAAGGGAAACTCTTATTATAGCTGGAAGTGTTATTGGAAAATGGTAACAAGAATGTTTTTCACATAGTAGTTTTAAAATATGCTCTCACTGGAATAAAGCAAAATAGAATAGCAGAGATGTGGAGCCTGAAAGAATTACTGGGCTTGGAGATATATAACTAAGTATGGACTTATTAGGAGAGTGCTGAAGGCTTCAGCAGGAAAGCATGAAATTTACAGACACATTCAGATCACATGAGAATTACCATTTTCACTTCCAAAATCATGACCAGTCATACCTAGCATTGATGAATGGGAAGAGAGATTCTGAAAACAATAGTTCTGATTTCATGTGCTTTTACATCTTGAAATACTGATGTTCCTTAAGCTGGAGTGGTGCTAAATTTGGAAGTGTTCTAGAGCACTTATGACAGTGATGTAAAATATCCATATCCTCAATAGAGAGAAATGTAATCTTTTGATTGAGAATCACACCAGCTCTAATCCCTACAGATGAAATTAGCCCAGCTGTAGTTTTAGGAGGCCTCCCTCCCAAGTGAAAAGAGACAAAGAATTTCCTTCAGACTGTGGTTCACATTTTCATCCTTGCTTTCAGGTGGCATCTAAACTCTTTGTAGACTGTTTCTACCCCTTGGGGTTATATCAGGCCACAAATTCCTAGAGTTATTCTTTGCTACAGAAAAAAGTACTTTTGTCTTAATCAGTGATAGACTCTACACAAAAACCCAATGCACTCTTTCAACTCCCTCAAACCTTCACCTTTGTGATGAGTGCAGAGAGCTGCAAAGGCCTGTAGTTGTTATATTGACCACAACTATTTTGTTGTCCCCTTATAGCCTTCCCAGATGTATATTGTATTTATCTGTGGCCACTGCTTGCAGACTGTGAGGTCCTTATAACAGGAAAAACCTTTATTGTTCCGTAGTTTTGTGTCCTGCAGTTAGTGTGGTGGTTTCATTGTGCTATAATCCTTGACTGTAGCTACAAGAAAATGCCTCAAAATGCCGATCTAGCTCTAGGCAGAAGCTCAATTTGCCTAGGGACTCTCAGGAAAGATAAACAATCTGTAGCCAAGCCTGCTTACCCATGGCAAGGCCTTACAAGCATGTTAGCAGCTGCTGCAGGAAGAGGGGCAGCAGCGTGTGTGGTGGCAGTCTCTCCTGGCAGTCACGTCCTCTGATCCCATCCGCTGTGGTCTCCCCATGTACCAGAAGCAGCAAGCTCAGCTCTTGAGGAGTCATTCCTGGTTCTTCACCACATTGGTCTTTTCTCCATACCTCATTTTATTTTCCCTGGCAGAAGTTTCCTCGGCCTTAGCCTTGGCAAAGAGAAACTGCGTTCTTGCTGCGCTGCCCGAGGAGCCTTGAACTGGCACCACCTCCACACATAGAAACATCTATTAATAAGTAACCAATTTTGAAGTTTGCTCAGTTCCTGTTCGGTAATTACACACTTAGTTCATTTTAGGTAGGAGATGAGTATTCAGCAAAGGTAGCAGCTAAATGCCAGACTTTCTCAATTCCCTCCAAAACACACATGGAATAAGATTGCAGCCTTATATAATGCTTTATTTGTTAGAGGTGGAAAAATAGAAGGGCTTCTGTACAACCATGTCTAATACTTTGGTCAAGCTATATTAATTATATACACTATTATTTTTCTGTGCATGAATCAAAACAGAGGATTTTTTTTCCTTGCTATCAATAAAGGAAAATGCCTTATTTGTGCAGGTGCAAAGTGCTCTGTGTGTGTGTACCCTGGGCTAGGTGAATGCAGACGCTTTCTTGGAAGCCATTTGAAAAATACCACTGATTTGTTTGGATTTTTTTGCCAGCAAGGATTGGTCACAGGGTCAACATATGGGACTGATTTAGGGCATTATTCAAATGAGCACCCTGTGCCACTGCTTTCTTGCTCTCTCCCAAACCAGCAGCAAACTATTTTAGCCGTCAAAACAACAGTCATTTTGGTAGAATATACATTCTAATCTACAGTTTGTGAGTTACACGTTAATGATTTATCCATAGTGTCTGCTTCTCTATTCCCTGAAATCCTCCCCATGTTGTTATTTAAAAAGTAGGAAAATACATATAGCACACAAAAATGTAAGCATGCATTTGTCTGCTTGTATTTGTATGTTTGTGCTGGTGGTGGGAAGTTTAACATTATGGATGACCTCATGTTGCAAAAATCATCTCTGCATATATGTTTTACTAATGCTCTGGAGTGTTCTGATCAGTGTTCTGGCAAGGTCAGTGGCTGGGATTAAAATGTTCTAAACTGTTAAAATGGATGTGATTTTAAAATGCCTCCACCCTTCTCACAGTTTGTAAAATATTCTCCAAACGCTGGAGAAAAAGCAGAAGCAGGAATGTAAATTTTCAGTGATTAAATAACTCATTGTTCACTACAGGCACAGTAGGTCCACCTCCTGAATACCAAGCCCTTCAGCAGAAATGCTGTCTGGGAAGAGATCTCATTCTACTTTTTGCTTACAGCACAGGAACAAATGATTTGACAAATTGCGGGTCATTACAAAATCAATGGAAGAGTGTAGTTAATACTTAATTTAGGTACTTTCCACCAAAACAAAAAGCTGATAGTTAAGTGGTAACAACATCTTTCTTGGAAAGTGGGGATGAGTAGCAATGAGACAACTGAGGAAAACCTGAAATCTGCTACTCTCTGCCTGTGGAGTGAAATCTGGCCAAACTTCAGCAGAAAACTGGAGCAGCTGGACTTGTGTAGGGCTACAGCAGACTGATATCAGATATTTATTTATGTGTAGGGGTTCCCTCAAGTGCATGCAGATGCACACGAGCATGCACAGAAACATACTCATTATGTGCATACTGTGAACAACAAAAAATGTCTGAAGAAGTGAATAATCCAGAAAAATGTCACTGAAGTTCCCCACTTTCAGAAAGTGCAGGTTAGAAGAGATTAATCCCACCAAAAATTACTTTATTTTTACCAATACCCTTCTCTGATCTATTGTACTAGTGTTTATCATGTTCTATGCTTCTGCAGGTGATGTGTTTCTGTATTTTTCTCTGTTCTTGACTCTAAGAAGCCTGTAAATGGTACCCTTCAGGAATATGTCAGCAGAGAGACGTATGGCACCAAGAATTTACCAGGACCATAATTCAGTCTATCACCAAGGTAGACAGCAAAATGGGAGCCTCCCTGTGCCAGTCAGTCATTCCACCACAACCTAACATTGCAAAGAGGGCAATGGGAGTCCATATGTTGATTTTGTTTATCAGGTGCTTGGTTTTGGCTACCTCTACCACCCTGGGCACTGGTACAGCCAATGCTGCTGCTTCACAGAACAGCCTCAGTTTCCCCTTGGGCATATGGTGGCATGTGCCAGGGCAAGTACTCACATGAGGACATGTCCAAGAGCTCCTGTCCATCATCTGCCTCCTATAATGCCATTCTCATGTCCTTCAGGTGCTGTTCAGGACCTCAGAACACAAAGTTGAGGGTCTCTGAGAATTGGCTGTAGTGAATTGCCTGATCCAGTTCACAGGCGTCTTCTCAAGTCGTACACTTAACAAGTAGAGGAAATGTTTCCACAGTTTTGCAGATGAATAAAAAGAGATCTTCAAACCTTAGAGAAAAATGAGAAGCTGCATGTTTTGTTCCCCAGATTTCCTCACAGAAAAAGAATGATGTGCCCAGAAAAACCCCCAACACATTGCTTAGTTTGCACACTTTCACAATGGGACGTGGCAACTATGGGCATGCATTTAGTTTATGTTTTCCCTCATGATGACTGAACACACAGAGAATGGAAAACTCAGCTCTGATTCATGTAAAAACATACAGCACACAAAATAAACCAGTAAAACCTCTCATTTTCTATATCAGCTAATTTGAGACTCTCCAAAATAGGCAAGTGAGTAATCAACTTCTTAATAACTTTATTGGAGCCATAGGACAATGAAATAAATGCTTAATATCTACATTTTGTCATTTATATGCTACCTGGTAGTGTGCTGCATCCCATATCTAAAAATGGGAATACTGTTATATAGCTTTTTCCCACTTAGGTCTTTGATCCTTAGTATTTTTCTTTCTTTCTTTTATCTCTCCTTTCATCAACTCTAACCAACAAATCTCTTCTACTCTTTCTTACTTTCTGTTTGAAGTTTTATCACTAGTAAATTATATTCAGCTTAGTTTGCAGTGATATTGGACATGCATGTAGAAGATAAGAAAGTGGAAAGGCATGGTGGCAGCCCATGAAGGCATTATCTGGAATTTTCCCTGCTGGTCCCTGAATGAGGAAGCAGCAAAGTAATCTTTGCTCACATGAGAGGTATCCAAGACCTCTTGGATATCATCTGTTTCCAGAAATGCCCTGCCAGGTGATTTCTCACAGGAGGTTTCATTTTCTGCTTGCAGAGGTGCTTGAAGAGAGCAATTTTTTTCAAGCTAAAATAATGGTCCCAATGAAACCTGTCTTGGAAAACAGTATAATAATCCCATGGAATAAAAAGTTGGTGGGCATCCTGAGCATGAATTTTTTTCACAGTCCTCAGGATTTGTGCATTAATAGGTTGTTAAAGGTCAATTGTGCTTTAGCACTTGTCTTTCCTTAACAGCAGTCTATATTTATACCATCATTAACTAGGACATCAGGAGCTTAAGAGAACAGCCTAAATTTCCAAACATTTCTTACAAAAATAAGTTGCGCAAACCAAAGCTGTCCAATAACAGATTCCATGAAGACCAGAAAACAAACAAGGCATTCTCATTGAGCAGAGGTCTCAAACAGGTGGGAGGGCAAGGCTTGTATATTTGGCTATTTTTGTACTGTAGGAACTGGGAGTACATCCCACATCCAAATCTGGAGCACTCCATGGGACCATGGATTCATCCATCCCCTCCTTCTCTTCTGCCAAACCAGCAATCACACTGCCACAATGCCCTGAGCTGTATGTGCAGCCATCGAGTACTTCTCAGGGAATTAGAGGATGGCAGTCATCTGGGATGTGGGCAAAAGAGTCTCCTCTTATAGGAACACAGCTTGAATTATAAAGCTGGATGTTTTGTCTTATTTACACAGGTATTTCATCAGGGGTAATTAGTGCTTGTAGAGTAGTTTCAAAGTTAAATGTACAGGTGAGACCCAAAATTAGGATCAGAATTTAATAAATAGACGAAGCAACTCTGTAACTTAGTATGTTTATGGATGTAATTCTCTGAGACCACATTTGTTACTGCACAACTCTGTTCAAATCAGTAGAATTACACTGGGAATTAATTCACTCCTTAAATTTAACCACATTGAAAATAACTATAATGTCCTATGACTGTAATATTTTCATTTTCCATGGGGAGAAATTTGCCAATATGTAATATGGTCTCACGTACCTGATTGCACATTACCTCCAAAATCTGCTAGAGCTTGCAAGAATGGTAAAGCTGGAGAGTCCATGCTGTTTAGGTTGGAAAAGGGCCAGCTGCAACATTGGCTGAACATTCAGTCTGCCTTTGAAATGAATGCACAAAAATCATGTTCAAATGATATGACATATGTTGATTACTAAATCTTAAAACTTCTTTGTTGTTTCAGAAAATTTCTTTGTGTGAAGAAAAGGGGGCCCAGTCTTAAAGAGGGCCATGGCAGCTACAGCTCCTGGTGACTTAACTAGGAGATGGAAGTGCAGCACTGGAATCTAAAGGATTTGTTATTGTCACTTGCGTCTGGCACATGCTTGGTGAAATTTCTTTAGAACCTTTAGAATCTGAGACACGTACAGAACTCTCACAGCTTGGTCCTAGCCAAGGTCATTAAGACTATATGACCTATTCTGAATTCATGGTCTAGAATGATCAGTAATTCTCTAAAAGTATAAAATACGAAGTTCCTGATGAAAGGGTAGACCTATATCCCTTTATTTTCATCAGTCAGAACTTCCCAAGTATTTTAATTAAAAAGTGATACCAAAATATTTTAAAGAACTGGGAAATATTTACAGTCCCTCAAATGTTCTTAGGATATTGCAATCTGTATTTTCACAATGCCTCTTAAGAGTATTTTAGTTTGATTTTCAACAACAACTAGAAGTTCATAGTTTCTTGATTTTTTTCTTTGGAATCTGAAGCTTCTCATGTTTTTCATTCGGAAATTTTGTTTTCCATAGTCTGATACCCTACTCTCCTCCAATGCTAACTTTAAAACACTTAGGGCATTTTTTTAAAATTTCAGTTTCTTTCAATTATTGGAGGGTTTGATGGTATAAAGAAATAGAAGTAAAGAAATCTCAAGAATTTGTTTTACCATTCAAAAGTAACTTCTTAATGAATGTTACATATTTAGAATCAGCTTTTCAAGAAGTAAATGGGACTATCCAGGGACTAATTGCTACTGATAATGGGAGACTATGTTGAAACAGTTTATTTTACCCTGGGCTTCAAATAATTATGGATATTTTAATGCTTATTATGCAGTGCTAAAAATCTTGTCTCCTGAATTTTTGTACCAGCTTTTGCTGTCTTTTCTGCCTTTCTTATATACAGTTTACACACTACATCTTTACCTCACAGATTTGCTGTCCAGCCAGGTGCCACCACCAGCTTAAGAAAGGTTTTCCTTTGTGGTACAAATAGATCTTGGAGCATGTAGATCTAAATGTCATCACATTGCATCATTTTAGCACAGGGTGATGATATTCTGTTTTGACACAGTGTCATCACGCTGCATCCCAGCAGGAAGATGTTTTGACACAACGTGCTGACAAAACATCAAAATGTTAACAATTGCTCTTTAATATTCATGTGTTCTGTGATGCCTGGAGCATACTAACTGATAATAGCAAGCCAGAGGACCAGTAAAGATTGCTGTTAATATATTTATTGAATTTTTACACAAAAAAGTTCCTACTAAAAATTGCTGCCTAGGTGAAGGTGAACACATGTCCTCCTCCATAAGGACTATTCAAGATGTTACCTACTTTGAATCTCAATCTGCAGAAAAAAACCCTAAACCACAAACTCACCCAAAACCTTCTTTCTTGCTTCTTTTATTTTGTTTTGACAATGCACAAAGAAAAAGTAACTGATTGTCAGAAATAGAAGCATGGAAGAAGTACAACTCTAATCTGAGAGACAGGAGGTAGAAAATATTACAGCTGCCTACAAGAAGAGGCCTGTCTAAGAAAAGGAATGAGTTTTCTGAGAAAAAGACGGAGTTTTCTAAGAAACACCTCAGGCTTTTGGGGTGTGAGGTACAGTGAGGGGAGGAAAGGTTTCAAGCTGAATAGAGCCAGAAGGATCCAGCCTGCTCAGGGTTCCAGTTTTCTGGTCTGAAACTTACAGTTCGGCATGCTGGATGGGAAAATAGCCAAGAAAGCTGGAAAACTGCAAGAGGTTTGCACCCCAGAGCTGGAAGCAGCGACTCTTATCAATTGGTTCATCTAAAGCTGAAAGCCCTCACAGAAGTTTCTCAATATGCTTCACAGAAGGGATGCAGGCAGTGTTTTTCCTGAGCCCAGACACGAGTTTCTCCTGAACAGCCCTGTGCTGCGAGGCTGCAGCAGCAGCCAGGGCAGAGAGGCTGGGGATCGAGGCTGTTCACCACCCAGGCTGAGATGAGCAGCAGCATGACACCAGGTCTAAGGCAGGATGTGTACAGCCAGATGTTCTCCTCACTGCCCAGTCTGTTCCCACACTGCACTGGCACAGACAGCTGCACAACAGCCACATTATTCATAATGATTCATTATGATCATTTTATTTTCATCAATCAGCTAGATTGTGTTATTTTTTTTAGCCACAGTAAGTAATTTACTTTAAGGTAACACTAATAAACTAGTAAAATAATTACCACATGTAATGATTAGTGGAGATCATGAAATTTTTCTGACATGTTTAGGGTGTAAAACTCTGGAACTATTGACAGTTTTGACAGAGACCAGTAGTTGTTTTTTAGTCTTCAGAGCTACACTTCCCTTTATGACTTTATATTTCATATTACAGAGCTTACCATAAAAATGACATGTTGAAAACTGAAGAATAACTCTCGAGAATTTTTTAATATAGAGGTATGCCTAAATTCTATAGATAAGCATAAACATGAAATTATCCCTTGTCATTTGCAAATATGCAGTGCATGCAAATCCATCCTGCTTTGTGAGCAGAGCTACTGATTTCTTTGGATATATCAAAAAATTAAAAGTTACTTACCCAGAAAAATGTGTATGCAGAACCAAGTCCTTAGTAAAACCTGTGTCTGGACATGCTACCCTTTTGTCATGAATTTTTGCTAGCTGCAACAGTACAGGCTTGCTATCATTACAGTATTGAATTACTTGCACTAATGTCCATGAAACTTAAATTTCATCCTTTTCTTCATCCCTTTCTTTAAGAGGTGACAGCCAAGAAGAGACTCACATATTCTCATAGTCTGAAACAAATACTTTAGTTAAATAATTTAACAATATTTTATTCTAAAGGATTATCGTTAATGTAGAGATTTGGTCTTGATCCCAGTTCTCCAAGGATTAGTCTCTCCAAAATTTCTGGCACATGTTTAAGTTACATTTGAAAATATTTAATGATTGTCATGAGGAATGGTCATACCAGCAGTCTGTGCAGAACGTGTCCTTCACTGTTATAGGCTGAATCCTTTAATAGCTCAGCACCTTCATTTCTTATTGACTTCCCTTGGAGCCAAGGTGCTCAGAAAAAGAACTGACTGGATGATGACAATTTCACTTTATGCAGCTTTCAAGGTTTAACAGTTGTTTTGGTTTCACATTGAATTATCTGTAGTTGTACTGAAACCTGAACTGCTCAGTGAGAATACCAAGAAACATTTCTTATTTTACTTCCATATCACCTCAAATCTTGTAAAAACCCTGAAATTACCTTTTCCAAATCAATGGAATAGAGCGCAAGACATCTTTTCTTTTGCCCTTTTTTGATTTTATCCTTGTAAGAATACCCAAACAAAAACCCCTCACAGTTAAAAACTTCAAAGGAGAAAAATTAACCTGAGAGCTTTTATTCAGCACTTCCTTGTCTCTGGACCTCTGGGTGTTGCACAGCCTTCACATCACTCGGAGGCCCTTGGGAAATGCCCACTTACACCTACATGGCCAAGGAGCATGGCTGGTGTGTGTGTGCAGAAGCCTTGACTTTTGACTTCAGGCAGGGTGAGCAGGAGCAGGCATCACCACCTCACTCACGTGGGAACTCCAGTTTGCTCTGCTGTGACAGCATATATGCACTCCTAAAACAATTTCAAGTTGTTTCTAGACAAAATCTGCAGTTAGCAGGTGATTGGGTTTTTATAAAAATGTATGTAAATGGTAAACACATGCTTTAGGGCTGGGTTCCACAGCAGATGGATATGATTATAGCACACCACTGATTTACAGAGATGGGCAGGAGAGTTGTCATCTCTCTCTCTTTCTCCACTCCTTCATGCTTCCTGATGCAGCCAAGCATCCAGCTCTGCCACAGAGTTATCTGCATATGCCCAGCAAGCCTGACGTTCCTACAGCACATGTGCTGGCCATCTGTACAGTGCATGTGCAGGAGCTTCAGCGAGCTGCTGTGCTCTGCCTGGGATTTCCTGGACAAAGGAATAGGAGCTGTATCTATGTGCACTTGCACCATGTTGAGGGTGTGTGACCACACGTTTGGCCAGAGTGCTGGCAGCTAAGTCCACCCCAGAGCTCAGCTGACTTCAGCTGTGGCTCTGCCTGTTCGTTGTGGGGTGTTCTTTCAGTTCTAGTCATCCTGTCAGGGCTGCCATTGATCTCCATTTGACTTACTTTTCCTAGCCCAGACAGACTGGGGAAGTGATTGCCCTCTGCAACTGCAACCACGTGAAAGGTCTCTGAGCAAATCCTCTCGCTTGCTCAATTATCCCTTCTCTGAAGTGAATTGCACTGCCGTGGGTGGGGAGACCTGAACTCCCAGTGCACCACACTCATTTATCAGGTGAAATGAGGCAAAGAAAGCGAGGTCAGTGAGTGTCCATGCTGCTTACAAGCTGCAGAGCCCTCAAGTCTGTCATTGCCCAAATTACATTAAAACTCATTCCCTTCCCAGCACACGATTCCCTTTATCAGCCTCTGCTCTCCACTTAGCAGCAGGAGGAAGCTTGTTAGCCTTTGTCGCCACATCCAAGAGAGAGACGGGCATCACTGACAAAAGCCACACCACAGAAAGTAGTACTCATGCTACTGGAACAGGCTTTCTTCATTCTTGGTGCATCATCTGAAAACTCCTCAGCCCCCTGACATATTTTGTTGGAAATCAATATTGGTAAGAAGATAAATCAGGAACGGGTGGAAAAAGATCACTTAATACTGGTATTTTGGTCCTTGGACAAGGAATGGCAATATAACCACATTACTAAGCAAGTTTCAGTGAACCATTTTAGCCTAGTTTCCTGTAGAAATGGCTATGCTATCTCTCTGTTTTTCCCTCCTGTTCCTAATTCCCATTTCCACCAAGGTTCAGGGGAAAATTGGGATCTTTAGGAGAAAGACCTCATTCTTGGAAGTCCTGTGAAGAGACATCTGCTTACAGAGAAAAATATCCTGTAGGTGTACCAGCTAAATCTGACCTAGATCTGTAGGACAGCAAATTTAATTTCTTTTGGCATCATACTAATGCCTTTTCACTATTACAATCAATCTTAATAAACAAAGTGGGCCTAGCTCCGTTTCGACAGGCAACATTTGTGTAGACTCTGAAGTTTGAGTACTGATGTTTAAAACTTCACCACAGAGCTATGGCACAGCTTTTAAGGACTGAGAAACCCAGGACTTGTACAGAGTGTGAGGATATTTCATACAGCCTGGTACTCTCTTGTAATCGAAGACTTATGAGAGACCAATGAGGAACAAATATTGAGGAGAATATGTGTGCCTTCCTCCAACCTGAGAAGCCTAGATGCTTCTCCTAGAGATAATCTTGGTATTGGTATTTAGCTATTGAAAGGTAATTCGCAACTATCCATCCCATTATTACTGTCTAGATTCAACCTTGAGTGAGTGGTGCAGAGAAATTTCATCAGCTTTCAGGATAATGAAAAATTGTATTTATATACAATAATTGTAATTACAATCCCATAGACCAAGTTTGGCTATTCATCTTTTTCCTTTACTGTAAAGAGACACCAGTAGATATGCTTGTCCTGACATCAGACTCAGATTTCTTTTGATTTAAATGCAAATGCAATTTTTTTCCTTCTTATCCATGCTTAAGAACAGGCAGGATACTCTGGCCATGATTTCAATGCTCTTGTTCATACATACTTCTACATGGTGTGCCAGGTATGAAAAAACCCAAATACATATGCTTTTGCAGAAAAACTTGGGCCAGTGGTTAGCATACTCTCCAGCTGAGAAGATGAATGGGATGCAATGGAATCCTATCATTATTATAAGAAAATGCTAAATATGTGTGCACAGCAGCTCTTTCAGAAGTCATATATCAGTTGCCTTTTTTTTTTTAGAGTTAAAATGGACATTTACTTCACAAAAAATTTGGGATTTCATTCATATGATAGGGATCCTTTAACAGAAAGCTTTGTATTTTACTATAGTTCATTTTCTTGTCTCTGAACTAGAGTTTTCAGTGCTGGTCTGGCATAAAAGCAGTAGTTGTACTTATATGATCTCTTCCATAGAGAGCTGCCCAAGCAACTGGAATTGCAAAAACAATCCCTAGGAACAGGTTTTGAAAAGGCTCTTGCAGCCACTTCCACACTGCTCCTCATGGAATAAAGAAAACACTGATAATTATCCTCCATTTCTCCAATTTCTCGTGTGCTTGAAGTGTGCAAAAAATTTAAAAATTTAAAAAAGTTTAAATCTCAGGTGTTTTTGTGCAGCACTCCTGGGAAGAGATTTTGTCTCTGTGCCACTGGCTGCATTATTAGTTGGCAGAGCAGAGGTCTGACTCCTGCTGAGGGTCCCCAGAGCCATGGTGAGTTTGGCTGCAGCTCTGGAGAGACTCATCTCCTCTGCTCTTTAGACATCTGTCTGCTGTCTGGTGAGGAAAACGAAAAATCATAATCCTTCAACTTTATACCTTAAATGCATTGGCTTGTCATAGGCAGTATCATACAAGAGAAAATTAAATACAAGCTGTAGGATGGTCCAGTTCAGGGTAGCACCCTATATTGCTCTCAGGAACCGTCTAATAACATACTTAAAATAATCCAGAGCAAAAGCTTCAGCTTCCTTCTGAAATCATATATTTTGGTGATGATGGAAATATGCCAAAGGTTGTCTGCCCAAAGAGCTATGTTCATAAAGCAAGTATTCTAAGACCAAACATATAACTTCCTTTTCCTCACTGCACAACTGGTAGTCTCTTCTTGTGCACAAAAAATTTTTAGAGAAGTTTCTATCCAGATGAGGGTTTTTTCTCATTTACTATAGACTGAATCTACTTCTCGCTTCATGAGGTACAATTCTGAAGTCTGTTAGTAAGGATAAAACAAAAAAGAACTAAAAAGAAAAACAGTAATCAGCTGCATTTCCTGAATAGGCACACTCTGAAAAAACCCTGTATTTTCATGTATGAGGCAAATACAAGATCTTGCTTTAAGAAGGGTGATGGTTTTGATAGAAATCTTAGAGTCCTGGAACACTCACCCTGTCGAGTGCTAAATACCTTTGATGAATATGAAGTGCAATGTGGTACACAGATGACAGAGCAGGCGCTTAGAACGCACAAAACAAAACAAAAAAATCCTAACCCTTGGACAGAGAGATTAAGCAGATAGGATGATACTATACAGAGCTCCAAAGACACTACATGTGCAGACATGCACTAAATCACAGCCTTTTATAAAGTCATGCAGGCTGCCATTTCAGATCCTTCATCAGCTCCAGTGAACATGATGGACTGTCTGCTGAGTGGGTGCAGTGCCATGCTAACAGATGGGTATGAACATAAACAGGCAAGAGACTGCACAGGGGCTTCAGGATGAGCCCACTTAGGTCACAGGTAAAAGAAGAATGAATAAATGTTCATATTGTTTCTATGGTTTCCACTTCTTGGCATCAGCGTGTGTGATTTGCACACCTCTCTGGGGCTGGATTACTATGAAAGATTGCTATAAAAAAGTTTTTGTCTACGCAGAAGGCAAGGTCTTTAAAACCCAACTACTGTCAGAGCTTCTGGACAGAGGGTGGGATGACTGGAGAAAAAAAAGCATGGATGAAATTTCTCCTTTCATCAATGCAAAACCCCTTTGAGTAAGCAGAGGTCTGCATGCCTTCAGTCAGTTTAGTGTTGCTGGCACCAAGCAGGTGTGGAAGATGCTTCTTCCATTAAAAAGCAGGCAAACCCTGCTGATGAATAGGGCCTTCTGTGTGGCCACAGTGTGACCAAGTGATTTTCTTTTAGTGGGTAGAGATTATTCTAATGGCTTCAGCATCTCAAATTGAAAGCAAGTTGCTTGAGCAGCAATCTGTTTATTTAATCATTTGCCACACAGCATGCATAGCTGTCAGATGACAAAAATCCGCCTTATTCAGTCAGGCAGAGATATTTTTTGCAAATAATTATTTTTTATCTTGCTTCATCCTTGAGGAATTAAGTCCCTCTTGATACAAGATCTTTGTCTCTCTCAAGGTTCTTTACATGGAATACTCTGCAGCGTTGCAGATAAGTTTGTCCTTGTCTATCATTTATATTATTTTAGTTTCAGGGCACTAGGTCAAACTCTGTCCTCACTTACTCTCATTTAACCACAGAGACTTCAGTGTGGCTGCAATCGAGGATGGAATCTGACCCATTGTGTTTGTTTTCAATTGCAATATGCATGACTTAATGTTGCCTTCTCCTTTATTTTAATCTCCCAGGACAGCCTGAAGAATCAGATGTTGAATCTCAAGAGATTTCTCCCGAGTGAAATATTCTAAATATGTCAGGAAAAATGTTTTGTCAATTCCAGCTTGCTGATTCACCCCAGCCAGCTGGCTGGGCAGTCTCAGCCACTACATGCTGCCATGCAAACTGGGAGGTCAGAGCTGGGTGCAGGCAGGCAGGATGGTGGGACCATGTGCCACAGCATATTGGAAGGATTCCATGTATTGCTGCAGATGATGCGTTGGGTCTTCTGAGGGAAGGGAAGGTTGTATGCTCAAGACTTCATTTAACCGACTGAAGAAGAGATAAGCTGGAGTTAAGGCATATCCCCCTGTTTTCATCATCCTTGATGGGATTCTGCTCTGCCTTTTCAACCAAAGGCATCAGAATTATGGTGCACCTATGAAGACAGCAGAGCTGGAGGCTTTGCCTTGCCAACCTCCAGATCTATTAATACTCAGTGAATGATTCCATGCAGACAAAACACATCCTCCACCAAATGGGCACTTCAGAAATTGCCTCTCATGAAGACCTGATATATTTTTTATTATTCTTGAAAATTAAACTGGTGACTGACTTTTTATGTGGTTTATCATTAGAGTTGGGTCTAAACTGGACTTTTTCTTTCCTTGCCGAAAATTATCCAGATGCTTCAAATAACATGGAGAGTTTCAACTCATTCCCACAAATAATGGATTTTGACTTTGTAGGTTATTCGCACCACAATAGTAGAGGAAAGGTGGCAATGGTGACATATTGAGAACATCCTCTTGACCAGGGACAGCTTGGATAAGCACACATTTCAAAAAAATGCTAGTTTTATGTTTATGTGTCACTGTGTGGAAGAGAAGCACCATGCTACTGGCACCATGGGAGGGCACTGAGGTGTTTGACTATTCAGAAGGAAAGTATGCGTCAAACAACAACAATTTATCTAAAAGTGCAAGTTCTTCTCTTTGAAACCATGAATTTGTGACCAGAAGCTCTCTGTGTTAATGATATTTTAATGCTAGAGAGTGTTTCAATAAAGTAAGGTATGACTGTTCCACTAAGGGTTATATTTTTACAGTGCTTCAGGTGCTTAGATCTGTATACTGCCCTTGCCTTGGATCATAGCCCTACAGACCAAAACAATACTATTGGTGCCTTAGTGCAAAATTAACAGGGAAAACAACCAAAGCAAAGGAGCAGACCCAGAAAGCAATGCACAAAAGAGACAAGCGATACAAAGCAGAACCAAACTTAGACATCAGAGGTCAACCCACAAAATATTGTGAAGGGTAAACATGTAAAAAAGAAGTCTTCCAAGGAAAGTAGTGACAAAATGGTTTTTGAGAAAGCTGCAGGGCTCCCTCATATGGGCTCCTTATGCAATATGTACCCCTTGCTCTCCTAGATTTGGCTTGGGCACACATGTGACACACAAGTTGTTGTTGTTGTTGTTGTTGTTGTTGCTGTTGTTAGAAATTTTAATTCAACTCTAATATGAAGATTTCTGGTAGAAATTGAGAGGGCTCATCACTTCAAATAGATATAGTGAAAAAAACCCAAACAAAACCCACACAACTTTGTTTTGATCTTACTTTGCTGACCTTACTTCATTTAACAAGAGAAATGTCTTCGAGAATTAGAATCTGCAAGACCAACACATGATTAGAATAACAAAAAAAGAAAGGAACACACCAAACAATGTATGCAGTCAGAAGTGAAGCAAGTTTCTTATTGCAAACATATACTATTTGCCATAATATTCTATGCACAGGAAAATAAACTTCAGTCAATATAATCAATATTCTGAGATTTCCTGCAAAAACGCAAATCCTGCATTGTAGATCATTAGTGGAAATAATTATTTACAGCACATTTTGTAGACCATTGTAGTAAATTTCAGTCTTTGCATTTGCTCCCAAAAATTACAGCACACTAACAGCTTCACAGACTCAAAAGCTACCTTCACATCAGATAGCTGTTGCAGATTTTCAACTGTCCTCAACTGGCCCCTGATGACTTCTGCTTAGGGTTGTCACTGTCAGTGGGAACACTGTCAAGGATCCAGAAAGAAGAAATGTTTTGATTTCCCAAACTAAAAATTGTGAGCAAGCTGGATATTTAAGATAGGTCTATTGCTAAATGTGATGTGATATTCAAAATTTTGTACCCTCCAGAAGGAACCTATTTATGCAAGCAATTCAACTATATGGTTCTTAACTGTGGGGTAAATGAGAGGCTTCCTCCAGCTCCTTCCTTTCACTTCTCCATAATTATTTTTATATGGCTCTGGATATTTCCAGTTCCTCCTAGTCTAACTGTAGTTTGAGACTTGTAGGAGTCCATGAATTGTCAGAAAGGCTGTCAAAGGTGAATCCCCTCCAGGTGCCCAGGTCTTGGAGACATCTCAAAGGCAGATCCTGCTTCTGGTCACTTCTTGCTGACTGGCCTTTATTCAGGAAAGTTTCAGTCCTCACGACTGAAACAAAACATCCTCAAGGAACTTATGAATAAGCCCATTTGCTTCCTGCCTCAAACACTTCTAAAACATTAACCTGAAGCATAAACGTTTCTGCCTTTCATTTCCTTGGGGATGACAGAAAAGAGAGACTGAGACTGATTGCAAAAGCTGTAGTGCTTGTCTGAAGTTTTTAGTCTGAGTCTGGTCAGGCCCCAGGTGACCAGCTAATGAAAATAATTCAAACTTTACCAAAACAAGAGCCATTTATAATGTGGAAATTCTAGACAGACAGCTCTGCAAAACCCTGGGAACAAACATGGAGATAAATCTTTGCAAGAAAAAACATCCCTACCTCACTACTCACAAGGTCAACTTTAAATAGCATTGTGGGGCACAACCCCCACATGTGGCAGAAAATTAGTATTAGGTCTTCTTAAATTATCCATACCTGTGCTCTTGTTCCTCTGGAGTCATGCAGTATGAGGAAATGCTTGGCTTCAGAAATATTGGGAAGAATTTTGATCCCATGCCCTTTAAGCAGATGGATTTTGGGATTATTCTTAAGAACATCTTCTTTAACTGCAAATGAAAGAGGAAGGAATGACCCATTGACAATGGGTATAAAAGCCCTGATTTCAAGTAAACACAACACAGCCATGAAATGAGACATAGAACAGTAAGAGGAACATGCATGAAGGAGGAAATCAGCTGGGGCTCTCCAGTAACAAAACTGGATGTCAAAAACCTCCCAGAAACAGGAAGAGGAGGATGGATTGCATGCCGTGGCACACAGGCTGTGCAAGCTTGGAGCAAGCCAGCACCAATGAATCCCAGCTGCAGGTAACCAGTGACAGGGAGCCCCAGCATCCAGCAAAGTGTGCGCTGCATTTCCCATGCTTGGAGTTCAGCAGCTTGGTGCTCCTGTGCTCCAAGAAGCCCTGCCCTGACCAAAGGGCTGTACATCCCAGATCCTGTCATCCTGTGTGCCAGGAGGAGCTCTTCAGTGGCCCAGGAGCCTGGGACTGGCAGGCACCTCCTGGCCTAGAAGCCCGCACTTATTAGAAAAACGCACATCACCTCTGGCTGGCTCAGGACCACCCCAAGGGCATGCCGGAAGACCAAGCAGTGGGGAAAAACTTGGAATAAGTCTCAAAACTGTTCTGAGACCATCCTCCACACCGAACAAAAGAGGGGTTTTTTCTCCAATTAAGTCAACTTACAAACCTTATCTTATCTGCTATAATTCAGGGATTTAAACTGTATTAGAACTAAGTGATTTTAAAGTAAGGTTTTCAAATAAAATGTATTTAGCAGTACATACAACAGAGCTAATAATTATTTATTTATATGAACTTCATAAAAAATCTAAAACATTTCCATATGCATATATACATTTTTATCTTGCTATTTATTAATGTTTTATTTCTTAATAGTTATCTTAGCATTCACCAAGAAGTCTGCAGAGACCTAAATGGCATTTATGCTTTCTGAGGGATCTTAGATAGGTCCTAATAAAAAAAAATTTTAAATTATCAAATTATTTACATCAAATCATAACCTAATATAGAGCTGAACAAAAGTTCTCTTTTACTATCTGTCTGTTATCTGGCTGAATTACCTGCACACATGACACTATGCTAATAGTACACTATGTTAATGCTGTAGAGAGGAGCTTTTTAAAATATTTATTACTTCAAAAGCAAGTGGAAAACAAAAACATTACACAGAGCCTCAATATATCTTCATAGTAAACCAACCCCTAGGGATATAGTTGTTTCCTTCAACATCTCACCAAAAGAAGAAAATTATATCTGAAAATTATGGAGAATTCTCCATGTGGTTAAAATTCCTAAATCCTAATTGGTCTATTATGTCATGTGGTGATGTACTAAATTAGCATGGAACATTACTGCCTATACCATCACTTGGAAGCAGTTCTAAAAACATGTATGCAATCACTGATGAAAGTCAGATCTATGTTTTGGTTTTTTTCCCCAGGTGTCCAACATTATTTCGATGGGATTTATTTCAGTACATTATTGAAACTGTCAGGAATTAGCAAAATGAAATGAAAATAGAAGTAAAACCCTCGAGAGCATCTAATAGTGCAATTCTGCTCCTTTCTAGCTTCCCTGAGCACAGCTGTCAAGAAGACATCACATCAGGAAAAACACTCAAAGGCTTTTGGTGTCTGTGCTCAGGGGAAGAAATGTGTTAAACTAAAAGATATTGTTATACTAGACAAAAGGGTTTGGAGAAAATATTTTCACTCTGTTACTTTTTCACTACAAGACATCTCACCTCTAAAGTGCAAGGTAATGAATTATGGTTTGTTCTTTACTTAGTACCAATCATCTTGGGTCACATTATTAGTGTGATTAAAATTCACATGAAATATAAAAACCTGAAAAAATTGTCCACGATGGTTTAGAGTCGAATATATCCTAGTAGACCCGACATTGGAAAAGGAAGGGAGAATGACCGAAGTCACAGTGCTCACTACCAGAGCCTACTAACAGATCTTCAAATTTCAGATGTAAACTCCCATGACCCCAATTTTCTATCCCCCAAATGGGATGATGGCCAGGACTTTCCTGCAGGCGAAGCCACTGGTGGTGCAGTGGTGATGGATGGGTTACTTCCTTCACTTTCCCTCCAGGAACTTCACAGGTTAGAGATGCTGGCATTTGCCAGCCCAGGATGTGTTCACAAGGTCTATGGAATCTGTTGCCTCTCCAAGAGAAGCCCCTCTCTAGATGAGCTACATAGCTACATAGCTGACTCCCACAGCTAAGTGGGGGAACATAGAGCCTCCTAAAAAAAATTATAGGTGATGTTGATAGTCTGGGTGGGGCTAAGTGAAGGGGAACAACTTTCCACTGCTAGTCTACAAGTATTTCGGTCTTATCCAAAATGTATCATCAGGGAAGCTTGGGAGAGACAAGTAGCTTCATCCCTACTTGTCATCCCGGACAATCACTCCAGATGCCTCCAGGGTATTCCATTACAAGCTTATCAGGTCCCTTTGGCAAGTAGATTCTCAGATTTGCAGTGACAGGCTGAAGTTGTCTGAATACATCACTGTTATTGTCTCAACAACTGTGCTACAAAAGTATATCAAGGGAGGCTGGCCTGGGTCTTCCAGTAACTCAACAATCTGATAACTAGCTCAACAATTGTACTAATAATTAACATTCTCTTAAAGTGTTCCCATGCCCTTGAGACTGATTATCCCGGGATCTAAATTACAAGATCATAAAATAGCAAGAAAAAGAAAAAAAAATTGCCTGCCTACTCTATTTCCATCTTTTTCCTAGTAAATCTTTTTAGAAAGAAGAAAAATGGGCAGAGAAACTTTTATGGCCAAGCTAAAGGATAACAATTATTTTTTTAAATGACTTGTGAATAATTTCCAGAAAATTACCCATGTCACAGACAAGTTGTTGAAAGAGGAAGGAGGCCAGATAGACAGGAACCACATAGAGCATTCAATTTGTCATGTCTGAGTCACTCAGTTGTAATCCAAACTGAAAATTAAGGTACAGAAAGTTATATTCAAATAACTTTTAACTTTTGGCTTCATTTCAGGTGAGCAAGCATGCTGCAATTGAGCCATGCTGCTGAATTTTTTCCCAGTTTGCACTGTAGGCTTTAAAAAATGAGAACCTTGGCATTTTGTATAGGTCAAGCTAAGTGGTATCATAGGTTAAGTTCTGGCATTCAATCTAAATGTCCTAATGTTTGTACTATACAGCCAGATTTGAAACATTACTTAAATTGTCTAGATCCAAACAAAGAGTGATCACTGAGCAAGCCCCCTCCAAGAATTTTTTACTCTTCCTTCTCTGCTTTACTGTGTCAGAGAAATGCCTTTTCAAAGTGTCAAGAAAACCATTAGGCACTCTCTGCACTTGGAAGGGATGCTGACTTTTTAAGAAGTTTGAGCTAAATTTTTTCATGTCATGAAACATTTTGATTTTTAAAAAAAATTATCGATACAAGAGTTTAAGTGGCATATGCCAAATGACTGGAAAATAAGGAGTCCTTGCTGTTCCTTGTAAAATCTATCTTCTAAGGCTTTTCTGTAACTGTTGGAGCAAAGGCTCATCGTTCTTACTAACTTTGTATGACTCTGAGTTTCCATTAATCACTTCCTAGGAAATCAACTATTCTCAGTCCTGTGGACTGTTTGTCTCATCTTTTCCTGCTCAGTGCACTAGGGTAGCCTTCATTTTATGTTTGCCGTAGCATAATCACTTAGCAGCTCTCCAATAATGATGTTGTTCAGACCCAGATGATCCAATGTCATCAGCTAGGCATTTCCACACACCTTGGTTTTGGAATTCAGTGCAGGCTTTAATTGAAAAAGACTAAGGAAAATTCTTCAAGAGAAAGTTAAGAAGCAGAAGGCATAATTTGAACCAAGTCAAATTTTGCAACTTGCAGTAGATGTTTTGGGTGTGCTCAAAAATTTTCTTCTGGCTTTATAGATTTCAAAGAATTTCAAGATACCTTCTATTCTTGTAAGGAGTAGTTCTGGCACTTGAAGATATTCCTTTCCAGCAGCTCAAGCTTTAACAAACAAAGGACTTCCCTAAGGAGTCACACTACAAGATCTGGTGTTAACGTTGTTCTTCAGATGGGATAGGAGATCTGCCCTAATCTGTGCTATCAGCAGAAATATTTCACCTGTACTGCAGTGTTGGGTGGAATCCTGTTTGTGGCACCAGTAGCAAACAAGCTGGAGCCCTGATGGGGACAGAGGACATACAGGCACATACACTCTATTGGTGCCTCTGTATTTCCCACCTCACCTCTCTGGAGGCCTGGGCAACTGGTTTTGGTTGTTCACCAGCAGTTAGAGGCTGTATGGCCTGTCACTTTATAGCTACTACCAAAGAACATTTTTTCCCTCCATTGGAAGCTGGTTGAACAGATGACAACTAAAGCTACTCTATTTCTAAATGAGCACTATCACAGAGAGACTCACTATGTGTTGAGTTCATCCATTTACCGCATTCACCTTTGTTTTACAGACCATCCTTGGGCAGATAAGACATTAGTATCATATTTAACATATTTTTAGTTCTTCATTTTTAATCAACTGGTACAGAAGCATATAGGTATTTCATATTTCTGAAATATCTAATAAATGTTTGACTTTAATCACAACTGTACTGCATATGCCTTGGTAATCTTTTGCCTTCTCTACTCCAATTTCTGCCATTTTGACCTTTGCATCTCATCATGATTCTTTCTGGTATGTACAAAATGCTGCTAAACCAAATTTACTTCCAAACAAATCAAGCTCTTGTCACTTCTCTTTTTCAAACACTTCCTGCAGATTCTGGTAAATTCCTATGTAACACGTGACCTTCTAATCAGTAACTTCTTCACATTGTCTGATTTCCTGACCAGTGCAATACCTGACTCATCCATCGTTAAATATCCCTTCTGTTTTCTTTCCTGGCTTTACTATTTTTCCTATGAAAACATGACTTTTTGCTTTCTATTTTGAGTCAAATGGCTGCATTTTCTTCATTTCAGCCCTTCCTTCCAAGGCATTTCTCACAGTAAGCCTTACACTAGTGTCCAGGTGAAGCTTGCACCATCTGATGGGCTTAGACTATATTCTTCATGTTTCACAGAAAAACAGTACATTGTAACCACCAATGAACTGTACTTACCAATACTGTGTGTGGAAACTAAACTAAACTTGGAAATATATTATAAAGAAAACCTAAAAAGCAAACAAACACATGTTTCCCCTCAGCAATAAGAAATGAAGAGAGAGAGGGATTGTGTATGCATGTCTTTCTGGCTTAAAGTCTGTTTTTTCCCCATTTCTGTCAACGGCAGTTTCATCATTGGCCTCAGTGCGCCCAATGCCAACACTGTAAAGGGGCTCCAGGAAACAAAAAATGATAGCTTATAAGCAGCCTTCCTTAGGTTGTAAACCCAGTAAGTTTTACTTGATTTTGACCAGCTTGGTTGTCTTTCAGCATCATTTGTTAGGACTCATAGAAACAAATGAGTTCCTGATATTTACCACAGAGGAGAGGGAGCTAAAGTGCATCACTGTGGATGCTACTTCAGTATGACTCAGTGCAAAATCCGTTTCCAAGAGAGTTTGAGCTATGATGGACCTCAACATCCTCTGCAACTACCCTCTGGACAAAGACTGGTCAGGTGAAACACACTGCTGAGAATATTTTAAAATGGGTCTAAATATTTCTATATAGACTTTGTACATTATTGATTAGGGTTTCTAGGATATTTTGGTAAGATTTTTTGTGATGTTGACAGTGGCTCTTTGTGTATTTACATGCCTTCTTGGGCACATTTGATGGGAACTACTGAGCATCCAGAGAACTCATTTAAATATAACCCACTCCTTAGGAAGAGGAAGATGTGGCCTATTTTGAGATTAATGAACTGCATGGAAGAGAAGTTTGTAAGACCAAGATTTAACCCATTCATATTTTAGGGAAGTTTATGCTGAAAGCTGAGTATGGAAAAATTCCCACATCTCCCATTAAAATGTTCCCACCTACTGCTTTACGACAGAAAGAATACCAGAAAGACCTTTCAGGCCAAAGAATTCAGTCATGTTATTTCTACTATCCCAACTACAAATGCCTCCTTGCACTATTGCAACTAGAAATATTGCCACATTATTTGTTGCTGAGTTTCTTCCAACAGAAATACCACAAAAATGCTTTTTCTTTGGGATATTTAGACTATGAAGTCCTTACAAATTGTATATATCAACATAGCTCAAATGAGTACCAAGTATTTTTCTTTTTTAAAGTTACCAGTGTTTTGTGGCCAAACTTCCCATTTCATTTTGAGGCGACAGCATCAGATCTTGCTGGAAATACATTATCACCAGAGTGCTTACTTGGTAAAAGATGAAGAAATTATAAATAATTAAGAAAAACCTAGTCTTGGCCTTAAAAGTAGGTCAGAATTCTATCTTTCCTGAAAAAGCAGATTGCCTGGTGTATTTAAACAGAACAGGCAGACAAATTGATATCTTTCTGGTTGATTTATTTGTATACATGTTATGTCGTGGTCCACTCATCTAGCTTATGGAAAGGTTGCTTGATTCACTCTGGGTGGTGCTGAACCTTCTCAGAAGGTTCAATAACAAACTCTTACTTGCAAACTTTAAAACATCAAGGTCCGATAAACTACTTGGCAATGTTTAAAACAACATGTAGACCAAGTAAAGCACTTCACAAACTTTAACTTAGAACACTTAACCTTAGCCAACTTTGACTTGTCCATACACAACAAGGCTCCTACTAAGGCAGTGACTGGAATTTTTTAGTCTGGCATACAATATACTTCAAGAAAAGAAGTTAGGAAAAGAAAGAGAGAAAGATAAATGAAGGATAAGAGTAGAGACATCTCACCACCCATGGATCCAATGGCAGGACATTATTGTTACAACTTAGATCTCTGTTGGTTAAAGTGCCAGTTGAAGTTTTGACCCATAAAGGGATGCCCATAAAATACAAGATTCAATGGGTTAATATACACTCAGGCTAGGTGGAAATGCCCAGGTACTGCCCCTGGGGCTGGAGATTTACACTGTGATGTAACACTGTGGATCTTGTGCAGTCCTCTGGTGGAAGGCCCCAGAAATTAGTCTGAGGGCACTTCAGGGGTTTTTGATGGTTTATCACCCCTTCTAAGACATGACAACTGCCTCTCCCATCAGCATAGTTGAGCCAAATACACCCAATCAGAAGGGATGAACACCTTTAGGCCTACATGTAAATGTCACAATATCTCTCTGGAATGGTTGTGGAAGAAAGTTTTGCAACTGAACAAGTTATGTCCCATCAGAAGGGATGAATAGTGTGAATGCCCTGATACCATTTCCAGAGGGATGTCTTATAACTGAGCCAGTTGTACAAGGGAAAACATTGGTATGATGATATAAAAACCCATATCAAAGGATTTACTTCTTATTGGCTTCTTCTCTTATGTGGCTCAAACCCCATCTGTTGGCAAAACAAAAGTTGATCTGTCATGGTCATCCTATGATGCTCGTGCCCTCTGAAGGTGGGCATCAACAAAGCACCCACTGCTTTTGCAAATGGCTGACTGAGTCATTAACTTTTCAGTCTCTCACAACACATAGTTATAAAGGTCATACAAATTCTGCTACCAGAGTGGGCACTGGTAGGAAAATAATTTCCATTTTCAATAGCTCCATTTAGGTTATCTTCTAATTCAAAATATTTGGTTATATGAATGAACGGATATGTCTTCTGTGTTTTCAGTTTACTACATTGAAAGATCCAAAGACTGACTTGTAAGGTCAAAATTGGGAATGAAAATCTCTGTGCTGCTTTGGTGACATAGCATTGGAGAGCAAGTGAATCAAAAAGGAGGTGTCCTTTCAGCATTCATCACCACTTTCAAATTGTTCTCTGAAAAAAAAATAGGCTTTGAAATCTCCAGAATCTGGAGGAGAGCTAGATAAGGTGAGAAAGCTTGAAAACAAATATATGGAGATCCATCCTGTGAGAATTCAAGCCCACAGAAATTTTCTTGATTAAATTGCATGTCATAATTTTGCCACAGTGTGTGTATTGTCTGTGCACATTTTGGAGCCTCACTAGGAGGTAAAACTTGCCGAAAGTTGCTTGGAGGGGCATATAGATTGTGATGAAGATGGATGCTGGATTCCCTCTATTTTGGGAAAGTTAGGTTCAGTTGAGAAACATCTACCTTATGGTGCTTAACATGAATAATCAAACTGGACCACCAGTCAAAACTGGCTCCCCAAATTCCCTGCATTGTGTTCACATTTAAAGTCTATAGAATGTCATGGCTTGAAGTCTCCTCTAGGTAGCAAAGGTGATAATTCGCCTTGCTTTGACTTCTAGGAATGAAAGAACTGACCCATAAAGATGAATAAAAAAAATTATGGTTTATTAAATATATTTATATTCTGTGTCCAACACTAGAAAAGCTCATTTTAGCATTAGCATAATCTTTGGTTTCTTTTCATTTCTCTTAAGTTGTTCACTCAAATTCTACACTTCTGCAGCATTCCAGAGGAACAGCCCATGGAGGCAGAGACTCCTGAAGGAGCTCTCAGATCTGGTAACTGCACAACCATTTTCCAGAGAGGGATGCTTCAATAGACTACAGGCAAACAGGGATGTCTGAACACAACTAATCTGAGACAGTTCCCAGGCTAAGTGTCAGACTGGGCTCTGGGTTGGTACTGAGGAACAGGAACGTCACTGAGAGCCTCTCTTTCCTCTGACTCACACTGCTTTTATCACTGTATGGCCACACTAAGCAGCCACCACACCATAATGGATAGAGAGGACATCAGAAATGGGCTTGCCAAGTAACCACAGAAGCAACATATAGGTAGGTCCTTTGCCCCAGCCTAAAATTTATTCTCTTTTTTCCCCAAAACTATTTGGCAGTCTCTGGAGTTGTTGAGTAACTGGGCTAGAATCTTTGTTTGTTTTCTTTAAACAAAATGGGATTTTTATTGAGCAATAGCATTGTTCTGGGATGCAGACAGCTTTTGCAGACTGTCTGCAGCTTTGCATTTTTAAAGTATCTGTGTTTTTAAAACAAAGGTCAATGATCATGCTATCAGGTCATTACTGCATCTGTGTCACTGAGGGATAAGAGCCTGCTGATAACTGGGCCACCAACTCCCCCATGCCTCCAGCAGCAGCTTGGGTGCAGCCATCTGTAGGGCTACTGCAGGGCTACTGTGCCCTCCCACCCTGCCCAGCCATGCTGCAGATCAAGGTTGTCTTTCCCAGGTGTTCCCTGTCCAGACAGGCCACAGAACATGATTTAGTACTGCTGGTAATCAGCACCTTGAGGTAAATTAAAAGCAAGACTGTAAATCTTGACATGCTCTTTCATCCATGACTTTTTGGTTCTTAACATCAAAATAGACTGACATTCCTCTGCCACACGGCAGGGTTGGGTCTTGTTTTACTGAGAAATTGAAGACTGCAGCCACAGTGCTCCTGCTGTAACGATATAGTGTGTGAGGAGAGGGTGAGTGACGTGTTGAATAGAGTACTGGCTTTGTTCCTCTGGGATCCAGGTTTTCAGCTGACTCTCAAGTCCTCTGTTAAATGAATAGTCTTGTTCCACTCCTGGGAGAACAGTAGTCTGCATTAGAAAACTGTGGTGCATTAATTCATCAGGCTCAGCAGCTGAAAGCTAGGAGCCAGATTCTCAGAGAAAGTTAATGTCTTCCTACTGGAGAGAGGATTACTTCTGCCCCTCCAAGTTCAGGTCAGAAGTCGACTGATGGGCATCTTGCCCATGAAGAAGTCAAGGACACTTCTGCCAGATCTAGTCTCAACCACAAAATGCAGCAGTAATGTAACTCTCCAGCTAGCATTTGCTAACACGCCTCTGAGGCAGCACTATTATTAGTCCAAAATGAAGTGAGTAAACTGTTAGTCCAAAAAACCCTTAATACTGGTCCACAGTCTGATCTCACTATATAACTATGAGGTATTCCACCAATGTCAATAGAATTACTCAGCCCTTAAGAAAATCTGAATCTAGTCCAATGTCCTACAGATGTCAACATCTCAGCACATCATTCTCAACAGTAAGCCAGATCTCACAACATACGGTGTCCAATGATCACTGGGGAGCTGGTCTGTACCATTTGCTCTTCTGGGAAAAGGCTGTAAGAAACACAGTTCGAGGGCTGTAGTAGGAATGCAGTGGTTCCGGCTCATGCTGAAAGGCAGTGCTATGCAGAGATGTGGAAATGGCGTAGACAAAGCAAAGCAAGAATATTTTCCCCAGGGGTGGCAAAGGTGTTCTGACACAAGAACACAGCTTCCAGGTCTAAGTCAGTATCTCTGTGGTGCCCTATATAGATAGTCCTGTTATCTGGAGGCTCCTTTAACAGGAATTCTTTACACAGTGCTAAGCTGCCTCAATCAGACATACCTGAGAGACCATGTTTCTGTAAGGGGAAGATAAGTTAAAGTAGTACTTTCATTGAAACAGCTGCAAGTCTGTATGGAACCAAAACAGTTGTATGACATTCTGTGGTGTGTCTTTCCTCTTTCCTTGCAACCAATGAGACATTAGTCCACCTTTCACTTAGCATCTCTGGCACCATCATGTCCATTCTCTCCATCTTTCCTTCATCATCTCCTTTCACACCTCCTTCTCTGGTGACCTGACCTGAAGCTTCCCTGCAGCCCTCTAGGACTCACCACTCAGCAGCACCAGCATCCCAGTCACTTGAAATGACTGTGCTCAAATAATTTGTTACTACTCTTCATTCATTAGAGAGAACTCTCCCAACTAATAATGATTTAGATTAAAACTTACCTGAGCTTTCAGCCACTTAAGAGGTCTCAGGCATTGTACTTCCAGTCATATGTAAGCCATAAGTAAGGCCAAGCTAAAGTGAGCAAAATTGTTTTTTCATTATTAATCCCTCAGCTACAAGTATGATGACTGGAGTGTTACTTCAGGAAGACTGATAGCAGTCTTGGGGTACAGGGTCAGTATCTTAGACCTATGTCTTTTAGATAAGCAATTAGGCCAACGTTATGGAGCTTGTGTGAGAAAAAAAAAAAAATAAATATTTCTTTCAGACCCTTAGGCACTTCAGTGGATTAGTGGATTAGCAGGAACCTGAAGGCTAATTTACTTGTTGGCACCTACACGTGCATGATCAGATTTGTAAATGTTTGACTTAATTTTCCATAAAAGAAACCAAACCATGAATTAACTAACACTAAATACTCAGGAAAGAAGACAAACTGTTGTGGAAATAGGGTGATGTAGCTGAGCAAATGTACATAGTTCTCAGCTGCTGGGGAAGGTGCACACCTGCAGCATCCTAGAAATTGTATCAGCAGTCTTGAACAAAAGGGCAGACAGTCCTGTGTTTAAGACAATAATTACAGGGAAAACTGGATGGAGAGCATGCTGTGGTCCTAATTGCATCTAAATACAAAGCCGAGTGTTTTAAAGGCAGTGTTTAAATCAAAGCACGTTCCCCTTTCATTACTGGACCTTCAAGGCAGAGTGAATTCATAGCAAATTCTAAGGCTTTAAAGTCCTTCCCCATACATTAAATCATCAAAGACTTTTCTGCATGTATTTTAGACTGGCTTGTGGCCAGTCAGGGAAGACCTGACCATTTTCACTACACCTGCTTGGTGTTGCTGCAGCAAAAGAAAACACCTTGGGTAGGAAGCAACCTACTTGTGACTGTTGAATTCACTACCTGTGTTTGTCTGAATAGTGGACAATACAAATCCCCAATATCTCAGGACTGAGATTCCTTTTAAGACTCAAAACACCACTAACAGAATCAGGGGAAAGCTCTGTCCCACATAGCAATCTAAGGACAAACTGCCAGAATAACCATCTCTCCCAAAAATAAAACCCCAAAAAAGAAGAATCTTTTAATAACTACCTCTCTTCCCTAAAGAAAAACACTCCAGAGCTTCACCTTGACTCTCCTAGCACAAGAAAAGCAGGGTAACTCCACAGCCAATAGTCTCCTCATGGAGATGAACCACAATGAATGTGGTGCCTCAGATCTTGCAGCTGATGTGCACCAACATTTTACCTCAAGCAGGGAGACCTAAGCCACACTCTAAGAAGTGTGAAAGGACAAAGCTCACAGTTCCCACAGGCAGGTGTGGAGGAGGACAAAGCCCTTATATTGTGTACTGAACTGCCCTCAATGTGCTGTTTGGCATCACATGCCATCCAGAAAACCAGGTAAATGGAAAAAGCCACTAGGCAGAAAAAAAGAAAACCATGTAAAGAAAAGTTAAAGCAACTCCCTTCAAGGCAAAAAAACATAGAAGTTTAACAAGTAATAAAGGTTTCATATCAGTTGTAGTTTTCCATAAACTTCAGGTGTGTCCTATATGTAGTGACCACTGTAAAAGTTTACACAATGCACTAGGGAGAAAATAATTTTTTATCACCTTTCACATCCATAGTATTTGTAGAGCAATTTCCACTAGACTCTGATTCAGCTGCAATGAGTAAAGGAATGACAGAAAACTGGCAGATATTGCATACAGGAAATACTGCAATCCATGTCTCTAGGGCTCAAATTGCAGCAAGATGACATTGCCAGCACAGGTGAAACACCTGCTGCACATTGCCCTGCCCTCCTCATTTCTGAATTAAAACGGACCACTGAGGAATCCGAAGGTATTGAACAGCTGACTAGCAGTGGGCAGGATTTTTTCTTCACCTCTGTGTCTAGCCAAAGCCATCTTTTAACGGTGAGGAGAAAAACATGTATCTTAGGAAAAACAGTTCCAGGATGTTTGAGGGTTTGGTGTATTCAGAATGAATGGGAACTTTGTGATAGCTGGAAAATGAGAGAGGTAAAGGATACACTTTGAATTTAACCAGTTCCTCCCTAAGGTAAGACAGATGATCTCAGATGTTCTTCCTTTGCAGATAAAATTTGACAGATAAACCTAAAATCTGTCCCATCTTCCTGAATTTCCTAGTCACCAACCCAATAGGAAGCTTCTCCTTATTCCTTATTCCTTATTCCTTATTCCTTAGTCCTTAGTCCTTAGTCCTTATTCATGGTTTAAAAGGATTTTGTCCAGACTGCATCATTGTCCATAAGTTCAGTTCTGCAGTCCAAGAGTTTAATAGAGATAATTAATGAAGACTTAATAGCAGATATATCCAGGATGTATCAGAAGGAAACTTGACAGAATAGACTTATCAATTAATTTTTTCCTTATCTTTTTACCATTTCTGTACTTGTGATGCAATAGGGCCCAGTAGTACTAAGTGGCAAAACTTACACTGCTTTTCGTCACCTGAATGCAGACAGTCTTTGTGTTCACAGCTGAAGAAGAAAGACCATATGCAGCTGCTCAGCAAGGGAATAGCAGGCATAGAAGAGAAGGAAAAGCAAAAGGGAAAGCACCATGTGCCTGTTGGCCTCCTCCCCCTCCCACCTCGCCTCTTGTGCATCCCCCAAGGTCAGGCACAATCTGTCCCTTTGTATCCAGGGAAGAAATAGGACGCAAAGTGTTAGGAATTTCCTAAAACTGTCTTGAATCATGTGCTGTTTAAGTAACTGTCATTTTGCTGCCTGGTTCATTGACACTTGGGTCTTAAATGGTGCTTGTGGAGGAGTAATATTTTCAGCTCTGAAGGGGTAAAGAAAACAGTTTTAGAAAAGAAAGCCTTTGAACAGTGATATGCCAAGGAGGAATATGCTGATATGCTTATTTCATATAAAGCCTGCATTCTCTTTGCATGAAATCAACAAGACATTAAAATAAGTATTTCACCCAAATGTGGCATTCAGGCAAGGTCTATTTTCATAGAAGAAAAAAGCTAGAACAGATGGTTGAAGGAAAAATTAGTTTAGAGACATCAGAAACAGCTGAATAAACTTTCAGTAGTCTAAGAGAAAAAGAGTCTCAATACTCTGGTTTATTCTTATTTTCCTATTTACATTCTTTAAATGTACTGGAAATGGCATTCAGCTTTTCTAGTGCCTTGGCCTTTTTAATTTATTAAATTTTTTTGGGTTGGGGTATCATTATGTTTAAGGTCATGGGGAGGAACACCATTAAAATAGCACTAGATTTAGTGTTACTCTCCATATGTTAATTTTAAGTTCATAAACCTAGAGGCACATGAATCTTCAGAGCTATTATTAGTCCACGTCTCCTGAGCACACCATAACAGAGGTGGGATTAAGGATCAGGTTCATGTATTAGAAAGAAAAAACTCAGTCATGACTCTCCTTAGTTTCTGTTCTGTAGTGTAGTTTATAAATGCATGTCTCTCTGAGAGCTCATTGCCAGTCTCACCTGATATATTCAGTGCCATTGGAAGAAATTTTGCTCGCTGATTTATTTCCTCATAATAAAGTTTGTATCTGCTGTTACATGACCTCTAGATTTAAATGGAGAAGAAGAACAACAGCATTCAATATGTTAAAAATAATTTCTGCTTTCAGGCATGTGAAAGGCATTAGATAAGCAAATTTTTCAATGATAACAGATCCAATTTGTATTGGTACCAATCTGGAATAAGAAATTAAAGAGTGGTGATATAAGACAAAGTCTAAAAATTTATTAGCAATTAGAGAGACCTTACATCAGGTATTGTTATAATTTCTTTTCTACATGGGAAACTTTTTAAAATCTCTATTTGCATGTGAATCTATAATAACTGAATCTATATAATAAATGGTAAATGTTTTTCTGAGACATACAAGGAATTACCTAAGTCTAGGACAGAAAGATGAAGAACATGAATTTATGATAATTTATATATATATATATATATATATATATATTTATATTTATATTTATATTTATATTTATATTTATATTTATATTTATATTTATATTATTTATATTTTTTATTTGATTGAATGTGAGGCAGTGGTTTAGTAATCCTAAAGTAATTGGAGATGACTGGAGAGGTCTGAGTACCAGGGATAGTGGGAGTGTTTTCGGCAACAGCCGAATTGTCATTAATAGAATAAAAATATTATTATTTTCATTTAAAAATTCTCCTCATGGTAAATACATGTAATATATATCCAGAAATAAATTTTGTTTCTCTCATGTCGAATAGAAATATAATAATAAACAAAAATAATTTAGTCTGGAAGTGTTAAGATTGTTGGCATAGGCAAGGAGTTTGAGTCTTGTTCCAACTCAGGAAGTTGTAAACAAATCAATATTATTTTCATCCTTAGATTTAAAGTGAGAAAATATTTTCCTGGTGGCAGAGCTGCAGAATAAAAACTATAATAAGGTTGAATTTAATGACTGATGCAGAGACATCATCTTCCTAATATTTTTATGATGAATTACCTTTTCCACCAGAAAAAAGACACTAGATTTTATATTTTTAAAAATTAATATAAAAATGGTATTATAGATAACTAAAAATCAAAGCATATACAATGAAAACCAATAAACAATAAAATCTAGATAAAATTATGTTATTTCAGCTGAATGTCAAATTATTTCCAACTGAAATTTGACAAAAATATTTTGTCCAAGATTTCTTAGGAAAGAAATTTATGTTTTATATACTATCTACTTTTGATCTTCCATGAAAAAATGTGAAGATTTCAAGCAATTTTATTTTTAGCCTACAGTGTAAGGATACTTTGTTTACTTCCCTTCATAGTTCCAAAGCAAACATCTTATCTTGACTTCATTTTTAGTCTACTAATTTTTAGAGGAGTGTGGGACTTTTTTTTTCTGTACAATAATAGAACAGAGCCAAAGCTGTGTTTATAACCTGTGTTTATTAAGAGAGATAAGTAATTCCATAATAAACTTGTTTTATTAGTAATCTAATCTTGTTCCAGTGGCTGAATGAGAGTCATATCCTTCCAGGACAGCTTCCAGGACAGGACCCTCAAGGAAGATAATTTTAATTTACTGGTAGAGAAGACACATGGAGAGTTGAAAAACCAGAGAGGAAGCCCACTGGTTTATGAATATGATCTAAAGTCCCTTTTAAAGAAAAATTGGAAAATATTATTTTTATTAGAAAGATCTGAACGTTTATGTTTGCATTTAACAAATTAATTCACACATGAAAAAGCATAATTCAGTTTCTCCTGATTCTTTCTTTTTGGTACAATTTGCATGAAGTTCAGATGAAGTCATGGCATCTATGACTTCCCACGTGATCCCTCAGTTTACCATTACGTCATGCTAGCACTTTGAACTGTCTGATCCAGCCCTATATTTTACGTGAAACATTCCAATCAAGTGAGTACTGCTACTATAAGGTATACCAATAAAACATCTAGTAGGCTACAGCTCTGTCTTTATCATCTTGGCATTCTAAAAGCCATAATTCTTCAGCTTCTTAATGACTGTTTGAAGAAGTTCCCAAGTTTCAAATATTCAAACTGATCAAATGAGGCATTAGATGATACCCAGTTTTCCTTCCATCTGTCACAGGTAGACTTCATTGAATTTTTAAATTATTTCAATGGGTTTTGAGCAATCTGCTTTTGCGAAAAATGTCTCCCTTTTATGTCAGTGCTTTCTGCATGTGCAATTAAATTAAAACTGTTTTCTACAATCAGGATAAAAATTGGAACTTGAACCACAACTGGGAGACAGCTTAGATGAACACGGATTCACCTTCCAGTTAAGTTAATAGAATCTTTGAAGTTATGGGGAGATCACACACTATTTCTGTTGATGTTGTAGTAAACGTCTAAGACTTGTTTTAACAAAACTTTAAATGTGTTTATTGTTGAACTCCATATGTCATTGTGCCTCCCTTCTGACTGGATACATTCCTGTATGAAGGGTCCACCTCTAGCTTCAGTGAACCTCTGGAAGAGTTCATGGAAAATCAAGGTGCTGTAGCTCAGGTCTCCGCCTTGTCCTCGTTCCTGAGATTTGGGACCACCATCCAACAGCCAGTCTTTGGATCCCCACACTTTGTTTTTGCAGGCTCTCACAGTTAGCACAAATGATCACCCAGAAGCCAAAAAGATCTTTCCCTATTTAATCTCTGGGTGTGATGTGTAATATAATCATCCTCAAGATTTTCACAGTTCCTAAAGAAAATATAGCTCTTAACAGGCAAAGAAGAGAGATTGGAAGCCAATAAGCGAATGAGCAGAATACAAATTCTTTGTAATTCATTCTTTCACTGAGAGACCACCTGTATAGGACATCACAATCAGGAAAGCACACGATAGCCTGAGTTCTTACCCTGGGTTTGCTTATGTCAAGCAAATGGATCTCCATAAATATCCCTCTTTTGTCATTAGTTTTGGATCAGCCCCTGGAGGTGGTCAAGGTCTGGTCTCAGGTGTACCACTGGGAGGTAATTTTCTCTTAAATTAATTATTTACTTGGGAGAAACACCTGATCTTTTTAAGAAAATAAATTTTGAGAACAAATCAGAAAATCTTGCAAACTTGTTATTCTTGTGACACTAATGTGGGGAACCCTACCTCAGACACACATGAAATTGAGTAACAAAGACAAAAATGATAAAAAGGACTTCATGTCTCACATTCACATATGAAACAAGTACATGATTTCCAACTGGATTAATGTCATAAACTGATTCTTCATGTCAACACCAGATATCAAAAGTATTGATGGACTGAGGTTCACGGGAAATTGGTGAGCAGCTGGGACTGATTCTTCCATAAATTTTAATGCTGAACATGTAAGTAAATTTTATTTCTGGAAAGAAGCCAGTTATGTTTTGATACTCTGCTCTGAGACTCTGCTACAAAAATTAAGTGGTCAAAAGCAGGAACAGAATTGCCAACACTTGTGATTTTATTAGGAGAGAGACCACTTTTCTTAAAACCTGAGCTCCTGAAGTCATATGGTTACAGGAAACTGTCATGTTTCATTCTTTCAGAAGAAATAGTTTCTAACTTTTGTGGTTATGAAGAAAAGTTCAAAATATAAATCCAATAGCTGGGGCCACCAGATGACAAAGAGTCACCAGTATTTTAAGGAATGTGATGGTTTATGAAGGCCTGAAGTTGAGAACACTGAAATAATGTTATTCAAACAAAGAAGGCAGTGAATAATGATGTGAAAGTAAAATCCAAAGAGTCAGAGTGCTTCCTCTAGCCTACTAACAAGAAGAAATAGCATGTACAGTGAAACTCCGCAGCTTCAAAGCTCATTCACATTTTTATCCTGGAGAAGTTGTTTAAAAAATATATCTTTATTCTTGGAGAATGGAGCACGTACTATGTCATATGAGAACTGCTAATACACTAATGGAGAGATAAAGCAATGGTTTAGGTCTACATGTTGGAATTGTACTTTTCCTGTTTCTCCAGATAAAAAGCAAGAGAGATATGTCAAATAATATGAAGCCAAGTTATTGCAGAATGTGCAGAAACTACTTCCTGTGAAGAATTAAGGTTTAATTAGCTAAAAAGGAAGTGTACAGAGGGATGATAACTGAGAGTTGGTCACCCTCTCTCTGATGAGATTATCCTCTGTACCTCTGAACTTTCTTATCCAAACAACAAGTCCATGGCATGATTTGGTGCCTCCAATAATCTTGTGCTAATTTTTTACTCATGCAGTCTGTCAGGAGGCCCTGAGCTGTTTGCAGAACAGCTCTAGATATAAAGAACAATTGACTACATTAACTGTGTGTGCAGGAACATTTTTGTAGGCATCAAAAAACCCCATTTTTTTTTGTCATGATCCAAAGTCTATTGAAATCAACAAATAACTATCAGTATTTGAATGAAAATCTTTGGCCAGTTTTGCTTAGTATATTTTGTATAGTCAACTTTATTTTGAAATTGACTCACCTGACCATCCCAGGAAGTATAATCATAGGGCTGAGAGTATGAAAACAGGATCAGATTAAACTGACCCCTGAACCACCACGTGCAAAGGCCAAACACATTTCTTCTTCAAACATTTGCACCACCAGAATAGGGACAGTTTGGGTCCAGTGCTAGAATCCTCCTTTGCTTCCTGCTGGACTCATTTGCCTTCTGGCTGTGAGCTGACCTTGCTCTCTGTCTGAGGAAGATCAAGGCCATGCTGGACTGGGCTTTCAGCAGCCTGATCTAATGAAAGGCGTCCTTGACCACGGCAGGTGGGTTAGAACTGTGTGAGCTTTTAAGGTCCTCTTAAACCCAAACCATTCTGTGATTCTATGAAAAAATATCATCAAGACAGCTTTCTTAGGAGTTCAGACATTGATTTGCAACTATCCATGTGCCAAAAGACTGGCTCCACTCTCTTTTACAAGGAATGAGACTGGTTGTGCACCCTCTACTGCCTGCTGAGCTGGTTTCCATGCAAAATGGGGTGATACTGTCAAAGTCTCAGGGTGCTCCACAACCATGCAGCACTGCCTATTGCAAATAGAAAGTGATCCTGCCTGAAGCAAAGCAAGAAAACCCATTGGAAAATCTCACTCTGTAAAAAAAGTTTTAAAAGCCAAGGATTAATACTTTTCACTGCTATAATATATGGCAGATACTTGTTTGGGCTCCCAATACAGTGACACTGCATTTTTTAGGAAATCTATTTGGTGTGAATATGTGCCAATATTAGTTCAGGTATTCTGAAGGATTTAGAGCTGTGGGAAGGAAAGCATATAAAAACATCTGTAAGATGGTGTGGGCAAAAGAAAACAAAATGAGATAGTAAAGGAATTACAGGAAGATATGGGATAAGATGTAGGAGTCATTGAGAAATTTGGATCAAAAGTAGCTGTCACTCTTATTTGTCCTTTAGCAGGAGTTTAATAACATCTCTGACTGAGGCACCCCACTGTGCTAAAAGTATTGCACAAATTCACTGTAATTTTTACAGGCATGCTCTGCCCTGTATCGTTTCTAATCTCAGCTGGTGAGCAAGGGCACAAAGGCACAGAGAAAGGAAGCAGCTTGCCCAGAGTAGGTTAGTGGCAGAAATAAAGATAGAATCCAGATCTCCTGCAGCCAACTGGATGCATCCCATGGAGAAAAGTGTAATCGGCCGCCCAAGCCCACAGGGAAGCTTCCAGGCAGAAAAATCTGTTCAAATCAAAAAGCAGGGAAAAGAAGAAAGTGTGGGCTTGAGGATCTTAATTGGCATACGTAGGAACATGCTGATTATCTGTGACTTTCTCCCAGTGGAAAGCTCCAAGGAAATAAACAAGTACAGATGATTTAAGGAAAAACCAAGACTCAGTGGCTGCAGCACTCAGAGCCTCTGCTAACACTGCAGTCTCTTTTCGGAGTATGAAAAAGCATAGCAAGGAGAGCACAGACCTCTCACAAGTGTGTTATACAGACAGGACAAGCAAAGGATAAATATGTTATTCTAAGCATTAGTGGTTTGAGGCAAATTCTGAACATTTCTTCTTAGATAAAAAGTAGAAATTTATTTAAGTCTGGGTTTCTTGACATTTTATTTCAGCTTCTGTTTCAAACTGTTTCTGATCATCATCTTTTTGCTGTTTAGAGATTTAAGAGACTGCAAAATGGTTCCTGTCAACTGAAATTTCAACATGGCTGTGAAAAACCAATATATTTTAAAAGTGGCCTATTATATAGCCAATATACAATGCATATAAGCAAATCTCCATCCTGTTGCACACTGCCATTAACAGGACCAAGACAATTTGCTTTAACCTCCACAATGAAATTGTTAGCAGTAATGTAAGCATGGCATGAAATAAAACCTTCCAAAGGAAAGCATGATGGTCAACATACCTGAGGTTTTGTTAATGTCAAGAGTTTCAGAGCCAAGGAGCAGATTTTTAAAGGAAAATTCTAAGACAAAGGGCAAACATTATTCTGCTTAATATTAGTACTTAGAATTTTAATGCAATGATCCATTAATTGTATAGGGAGACTATTACATTTTTCCTCCAGAAATGTGATGATATTCTGCTTAAAGGAGATACAGTATCTCTGCCAGTAAAGTATGATATCATTCCTGCATCAGCCCTAAAAGAAGGCAAGATGAAGCACGGGGATGCTAAAGATTAGGCTCTTCTAAAGAAAGTAAACATATTCGTCTTTGGAAGCTAGATTGTGAGTAAAAATGCTCAAAATGAAGACATCATACTTTTTAAGGAGCTGCTTCTTATAATTTGATCTTCCTATTGACGTGATGTATTACTGCCAGAGGGGGTCACAACACAGATATAGACCTTTTGTTTCCTGTGCTAGCCACTCAGGTAGGAAATTTTGTCTGCAGGAAAACACTGCCTGGTTTCTCCGAAATTAATCCATTTCTTATTCTCTTTGCACTCAGATATTCATCACATGCATTTTTCACTATCAGCTCAGAGGGAAACTTTATTTACTTCACATTTAAAGATGTTGGATTTTGAATATTTTGTGATAGTCACTGTCATCTTTAATGAGAAAAAACAATGCCAAAATTCTAAAATCATGAATGATACTCTAAAGCCAACTAAGGTAGGAAGCTGCACATGCTTTGGATTCCAGCCCTTGGTAAGATCATCTTTAAACTGATGTGCTCCCAGTCAGGTTGCCTCATTATCAGCAGAGCTCTGGAAGGTAATTTTGAGTGATTAATTCCTTAGCCTCCAAATGGCTCTGGAAGTTTAACTTGTTTAGGCACATGTGAAGAGGATCATTAACTTGGTCATTAAATCACAGGACAGAGTCTGGCAGCACAGAGATAGTGGTGGCAGTGCTGGTTTGTGATGTTCTAAAATATATATGAAACTCTTTTTTTTTCTTTTAATACTTATGGAAGAGTTCAGAAGAAAAACATTCTCTACATCAGTCTTAAGGAAAGTTGATGGGCTGATGCTGGTTATTATTGTAATTTTTAAAATAATTTCACTTTCTTTCACTTTACAACACAGTTTTTCTAGGGTTTTAATGCTGAAGTGTTTAAGCATAAAATCCTGTTGCTGGGACCTATGTGTAGAAATTCCCATTCAAAAGCAGAACCCTTTGTATTGCTGGATCCATGTATCTATTTATAAAATATGACTGACGTTTATCTACAGGGAATTTATCTCTACTCTTACTGCTCAGTTGCCTGGAAAAAGCAGAGAGGAGGCTGCCTGCTGATAACACATCACATATTTTTTATTTCAGGACCTATGTGTCTGGGATAGAGTTTCTGGAGTTCACAGCTCCACAAGACTGACCTGAACATGCTCCACTGGATCAGCCCCTGAAAATGCCGGCTGGATATAAATGGAATGGATGTTTTAATTGATGCAATATCAGACTTGTATTAACAAAGTCCAAAGATAAATTAATTTAGGGGCCGACACTGCCTCACAGTAGGCAGTAGGCCTCACAGGGGCCTACAATTAACAGGATAAAAATTAAAAATTGAAAACAAAGAGGGATAGAGATGTTGTGAGGGGTGAGTATCACTTTCCTTGCAAAGTCTAGAACTGAGACTGAATTTCCTATGGCTTCAGTCTCCAACACCATTAAGTTACAGTCACCACACTTTTTTGGGAAGGGGACCTTTGCAGGCATGCTTCCTGGAATTATATCACCCCACTCCTAGGTGCCCTCTGGGGTACACAGCTCTGGGCGAGAGCCATAGTGCCCAAAATAAGGTAGGCTACTGCTCATCTCTTGGAAGCTTCTGATGGTGTGTCTCTAAAATGGACACTGTCCTTCTGAAATATTGGCAGTAGTTGCAGCATCCTGAATGCTTCCTTGGCTCCATAGTTTCTGGGTCGAAAATCCCCACTCATGTTAGTGGCAGAAACATAGTGAAGCCACTAAAAGAAGCCTGGAGGGGCTGTCCTCCCATCTGCCCCTAGCAGCTGCCTAAAGGCAAGGCCTGAAAATTCCCCTCACACAAGTGGTTTGTTACTGCTAACCTTCACATTGAGGGACATTCTGGGGTGGATTTATGGAATGCCTTTAGTTGCCTGTCTTGGTGGAGCATATCTACATCCTTTCTCAGGAGGCAGTTAAGTCACCACCCTTTACTTCTCTTGTGCTGCAGCTCACCTACAGGGGATTTTGGTGAACACTTTTGTCTTCCCTTCTGTAAAGGGGGTTTCTTTCTTTTTCAGTCTAAGTGAGGCTAATCCAAAATTTAGCAATTTAATACTTCAGTTGCATAGTCAAACTCTTAATAGAAGATTGATTTTAATCACGCTAGACATAGGTTCCACTGAAGATACTATGCTGGAGTAACCTAAGGTGTGAATTAACCCTTACAGGATGGGGTTTGTGAATATGGTAGAAGCTGTATTAATCTATTTTTTTCCATTTAAGTCCACAGAAGTCGCCTTTGATTAGAATGAAACAGGCTTAGCTGCAGTGGGAAAGCTTCTGAGGAGCTCACTCCTCAACATTTCTTATGCAACAGGCAACATTATTTGTATTCAACAGTAAGGTCAAATATGACCTCTGTGCAAAGGATACTAAATCAGGCATTCTTTACTGCTTTCTGGACTGAAAGTGGTGGCAGAGAGTGCTTTGGGTTCCTCATGAGCTTGTTTGCTGGAAGAGTGTGCAGGGTACTGAAGCTTGAGGGAGACGGAGAGTGTGAAGCAAAGCTTGTGAGCATGGGGCTGGCACCTCACCCCGACTGCCCAGTACAGCTCTGCATGAGCTGCCTGTGAATGCTCACACTCAGAAAGCCACTGAGCAAAACCACATTTGAACCTGCCACTGCTTCCTCAGCGACACAGTCACCTGGTGTGTAAAACATCTCGGCATGCCATTGAGACGGAAGTCACACACAACAGGGCTGGTTTGCACATCTGCAGTGCTAAAGGAGCATGCCCTTGGCAACAAAAGAAGATGCAGCTAAAAATCAGGTTTTTTTTATCAGACTGCATTCTACCCAAAGGAGGCACGAGGTTTTACAAGGGACAAGCACCACCCCATGGTGTGCACCAAGTGCCAGCTCTGGGCCACTCTCCTAAATGGTGCTTGTCCTCAAGGGAAATTCAGTGCATCCAGTATCACCTCGCTGGATACATTCATTCACTTCTACTCACTGTGTTTCAGAGCTCTTCAGGGCCGCAGCTGTAGAGAAATCTTGCCTTTTTGGCAAGTGTGCAGGATGGCCAAGCATATCAAATGAGCTTTCTAAGCTTAATTGATAATGACAACAAGTCTAAGGCAATCACATATAAAATTCTCTCTTCTCTCAGATGTTGCTGGATGAGTGCTGGCACAGCCGCCTTCCCTCACAAACATTTCAGATACTGTTTCTTACTTTTTGGCTAGAGCTTTCAGTAAGACTTGGAAAAAAACCAAGATTTATCATGGATCCGTGTTGCCTTTTTATATTTTTTTTCTACTTCATTATTCTTATTTTTCTCAGACAAAACACTGCTTGATTCACTTTAAAAAAATGATCCTCTAACTCTGTTCTCACTTTCAGTTCTCGCTGAGGGTTTGGGGTGAGGTCGTGAATGCTCTGAAGCAGCACCTTTGCAGACAGCACGTTAATGACACGGAGGTCAGATTCATTTCACTTACACCTTGGCTAATGGACTTTTTACAGAGCACATACACACACACACACACAGCTCTCTGTGTCTCCATAAATAAAATCTCCTCTGAGCACAAGATTATACCTTTATGGGACTTTTATGAAGTGGCATTGTTCAATGGACTTCACTTATATATGTGTCAACATAATGTCTGGTCCAGTGTGCTACAACTAGGAGCTGGAAGTGAAGGTTTCCAAACCTCAGGAGTGTTCATCAGTGGGGCTCTGAAGCAGGTACTTTGCAGACAATAGAAGCACACAGGAAAAGGGTGTTGGAATATGGTCTTGACCCAAACCCAAATACTTTTAAATCTGAATGGCTGTTTGGATCTGGATACTTTTTTTTTTTCTCAACACACTACTGCAATATGAAAGCTGTCCAAGAAAGAGAGATCTGATGGTAAACTTCCCTTGCATGTGTGGTGTGTTCTAAACTGTATCTTGGTTCAGGTTCATGCTTAGGGAAAACATTTCTGCTTCACAATGACCTACATTTTCTGGTTCAAACACCTCTCCCCCTAGCCTCTTCCCAGTGCAAAGTGCTTCAATCTCTGTTACTTCTCTTCCAGCCATAACAATCTGCCTGAGAATGTCACCAAACTTGCCCCTTGTATCTCTCCTGAGCCCCAAGTGAAAATTCTATCAAGGCTCAGGTGGGTGGTGATCATATACCTACCAAGCATGACCACCTTGCAACAAGAGATGCTCACACTTGCTGCAGCCCAGCCTGCCAACCCATCACTAGTCAGGAGCCCATGGCTGTATGGGCATCATCCTGGGCTGTTCAACAACCAGGACCCGCAGAAGGTGTTTGTCTAGTAAAAGGCATATCACTCTAGCTCCATCCATTAAGCCTACTTGTCTCAGTGCACCAGAGGTGAGAAATAACACATTTTGAAAGGTAATCCAAGAGAAGACTTTTGGCCACATTTCCAGCTATTTACCTTATGCAGATTAAAAAACACACTCCATACAGGAAAAAATCAGGAATGGGATTTAGGTTGTTAACTTGCAATGAAACTGGAAACCTTATCTGAACTCTCTCTTTCTCCCATTTGCTTGCCCAAGCATGGCCATTTTATCTGCAAGAGCAGATTGTTGAAAACAATCATCCAAATATCATCCATGTTTGTGCCTCTTCAGGTCAGAGGTAAATAAGGATAAAATGTTGATGACCTCTCTTCTCATCAGTTCCCCGTTTTCCCTGTCAGAACAAACATCTAAGGCTGACACACCATCCCAAAGTCAGCAGCTGTTCACCCCAGCTTAAAACAGACCATAGCTTTCCTCTGTAACATATCACTCATTGCCTGGCTCACTAAAAATCAGTTGTGTTTTTTCTCCACTGAAACCTGCACGAAAGAGCCAAAGCCTTGACACATCTGCAGCAGAAGAGCTATGGCTTTTTATGACCATGACCTAAAGTGACCGTGTTAATTTACTCCTCCTCATGGCTCTGTGTCAAATCCTACTTGCATGATCCACACAGAGTTCCAAATTGTCCAAACTGGACAGGAGGGATTTCAGTTTGCTGCTGTGTAATTAGGCTCAGTAAATGACAGTGCACTTCAGTAGAAAACCTGGTGCTGTTGGGGTTGAAGCAAGAGTGAGGAGCTGTGGGAAGCAAGGCCCAGGGGGACTGTGAAAGCATAGGGGCAGCAAGGAAGCATGGCTGACCCCATAGAAAGGCATTAGCATTTTGACCAGGTTGAATAGCAGGTTCCTCCAATTTCCTGGGTCAAAGATGGATGCCCTTTTCCTGTACAGTGGACTGTATATCCATCCCCCAATCCCAAGGCAAAGAGTAGATAGAATCACTTCCTATGAGTAGTAGAGAGGGATTGTGCAAAAAATTGTGCAGAGATTTAAAAATCTCTGACAAGTCATTATTTTGAATACAGCGACATGGGGGCTGCACTCTGAAGTTGAAGGGGACAGACATTACATTTCAGTTCCTACTTTTGTTCTTTTTTTCCTCAAATTGACCAGGGCATATGCAGAACCCAACCTCTGGCTGGCTACCAAGAAGTGTCCATCAATATTTTCAGTCAGGAAAGGGCTGAGGAGGATTAGCTTTCGTAATCAACTCTTAGCCTGACCAGCCAATGAAGAAGTAAAAAAAACAAAAACAAAAACAAAAACAAAAACAAAAAACACCAAAAAACTTGAAGAAACAGACCAGAGAATAGAAAATATAAATGTATTTAAAAGTACTGTTATAAAAAAATGGAAACACAGTAATTTTATTTTACATGTATTTTTAAATGAAGCTCATTTGTAATAAATTAAGCACATGAAACTTGCTCTAGATCCCACAGATCATAGAGAAAGGGCAGGGGACAATCCTACAGGGCAGTAAAGTAGCAAGGTGAGGTCCCCAGGCTTGTGTAGTT
>VRYO01002297.1:49287629-49363596 GCA_009812075.1 Sialia sialis
ATCCCAAACAAAGGGATGCAGGATTAGTTTTGAAAAGTGAGGAGGAATTTTTAGAAGTCAGAAGATATTATTTTAAATGGTAAAGGTTTTTTTTCCTTTAAGATATATCAAATAGTATTCCAAAAGAAAAAAAAGTCAAACAAAACATTTTAAAGGGTCTGTCTTCAAAAGTGGGTTTAGGGTTTTATTCAAAAATTTCTAAGATTTTAAATTTAAATTCCACCTGAACTGAAAAATCTTTCTCTAGCTTTTTAGTCCAGCAACCAAACTGAATAATCTTGTTTCTCCTAGAAATTAATATAAAACAAAATAATTTGTAGCCTGAGATTACTTTCCTGAGTATATTACTCCACTATCTGGATGACCCAGCCTGAAGACATAAAGCCAGAGCCAGTTGCCATTTCGTTTTCCAGACTTGGGCTGAGTCACTGTTCTGCACAGACTTTGCTTTTTCTGTTTGCCCGTCTAAAGATACATACACAAAATATCTAACACATGCAAGATCCAGGGATGACATCATATGCTATTTTAAAGAATAAGGTTTATCTATCATATTCTACATGAAAATTATAGGTCCATATTTCCCCCTGCTATTTAGACTTTACCCATGAAATCTGTTATCATAAGAAGGGGAAAGAACTGTTAGCTACAAAAAATGTGCTACAAAACAGCAGTCTCTCACAACCAATCTTTTGTTAACAGTGCAAAAGAAAAGAAGCAAAATAAAATAGATGAAAAAGAAAGACAAGGGTGTTGAAAAATTACAATTACTTTGCTCCTGGGGAATGGAGCTTTTGAAAATTAATGCAGTCATTAACCATCTGGCTTACTAAATAGTCAGCAAAAAGTTCCTCTGAAAGAGTTGGCTTTACATTCATGACTGCAGTTTATTGGTCCATTGGCACCAGCATGCCTAAACACAAGGGAAAGTCAATACTGTATCATAGCATTGCCTAGGTAACACCTGGAATATATTCTCTGGAGTGAAAACAGCAGGGAACTGACCAGAAATAACCTCTCTCATATTATTCCTTCAATTAGACCAAAACAAGTTTCCCTTTGAAAACTTAATAATAAACACTGCAGGTCATTCACTTGTTTGGAGCCCCTTTGGGAAAGCTGAGCAGATGGGTCCCCTTATCCAGCCCCCTCGCTGTCACAGAGACAACAGCCGCAAATCAGGACAGATATTGATTTTAATTGGAACCAACAGCATCTACATACCGTCTTAATATCCACATCTTCCTGGAAAAAAATTACATCTTTTTAAAGGATTGATTTGTTTTGTCCTGTCAGGTTGATTAGACAGAATGAGGTAATTCTTTGCAAGATGAACAATTATGCCATTTTTCAGGTTCACTGCTTAAGTAAATACACACAGCAAATCCCTAGGCAAACCCGAGGTCCATTTCAGAGCCTTTGTACATACAAGCAGCATAGATTAAAACATTGTTCATCCAAACTGAAGCAGTTATATTCTCATTATCAGAGAGATTTGAGGTGTCGTCAGGGCCTCTTCAGTGGTTTTCACTCAGGCATAAGTATTCCTTAGTCGGGGAGAGAACTAACAACACAAAGTGAACATCTACTTAAAATCAAATTATCTGGGATGTTTTCACCACCCCCAGGGTAAAAGCAGTTCTCCTCAAAATTCTTGTAAATGCATCAAGCCTGCTATTCCCCGAAGAGCCTCAGATGCATTGCTATTTGCCTTTAACAGACACAGGGAGCTCTCTCCCCCTGCCCCCACCCCCATGCAAATCTCTTTCCCATACGGCATGTTAATTCCCACAAGGGAGGTGAGATGAACAGGTGCCATGGTTCTTGACTTAATTGCTGCGAAAAGCAGAGCACTAATAACGAGCTGTTGGCTAGAGACAGTTTCCATGCTGGCAGAGGAGCCCTGCCAATCTGGGGGGTGTCAGCCAGGCAGCGGCACTGTCGCCCGGCCGGCTGCCGAGGCTGCAGTGGTGGGCAGATTGCTGTCCTGGCAGCAGGCCAGCTCTAGTAGACCTCACAGGGCTGTCCTTGTCACCAGTGTTAGCACTGCCCTTCCAAAGCAGAGAACAACATCAGCCTCCTTGCCCCTGGGAGCCATAAGAAATGTTTTTATCACTAAGAGGGTCATCTCAGGGGACCTCTACAGACCCCACAATAAAACAAGCAGCAGCATGAAAAGGACTGGAACCCTGCCCACGCGTATCCCTATGGATTAATTAGACTGGGGAACAATTAGGCACTGAATTAGGAGTCTGGGGTGCAAATGGAAGGATCACCCAGGGTTTCATTACTCTCTTCTCTGTGGGCAAAAGACCATCACAACACAGGCTGGTGGCAAAGTCTGTTCCTACACTGTCTTTGCATACTCCATGCAGTGATAGCCACATCTGGACCATTTATGAGTAACATCCCAAGGATAAACATTTGCAGAGGTCATACACACTGACACCTACACTTTCCATATACCCCAGCTCATGGAGCCATACTGCAGAAGACTACTGTCCATCTCTGACATTTGTGCCCCAGCAACAGCTGCTCTTTTGGCGAAGACTCAACAAATCTAAGGGCTATTAGAGTCTTAGAGTCTTCTTTTTTTAAGGCTGAAGGGGAACACAGGGGTGCAGTAGGTCTCTTGCATCTTGAAAACTGTGTAGCATACTCAGATAACTTCTTCCCTGCACTACTTGATATGCTTTTCAATTTCCTCTCATGCCACTCATCTCAGTCCTGCTGCCAGACTGCCCTGTGAGCTTGGCAAGCTTTGTTTCTGTAAGTGCATGCTTATCCTGCACACAGGTTTTCCCAAGCTCTCACTGCTTCTATTGAAAGCCCCCCTGGAGATAAACTACAAGACTAACACTAATTACCATAGTAATTTGTTAGGGCACTGCTTTGATCCTTTCTCACCTACCAAGTCAATCCTGTTCTACTCCATTCCCAAAAGTGTTAGATGTGATTACACAACTAATTAACACAAGAGGCTGGATTTTAAAGCATGTATGATAGTAATTCAGATAAGAGTTTTGATCTTTTGATAAACAAGGAAGTGGGCAAACTTATAACTTCCCAGGAGACTCACAGCAGGTCAGTTATTGCCAAAAATCTAATGTGTAACATGAATGGCTTAGAACAGCATTGCTAAGCCAGCCAGTTATACTGTTCATCCACCAGTTTCTGTAGAAAACACCATTTAAAAAATTTTCAAACTTGAAACAGTCATAATTTATTCCTATATGTGAAGCATGAATTCTATTTGATCAGGAAAACCCCAAACATTTTCAGAGGCTTTATCTCCTTTCAGGATCAATTTAAGTTTGATTTCTACCTCAGAATAAGACAGCTCTGAGTGTTTTCAGATTCCTTGGTGTGTCATCACTATTTCATTTCTTAGGATGCTTGGCAAGTTACACAGATGAACCTTCGCTGTATTTCTTTAAATAAATAAGAAAGAGAAGAGAGGGAGAGAGATCACATATCACGCTCTATAACTAGGTCAGCTTACACAACTCTTTTTGAAACATGTTAACTAGAATTTAGGAAACAGAATCAGAGCCAAACGAATATTTACACTGCCACAGGAGAATTTGACATCAAGTCATAGGTAAAAATGGAACAGGAAACCAGATGAATGTCTGGGAGCATCTGGGACAGCATAACAGTTATTATTAGAGCACTAAGAGTCCCTTCATGACTGCTTCACGTTGTCAAGGACCATATTATTAGTAAATGTTTTTGGTTTTGTTTTTAAAGTTTGAGCACATTGTTTTGCAGCCATGGTTCCTACTAAGTTGTAGAGAATTTTTCAGGGCAGATATAACTGGCATTTGATGGTTGGCAAACCAGTGCCAAGAAAGAGTTATGGACTGCCACATTCAATTCACTGTGTTCTACTGTGATTCTAGAAGCACAATATTAAAATAAACAGCTCCTGAAACAACAGTGTGCTCCATACAGGCAAAGATGATGGTGCCTATGCACAGGGGGTACCATGCAGGTCTGTTTTTGTATTGGTCCCAGCACATTTTTTCCGCTCCTTTTTGTGAAGGAGTGGTCTGCACAGTTGTAGTTGCCAGCAACGTACAGTTTCTATACACGTTAACGTGTTCAAAAGAGATTTGACACAATTCACATGGCCAACTGAAGCATTCTTGGAATCAGTTTTCAGTAGGAACTAGAGATCACAAATGCTATAGTGGGAAAGAAGGAGGACTGTGGGTGAGGTGGGTTAGAAAACATGTGTCTCCAGGAAATGTTTGAAGCCGTCTTCTGGTTTTAATTCCTGCCCTCTCTTTTTCTGTCTCCACCTTCTTATCTTCTTTTCCTTTCTTTCCTCTCCCTTCTCAAAGGTAGTGCATCTGTTTGTGTGTTTAGGTCAAATTGATAGGTTTGATTTTGATAGCCTTGGACTATGACATGAAAGAATTCTCATAGAAAATTTCTGAATAGAACTAAAATATGTCTGCTGTAATTCCTTTCTCTTTTACTAAAAGACTGGGGGTGGGGTGGAGGCAAAGAAGAAAAATGCAGTTTTTTGATAGAGGTAATATTTTGTGTTTCTGTCATTAGAGATACATAAATAAGACATGAAAATTTTATTATGCTTGTCTCCCTATCCTTGGTATCAGCCTTTATCACAGGATAGGTACTTAGGAGATTCTTGTATGACAATTTGCAGGTGAGCAGAGCAAGACCTTATCAGATCTGACTCATGAGCAGTACATTCACCCTAATGGCCAAGTCTATAGATCATTTCAGGGCTCACTGATGTTGTGCATTCAGCATGCAGAGTGTGATTTATTAATCTGAGGTTTGGTTAAATAAATAGACTTTTAAATAAATAGACTTCCATGTGCAGATGGATCTCTTTGTATGTAGGCTGTACTGTATGGTAGCATACACAGCTGAGAAAGAATTCTTACTCATTTGGTAACTCAGCTGATGCATGTCCTTCTGTTGTTTTTTTACCAATGAAAGTATCAATATAAACTATTGCCTATTTATGCCACATTGATTTATATTTACTGAGGTTTAATATTTCTGTTTATACCTTTGCAGATATGTGGCCAGTAGCATTTCCTGGTACTTCAGTTTAGTTAGTGAACAGTTACATTTTAGTTAAATATCACTGATATAAAAAAGCTTATAGCACTTATTAACAATATACTTGAGTTTAGCTAGAGCCCTGCAACAAAGAGGGCAACTTCATTACCACTGCTTGCACCAAATTTGAATTTGACCTCCTGACCTCTGCAGGGTTATAATGCAATTTATTTCAGTCACTTTAGGTTTCATTTGAGGTACTTTTCACTGAGAAAGGAATTTAGTTTCATGTGTGCTTGAGTAAAGCTGCCAAGAGAAGTCAGGCACGTTCCTCTCATTTATTCCGGTTCCGCTTTAACAGAACCCATTGACACAACCAAGAGGAGAATTTTGTTCATTGTCTGACCATACGGCTTGTGTATCTCGTTCTTAATGACTGGAATCAAAAGGAAACTGAGCAGAAGTACAGAAAATTGGTCCCTTGGGTCATTTTTAATGATCTACAAAAATAAAGGTCTTGTTAGCTCTTTCTCATTCTAACCTGATTGATTTCTGGTGCTTTTGGGGGAAGAAAGGTGAACCCAATCTATTGCACATTCTGATGTGAACACCAAGATAAAAATCATATGTGATGCCTGTTAGAGAGGCCTTTTTCTCAGTAATATTTTTCCTCATTGGCTTCATTACAAGTGTCAAAACATGGCTATCATTTCAGAAGTGAGTGGAAAACAGTCCTCCTTGTCCAACACTTTTCCCTTTGTCTGTCTTCTTTGAGACATTAGGGAGTTCATTTGCAGGCAGGGCCAAATCCCAATTTCCCTGTGAAGGAGAAAGTTGAGATTGGTGAATGTTCAGTGAGAAAAATGACAGCAGATTTGATCTTCTTGGAAAACCTGCAGCATTATGGAGAAGCAGTCCCTGTAAAATCATTTAGCATTACCTTACCAGCTCAGTGCTAACATCAAAGCTTATTTTGGGGTTCTGTGACTCATGCAGTCCAGTTCACCTGAGCTTGTCTCTATCTCTGTTCTTTCTAAAGGGCCCCTGCATGATCAAGAAAGATAAACAGGTGGAGATTTAGGACTCTGTGAATTTAGGAATTGGTCAGCTTTGATCATTGGTGGGATAAAGGGAGATCCAGCAGGTAGCTCAGGGTATTTATGCCCTCTTCCTCCTCTAGAAGCATTTACTCTCAGTTTCTGTAAGCTGAAGTTACAGATATTAATCAGCCTGCCAGGTTAGCTAGACTTACACACCTGCTGGTATGCAGGTCTGCTGGACTATGCAGAAGGTCCTGATCTCAGATCTGTTCTTCCCTTTGCACTATGATACTGATGATTTAAAACCTTCCTGAGACTTCCTGCTCTCGGTTGTATTCTGTTGGCTGTCTTTGGTAAGTGTAAGGACAATTTTCCGAGGACTTTGTACTTTTTCTTGCCTTTACAAATTCTGCCTCTGATGGTTAGTGACATTTCTGAGTGGAATGCAAATCTTCCCCCGTGTACTCTGGCATGTACTTGACTCTGCAGAAGAAACAGGCTCTTTCATATTTCAGTCCCTGAAGCCTGAGATTTAATTAATTACCTAATTCTTAGTTTGAGATTTAATTAATCATCTGATTCTTAGTTCAGATGAGTAAAAATGCCATGAGAGTTCATTTCATCATGTTACCTTCTGGCATATTTCCTTCTTCTACCATTCTTCTATCCTTTGTAGTGAAATGCAGATGCAGAAAAATAATTCTCTGCATTTTTATTACAGGGAATTGTTTACTTGATCAGAGACTTTAAAATTTTCTCCCCACTAAGACACACTATTAGGATTTTTAAAAATAAATAATGAGACTTTTCTGTTTAATTATTTTATCCTGAAGGGGAAATATATATGAAAGTAGGATATTGTAAAAGTCTCTGTGTGTGATTATGAGTAATTCATTAAAAACACATTCTTCATCCTGCCTGCCCCTAGAAATGTGAAAGGTTAGACTTTTTAGACTTGCCACCTGTGAGATGAGGGATCACGAGATCCTCCTTCCTCCCAAGGACCCACAGTGCTCATTCTTGCTATAATGAAGAAGTTGATTGATGGATGTCGCCCTCTATGCTGCTGACATCCTTATCTTCCCCTGCTTTATGCAACAGGCATGACCTCCTTCAGCCAGATGGTTTCTGAGTGCTGCATCCACTGCTGCCTTCCACCAGCCCCTGGGCGTGCTCACCTTCAGCACACATGCCAGTTGGCAGCAACCTATATGTCTGTCTGTCAGTGGCTCTGTAATGAGACCAATTTATTAGGTTACATAATCCTACCTCTTTAGGGAAGGGGGAAAAATTGCACAGTGCACTGGAAGAAATTTATCCCGGCTTCTAATTCTCAGGACCCTGTGAGGTAATTTCTTTTCAGTAAAAAAAAAAAAAAAACCAAAAAAAAAAACCAAACCAAAAAAACCCTCAACAAAAACACAAAAACAAAAAACAAACGAACAAAAAACCAACCTACTTTCAGTTAAGACTTACTGTTTTACTGCTTTCAGAAGGGGGTCAGAATCAAAATGCCAGATGCAGCCTCCTCTGGGCTTTGTAGAAGGTCAGGCCCAGACCAACTGCGTCATTGTTTTCCTGACACAATTGTTTTGCAAGCCGTTTTATCAGCCACTGTTGTTTCTTTAGCATGCTATTCTGTTATGCTGATAAACTCTGTTGCTTCATTTCATACTTCTTTACTGGGCATACTCAGGAAGAAGAGGAACCTGGGTAAATCTTCATTGTGATGCTTATTTTACACACAGGATTTCAACCTACTAGGTGTCACTGCTACCTGGCAATGAAATGCTAGCGGTTTGGATGTGATACATGAACAGTGAATTTGGACTACAAGTTGGTCTCTCCATATACTAGGCACTTTATAACAGGTAGCAGCCCTGCACAGCTAGGTCCCAGCTCCAATAAGACAAGACGACAAAAAAAAGCCCAACCAACCAAACATAAACCCCCAAAATAAAACAAAGCAAAACAGCCAAAACCAAAGCAAACCAAAGCAAACCAAAGCAAACCAAAGCAAACCAAAGCAAACCAAAGCAAACCAAAGCAAACCAAACCCCCCAATGCCAAAACAAAACAAAACAAAAACAAAAGGCTAAAAACCCTAAAGAGATTTTAACTAAATATTACCTAAAAACCCAACTATTAAGAACTTGTTGGCCAGAAATGGCTACAAATTACAGCAAAGTTCAAGAACTTATTGTGCTTACTGCACCAGAGGAAGGCAATAGCAACAACATGAAATTCATATTCAACCAGTGTAATGCCACTATCTAAATTTGAAGCCTAGTTTGCCAAAGTGGATGTGCTTTTCTCACAGACAGAGAAGAGCACATTCAGGAGATAATTCAAAGGTTAGATCAATTGAAATGTCTTTTAGAGGTGCCTAATGCTAATGTGGGCCAACCTAGACTTAATAGACCATTATCCTTCTAAAAGAAAAAAAAAGATACATTATAAATGAAAACAATAATCAAAATACAATTTAGAAGCACAACTGAATTTTGAGTTCATTTGTTTTAGCAAGGAAAACAAATTATATTGAATATATATATAAAAATACTGAAGTTTGTGAGTCAGAAGAGAAACATGTCTAGCAATAGCTAATTGCAACTCTCAAAAGGAAAAGAAAAGTGTATTTTATGCAATAGATATTAAGTACCCAACGGTCCACTCAAAGCTACTTTTCCTTACTAAATATAAAGGGCTAGGGACTGTTATTTCCAGCTGTGATAGCAAAGTGCTTTGCATCCAAACTTCCTATTGGTAGCTGTCTCTTGCTCATTCCTGCTGACTCCCGAACTGTGTCTGGGAACTGTTTGGAAGAGTGTTTTTTGGCACAGGCCAAAACTGGGCTAAAAAGCAGAATAACAAATTAACAGTAGAAGTGATCACGTGGCAGTATTCTGGCACTGCTCAATCTACTAGTACAGAGAGAGCCAAACTGGCTACAACTGATTTACCTACATCTGGCTCAGGAGTCAAGCTTTTAAGCAAGTCATTCAGCTATAGCACTGGCACATGAGAGCATAGGGAACAGGCCCCGAGACTCCCAAAAACTGTCTTACTGAAGAGCACCTTGTGTAGCAGCTACCTTACCTCTACCTAAGTGATCCATTCTGAAATGCTGAATGAACTCATTCAGTTCTTATTTTGGTCCAAACACTGAATACAAAGCAGCAGGTCTGGGTGCAACCAGAAATGCAAAGATGCATCTGCTGGTGTTACTGCTCAAACTCAGGCTGCCAGCTCCCCCAGTGGAAAGATTTCTGCATTGAACTTGAGTCAAGATCTTGTCTATACAAATGCCTGGATCGTAAGCTTACAGAGACACAAAAATAACCAGAACACTCCCTAACCCCAGAGGGCATTGATGCTGCATTACCATCCATTCCTTGTCAGACTTAACATATTTATTATACAGACCATCTTTGGGAAAGGACCAGACATCACAGTGATTGGTGAACAAAAGCGGAAAAGAATAAACACAGTACAATGGATATCACTCATGCAGAGTAATCCATCTAACATACAGAAACAAGGGAAATATCCCCAATCAAAACTATCTGCTCCTTAAGCCTAAACATTCAATAACTTCCCAGCTTTGGAATGTATGTGTATCTCCTCCCTGGATTTCCTGTGGTTTACATTATCATTTGCAAGGTATATTATGACAAGTTATTTACTTTGGGCCATAGCCCTGAGGCATTTGAGTGTCTTTCCTTTCACAGAATGTCATAAATAAACATGAATAATCTGCATAAAGGGAGATGACTTTATCTTATAACAAGTCAGAAGAGCAGACTATGCTCCTCCACACACAATTCCCTACATATATTTTCTTTTGTCTGATCATGAAAGCTTTTGTTTGCCGGTTAAATAAATAAACAAACCTTTCCTGTTATAATCTACAGAACTGCATTCACATTAAAACAACAATTTGTTCACTTAAGAAAAATAATTTCTACCAAGAAAAGCTACTATTTTACTGTCAACATTATTTTTTCTATGCTGTGCTAACAGATGAATAATTGTGCAGACAATAAACAAGCAACTCAGTTTAAAACCAGTAGCACTTGTCAAACAACTGCTCCTTAACACTGGTCTCTGACATCCCCCAGCATTACCTCATGAGGCTGGAGGCGGCGACAAGGAAGGCTTTTAGATTAAACAACTGAGACTCACCATAGCCCAGCTCCCAAAATAGCAGAGAGAAAGGCAAAAATAGTTAGACATGCTGATTGTATTGTTATAACTTAAATTGTATTCAGATGCGAACTCTGACGTGCCAAAAGCTGTAAGAGCTGAGCATGAAAGATCAGAAAAGTGACATCTGGTATTGGATGCCCCTCCAGACATGACTAATACCATTGGTATTGTGTAGGCTTTGCCCTTCTTAATTTAATAGTCAAATGTAAAGATTAGGCCCCCACAGCTCCTGCAGTATCACAAGAGACTGTTTTACTGTATGTCTATATAAAATTCTCTACTATCCTTCTCCATGGATCTCCACAGATGGTCTGCCTTTGAATAGGCATGTATATCTTTCATATTGCTATGGACAGTTCATCTCATTACTTCCAGCTGGTAGATTTACAGCTGAACCATATGAATCCATCCATTATTAGTGGGACATGAGAGAAATTTGACCACTAAATATTGATTTTATGCAAGAGTAAGTTTTTACTGCATACTATGTGACACATATATGCAGCTAGATCCACACTTCATATTAATTTTCATTAAAGTTGGAGTTATGTCTGTAGATTTCCATTGTATTATTAACAGCACAATCCAAGTATTTAAAAAGTATTTGACATTTCTATTGTAAGTATCATAAAGTAGCCATCATTAAGAATTTAAAAGTAATTCCTTCCCTGAAGTTTGTGTCTGATGTCAGGAACATAGATTTTAATTTTTTCTAACCAGGATGATTTTTTCTCTGTAACTTTAAATACTTGTTGCTGACACACCAAACTATATAAATTATATCATTATAAATATTTTTAACTTACTGTGTATAGAGCAGAATAATAATAATAATATGAATATTTCCTACAGCTCTTGCACATGCAGCTTTCAAAATATTTTGACCTAGGGAGTGTACTTGCCTATCCTTCACAAATGGAGAAATTGTGTCATGCAAATCCAGCAGGCCTGTTGCAAGTGACAGAGCAAACTGACACAAAGCTAGCAGCAGAAGAGCATCTTGTCACATATCCTAGTCTCTGTAAGACCCAGGGTTGCCAAAAACATGTAGGTAACAGAGTCTTCAAAACAGTTGACCATCATTTTGTTACGTGTTAAAGCATGCGATGGAAGCCCTGAAAGGGATGACAGGGAGACATGAGAACACTTTAGGATCGTGGTACTTATGTCTGTATGTCCAAATGCTGGTCCACAAGAGAAGCAATATGGAAAATTCTATTATGAAACAACCAGCCAAAGACAGGAATTCAAAAGGGCTGAGAAGGTCAGGACATCGCTTATGAAAGAGACTTTACTTTTACATTTATTTATTTACTTACTTTACTTAATTATTTTCATAACAAAAATATGGGCTCAGCTAATCAGACTAGTTTGGGCACAGAATTAGACTTATTTGAAACACCATGGCAATTCTCTGCAAGTGCTTACTCCACAACAAGTGGATGATAGCTTTAAAAAAGACACCAGAGCACAAACGCTCAAGTTTTGTTGCTTCATTGGTGAGGAGTAGTACACCAGCTCTAACATATGAGGTACAACACATGAGCCTTGCTCATGGTGTGTTAACATTAACCTCTTTCCTGTGGGAGAATAGTGTAATTATTCCTTCTAATACCTGCTGTAGGAACAGTCACATTCCCTTGGGTATGAATTGGCTCTGTATACGACTGTGGACGACTAGATTTTGCACCAAATCACTTGTTAGCAAACCATAAAAATCATACACAGAGGACCCAAAATATTATCTATGGAACAAATAGGAACTTCAAGTTGCATCAAGCAGGCTTAACCTGCATATTATCAACACTGAAGGACAGAAGAGAGAGTAAAACCTTACGATTCAGAGTTTCACTTTGGTTTGGCTAAGCACCCAACACTTGAATGTTCGTTTGGGTTTCATCCAAGACTGCCTGACCATCTTTGATCTACAGAACTAGCCTGGAAGTCTTGCAAAAACAGAATATTCTTGTGAAACTTCCAGTAATTCCTCATTCTGGTTGGGCTTGAAATACAGTAAAAGTAGTTTCTTTTTGCGGTATTTCACAAAGTGGTTAAACTCCAAGCACAGTGTCAGTGCTCAATAAATAATACTAAGTATAGTCTTTCAACACTTCCGTTTCCAATCCTGATCAGACATGGGAAGTGAAGAAGAGTGAAAAAATCCCCAAAAGAAACAGTCCATTCAAATCTCACAATGTCTTTAACATTTGTGCTTTTGTGGTTTTGAAGACAGAAAAGGAGGCCCCATGGCTGCTTTGCAATAACACACTCACTGCTATCACTGGAGAAAAAAGAGATAGGTTTGCTGGCTAAAGTCAGAAGAGCCACTTGGCTGTGTACCACATGGGAGAGCCCTTCCAAAACCCATGCTAATAATGGGCTTGAGGTTTTAGGCTAGTGCTCTGGATGACAAAACATATCCCTTATCTTTTAACATCCAAAAGTTGTCAAGCTTAAAAACCGATCAGAACTTTTGAGTCCTTGAAATTTTTGAAGTTTTCTCCTTTATTCTCAATGCTTTCCATGTTACTTTTTTTAAACCTGAGGACAAATCTCAGACTCCTTATAATCAAAAAGGCAGGTAACATGACACTTTTTCCTGTCCTTAATGTTGATAGGGGCAGGAGAAGGAGGGGAGATCTGTGTGACAACTGGCCACACAGCAAACCCAATTTCTAAGGAGAAAGTCACCTTGAGGTCTCAGACAATAGACACCAGATTTAGAGATAGAAGTGTGCAAACTGCCCAGGGAAATATCAGCAATTTGCATAAAACTGACATAATGCTGGGGCTATTTTTAAAACTTAGAGGCATGTGATGATTGCATAGAACAAACTGGTATTTCTCTAACCTGAAAGTTAGGCACTTTTTCTATTAGATCCTTATCCTAGGAACTAAGCAACAAATGTATCCATTTTTCTTTTGGAGCGGAAAATAATGAGCCTAATAATTTCCATTTTTTTCTCAGATAATAACTCAAAAGAGAAAAATATGAAAAGCTGAATTTTTGTACTTACCTTTCAAGTTACATTGACTAGTTTTTCCATCTGCTGAAAAAAGTCTACATCCAAGGAAAATGAAAAACATATGGTTTAAAATAGTTTATGAGTCAGTGCTGCTAAATTTTATCATATATTCCATCTAATTAATGTGACAGAATATTACTGAAGATAGGTATTTATACACAGGATATGGAAGATAATAAACTACACCATAGATAGGATTAATATTTTCAGATACAGACACACACACACATACACACTTGTACAAATGCAGGCAAATACTGCACCTATTCTACAGGCTACTTAAATGTACTTACATTGCAAAAAAATACATCATAATGGAATTTTTCCTCTAAACAGAGAGCAAAACAAAGATAAATATCCGCAAAAAACTCTATTTTTTTAATAAAAGAAATTTTTGGGCAAGCCTTCTACAGTAATAGGGTCTATGTTAGTGAATTTTATGTATTTTATATACTTCTCTCTTGACTCTGTAGCTTGGGTTTTCTCATGCAGCATGCTAATAGTGGTAGCTGAACACTGACATGACTCAACACCTTGGAATAAACTTTGGTGATTAAAACTGTCTAGCAAAGTAGGCCATCTACTCCCATGAATGAGCACTGAATTGATAGTTTTCTTTCTCAAGATATCAAGATCTCTCAAGATCTCATTTCTGAATAGAAATAGCCAACTTGGAGGTTATCTTTCTATAAATAAAGTTTACTTATATTGAATTTTTTGCTGCTGTTCATTTCTCCATCACATGGTAGATAAATAATATATAAATATATATATATAAATAACTACACAAATAATAAATAATTTTTCATTTATTGCAGACAGCTTTAGTACATTAAGTAACTCAGGATCATCAATGAACTTTGTCACTTCTCTGTTCACCTCTTTCTTAAATTATCTATAAAGTCCATTCCAAGGGCCTATGCTGCTAAGACCCAAGCATGTTTGACTGTGACTGCTCTATAAACTTGTTTGGTATTTCCCATTCCTTGCTTCCTAACTTTTAACTACTATTTGTTTTGTTTGTTTCTTTTTTCATTCTGAGTGAAGGTCTTCCACTTATCTTATGATAACTGTGTTCCTTCAGAAGGTTTTTGAAAAAGACATCATTACAATTGAAGCATCCCAATTAAATAATCCACTGAAAAAAAAAAAAGTGTCTAAACATATTTAAACCAGATTAAATTAAGCTTCAGAAAATCCGCATTCTGAATTCCATCTTAGTAGGCAGTAGACCTACACCAGGCATTTAGAGCACAACAACACATAACAGTTAATAACACCTGTTTTTTGTCATGTAGTATAGAAAAAAACTTTTTTTAGACATGCCATTCTAGAATACCAGTCACAGCAGCTTCACTATTAACCTGGGGTTAATAGAACTCTGGGCACTTATGCCTCTGCCATTCCCAGTGAGCAGCACATTTCTGGTTCAGAGTTCTGTAACCACCAGGCTGACTAGTCAGCGGTGCAAGCTTGTCCTTTGCATCACCAGCTGATTATATAATGGGAAACACATGAAGCTATTTTAGCTTAATATTATTTTTTCACTTGCCAGCATAACTTTGGTGCAACTAATAAAATAGGCAATATTTCTCTATGTTTTTTTTATGAACTAAAAATCTAAAAAACACATTTTCAATGTAAAATGAAAACATTTTTATTCCTTGGCCAAGTTGGCATATACCAGCATCGCTTCCCACTTCTGGCTGTAATAGAAAGGAAAAGGGACATTCTGCTTTCATATGCTTTGATTACCCTATGGACAAAGTCCGTCCTCCAATTTGTGTAGTAACTGCCTTGTAAATGATTGCAATGTTTATTTAGCCACATGCAGTTAAATTGATTTGCATTAATAGCCATGAAAAATCAGGCTACTCATGAAAATCCACTACTGAGAAATGACAAAATGTAAACACAAACATCTATGAGTGTAAAATGTGCTACTCGAAGGAGCATCTTACTTGGGTCTTTTAGATACTTCTGTCAGAATCTCCCCAGGTCCCTGTCTCCGCAGCAGAAAAAAAAAACAAAATCAAACAAAAAAAACCCCAAAAAAACAAAAACAAAAACAAACAAATAGAAAACAAAACAAAACCAAAAAACCAACAAAAAAAATCCTGAAACAAATAAAAAACCCCAAATGAAAAACACAATAAACCCAAATTATTAATTATTTAGCTCCAGAAAACTTTTGTTCTTTAAATTAGTTTTATAAACCTCTAGTCACATGGTGTCAGTGAAAATTCACAGACCTTAATTATAACTCTCTTCTTATGACCCCAACAACCTGTGATTTTTCATGTTTTTTCTGTGGTTAAAGGCAAAGTAGCTCATGAGTTTCATTCTGTTATGGCTTCCAAGAAATTTTGATTAACTTGCTGTGATGCACAGCTCAATTTTTTTGTAACTTTGTCCTACAGAGTAGTCTACAGTGCTGAACTATAACCCAAGTGTTTCTTCTTGTTGTGGTGATTTTGTATTTGGAAGAACACAAGACCACGGGTTTCTACTTAAAACCTTGTGGTTCTTATAGCTGTAAAGTCCCACACTATTTCAGACAGTGAGGAAGGTATTTAAATAATGCAGTGCCTGAATTAGCCTTTCTTTGAGATCCATGCTCAAAAGCTTCTCAGGCAATGATTGTTTCTTTTAGTGCAATCTGAAAAGATATATTGGGTCTGCTACTTTGGGTGAAGGAAATCATTATATCAGCCTCAAAACAAGCCTGCATTTAGACAAATGCTTTTGGTTGGAGATATAAAGTGCTGGATGTCCAGTGGGCCACATGGCCACAAAACCCTCACTATTGACAAAGATAGAAAATAGGTCTAGTCCTTTCACATTATGATCTGATGAAAGAATTATATGGCTTTTCACATTAACTGGGACAGAATTATTTTTAAAAAGGAGCTTCAAAGATATTAGAGAGGCCTTCAAACCCTCCATAGACCACTGGCAATCCACAGAGAGTCAGCTGTTATTCTCATTTCTAGCTAAGAGAAACAAAGCAGATGGGAGGAGATGAAGAACAAAAGCAGAAAATGCAAGTGTTTTGTTTTTCAGAAAGGGAAAACATTTTTCACACTCAATACAGTACAAATGCATAAATACTTTCCTAGTATTAATTTTCTGTGCAAGCAACCACTGTCATTGCCACAGGGGTATTATGTGAGTACACATAACAGAGGAGGCAGCCCACACAGTTCTGAAGGGGAAGGGACCTAGGAGTGAATACTAGCTCTTTTACACAGAGATCCTCTGCATTAAAATGTGTTTTAACACCCCTCCCAATGGAATTTGATGAGAGTTTTTAATATCGGTACTTTCCAGACAAAATCCTAGTTGTTTTTTCTGCCCAGTTTGGGGTAGTAAAAATTTAATTTCCTTAAATTCTTCCATACTTAATTTTTCTTCCTCCATACTGAAAAAAACCCAAACCCTAAATAATTTTTTAATGTTAAAATGATGTGAAATCATTCTGTCACTTTAGCCATGAGAGTTATAAAGACCAAATATTAAAAAGCAAGTGCTATTTAGCAATGGGGAAACCAGTCTAAACAAGTCAACAGAATCTGTTTACAGTCTCTTACAGCACGATCAATGGTGAGGATGTGGCATATAAAATTATTTGTTAAAAAATGCAGCTTGCTGGGATTTTGTGTGGGATAGCAAGTAAGCTGCAAATATCAAATGTAACCTCTTGTCTTAGGCTACAGGGCACAGGTCCCATTGGGACTCGCTGTGTTCAGCTGCCAACCACTCCACTTTCATATTATAATGCTATCCTGTATCTAAGGCATAGTCCATTTAGGAGTCTCTAACATTCTTCAATTTATTCCAATTGCATTTAAAAGCTGCACAAAGCCACTGTGGCACAAACCAAAGAGAAAAACACAGATCCTGCAGAGTATAAAAACTAATGCCTTCTGGATTTTCAAAAAAACCTGGTAGTTCTGAAAGGCTTTGTTTCCACGAGTGTCTATGTTTGGACATTCAAAAGCCTGGGTCATAAGACTCTTCTGAACATCAACTGAAGCTTTTTTTTTCTTCAGGCTTCTCAAGAACTTGTGATTTGATTTTCCAAGAGTTGTCACTTTTGGTGGTCTATGAAACTTTTGATGTCAAGGGCTTTTGTCAGGCTTTTGATGTCAGGTTTTTTGTTTGATTGGTTGGTTGGTTGGTTGGTTGGTTGGTTTTGTTTTCATTTTGGAAACTGAGATGAAGATCATTTAAGAAGTGAAATGCCTCACCAGACATTTCTAAGGCTACTAGAGGATGTCTAGTTCTAAAGCTCTATTTTCCCTTTCTCAGTCACACACTGCTGCTGGACACTAGAGTCTCTTGTTCTGGAGCCCAGTTGATTCATGCATCTGTCCACTGTGTGAGAAAGCTCAAAACCACTGATTGTGATGTCTTGGGATCTGCAGCAGCATACTACAACTTCATCTACTCTAGCGAATTGTACAGTCCCAGAAGTTGTTCTATTGAGACTTGACCGTCCACAAAATTGCAGAACAATCCCAGGATCATTTTTGCCAGAGACTGCTGCCTTTTTCCCAGATAATCCCATTTCATGGTCTGGAAACCGGCATTTCTTGCATAGTGTTTCCAATAGGCAAAGTAGAAGCAGCTATCATGCAATGGAGATTAAAGAAGTTTTCACAATATGGATATGGAATCTTCCATGCCAGTTGGATTTAAGACCAGAGAAAGGCCCCAAAACCACAACTTACCAGAAAAATTTGTTGAGGGAAACCACTGTTGCTGCTCTTCTGAAGCCCTGTCCATGGCTCCCAGTTCCTCACAGGAACTGGGCTGTCTTTACAAAGCATTTGTTTTCACAAAGCTGTAGTAAATCCGTATTTTCTCACTAAAGTATTTAATAAAGACTCCCAAACAACTTCAATCTCCTGTATTTTCTTATGACAGCCCAGAAAATGCCTAGAGTCATTTAAACCAAATAACTTAGATGCAGATGTATCCATAGAAAGAAGAGATTCAAAGTGAGATGTAGAATGAGTATATTTTTGTCTGAATTTAGTTAATATTTAGCCTCTTAACCTTATTATAGCAACTTCCTAATGAAAATCTCCACCTTCTCCCAGTAGTGGTGTGGGGCAAGCAAATTTCTAAGTGAAAATGGTGAAACATCTCTGGTTACCAGCCTTACTAGTGGCACCATCCACAGCATACACATCAATATTCAGCAGATCCTCATTTTTAAAGGAAAAAAGAAATTACAGGTTTTATGTGTAGTAACACGGCCTCACTCATTTCAGTCTGTTTGTACTTGAAAAAAAACTCTGCTGAATCAACATACATTTTTCACACATTTTGAGAAGAGGTCTCATCAAAAGGACTCTGAAGGAATACAGGAGCTCACAGACAGATTAATGTAGCAGTTTCTATCATCTTTAGCAGCAATGGAGGATTCTGAACTTGAATATAACTGAAAAGAACAAAAGTCATGTTAAGTTCTACTGCAGCTTTGCTGGAAGTGTTATTAAGTGTTTTTGCTTTTCCTCAATTACATCTAACTTGGAGACCATAAAAGAGGGCTGATTTCAAGACGCAAAATGTTGAAAATAAAATTTTCAATCACAGTTATGAAAAATAAATTACTCTTTTAAGCAGGAAAGTTTCCATAGTTGCTTCTGTCATCTATTTTCCATCTCGATGAAATCTCTTGTGAAGTTTAACTTAATTCTGGTCTCTGACTGCTTCCATAGAGGCATTCTTCAAATGTCCTCATTTTATGACATCTATTCCCCATCTATTTTATTTTTCTGCCATCTCCAAATGAATTTTTCTTTTTGTACTTCCACTGATACAGAGTGGGCCACAGTAACACTCTGAAGCTTGGCTGCTCAATAGCAACTAACCACTTGCTTTTGGCAACCTGGATTCTCTGGCACAAAACATCCTGTCAGCACTGAATAAGCCATTATTGATTGCAGTCTTCAAAGAATTAATGTCGTAGTCATCAAACAAGTCCATCATTGGCATCCTCAATTATTAAAGTTTCCACTGATATAAAACCTTCGGCACCACAAGTACCTGCCACTGAGGCTCCCAAACTGCCCATCCAAAATGCATTTTCACTTTGTTTTTGTTTATTGGCATTAGTCCAACCGTAACTTTTTTGCTTTTCAGTAGTTAAAACATTTCTAATAATATTTTTGTATCAGCAAAAACTACATGATGAAGAAAATAAAAAACAATAGAAGGCTGATTTTGCTTATATAGCTTATTTTCTATACTTTTTTCCTCAGGATGGACAGAACAATATCTAGATGCAAAAGGAAACTATGGAAAGAGGAGGATAAATGTGCAGCATAGCTTTTCTGGAATGGGACATAATAAAAAATTATAGGGAATTTTGGAGAAGTGCTGAAAGAAGGGTTGGTGCTGTAAAAAAGTAGATAGTCTCTGAATTATTCACCTTGCCCTTCATCAGAGAAGCACAGCATTTGCATTTCAACATGTAAATGAGGAGATATCCACTGAAATAATTTATTCATATAATCTTTTTATTCTCTGAGTAGATGACTCTAGAAGATTAAGACTTCTTTGGGAGAACTCTCGGTTGAGACAAAGGGATGTTTTACAGAGGTCCTGCATCTAACTTACAGCTTAATAACCAGGACCCTTCTCATGACCACATCACTCTTAGTCGAAGGGAAGCCATGATTTTTTTATTAGAACTTCAGGAGCCATCATTTAATCTTCCATTTCCACCCATCACAGTACATAAAGGCAGGACTTCTCTTGCCACACCATCTTTGGATGGTAATGTCTCAGAGAGTTTGCAGTAAAGGTGTTCCCCATCCCATCCATGCATTCATTTCACATGAGCTCTGGTGTGTTCACAGTCTGTGCATCTGGAATGTAAGCAAGGAGGGCTTGGTGGGTGAGGCAGAGGAAGGTACAGAAGCAAGCTCCAGAGATTGTGCTGGGTAATATGGAACAGGCCTGATGTGATTTTAATTAGAGCTCATGCCACAGGATCATTTACTCACAAAGAGTATTCAAGGACTTGTGGGCTAGAAACCTCTGTTTAGAGGAAACTTCTCTGCCCTAGGCTGCTTCAAGATGTCACTATATTAGCTAGTTTTAAATATGTGTGGTTCATTCCAGATTCAGTGCCCTCAAGTCTTTCTGGCATGATAGTCACTTTCTACTCAACTCCTGTCGCTAATCAACACAGAAGCTGCTGCAGAGCTTGGGGATATTTAGGAAGAACAGATTAAATAAAGTAGAATCAGAGCAGCTTGGTTTCAAGTTCAATTTCTTCTGCTAGCTCTGTATACTAAAGCTTTTTGTCTGCTTTTGACCTTCTAAAAGCAAATTCCTACTGTAAATTAGGTTGACACTGCCTATTTCAAGAAGCACATTGAGCTGATGAGCTAAGATGTTAAATAACCCTTCATAAGGGATATGGAAGGACTTCAAGTTTCTTACTTCTCTGCATAAATTATAATTATTTGTGTCACACATAAGCCCCAGTCAAGAGCTGTCCTATTAATTCTGGCATGGGACATAATTTTTTTTCTGAAGATGTTACTGAGGTAAGAGACTAGGAGGCTTCATTGTTAGAATAGATTTGAAAAGATTTGGCCAAGATTAAAGAAGGAACCTGTGGCAGTTCTAAGAGCTGAGATCACTTTCCCCCTCCTACAACACCAAATAGGCGCAAAATCATCTCACTTGTCTAAGACAGCAGCAACTCACATGAGATGAAGCAGTGTAAAGGGAATCATCCATTTATGTGTCTGGGTAAAGAAAATAACTCTGAAAATAACAAGCCAGGAAACCATTTAAATTTTCAATCCTTTAACTAACACAATATTCCTGAGAAACTTTCATTTTTTTCTTTTTTTTTTTTTAATCTCACGAACGAAGGCCTGGAGTTTGGTGAAGGGGAGGGAGGTGAAGGACTCCTGGTAAGTCTTCACAGAAATCCTAGACAGAGGAAAAACTAACTGCAAGTACAGAAATTGTGGAGTAGATCTCGTCTTCAAAGCTCATCAGCTAATTAAAAGATTTACTGGAAGACAGGTTAATATAGAACCTTTAAAACAGTTATTTTAACAAGATAGTATGTTTATTAGGCATGTGGCTGCTGCAAAGCACATTCAGAATTTTAAAAACAGGTACACTGTTGATACACAGCTGTGTTCCTGGGTTCCTCAGACATCCATATAAACAGAAAACAGCCCTTTGGCTATGTTATGGTGAAAATCATAGTATTGGAATTGTGCAGCCAAGTTTTGGTTGTGGAGTGTCTACGGGGGTGGCTTTGTGAGAAGCTGCAGACGCTTCTGCTGTGTCTGATAGAGCCAATGCCAACCAGGTCAAAGACAGAGCCTCCACTGCCCAAGGCTCGGCCTGTCAACAACATCTTCTGGGATAATGCATTTAAGAAGGAAAAAACATCCTACATAATTTCAACTTCAGCTGTGAGAGAGGTATGACAGTAAGTGAGAGCAACAACTGTGCAAACCCCAAGGTGAGTGAAGAAGGAGGAGAAGGTGCTGCAGGCTCTGGGGCAGAGATTCCCCTGCAGCCCCCGGTGCAGACTGTGGCGAGGCAGCTGTGCCCCTGCAGCCCAGGGAGGTCCATGGGGAGCAAAGATCCACCCACAGCCCATGGAGCAGCCCAGGGCAGAGCAGGGGGTGCCCAAAGGAGGCTGTGACCCTGTGGGAAGCCTGTGCTGGAGCAGGCTCCTGGCAGGGTCTGTGGGCCCATGGAGAGCCCACAGCAGAGCAGGTTTGCTGGCAGGACTTGTGTCCCTGAGGGGCACCCGCTGGAGCAGGCTCTTCCTGAAGGACTGCGCCCTGTGGAAAGGACCCACTGGAGCAGTTAATGAGGAGCTGCATCCCATGGGAAGGACTCACACGCAAGAAATTGGTGGAGGAGTATCTCCTGTGAGAGAGACCACGCTCTGGAGCAGAAGAAGAGTGTGAGGAGTTCTCCCCCTGGGGAGGAAGGAGTGGCAGAGACAACGTATGATGAACTGACTGCAGCTCCCATTTCCAGTCCCCCTATACCATTGGGTGGGACAGGTAGAAAAAATGGAGAGTTAAATTAAGCCCAGACAGGAGAGAGAGGTGGAGGGAAGGGTTTTTTAAAGATTTGATTTTACTTCTCTTTACCCTACTCAAATTTGAATGCTAATAAATTAAGCTGATTTCCCCAAGCCAAGTCTGCTTTGCTCATCATGACAACTGGTGAGGGATCTCTCCCTGTCCTCATCTCAGCCCAAGAAACTTCAGTTACATTTTTTCCTGCCCAGCTGAGGAGGGGAGTGATGGAACAGCTTTGGTGGTCACCTGGTGTCCAGCCAGGGTCAGCCTGCCACATTCATAAGAGTGAGATACATACTCGCTGTGGTTCTACGCAAAACAAATAGCAGTGTTTGAAAATAAAAACAGTGAAGTAAAAAATACAGACATCAAAGATTCTCTTGTTAAAAGATACAGTTCAGTGATGAAATGTGCTCTCTAGCTCTGGTCTAAGTGTTACAGCATTGCTCTTTGAAAAAAAAAAAGGAACTGGAAGAAACTAAAAAAGTGACACATGCCGCTTGCCTCACTGAATGTTATTTCAATACTAATGTGGAAATTTTGCTTTGTGCACAAACACTTTTCTTTAGGGTGGATAAAAAAAAGATCGAAGAATCCTGTATCTATTTTACTGGTGATGACAAGTATGTTAATTGCTTGCAGATAACATCTGCTCTAGTAAAATCAAGATGCAGACTCTCGCTGGACTGCCAGTGCTACACTTTGCGCTTTGTCTAGGAGGTCTGCTGCTCTTTGCTGAAGTTTGAAGGGAGCTGAAGTGCCTTTGAATTTTTTGAGAATCTTCCAGTAACTGAAACCAAATCTGCCAGGAGTCATGGGTCATGGCAATGTCTCTCTTTGAGCACAGGACTTACCTTTGAAGCTCGAAGGCTTTCACTGACCATGACGATGAAGTGTGCTCTGGCTGAAACAAGTTCATGGTGATCTGCCAACAGCCCTGCATGTGAGAGCCTCTGATTTCTTTCTGTTTACAGTAGATGGTGAAGGGCCTCTCCTGCTAGAAAAGTGTGAGCCTGGTAAACATAATGTCAGATCTAAGGAGCCCTTATCCTCCACAGACCACATTTACAATTTTACAGTGTGCTTATGCAGGCCCTGCCATGAAGTTGCTTACCAGATGTGCTTATTGAATCTGTCAATCACAGTGTTGAAGAAGCAGCTCCAGACTGTTACCATTTCCTACTTCCCACCATGCATTTGCATATGTGCTCTGCAGCAAGCTTGCTTAACCTCCCTAGAAAATTCTTGTAAATCTGTTATTGCAATAGCATTTATGAAAGAGCAAGGGACAAACAACTCCCACTCAACTATGAAGAGCAGGCCATTATTAAAATCCTAATCACACAATAAATAGCAAGTAGAGGTCAATATGCAATTGCATACTTAATAGAGCTTGTTCTGTGCCAACCAGGTTTCCATTAGGAATAGAGGTTCAGCCATATACTGACAGATGTTGCCAAGGTTTGTGCTGTTGGTGGAGAAAAAAAAGAAGTAATTTCTTGATTTTATTGATTTTTTTCTCCTGTGTAGGGATAAACAACTGCACAAATATAAGATGGAAAAATATGACAAGGCTGCTGAATTGCTGAACAGAAGCTTGTAGTGGATTGCATATGCAATCTAAACTATCTGTCTATAGACAAAAATCTACAGTTTTATCACAGATCATTAGTGAACACAATTCAATAGTCTTTTCCTGTTGTGGCAAAGCATATTTTTATTCCTGAGCTGTAAAAAGAAAAGTAATGCATATAATCCTTTGGCTTTGGTTCTTTTGTTTTTCACACTGTTCACAGAGGTGCAGTGGAAGTAAAAGCATTTATCTCTTGAACACTAATTAAAGAATGTTGTGGATTGACTAAAGAGAGTATTGAGAACAGGAGCAAGAATGATCAGAGGTTTTTAAGCATACAGAAATAATGAAGGAATTTGGGCTACATAATATGGAGAAGAAACAACTAGGAGAAACATGACAAAAGGTAAAATACACATTACAGCTATGAAGAGATGTTTTCCATGTTCAGTAATGATGTGAGAAGGGACTGCAAGGTAAACTCATAGCAAGGAGGATTTCAGCCTGAAACCAGAGAGATCTTTCTAATAAGAAGTCCTGAAACAAATTGATGTGAAAGATTATGAAGGCTGAACCTGTCCTTTCTGGTAATACAGCTGCTCCTGCGGTGGGTTAAAGAGATAGTTAAAAAGGGTTCACCAAGGTATTGGCAGACTTTTTTAGCATACTTTAACAAAATAAGAACCACCTAAGGGAAATGGTCTTTCTTTTTATAAAGCATTCCTAAAAATTCTAACCGGTGTCAGTCTAAAGAGAAGCTGAGTAACAGAGTGTATCATTAAATATCCGTAACAATGACAACATAATTTTTATTTTTGACCCTGGGTCAGTTCTGGCTGCATTTTAGTCAGAATAGACATACAATGGGGATTTTTAAACTCTACAACTACATTGCTTTTGACTGAAAAAAGGTCATTCTTGGAACAGTGAAAATTCCAACCTGCTGGAAATGAATACATAAAGGAAATATCTCATTTTCCCATTACCTACTGGGCCATTGCAGGGGAAGAATCCTTTCCCCCAGTCTTCTTTTAGTTCAGGAATGTTTAGCAGCTTCCTGGTATGCAATGTATTCCACACATAACCCTAGATAACACCAGACTTGTTCCATCGTGCCTGGGGCAAGGCTGTGGCTCTGCCCACTGCTCCTCTGGGGACCAGATCTGATGCCACTGACCTGTAGCCACCCCTTTCCCTGGCACGGCTTGGCTTGGCTTGTTCAGGGGGAATATTCCAGTCCTCCCATCTGCCACGGCTCCTGTCTGAACCCCCACAGTCACCACCAGGAGCAGGGAGCAGCACCATTCCTCCTGGCTCTCAGGTGCAGCCCTTTCAAGAAGCACAGTACCTCACATGTAGTGAATGAAGGGAACAGCTCCCATCCATCACAGCAAGGTAAACCCCCTGGCATCACATCCACTCCTGACAAGAAAAGGCTTTCTACTGTATTTTACCCTGCTTTGCTTTGGCACCATTTTTTTTCCTTTGGGTTTTCTCTAAAAGAAAACTATAGAGTTTCTCTGCATCCCTCTTCTCTCAGAAGATACACAGATAATGTTTCATAGTAATCCAAATTTTCCAAACATTGCATAACAGGAATTGTGGAGAAGTACAACAACAACTGAATCAGTATACTTGGTGCAGCAAGAAACTTTGTATTAAGTCATGTGTCATTCATTTCTTTGCAGAAACCCTCAGCTACTGCACTTGTAAGCACTGTTTAAATGTCTTCTTATGAACAAACAAAAACCTGAGTCTCAAAAGTATAGGGAATCTCAGCTACTGTTGAAAATTAAGAAAAAAAGAAAACCAAAACAAATAACAGATCAAATTACAATAAAATGAAACTTGGTAGATTAGTTGGAGAGTGTTTTTAGTGCTGGTTATTCAGTCAACAAAATTTGTCAGCACAGAACACAGAATTCAAGAAAACTGTGGGTTTGTTGAGTTTTGGGGTTTGTGTGTTTGTGGGCTTGTTTCATAAAAGAGTAGTATCAGCAATTTCTCGTCCTAGAATGCAGCTCCGGAATTTCTTAATTGATTTTAGTATGAGTTATATTTCATTGCTTATTCTGTAATAGCTTAATAAAATGAAAATTTAGAACAGGAATTAAAGATCCCGTTTCATTTCATTTATTATAATGCAATACAGTTTCAATTTATTTCATATATATGAACAGTTTCCTAAAATGAATGGCTAAAATTAGGCTCTGCTGTATATAGAAAAAACTCAACTTGATTTTGCAGAACTGCTTAAAACCAGCAACACCTACCAAGGGCATTAAGCACTTGGTGACTGCAGAACATTTACTTGCCTTAACTTCCAACTACTGAGAGCCTAAATTAAGGTATTCATTCCAAAAATATTGTAAAATCTGTTATAAGTCCCTTGTTTACATTTTTCTAGTTCACTCTGTCTGGGTTATTTTTCCTCAATTCCATAAGAACACAACTAGCTGCAATTAGATGTTAAAACTACTTTCTCCAATGCTGCTCTTCAGTTTCTGTAGTTTCAACTGTTTATACTTCATGCAATAGAAATAAACCTGTTCTGTTCCTTGACTCTCTCTCTCCCTGAAAGTTTAAAAATAGGAAAGGTTGTGTAACCTGATAGATTTGCCTATTTACAGAAAGACCACTGTTGCCTCCTTCCCAGGACTGGAAAATTGAAATATAAAAAAAATTACATTTTTGCATGGCTAACCGTACAGTCTTCCTACATTTTTTTTCCCATATGGATTGTTTACATTGTATCAAAACAGAAAAGCACAATTATATCATTGAGTGCATTATTTTAAACTAATGCACACATATGCCTTGATGCCAGTGTAACCATTACTAAGGTCAAAGGCAAGAGAGAATAATGACTGCCATGTCAGAAACAAGCCATGAAAAGGCAATAGATGAACTTATACTAAAAAGGAACACAGAATCATAGAATACTGGGTTGGAAGGGAACCTCAAGAATCATTTGGTCTTTCTGGACAAAAGCACAATCTAGACAAGATGGCTCAGCACCCTAATGAATCTTAGTGTCCAACATTGGGAACCCACCAATTTCCTGGGGAGATTTCAGTGGCTGATTGTTCTCACTGCAAAAAAAAAAAAATCATCTAGAGTCTCATGTGAATCTTCCCAGGATTAACTTGCAGACATTACTCTTTCTCTTTTCATGTGACTCCTTGTAAAATTGGAGTCTCCATCTTCCATGTAGCCACCTGTTTTAATGCTGGAACATTAAATGTTAATGTTAAATTAATGTTTAACAAAGTCAAATTGTAATGTTAAATTTAAACATTAAATTAGCCACCGATTTAAATGCTCACAGTCTCCCATAAGCCTTCTTTTCTGAAGGCTGAACAAACCCAGCATACTCAGTCTGTTCTCATGTGAGGGGCTTCCCAGTCATTTAATCATCTTTGTGATCCTTCTCCAGCCTGTCCACATCTTTTTGCACAGCAAGGATCAAAACTGACAAGTTCAATTGTAGAACTTGTAGTAGGATGGGAACCCCCTGTTTCCCATTGAAACATTGTAAATCCCAAAATCATTCAGTCACTTGCATTATGTCCTTTCAGTTCCTGCTTTGTGATAATTGTGCAAGATTGGCAAAACTGCCTTCTTTTTTATTTGGCTGGAAGGGGGTTTTGTTGTTGAGTTTTTTTCCCCTGCTTCTCTCATTATTCCTACTTAGATACTGCGGGTTATTAACTACCATGAACTTTGTGTCTAAATTTAGAAATAACAAAATCTTTATTTCAGCAGCAGTATTTCATGAATTCTTTCTAAGGTGCCTGTTATTACACAGTAAAATAAATGCAGTTGCATCAATGACTTGGAAGCCCTCAGTTGAGAGAAGATCCATTAAGTACCAGAAGTGTAACCGGTCTAATGAGTAAGCAAACAGAGATCATTTCTGTGGCTGCCTTGCTCTAACAATTTACCCAGAGAAACAACCTTTGAAGGAGTTCCTACTGGAAATCAAACTAAAGATATGGGGTCAAATCACACTCGTAAAAAAGTTAAATCCAATATTAAAAAGGAAGGATAGGAAGAAGGAAAAGAAGGAAATAAGGAGCAAATATTTTTTGGGGTAAAACTCCGGCAGACTTAGGTTAATAACCTGACCCTAGTGGTATCTGCTTAGAAGGCTGGCTTTCCTAGAAGGTCACGTATTTGTCAGATGTGAAGCCAGAAATCTGAAAGTATCAATGAGAAATAAAAATACACAAAATTTACAGAGCTTTCCCACAGATTATACTGTGCACCCAAGTATTGCGATAGAGGCTAAAAGTGTTTCTTTCTAAGGCTGCAGGATTTGAGAAGGCTCAAATCTACAACTTGAAGGTGCCAAATGCACGAGAATCATATTTCTGTTTTTTTGATTGCCTGACAATATGCCTCCTATTTAAGGAAAATTGCGTATTTTAATTGTCAGTTGTTCACTGACAACTGATAAACTGCTTTAGAGATTGTGATGACACAATTTGGCAAACATTTTCTCTGAGGCACACAAAGAAAAGAAAAATGCATAATTCCCTGTTCATTTGTGCTTTCAACCATTCCCTCTTGCCAAAAGGAAGAGCCCTAGCCACTTATTTCAGAAGGAAAGAGGCAAGATTTATCTTAGGTGCCGCCGAAGGTTAGAACAGATTATTACAAGAAATCAAAGGATACCATGGAGCAGAAGAGGAAAAATTGAGGCCACTGAAAAGACAGAAGACTGAAAAGGACACACTAAAAAACAAAGAGGGAAACTTGCATCCTGCAAGAGCAAAACTCCCACTACTAAAACCTCAGCTGTTTTACAGTCAGTATCTGTGTCCCCATGAAAAGATCTTGAGGGATTTGGAAGAAGATTTGGTGTTTCTCTGAGCAGAAGAAACCATCCCCTGTTAAAAGCAGCCATCATCAGAAAAGGGAAATAATGGATATTTCCAAAATAGATGGGAATTTTTCATCTTTCACAACTGCTTGCAAAGTACATCCTTTTAAAATGGTTTCACAGCATTGCCAAGTCATACCGAAGTCATCTTTTAGGCATAAGTCAGTCTGTATAAAAAATGATGAGATATACCAAATCTCCAAGGGAATGGAGGCTTTGCAGGATGGAGTACACACAAAATGGGAGGCAGCATGACTGATGAATACTGCTTTCTTAATGGAACAGTAGTCAAATCTCTGCTCTGTGTGTTTGCAGGAGGTGGTACATGCTAGGCGACTACTGGCAAGTTCCAGAAGGCATAGATAAGATAGAAAGAGAACACTTCCTTCTCTGCTTTCTGTGTCAGTTGAAACATAAAGTGAATTTTGTGAATTTGGCTCAGAAAGCTTCAAACCCAAACCTGGGTCCAGATAAATGTCACCCCTATGACACAATGCTCTATACTGCAGCCTTACTCCTTAATCCATCTCTCATCCTCATGCAGAACTGCACTGCATGCATAACAAGCAATGAAGAAGCTAAGCAGCAGGAGAAAGAGACGGTTTTAGGCAAAAATATAATTTGAAACAGAATACAAGATGTAGAATAGCTCTACTGTTGTTGTTAAATATAGTTCCTTATTCAGAGTTAAATGAAAGCTACTAGCTATTTTTCATTACTTCAGAGTTACAAGTTGGTTCTGAACATCTACAAACTCCACATGTATTAAACAAATTAGTCCATAAATCCAGCTCATTGTTTAAGCTCCATTTTTAAATCTCCTTCCTTAAGTGTTTTTTCTATTTCTGTTTGCTACTGGTAGGAGTCTGTTTGGACCACTAACCTTTACCACACCAAATACGTAATAATTTTAAAGGGCTTTGGGAAGTCCATGAGAAGAAAAAACAAGGAAAAATTTAAAATACTATTTCTGACTTATCATTAGATATTAAAGTCCATGTCTACCCAGAGGTAAGTCATATTATATTGAACCCAGAGGGTGCTATCAACACTCACAGAGCATCAAGCACCTCTCTGGAGGGCAGTGAAATGTGTATGATGCCCAAAGTTTTTTTTAAGTCTAATCCATTAATTCCCACAGTGATGTTTCAAAGCAAAATTTTAAAATTTGGGAGTTTAATACTCGATGGTGTGATCTGGGAGGCTGCAAAGGCTATTGACTAACATTCTTTGGGAAAGTTTGGATGTTTTCTTGATGTGTTTCCTCATCTCTGTTTCAAGTTTACCAAGATCCAGATGAGGGAATCTCATTTTATGCAGGTTTAATGTTCTTGCATGGTGCTGGAGTCCTCAATTTGGTTAAAATTACCACAGTTTTAGGAATGTTGATCTTAGTTTCATAGTTTTTTGTTTTGTAATTGATTGTTTATTTATTTGTTTCTCTGCAAAGAGCATTCAGAAGATCTAAGAGGCCAGCATATGGGTATGGAAAATGTTAAATTGGATGCAAAATTAATGCCTAAAGTTAGATAAACAACAAATTTATTGCTTCAACATGAATTACACAGATTCCCATCTCATGGAGATACAGTAGACCTGGAAGGGAAGACCTAGATTGTTGTTACAAATACGTAACAAATAATGTAATTCATAAAGTCACAATATTTATTCAGAAATTAATAGGTCGGTGCTCTTCCCACAGTCAGAAAGAACAACATGTGCAAACTTCGGTAAAACATGAGCCATGGTGGGAAATAATTTCCTAAAATTTAGCTCAGGAATAGAAGTCCTGAATAAAAAAAATTAACATTGAAAAGAGAGAAATAACCAGGAAAGCTCTTAAAACACCAAAGAACTGAAAATCACCTGAATCTGTTATCATCCATGTTTTGGTGTAGCTATTTATGTGTCTGCCTAAGGGATTACCATGGCCCACTACGTAGCTCTACGTATGAGAGCCACCAGTGAATGGATGACACATAGGAAAACAAATCAGATTTTTAAATACTGGCCAGCCAAATGTTGATCTCCTTCTGTGTAGAGATCAATAACATTTATGGTGCCAAACCTAACCTCTGACTATTTAGTCAACCAAAACGGACAAAACGGGCAAAAATGAAACGCAAGAAATGCAATAAATTAATGTTTGATTCACAAGCTCATTGTGGAGACTGCTAAATGTCAGAAAAGATTCTGTAGAGTGATGTGGACAGAGTGAAAAAGACCTTTGATTCAGTTACGGTAATGAAAACATCAGGAGTGCAAACAGCTTCTGTAAATGCCTCTATCCTCTCCTGAGTTTGAAGTTTGAAGTGAGTGTGACATGAGGGCTTATCATACAAATGATTTCCTCATAAATTCCAAATACCTATTTCCCACAGGACTGGCAGTCCATGGTGGCAATCTGTTGTTGGTCTGCTGCTGTACTGCCCAGGTCTCACTGTATGACCAAGGCTATTAAAGAAGATGCAGAATATTCTTCCACTAACCGGAAATTTATAGTCAAAAGGAGAGCTAGCAGGAGCAGATTGCAGTACATGAATGGAAAGGGGCACGTAATGTAGTGAGTATTCTAGTCCTGAAGGGCACTGAAGAGGACTTGGGTCTAGGGAGGGCTGTGCTCTCTCAAAATGTTCTCCTAACATCAAAGAAAACCCTTCAGTGATCATATAAGAAGGGGGAAAAGACAGAATTTTGGAAACAGGCCATAGAGAAGTGAATTCTATGAATAGGAATTCATTAGATTTTCTGCATAAATCTCAAATCATTCAACAACAAGCTAGAGTAGCTTTGCCCTTTTTGACAAATAGGCTAAAATCTACACCAAACTGATCTCATTCAGGAATACCTAATCCCCAGTGGCAATGCTAGAAACCATTCTCTGCACACTATATTGCACTCTTTTGCCCTTAAAACTTTTCCTCCTCTACAAAGGGCTCTGTAACCTGCAGATAAATTCCATTCAACATTGAATTTTTTTGAATACGATACCCTCTTGTGATAGTTAAAAAATTCAGTAGTGGGTTGTATGAACACGTAGACAATAGAGATCTATTTCTGAAAGGCAAAACTACATGGAGCCAAAATATTAGAGTCTGAAGTGCCTTCATAGTTTTCCTAGGCCACCCAGAAGCAGAATTAATGAATGTTTTAAGTACACCTTCTCATGTGCATCTACAGCAATGGCTCTTCCATGAATGAACAGAAAATAAATCTCAGGCCTTCTGTAGAAAGTCCACTTCACAGAGAGATGAATTTCATGTACATTTTGAGATATACTATTTAAAAAGGAATTATCTTAACTTTAAACAATTGAGACATCAGAAGTTTGGGTGCTCATTTTGGAGAGCAACTGTCACAGTACAAATCCTATTTCATTAATTTAAACAATAATAGACAACCACAGACTATAAATAAATAAAATATTTTTATCCAGCAGCTACTGTCCTTTCCTGGCATGTTCTACCTGACTGAAGGTGTCATAAAATAATGTCAATAATTCTTTGGTGATCCTTGTTGTGCTGTACTATTTTCTCTCCAACATTACTTTTCCTATAGCTAATTTTGGAAATTTTTTTTTCTGTGCTGTAGTAGTTTTAGCAGCTGACCTGTTACAGCATGCATTTATCTTCTGGCTTTTGTGTGCCTTAACTATTGTATACCAAAAGTCTGCTTCACGGAGCACTGAGCAACCTTCCCTCATAGAGGCCGTGGCGAGAGGTATGGGCTGACAGACTCGTCTCTGTGTCTCCTGATATTATTCATTGTGCAGTCCTGGGCCAACCCTAGTCTCCATGGTCTCTTCAGTTTACATTCCTTGTCCTGGAAGATGCCAAGAAACAGCAAGAAAGCATTTATTAAATTAGACAGGGAGACATTACAAAACAGGAAGGGAGCTGGATGGATGAGTATTTATCTTCTGAAGGTCCCAGCAAAAGATTTGTCCAAATTGCTGGAGATTTTATTTGGTTTGGTAAGATATAGGCTCCTAACACACTTCATTGGCTAAGCTCCTCTTTTTAAATCTCATGTGCATTTGTGGTATTTATGGAGATACAAAGAAGTATATAACTTTGAGCAGGGCTATACAGGTGTAATGGGGTGAATGTTCTGTTTGTCACCAGTGGGAAACTGTTCCCAATAGCATGAAGGTCACAGAGAGGGCGCCAAGTTTTTTTGTCATTTAAGGTATTCCTTTTTCAAGCATGTAAAAAGATTCATATATAACTCCAAATTTGAGCTCAGCTGAAACAAACTATTTGTTGCATTCTAAACTCAGAATGAATGATTACCTTCTATAGGCTCTATTCAGCAAAAAAGTCCAATTTTTGTGGTTTTGGCAATAGTTTCCTTGTGGGCTTCAATGTTTTAATTTTCACTGAGCTGAAGTCTCAATCAAGAGCCAGAAGTTTCTCCACACCTCTCCCTTGAGAATCAGCCTGGAGGTTCTGGCAGCAGTTCTTTTCAAATATTGAAAAGATGTCATGATCCCAAAGCACATAGTTTTTGCCTTATATTTATTCATCTCTGCAGTCTACCTTAACTCTGTCTTGACATGGGTCAAGTGTTAATGTTAGCATATATGTTTTTAAACAGAAAGCAAGAATTAATCAGCTGCTTTCTCTTTTGAAGATATATAGGCAGAAGCAAATATCAGTAACATTGAGTGAGAAATAAAAATTTAATCTTATAGATGGTGCAACTATCTTAAACTAGCTTTCTAAATATAGAAAATACAGTTAAGGTTAAAGTTAAGAATCCCAAACACATTAGCATGTGAAAATACAGGAGAGTTAACTTTAAATTTACTTATCTTACACGCTTATATTACACCTCTTTTGGCTATAACTTCTCTGCGGATTGAGTATCTCCATACATTGTAATAGAAAATAAACTGTTATGAAGGTATTCTAATGCAATACCCAAGTTAAAAAAAATAATAATTTTTTAAGAGAGCCTCATTTTCCCCAGTGTTGCTTAATTCTAAGAAGAAAACACAGAAGAAAACAAAACAACCAAAAAAACCCAAAACAACACCACAAGAAACCAATCAACCAAACTGAAAATGCCAAAACCCAAAAAACAACAACAACAACAAAACAAACAAAAAACAAAACAAAAGCAAACAAAAAGAAAAGGGGAAGAGTCTTGGTTCTCTCTTTATAATCTAATATTATAATAATTATTGTAACATTTCTGCTACCTCATCTCAGTTTCTGAAGTTCAAGGTGATGAGAACTGCATAATGTCCAGGAGCTAATTTTTTCTGCATAGGATATGAAGGCTTTCAAATAGGAATAGTAACAATTGTTTGGAGTCATAAACTGAATAGCAAAAGTTTAAATAAAACTGACTTACCCTAATTTTTTGTGCTTGTGACTTTGCAATCTAAAAAACATTCAGAATATTTCTATACGAACTACATAAACACAGACATTACATAAATCCAAGCATTTTCAGGCACAATGGAATATTAGGTGAGTTTGCAATTTTAATATGCCACTGGGAGGATTAGATACAGGTAAGTGCATTGACAGTGCCTCTAGCCCAATGGCTTGATTAAAATGCATTTTCTCATAGGGTGTATGGGTAAACAGATGCAGAGGGGGTTCCAACATCTCCTAACTTCCTTTGAAATGAATATAGATGATGTGCCTTGGGATATTATGCATACAGAGTATTGGTGCGCAACTGTAAATGTCCAAAAGGCCTTTAAAATGTAACTGTAAAAACTGATCCTGATGTTTGTTCTTTCTCAGATAAATTGTGAGAGAGAAAGCAGCAAGAGATTATCTCCCAGCCACTAGGTCCATGTCCTTCCTCTGTTGAGTAGTGATGAGCAGGTAGGCTAAAATGTGCCCAGTTCTTTGGGTATTTTGAAATAAACTACAGTGAGTACAAAAGTTCTCTATTTTCCAGATATGCCTAAATTCATTCCCACAGGAAGACAAGTCAAGTCTTAGAAGAAGGCTGAAAGAGAAATGCTTTTTGTTAAAGAAACAGTTCTGGCATCTGAAACAACTAAATATTTATCCCTGTTTGCATATAGAAAGTAGCAATGGTATCTTAAAAATGCAAGAAAACAAACAAATCACCATGGAGGCATTTCAGATCAGTTGCCTTGCAAGAGCTGTTCACAAGCATGCACTGTGGTTTATCCATCCCACATTTTTCCCCAGGTGCAAAAACATGGATAATCAGCTATTGGGAAGAATACTTTTTTTTTTTTTAATTCCTATCTAACCTTACCATATTTGTTGATGTGCCAGTGACTCGTGGTCAGATGGAAAGAGAATCAATTAAGAGAGTCTATAAGACTTACTAGCTGCCTGGGAAATGATGACATAAATTTACCCTGTTAAGTCCCTTAGGGAATATGAGGAACAAGAAAGATCCTCCTGAGTTTCAAAATTATCCTTTTCAAAAAAGTCATTTTTTTACAGCAGCTTTAGATAAAAGAGGGAAGGCCATCATTGGAATTTAAAGGACAGCTTAAATATTTGCCCTGATGAGCTATAGACAGGCAAAAGGGGTTACAAACATACGTTGCAATAGTGTGAAAGAAATACTGGAAAAAATGCTCACAGTCAAGTCAAAGGACCTTGAAGAGACTAACAGAATAGAAGTAAAAGCTAGGAGAACTTCCCATAACTGATAGGTGGATGTATATCAGTTCTAACCATTGTGAATCTCTGGTTGTGGAACCATATTGTTTGATTCAGGTGAGTTAAACATCTACCACAATTTAAGTGATCATCCATAGGAACAGCACATGGAAGATCTGGATGCTATATCCACATGGCCATAGACACAGATTCTCTGAGGGTGGCAGAAACTAGTATATTCCAACACTGAAAAAGGTAGAAGCTCATTTGGCAGAAGGAGATTTGTCTGGGGAGGCTGCAGTATAGAACAGGATGCGCACAGTGGTCACCCTATGAGAAGGAGTTAACACCTCAGGGTAGCACAGAGCATCAGTTGCTGGGGAATTCCCGCCCACACCACCCACACATGCAGAAGCTGTAGCAGACACTGCTCTATTTTAAGTGTTCTTACCACAACTGCAGCTTTTTCTGAAGTTCAATATCTTTCCAACAAATATGAAAAAAAGCAAACCGACAATGTAGCTTTCTGTAATTTCAGAATACCGCATTTCTCCAGACATGTTAGCATTAGTGTGTAGATGGAGGACAAAACAGTGGAATGGATCCAGCAAAAGCTAAACAGAAGCTTATCACATTACAGTCCAAATTTCATATGCAGTAGAAAGAAAAGTAATGAAACAACTGTCTCCCAACAGAAACATATTGCAATGAATGGTCAAGTTCTGATAGAAATGAGAAAACATCATGCCTTGAGTACAACATGCTAAGGTAAAAACAGCAATTGGTCAAATCCCCTGGCAAAATATAGACCTTTCCTTTCCCTTTCCCTTTCCCTTTCCCTTTCCCTTTCCCTTTCCCTTTCCCTTTCCCTTTCCCTTTCCCTTTCTGAAAAACTGGGTTTGGAATTGAGAACAGAGACCAGCCTAGGCTGTTTGGGGTATTTTCATTCAGTGGTTCAGCAGTGGGCACAAATGTCCATCACCCAGTTCCACTGAACAGGATGAGAAGTGAACCTACTCACAAGCACACTGGGAGTGTAACAGCTTGTCTGAACAAAACCATGCACTAAAACTCCAGTCTCAGTGTGGCTGGAAACTTTGCTGTATATCAGGAGAAATCCAGACAAAAGCACAGTTCCAAGAGAGACACTACAATGGCAGCCTAATGCAGTGTGACAGGTTGAGTGAAATATAATATGTAGTAACTGTATTGCCGAAATCATGCCAGGTAGCTGATGAAATGAACAATTTCAGGATATCCACAAGTAGAATGTCACAGAGCATCAATTAACACCTGTTCATCTTTAATTTTTATAGTCTCTTTCTATAACTAAAATAGTAAATAAAGTCCTAGTTTTCCTGCTAGTAAATGAAACAGGTGTTGTGTCCATTTCAGATAAATATTTTATTATACTAATTGACTCAAGAGCAGCAAAATTCATCTTAAGAATCTTCACTGTTCTTCTTTGAGTTTTTACAAGACTTATAAAAAAGTCATTACTGCTCATGGCATAAAAATATTTTCCCATTAAAACAGTGGCCTGCTTTTAATAAATTCCAAAGTTATTGTTGGCTCTACATGTTTTCGACATGTAACCAAATGAATATTTTTTGTGTGTAACTCTTGAAACTTAATATACTCTGTAAAACTGCTCAAATCCTTCAACAACTCATTTAGTCTATGCAGATGTCAAGAGAGACAAAGCTGTATTTTAAACTATTATATAGTCACTATAGACCTTTCATTCATTACTATTATCTCCATAAGTAGGAAAGGTTGTATTGGCTACATTTCTACTGGATTGCTGTGGAAATAAAAATCTGCCTTCAGTGCTATCAAGAGGAAAACCTACTTCAGAGCTTTATCTGAATATGTGGTGCATTCTTTTCAGATTCATAATAATGATATATGGGAAAACATTTATTCTTTCTTTTGCAGATGAGTGAGGTAAGTTGGTGTTTATCTGACTAGTTTCCTTGAGATAAAATTTTATCTATTAAAGTCAAAGGAAATTTAGTCATTATATTTGCTAGTATTGTGATTTCACATCCTGTTTTTAAACACAAAAGATCCTCCAAAAAGTTCTGTTTAAGTCAGTCTTTTCTGCATCTGAAGGAAGTACAGCTTTGACTGTTCTCTCAGCTTCATTCCATGTGGGAGGGTCTGGATTGAACCGTGGTAAAATATGTAACTGATTTTCTTTTCATGACCAATATATTCATATTTACAGCATGAATTATCTTTCATGCAATCTCATTATGGTTCCCTCTCAAGAAAGCACCCTTGTTCTGGAGCAATATACAAACCACAGGTTGTGCTGCAAGTCCCTCTGTATCTGAGTGTTTCAGCAAATGGCTGGTACTCAGTACTTCCCTGGAAACTCACACTATACTGGCTTTAAGCAAAATTAAGTGATTAATTATAGTGACATAGTGCACAGAGAATCCCTTCAGTAGGTCTCCAGCTTGGGTGACAATGATTTGGAGTACTGAAATACTCTTATCACCAACATTTATTTGGGCTTTTTAGATTAAAATAGACATATCTGTTGTGTTTAATGCTGGACTCAGTACCATCAGATATATAGCCAAAACTTTGACAGCCAGCTAAAAATGAGGATCCTCTTGACATGTATCTCTGTATCCTTATAATTTTGATAAAACCTAACAATCTTACAGAGTTCTTTTTTTTTCCTTAGAGCTGTGAGCTTCTGCACCTTCAAAGTATTTTCGTTTACAGTACCCTGGGCCCATGATGGTAGAGAAGAGACAAAAAATTGAACTTCTCAGCATCTGAGTTAAGGCTTTCATAGGATTGTAGATATGTATTATAGAAAAGCATTTAAGGGCCTTAGATGATTCAGACCATAACAGAATTGGGAGAGAGTGTCAGAAAAAAAGTCTTGCCAAGGTTTTTCCTCAGTAATGGTGGAAAGAGGGCTGCTTGAAAGGTTGTTTATAACAGAAACTTACCTGTAACTTTACAGTACATCTAAAAACACCAGCAAAGATGTCTATAATGTGAAATGTCTCCCCTTGAGTTTGGTTGGCTTGAGTGTGACTGCTCTGTCTGAAGTGGCTGCCTAATACTTTTGCTCACATAATGTTCACAGAGAGAAAGGCTGACCAGCTCCTGGATTCAAAAAGAAAGGCATAATTATAGATCAGATAACTTTAAAATGACATTTTGAAGAACAATTTTCCATTTTTATATTTCTAAAATCCTTCTTACCAACTATGAATATCAGCAAAACCCAGGAGGACTGCAAGCACTCAGCACCGCAGGACCTGCTGTATAATGGCTTAGGGTGACTTTTTTCCTCAAATGTAAAGGTTTGGTGACTAAAGGCTCAATCTATGGCCTTTCTCTTGACAGTTATAAGAGTTGCCTGTCCATAGAGTCAATTTTCTGAAAATAAACCCAGCACAGCAGCAGTGCCCAAACCAGCTTCAGTCACGGAGCAGCCCCCATGAACTTCCCTCACCAACGGAGCGGGCAGTGTTGTGGGTAGAGGCAATACCCAAGGAGCTGCCACAGTGGCTGTCCTTGTCATTCCTCAGGAAATTCCTCAGCTGGCAGTCATTTCAGCACAGGGAGGCTTTCCCCCCGCTTTTTTAGAAACCTGTTCCAAGGGTTTATTTTAACCCCGGCCGCAGCTTCCCTCTGCGTGCTAACAAAGCGGTGAGCAAAGGAAGCAGACTTCAGTCAGCTCTGCTCTGAAGGGCTGGCAGAAGCTGGAGGGTGGAACTGGGGAAAAAGCTGCCAGGGGAAGCACTGAGATGTGTGCATGCACAGGGGACCATGCAAGGGACAGGGAACTGGCTCTAGAAATGTTGGCAGCACTCCAACCTGAGCCAAGTCTGCTGATTGCTGCCTTCTTCAAAGAAATCTAGAAGAGTAAATAAACATCTAATAAAGGAGTCAAAAGCACTGCATGTCATGAAATCAGACATTGCAGACTTCTGCTATAAATCCTCTAGCATTCTCCTATGAAGTGGCAATACAGATGTTTTTAGAAGAAGCTCTGAAGTGCAACTAAAGCTGTGTTGTGTTTACTTTTTGTGTGTGTGTGTGTGTGTGTGAGAAAAGGTACCATACTTCAGAGATATTGTAAGAATTAATTAAGGAAAATAACATCATTATCTCAAGCAGTTTATGGGAGTGGGTTAAAATTAATATGACTGTCTATTTTATGTGAGGACACCTAAAAGGGTAAACTTAATTTTCCAGACACACAGGAAGGAAAGAATTAGAATCCTTTGATCTGATTGTTGATCAGATAATAATTAATAAGATGCCTTTTACATGCCTAATACATCATTTTACATTGAGGCAAAGGTAAGGTTGTTTGGTGGTTTTCATGTGAAAATATATTTGTTTCTATTTTGGTGTTTTTAATCTTGCATTTGTAAGACTTTCTGATCTTAAAATGTTTGTTTTAGGAATACCACAACAGCCTCATAAAAGGATTTTATGCCAAATCACTGCTATGTATGTTCTCAACCTCACTATAGATTTTATCTGGGAACGTGTATGTGCATTCAGTCACTTGATGCAGAACAGCTAAACAGCAATCAGGAAACTTATTTTCAGTATCAAAGTGTAGTTACAATCTCTTCCTCCAAAAAGGTGTTTGCAGACAGGCATCTGGAGAAGCTCGTCAATGCACAAGACATCTCTACATGAAGTCAGTGTCTGTCCCTGCAGTTATCTGGAAAGGTGACATCAGCACGTTAGTTCAGCCAAAGGATGATATACAGCTCACATTTTTCTTGCATTTTTGACAGATTTAAATTTAATTAGAAAATCTACACTCCTAAATATTTTGTATTTGTTTAATCATCCCTTAATTTTCAATTTATTGTTTAGAAACATCACCTATTTTCCATTTTAAGTGTAGCCCTTGTCCATTTCATTTCTCTTTGTTTTTATAATATACCATTTCTGCAATGATCTCCCTGTCAAAAATAAAAATTACTTTTTCTACTGACTAGTGTCAGTACTTTTCCAATAAATTAGTCCTACAGAGAGAATCATGACTCAAAAAGCAATGATGAGTTCAAAACAGCTTTATAAATGGTGTGCAACTAAACAAAAATACTTGTTAGTGTAATTTCACATCTCTGCCATCTCTTCTGGACACAGACAGATTTGTTTTCAGCAACATCTGAGGCAATGGCCTCCACTTAGTATATAGGATTATTTGTGTCAAAGCAATTTTGCATGCTTTTCAGCCGTAATGCTCAAGGGCAGCTGAGATCCATGACATTTTGCAGTTGCATGCTGGGAGGAGTAGTCTCCCACAGGGCATACTTCCCTTATTAAAGGGATTACAATCTCCCCATTTTCTGCATATCTGATTTAGATCTTCAGCTCCATGCAAGCTGCCAATGCAATTGCTTTGTTGGGCAACATTTGGATGTTTCTTTCTTAGGTTTTCCAGCCTGTTTTAATATACAATATCTACTCTGTTCAGATCTTGGCTGTGTTGAACTTTCTTTTCTGGAACTGCAAAATATCATAAGTTTGGCTGCCTAGCACCACTGTCTAATGTAATACTCCCTAACCCGTCTTTAAAAAGCCTGCCAAAGTCAGATTACTGCAAACATGAAGATCAGATACGTCTAATATAACTTTAGAAAAACCATGTGCTGTTTCCACATTGCTATTATTGTTCTGGAAAGAAAAGCAGCAACAAAAGGATTTGACATCTACTGTCTGCTCTGGTAGTTGTGGTGGCTACTTACAAGAAATAGATATAATGCACATGGCAGTCCTGCAGGACATCTACCTTTTTAAAAATTTATTTTAATACAAATTCTAATTAGGCTGAAAGTCTCATATACAACCCTATATTGCTTTCTTCACAAAAACAAAACAAAACCTAAAACTTTCGGAATGTATTGTCTTTCTGTATTAGAAATAGTCATACATGACACAACCAAAGCATTTTCCACCATAGTTAAAGGAAATTTCTTTTATTTCTCTGCCAATCTAAGACCAAAATGATCACATCAGTGGCTTGGGAAAGGTGTCTGTTTTTCAGATGTAGAGTTTTCTATTTCTCACTGAAGTAGACCCATTGTACTAATGTAAAAGTACTCTGAAAACTTTTATATATTATAAATTAAAAACAATTGATAATATATTCTCTACATCCTCAGACAAAAACTTCCAGATCTGAAGAAAATTTTGTAAGTTTAGAGACATTAGTAAGGTTGTTCAGATAAGGGATTTTTTTCTGAGAAATGAACAAATTCTTAAAGTTTCATGGAGCTGTGAAAAAGCCCCATCATAGTAATAATACTATAGCTAGTTATCATGTCCACAGAGCCAAAAAACATAGTCCATTGTACTACGGATCACCTTTTCTCCCCCATTATTAAAATGGATGTTACAAGGAATTGTTCAGTCAACAGCTAAATCACAGCTGTGCAAAATATCCAGTACAGTAATTATCCTATAGCTACTAGACTTCCTGCATTTTATTTCCAGGTTCTTCTTCAGGTGTGCAGTCAGTTTTTATGGAAAGACAAGTGTGATAGATGCTAACACAGTGATGCTGAAGCCAGCAAGAGGAAATGATTACTTTGAATGACTTCAGTTTGGAAATTAATGCTGTAAAATCAGCCTGACTGACTAAGGGCAAAAAGAGTAGACTTTGACCATGCTTGTTTGGTACCAGTTACCTAAAATCCTCACAGAAAAAGAGAATTGTATGTCTACAATATTTAGATTACCTTCTCTTTTGCGCTGTTTATGAGCTCTGAACACCACCCCCTAAAGTAAAATTATCATCTCCACAATGCTTTGGTAGAAATCTGAGTTTTGTATGAAGACCTCTCCATCAGAAGAAATTACAATAGAAATATAACTACCTGTGAGGAGTGTACAATGATAGCACACTGATCCTGGGCATTTAATCTCCAAACAAGACATGCAAATAAGACACCTGCAAATTTCTGCAATACAAGATACTCCTGAAGTACAGGGCATGCTAGTAGCATGATGTTCTTTCCATATTTTGTGCTGACTGTATCTTGAAAACTTCTAAATTTTAGCCAGAATGCCTTACCTTACTTGGATGAATATGGTGCCAGCAGCATCAAGGTTGAGGGTTGGATCCCTGTATGGGCCACTCACTTCAGAGTTGGATTCAATGATCCCTGTGGGGCCCTTCCAACTCAGAATTTTCTGTGATTCTGTGAAAATGGACATGAAGAGCCTGAAGTATATGGAGCACTGCTAAAAGGATAGCTAGCTCTTCAACTTCCAGCCGTCTTCTCCCTAGTCCCTGGTGAGTGCCATGCTAACACCACTGCAGAATTTTAAAAATCTTTTATAGGTGCATCTTTATACCTTTATGTACTGCACTGGCCTACCCTCTTCTCTCTAAGTTGCCTCCTGAGAGACACACTGTCATCAGGGTCTACCCTGGGCCCTTGTATATGTTTTGAAGGTCAATCACATTCTGTTTATGTGTATCACAGATGAGCTCTCAGGGGTGAAAAGGCAGCCAGTTCTGCAGCACTCAGAGACAGCAGCTGTCTGACTGGAAACAGGCTGGGCGTACCCAGGAAGAGTCAGAGCATCTCCTCTGAGCTAACCTGCACGTGCTGCCTATCCCACAACCTTTGGTGGAGTCCTTACTTCCAGCTACGCAAACAGGGACTTATTAAGCACTGATCATTGCATCCCTTGGGGATGCATTTGTATAATCCATGGAAAAAGGACTGCAGAATTCTCAATGCCTTAGTATTGGCCCTGTAATCACTAGATAAATACTAGATAAATACTGCTTCTGCTAGCAAGCTATCATCAATTAAAAAAATATGCTCAAAAGTATTTAATGGTCCCCATGCTAACCCCAGTTAGTACTCAGTTTCTGAAAACTCTGTGGGCAAACTAACAGATGCAGATAATAAATCGGTGCTTTAAAAATAAATAAATAAATACCAAAGCTATTTCTGTGATTAGACAAACATTTCAGTGGGTGTATGAATCTTGCTAACATGACATTCACAGTACAAGACAGATGCATATTTTTCCACATTAAGGTCTTAAGATAGGATATCCCATCAGTCCACTCCTCAGACAATTAGCATATTAGCTAAATTTGCAGACAGGCATTCTATGTGAGATTTATATCTCCTTTCAGTCCAAGTGAAATATTTGTCTTTCTGCAATGTTTTCCAAGAACATACAGCATGCTTGAGAACTCTACTGTCTTATTTTGATAACCAAGCCCAAAACTAAGCTTAAAATGTATTGCCCAGCCCAGCTCTCATCAAATGTCAAACTGAAGCTGGCAAAAGAAGATAACAGATCATAAAGGTGGCATTCTCAGGGAGCTAACTGGTGTCATTATGCTTTAGGCTCTCTCCTACGCTACTCTGTGTACCCTTACTTGGGTTTATAACTTAGCTGCAAAAATGTTTTCTGGGCGAAACTTGGCAGGCAAAGTCTTAACTTGAGCACAAATACTTTTAAAAATAAATTTCCACAAAAATAAAAAGAAAATCTATCTACAGTGAAGCTTTGAGCAATGCATAGTCAAACTGGTAAACTGATCTGGTAATCTGCAATACAGCCGAGTGCAAGCCCTGAGGGTTAGCTCTGCCCATCCTGTTGCTGTTCCCACAGAGGAATTGACACCACAGCTGCTTTCACCCTGTAAAGGACAGGTCTCTTCCACCAGCTCAGCTGAGTCAGAAGTGGGCAGGAAAAGAAGCCACGACACTTGCAGGGCTGAAAAAGTTTGTCCTGTTTGGAGCAGCTGCAGGCACAGGGCTAAGAACTCTGAGCCACAGTCTTGCCCCCATTTGTGAGAGCCAGTGGCAGAGCTAAAGCCCAGCCCTTCCATGGAAAACATTTGGGGGTTCCTCATTTTGCATTGCAGACACCCTTCTAGCATTCACAGCGTCTATGTTCACAGAATGAGTGGAAAAAATCCATATCTCCTTCAGGGGTGCTTTCTTAGACTGCCAGTGTTTTGCCAGACTGCCAGAGCAAGTCAGATATTTGTTAATCCTCTTTAAGATTCCCAGTACAAGACACGCTGCAGCTCGTTGCCCATCTCACAAGCAGACCACCACACAAGGAAGTAAAGTACTTTTAAGTCACTCAGAGTCAGAGAAAATTAAGCACTGTCCTACTTATCTGCTCTTGTAATGGCAATTCAGGCATAGTAGAAAGGTTTCAGCAGTCTTAAGATAGTTTATGATTCTTCCATCTTGAATCAGGACTTATCTCAGAGGCCCTGCAGAGCAAAGAGCCACTAATTTCACCTGAATATCTGAAATACTCAAAGAACTCCTCTTTTGATGGCCAGTCAGATACCATTTGTTTGTATTGCAGCAGTCATGCTATATGGCAAGGATATATGATATGGCTGGATCGTGTGTGTGATGCTGTGGGGAAGATTGGAAAGGACCCATGTACTCCCCTCTTGTTTTTAGTCTCCAAAAATGGTAGCTCTTTTTGAGCTAAAGATGTTTATAAATGATAGCTAAATTCAGGACAGAGAAAAAAGTTTCTGATTAATAATAAAGAAATGCAGAATTTTCAAACAGTTCTTTTCAATGTTTCTAAAACTAAGTATTTCGGTTTTTTGGATTAGGCTCAAAAAGCACACTAAAAAATATTCCATTAAAAAAACCCAAAACAACCTACCAATGAAAAGTAAACCAGCCAGAGAAGAAAATGATAGCATATAGCCCATAATTTGAGCCCTCTATTTGCATATGAGGAGCATTTTGAGCATCCTATCTTCCTGGAGAGGGCACTCATTCACCTTTGAACAAGTCATTCTTATTTGTCCTTTCTGTCCCCATGAAAGTTTGTTTGCTTCAAATCACCCCAGAATTCCCAATATCTGACTGGTTAGGAGGCACACAGCCTTGGTTTAGCATTCCTATTCTGGCTCAAGCTCTAATAAAAAGCTCCATACTCTTCTTCTCAGTTATAAAGAAAAAGAGCAACAACAGGTAAAAATTCTGAAAACACATAATCTTAGTTTCCATTTTGGCCATTGAGACAGAATCAAGTCAGGACACAAATTCTCATAGAACAAATGTAAGTTTTAACAATTCTGTACACTTTCAGAAAAATAGCTGTCTTCAGTTCCTCAACATTGCTCAATGAAATGTCATCACATTAAGTGTTTGAGACACAAGTTCAAACAATAACTTTCTCAGAAGATTGAATGTGGTAACATTGTTCTAGTAGAACTAGAGGGCAGATTCATAATCTAGGAGATCTGAAAGAGTTGAAAGAGAATAGATTTGCATTAGCTCTTGGCATTGAACTTCATAATATTGTCAAGAAATTTTGGATTTCTAGGAATGGCACATAAATGTAGACAAGAAACATCAAGGTCAATGCCTGATTTTGCAGTGGGGAGGCAAATCAAGTCCTTATACTATGTATCCAGTTATTTCTGTTCAACATGGCTCCTGAGACATTAGCTGTTATTAGATTGAACTCTTGGAAACATTTGACTGGATCACTATGTCAGATACATTTTTTGACCCAATCATCTATTCAAACTAGTTGGTAGTAGGAAATACTGTTTCACATCTCTTTCAGTGTAAGAAGTCTCAGAAATGGCTTTTTTATCAGTTTCCACCATGCAAGCAGAGGTATCCTCTGGGACTCTGAGAGTTCACACAGATTCACTTCCTCAAGTTTTTCTGCTTTTTTCTTCCTGTACACATACTGAAAATGATGCTATATGTACACATGTACTAAATGATAGGCTTTCTATAGCTGTGTATTGTCGTGCCAAGACATTCCAAATTTGCATTTTTTTTTCCTGCAGAAAACACACCGGCGCTAAAAAAATGGGCCACCTGCATTTTTTGGAGTAACAGCAAAAATTGGCTTCAGCCATGTGTGAAATTAAATTAAATATATGAATTTAAAACATTTAATATGATATCTTGATATCATTATAATTGATATCTTTGTTTAAGAGATTTCATGGATGCCACCCTTAGAGAAAACTGCAATACAGAGAAATGGTGAGCTTAAATGTTGAACATATTATGAGAAAATTAAGTTGATGTGTGTAATCTAATATAAACACTGTTAATTGTTTGTTTTTCTTGGTTTTCTTATGCTCATTTTCTCTCCAAGTCACTTGGCATTCATTCCTCAGTAAACCAATTACTTCAGGGTTCTATTAGATTTATATTCACTGCTCTCAGTCAACTCTCTTATGCTCATGAAAACTTACTCATGATGTGCAAGAAAAAGCTTGAAGAGAACTGAGATCCAGGGGACTGGATAGGTTTGACAGAAAATGTGGCACTGAACCACTGCTAAATAAAGTCAGTCTTTTCAAGACTGCAGGGAAGCCCTTTAGAGGCACTCAGAGCTTAATTTGCTGTGCCAGCAGTGGCAGTATTTGAATGCTTAGGACTGGATGGAGAGTTTACAACTGTTCCTCACCATTCTAGGTTTTTGTTCCAGTTTGTCATCAGCCAGCTGGGCATCCCTACATCCCGCACACAGCTGGCGGCGCAGAGATACCAGCAGAGGCTCAGAGAGGGCATGAGGAGAACCTCCTGACTGGTGAAAGCTTTTAAAATCTCAACCATGGTCACCAGCTGCATCCTTACAAAAAGCGAAACATCATTCCAGCTCCTTTTAAAGGGAGCTGAGTTACAATATTCTGATAGACAAAAAGTAGTAGTTTAAAATTAGTTATAATTAATAAGCTTGACAGCCTTTGAGATGGCTGCCATTTTATCATCACCAAGTTGAGAGAACTGTTCAATATTCTCATTTTTCTTTGCCTCTGCACATAGTGTCTGTTCTCCCACTTTCTCTCTCAATATAATAAGATAAAATTTTGTTACAAACTCTGCTATAATTTCTCAGTAATCTGAGAGGATAACCACAGCTGCAGTTTTGAGGTTACCAGCAATTCCTGCTACTGGCAACTTTCCGTCAGTCTTGTTAAGAAAGTTGCCACAATTTTACCACAAATAGTAAGTCTGTGGCATACTGCAGAACTTGCATACAATTGCCGTTAGCTTAACAAAGTGCTCATTTCTGTTAACAATAGGTCTCTAAAAAGTGCTTGAAAATCGGGCTTCAGCCAAGCCAATCTGGTTTACATTATGCAAAGTATTTTAATGTGAAACCTTTTAACAGAAATCATCACTAGAGTCACTTTGAGATTATACCTCCTATCTGCAAGACTTGAAAAATTGATTGCAATACTTACTTTTTGAATTATTTGTGCTGTTTTATACACACACACACACACACACACACACACACACACACAAAGTCACTGGGAGCACGTTTAGCCAAAACTTAAGTACAAGCTATTTTGTAAACATTATTGAAGTGCATGTTCAGCAAATCCATTTGGCTGCATTAGCACATACATTCACACAGCTTCTGAGTCCTTAAGCTGCGTTAGTAGTAGTGCAGAAGAAAGTCTATACTAAATTGTGCTTGTGTTGCCTTTTGATTTCATGGGTTATAGAGATGTTATATACAAACTCGACTACAAAAAAATCTAAATCTATTAACACATGGTGATATCTAGAACAAGGTAAAAGAACCCTGGTTAAAGATATTTAGCGAAATGTGCTAAAACTTTATCTAAATTGATTAATTTGGACAAAGTTTCAGTTTCTAATGACTTACTTTGCTGAACAGCACTGAAGCACTGAATCATCATGGTTTTCATTGCATTCTTTCTTTTGCTATATCTGCAAAAGTATAAAATTAATTCTCCAAGATATATTACAATTTGATCAATGATTTTAAGCTGGAGCATTCTTCCTGTATTCCACAAGTCTCCCATTTTCATTTCAGTTATGTTTGCAAAAATACATCAGATATCAAAAAGTCTCATGTAGGAAGCTAAATAATTGATATTTGTTACCAGAGCTGTTTTTGCAATAAGTCCAGTCATTTGGCATGTAGCTTCTCAGAGGTGTGTCATTACGGAGTGTGGACAATTTAAACACTGAAGGATTGTTGTTTTGATCCAAGAAAACATCGTGGCTGGTCATATAGGAAAAGTTCTTCTTAAAATCATAAGGAAATATATATATATATATATATATATACACACACACACACATATGTATATATGTATTTAATAACAATACACACATATGTATATATGTATTTAATAGCAAAAAAAATCACCTATTCAGCAGGTTTTAACGTTTTTAAGAGGAGCTAGACAGTGTATCAAATTGACCAGTCCTGAAATGCTGACACTATAATGAAGCTGCCTTCTATCATGCTTATATCATTCTCTCCATTACTGAAAAAACTTTTCTTTACTAAAAAGTAATACGTTTTACTGATAAAAATAGAACCAGTCTGTTCTTCAGGGTGAAAATCAATTTTCCAAACCTCTACTATTTTAAAGGCTGGCACAATGGTAAATCTACAGATTCCAATTAATTTCCTTGGTGTTAGATATCCTTGAAACAAAACAGATGCTGGAGCTCTTTTTCTGTACTGCTCAGTGTGAATTTTTAGAAGTGATAGGACAATTATTGGGAGCTTTCACTTTTATCACCTTTTAGCCTTTAAAGATCGTTAGACTGCTTAATCTTGAATTGATATAGTGCCCAGAAAGACCCCTCACTATTCATTGCATTCCTTCTGACAGTGGAATTGTAATAAGACAGAAGTGCTGTAAATAAACGCACAAAAACTGAGCTGAAAAATGTGTAAGCATTTGCTTCCAAAATCTTTAGCTTAGGAGTCATCTTAATTTTTTTAGTATCATTAGTGCCAGTCACGCACACATTTGCTCATGTGACATCCAACTTGGACACAATGATAGAAGATATTGCTTTCATAAATCTTAAGACTAAATGAACTGATCTCCAGGTAATGAAGGTCTTGACTACCAGTAATATATGTCCTCAGAATGATTCATCTTCAGAAGAACTTATTTCTTCCTGACCCAAGGGCAAGTTAAATTTGACACAACAGTGTTCAGACTAAATGTAGTCTTAATTAGCACTGTTAGGAGATTCTTTCAGTGGTCTGTGGCCATACTGATGACTTAAAAAAATTCCTCTGGCTACTTTTTTGATACAGAATCAGGTGTTACACTACTAATACTGTGGCACTTATTGTTCACTTTCAACCTGAGGTTGGGTACCCATACCATTAAAAAAAACCCTTAAAACACTACAAACAAACATGGACTTGTATGGCTTGCTTTACCCAAAGAGCATGGAAAAGTTATGACCATGTTAGTGAGTTAGGAGTTTTCTCCACTCTTAGTACTGTATTTATAAACCAAAGCAGAGTTTCTTGGTGGACTTACGATATGATTCAATTGCTCTTCACAAAGTGAACAAATTCTTAATGTTTTGCAGGTTTCTGTAGACGAGGTGTAACGGTTCTGCTGAGACACACCACATTCCTGGCTCCCAATGAAGTATTTAATCCTTACCTTCTTTTTCTTCTCTAGTTTTGAGCCTTCCTTACAGATACAATATTGCATCTATTTATAATCAAGTTGATTTATTTAAAAATATGTCTTTCAGCAGATCTGCCTTCTGCTCTCTCTTTAAATTTCCCTGGTTAATGTGTTCTCCTAATCACACTGCTGTAGCTGTATATTAATCTCTTCTTCTTTCAGAACAATCCAGTATGTATTGTTATGATGAAATTTTAAAAGCAGCAATGTTGCATTAAATTACAAAGACAGGCATTTATGCAACTGTTCAATGTCCATGGCACAAAATGATAGTCTGTAGTCATATTCCTCCAGAAAATATTTCCCTCTTGACATGCCTGGGCTGCTTTTTTTGCCACGAAAGAATTGATTACTGTTGTTTCCTAACATACCAGCATGCATGAAATTCATCACAATGCAATCAGCACAACCCTTGTTCTAACTTAATCCTTGCAAGGACTCTGGTAGATTTTGTCATGATGCACCAGTTAAACAGAAGAGTCTCTTCAGCCATGAGTCCCTGCCCTGGATCTCACTGCCCTCATGCAAGGTGATTTCTGTGTTTCCCCAGACCTACACTGAAATATATTTTCTTTGACTTACACACTCAGAAGCTTGACTTGACATATCACATTGCATATGATCTCCTAACCAGATGCAATAATCAACCCAGAGAACAGTCACATAACAAACGCCAAATGAGACAAATCTTCTTCTGATCATTCATTCTTCTTTCATATTTTTCAACTCAGAATAATAATTTGCAATTATTTTCATAAAGGAATTTCTCTTACAATCTGTGCACAGCAGCTAAGCACTTCTTCATATCTCTAGCCATTCACTGTAAGAATTTTTTTCCAAGGCAATTTGAGCCTTTTATTCTAATTCACGTCATCATTAGGGTATTTTTGCTGTCTAATGTGAACATAAACCACAGAGAAGTTAGACAGAAAGAGATCACAGAAAAGAAGTTGGTCATCACAGGTAGAAAACAATAGGTAAAGTCTGAAAATTAGTCTCTGATGAGTTTTCATACACCAGGGTTTACTCTGTCTGTAAGATGGTTCTGCGCTTTATCTCAGATTCTGCTTCAGTCGATGCTTCCCTTGTACTGTCCAAGAGTAACTCTTTACAACATTGACTGACACCAGCCAGTTAAGCAGCTGCTAAAAACCTTGCTTACAACCACAGAGAGAGAAGTGTTTCTGCATATGAGCCTATATCAGTAAGATAAAGCAATTCAAGAGACTCCTTCCACTTCCATATTTCCATTCCAAACTTTCTTTCAGTTACATACCTGTAATGTCTATGCAGGTTCTGGTAATGTTCACGAAAGACTTGCACAAAGTGAATCTACAAACAGATTTCCCAAATGCCCTTTTATCTTCATCTGGTTAGGAAGCCCATCCCAGAGCCATTGCTGGGCCATATTCACCCCTGAAGCATCCAGACAAGGTTGAAATTCAGTCTCTGAATTTGCCATGTTTCAAGTGGTTCTGTGCTAATTACCGCACCTCCTGTCATTTGTTTTTTAACTTCATTAGGAAGAAATCCAGAGTAAACTCTTTTCCCTGTTACCATCAGTAGAAGCTATTGATGCAATATACTCGGTCACAGTGGACCAACCAGAATGAACAGACTGTGGTTTCCTGTTCCAAGGAAGGAAACAATTGGTTTTCCCTCAAGCACATAAAAAAGGCTGCTGCTTTGTAGGTAAACATAAGAAAAGGTGTGTAAGCCACGTACTTCCTTTTGTAGCCAGCTCAGTCCAAAAAGATCAAGATTATTCTGCATGTATCTGAAATAAATTCAGGATCAAGTAACTCAACATGAAAATCCAACTGCTGACAGGTCTTGAAATACACACTATGTCCCTACTTTAAGCAGTGGAAAATTTTCCTGGTAGAGGTAAAAATTCTGATGACACAAAAAACTGAAGACAACAATAATTAATTCTTCTATATCTGCTTTAGTTGTTAGCTATAAAAACTCTCTATAAAGATGGGAAAATATATTTTATGCTGCATCTTCAAAAATGTGACATTACTTCCTGATTAAAATTAAAACCAGAGCCAATTATGCATTAAAAATCAAAAGCAGCTATATTTCTAGTGCTGCTTTTTCTTCCTTAGATGGAGTAAGGGTTATGCTGAAAAGCTTTTTAAAAAACCCTAGGAATGATCATTTAATGCCCTGATATAGACAGTCAACTTTAAAGCTATTGCCTGCAAATGACATGTTGCATGTCCTCAGTACCCAGATTTGGCAGATCGAAGAATAAAACCTCATGGTTCAGTTGCTTTAAATGTTCCACATTGTCACAACAGATGATTAACAACAGCCGCTGAATCTATGGTGAAGTGTTCCAACTTTGGATACACATCTGCTGAGCTGAAGCTTCCTTAGAAGGGAGATTTCTCATTTGCATTTTAACAACTTTTGAAAAAAATAAAACACAAAATAATCTGAGTTTTTAAGACCCACCTTTAAATTAGTTCGGTTAATATTGCTGACCATTTCTTATTTTATTTTATTTATATTTCCTTGAATGTTCAGCATGACCTGAAAAAATAAGGTGCTTGAACTACACCCCATCAAAACTCTAGCAGGCTGCATCATGTCTAGGGAAAAAGGTCACAAAATGAATTTACAACTGATTTCAGAGTGTTACGTATCAAATTTGGGCTTTCTTACATTTTAGGGAATCAGAGACAGCTTTGGGTAACTGTGGTTTCATGCCTGGAAGTGAAATTGCTATTGACTTTTCACAATCTATTTTATGTATTTTATATATTTTTAAAAATATATTTAATTTTCTTGTTTGCCTATAGTTTGAGAAAGCACATGTACCTTTTACAGCCATTGAAGTGATGTGATAGTAGATAAAGGAGAGGGATAAAAGCAATCCAGGTTCTCAGCAGTCTATTTTTTAAACAGTATCTTGTCCTGCCCTCTGGCTATCATATGGATTTTCCTCAATAATCTGTGAATGGTACTTTAGCTTTCCTGTACATACTTTTTTTGGCTTACATACTGAAAAGCAAACCACCCTCACTTGTTTTTATAATTTCCTTTTACTAATATTATCCCTTTATGGTGATCAGAAACCACAGAGGGCCTTGAGCTCTTGTGAAACTCTGCAAATAAGAGTTTTGGTACAGCAGCACCCCATAGGTCATGCTTCCCTAAGCACAGTGCCCACCTGAGTCAGGAGAGCTGTGGCCACTGAGTTTGGTGGGAGAAGGATGAGACTTTAAGGGCTCACCAGTTACCAAGCTGCTCACCTGCCTCGGTGCTGGTAGGAGAGAGTTGCTCACGGGACTCATACCACAGGGTGATGTAGAGGACCTCAGTTTCACACAGCCTTGCAATGTTAGCCTCACCAGAGAGCCTGATAATCTGCAAATGATACTCTTGACTCTTTGCACTGTTAATGAAAGCAGAGAAAGGATTCCAGCAGTGAGCCATTCACCCTTCAGTCCTTAAGGGAAAACACACGTATGAAGAGAGGCACACAATTATGCATGTGCACACATATGACTCCCCATATATCATGAAATGTCTGGCAGAGCCATGGTTGGCCTGTGGAAAATCTTATCTTGGTTGGATTAAAATATACCTCACCTCTTAAGCCTTTTTCCTTCGTGAATGTAGTCATCTTGTTACCTCAGTGAACCATTGCATCCAATGCCTTGTGAGTTTGAAAAATTATATGGTTAAGCAAGACATTTCATAATCATTAATCTATAGTTAACTTAGCCTGTTGTATTATGCAATACTATGAGGACCAGCTGGGGCCCACTAACCAGAAAGCACTTTTATGGTTTCTCTTAAGGGCCATTAAATCAATGTGATGAGAGCACAGCTGGAAAATATCCTACAAAAATTTATCAGATCCCACACAATATGTAAAGGGACCACTCTGTGCAACTGCAGACTCAGCACCAAACACTCTCAGCTGAAACTGCAGGTGGAGGAACATTTACAGCACAGCTCATATCCAGCCCTGAAAATGCCTGCTGCCTCTCCCTTCTCCCATGTCTATGGGGTTTTCCATTTGAACCTCACTAGCTGCTATAATTGCTGTGGATCCCTTAGGGGTAGATTAATGGGATCATCCGAGCAGCCTTGTCGGCAATTGCCATGCTGCCTGCTTAAGCCATGCAATGTGGAACTTCCTAACACTAACACTGATGCTGGCAGTGCTGCCTCCTTTACCTCAAGGACTCTGGCAGGGGCCTGGAAATTGCACTTTCTTCCCTCACATTTTCAAACAGAAGGCAAAAAAGAGAGAAAAGCTATTAATCACTAAAACTCACGTTTCACGACCGTTCACACATCATAGATAATGCAAAATAATTAAGCAGGAATGCTGTAACTGAATTATAATGTCCTGCAGAATTAGCATCTGATGAAATAAATCAGATTAGGAAGTGAAAGGCATATTAATCAGAATAGAGTAGACAGAAACCCCCTCACCACTACACCTGCTTCATGGATGCCTAATGGGTTTTAAGCCTCAGAGCAATTTCTTTAACACCTTTCTTAAATGTCTCTTAGGATCTAGGCCTAGGGGTCTGTTGAAGCTAGTGTAGTTTTGCTGTGAAATTAACAGTCTCTGGATCAGATCCATAAATGGATCAAATGAAAATATAGTAGAAAGAGAAGAGGGAAGTTTTGAAAGAACTTTGGGGCTGGGACAAAAGAGAGGAACTGCAGTCCAAAAGGGACATTACAAATAAATAAAAACGGAACAAAACTGAACACATTTCTGGGAGATTCCAAGCAGTGGTCCACAGGTGTTTTTGTACACTGTTCCAAAGATAATCATTGCACGTCTGATAATCACAGATTCTGGGGTGTGGTCAAAATACACATTAGAAAAACTCAATATGAAAGGTGCTGTTCCTACCAGACCTCACATTCAAATCTCTGAAAAGCATAGACAGGTGTCTTCCTACTTCTAGGCACAACTGGCTGTGATAAAGTCAGATAGTTTATACATCTTGGCTTATCATGATTATTTATGTTTCCTTCCTGTCTTCTCCGGAATGATCAACCCACACAGTCTGCTTCACTTCTTCACTCCTCTTTATTTGTGATACTGTGCTGTCTTTAAATAAGACACTTCTGAAACAGCTGCTCTCTTCAGTGCTGCAGTATTTCCAAATAGCTTAGGATAGCAACTAAAAGGAAACAAAGAGGAAAAAACCCATTCTGGAAATTTGTATGTGTGTGAGGGAGGGTTTTGAAGTAGAGATGAAGGCCACTGCCAAATTAGAACTTAGCTATTCACCACAGCTAGCAGTTTTTCATTTGTGAAGGGAGCCATAATCTCAAAACATCACATTTTGGCAGACTGTACATTAATTACAGTACAGTAATTACAGAATAGCACACAGTCAGCATCATGCATGTATGAAAAATACATATGGATTTGTAGAGTATGTGTATATATGTGTGTATTTGAATATATGTTGTGTGTACGATTTGTACCATGCATCTTAATTTGTGCTATATTTCCTATGCATATGATATTTAGATACACATGCACATATGTCATTATTACCATATTGCACTTTGATTAAAATTCCAGAAAGATCAACCCCATCAAGACATCTTTTTCCCTGTCACCCCTCCAACAAGGCAAATCTAGTTTTAAGTAGCTTTGCAAAGACAGAGGACTCCCAGAGAAAAGATTAATAAGACCTTTTTCTGAACCAGTCAAGTCTATGGAATATTCGTCAGTCTTCAATGGGTGCAGAATCAAGCTCTTCTCAGATTGAATAGGAAGACTAGGATCAAACATTAATGCAAAAGTCTGTGCCCAAGTGGAAAAAGCAGCACCTTCTTCCGCCTGGGATTTCTTCTTAGGATTGTGTACCCATACAGCAGGAGCCACAGTGAAGAACTGTTTGAAGTGAGGAGGGGAGAGAGACAAGTGGTGACATAACAAGTATCTGCTAGCAGGCAATGACACAAAAGAAAATTCTGCTTCAGACTGTGCTATCTTTTCTTTCTTATCCTTGCATTTTCTGAAATTGCACTGAAAATAAGTCAAGGTCTTCATGGGAAATCTCCCTTACGATGCTGAAGACCAGAAGCCTAACACAAATGAGATTCAGGGCATGGCTGAGGACAGGGGCAGCTGGTGCTCATATTCAATAATTCTTTAAGATTTTATGTCTCCCCTATGGTATTCTTTGTGTGTGTAAAAGGTTCCACATTTTCCACAGAAAAGTAGCTTAAAAAACAATTGCATTTATTTCTCCAAAGTGCTATTGGTTCTTAAACATATTTTGACAGGCTTGCTGCTGTTAAAATATATTGACATAACCAAAGCAGAAATACGCTCTGCAGTAGTTCATGGTTCTTTTTACTGAGGAAATCTGAAATGAGTTTCCAAACCCAAAGCAGGGGAAGTACTGAATTTTTGAATTTTAAAAACACAGAAAGTGAAGCCTCCCTAAGGTATTCAAAAACGTGGAGGGAGAAATTGTATCTTCCCAAGTTTTGCCAAATGAAATGAGAAGAGGGAAAATAATTCTTTGAGAAACAAAAGAGGAAACAGGAGAAAAGCTTGGGTCACGAGCACCAAGCAGACAGTAGTGCATGTTGCTGCATGCAGTCTCTCCACAAGAAATGCAGTCTTGTATAGGATGCTCTTGGTCTATTGAAGTCTTGCGCCTTCAGACCAACAGGTGATGACCAGCAGAACAGCTCTTCTATGATTGTGCACTGAAATGTGTCACAGCCATAGCTGCTACAACATGTCAGATTTATGAACTCTGTGAACAATCTCAGCAGAATCCCAAGGAGCTGCAAATATAATCCAGTTCGGAGTCATATTCCACTATCAATGGCAACGAATGAAAGAAAGGACAGACTCTAACATTCTTGCCATTTCAGCTTTCAAGAGGATGCCTTGCTGTGTTAATCCCTATTCATATCCAGACCGCCAAAATGTACAAAGTGTTCATATTCCCTTAATAATATTCCAAGAAAATATGTGGGTAATATGGCTAACTCGCCTCTGTTGAATATAATCAGGGCTTCAATATTATTTCTTTTAATATTTCTCTAATATTTCATTATCCCTTAGATCAAAATCTGCTCCTTGCAATTTTGATTCCATCTGTTTAATTTCATCCAATTTCTTATATTTAAAAAAGAATTTTTCAAGAAGGAATATGTTTTTTTATCTTCTTTAAAAACTTCCTCCTCATCTTCCATCAAAAATCAATATTTTTAATTTAAAAAAATTTGATTCAGGGCTTCTGGCAAACTCACATCTTCATTCTTGAGACACTACTCAAGATGAAAGAAAATCTCAAGGTCCCTGCAGAATTAAATTCCAGAGCTAGTAAAAAATTCTTACAAGAAATTTTTCATAGTTCAAAGTTGAAGTTTTTTCAAGCGTTGGACCAAAAGCAGTGAAATAAATGGGTAATCTAGGGACAAGGAGCATTTAAAAAGATAACAAGAAGAGAGAACAAGAATCTTCCAAAGTCCATTGACTAAAGTTTGGAAATTTAGAGGTATTAGTGTCATTCTATGAAGCATTAGTTATTCTATTTTTAAGTTAAAAAGTAATGGTACAAGGATTTCTCCATTCTGTGCTCCATATCAGAGAGATTCAGAGAAGTCCTACTTAAGCAACAGAATACTTTGTTTCAGTATAACTGATAATTTAACTAGATCTCTTGCTCATAAAAAGAATCCCATCGTATAAAACCTTTTAAAATCTGATGATTTAAGAAAACCACAACCCCAAACCTGGTACCAAATAATCCCTAAGCGAAAGAGTGCTTATTTGCTGTTGCTAACTGGCACTGCCCAGTACATGGCCTCAAATTCTATGGCATAAATTCAACTTGCAACTCACCAAAGGCTTAGCCTTTGCCTTTATGGGGTTAGTTCAAAAAGGCAGAACTCAGCAAATTAAATTAAATTAAATGGGCAGTTGCAGCAGCCTCATCTCTTCTGATTGTCATGGTTTCAGTACAGATCCCAGTGCAAGGAGACAGGTCTTGTATGCCTCTGATGTCATATGGAGGGAACGCTTAGGTGCCAAATTTGCTGTCAGCGCAGTTTTCTCAACTATCTGGTCACAAATATTCCCAAAGCACACAGGACCTTATGGTATACCAAGGACTCTCAAAAAAAGCCACAAACAACCAGTTTCCTCTTCTAACTTGAATGAGGTTCCACAAAAAACCCCAAACCAAACCAAACAAACAAAAATTACCAAAGCAAGAGTACGTAGCTCCTCTTGAATTCCTTCCTTTTGTCAAGGCATACCTGCTTGACACTGAAAACACAGTGAACAGAGTAGTCAGTCACGATTTAGAGCACCTGTCTTTAGCTGCCAATTCTCCTTGGAAGGAAAAGAGTACCCAACACCTGGCTATTTAAAAAGTATTCTACGATTAAATTACTTCATACCAAGTTACACGCATCTCACATTTTTATAAGGGCCAGCTTAGTGAATTTAGAAATGTAATCAAAAGTAGAGAAAAGCACTGTCTTTCAAATTCAACTCATTTATATTCTCTACATTGTACATTGCTCCCTGATTGATACACTACACAAAATATTGTTTTTCATGAGGCCACGCTTACATCTCTCTCCCTCTCTGCTGCGCACAATTGGCTTGGATATATGAATTAGACCACTACTGTGTCCAAATATTATTGCGATGTGAAAGGTCAGATTGATGACCCTTTGAAAATGTCTCCTTAGTCCAAGAATCTGTTCTACTACTAAGAAATGGACATTCCTGATGACATGCTGTTAACGCACAAAGGAAAATCTGATCAACTCCCTCCTTCACTTCACTTTGCAAATGACCTTCTGCTTGGGGAAGCATTGTGTAAGCAATATTTATTTCCTGATATAGGGAACATTATTCAAAATTAAAACCCAGCCCTTCCTTTGAAAGACTTTGGCCTGTGACTTTTCCTTTTAAAAAGCACATGAGTATGCAGATTCTCATCTTATTTATACACAACCTTTACAAAATCAGTGGAATTGCTATGAATTTATACTGCTCTAAATACTTAAACATAGTGCTGAGAACTCATTAGAGCTGATATTTTAACCCATTAACATATGAACTATTAATGTGACGGGCTGCTGGTCCTTCATGTCCCATGAGATCACACCAGCAGGCAAGGAGCTAATGGAAAAAATAACTATCACTTTTATGCACAACTAATGTGCATAAATGCTAATACCTTCTAGTTTTATTTAGTAATATTTTGGTATTTGGTAGCAGGATGGGAGTTTTTTGGGATCAGAACCATGAACGACAAATTTCATAACCTATCAATATTAATTCACATAATACACATACAGAAAGCTGTGGAGATTTAAACAGGTGTATCCTTCATTAAAGAGATATAAAATGTGTTATATATCTTGCTACTGAGCACTTTGGGCACTAAACTGTTGACTACCTTACAAATTGAAACCTAAAAGAAAAGAAGTTGAGAGTAACTAATTGTAAAAAATATGACTAAAACAAACAGAAAAAATACCCAAACAAATAAACAAAAAGCCTAACAAAACTAAATTGGAAGTTTTCGGCTAGGTTCAGCAACTTTGGAGCAATTTCCGCTATATAAGTCTAAGTAGCAGAAACTACAAGTTAGTTCAAGAGCTTACAGGTTGTAAATGTAACTACATGACAGAAAAATAACATTAAACATTCACTTCTGAGTAAACCACTTACAAAGAGATATTTTAAGAGTAGTTTATACATTCTTAGTTTCTTACATTATGTAAGTACTAAAATAGAAACTTTCCCAAATGAAATGGAAAGAGCATCAACTATCCAATTTGCCTTTAAAGGCTTAAGCTATACAACTGTTCTTGTATATGTTTGGGTGCTTTCTTCCCAAAAGATTATCAAATGGCAGCCAGAGGCAGCTCAAGGTACGGGGTGTACTTCTCTCAGGATGTCAATCATGTAGCAGCTGCCAATCGTCTTAAACACTTGTTTAGAAAAAAAGATGCCATGTCTATTTTTTAAACTTTGTGTAAATAATTTTTTTAGGCAGGACTAAGAAGTACTGAAAAAGAAAAAGCAGTTTCCCTAATCCATCTATGTCAGTTACATTACACTGCAAAGGAAGGAAAGGAAAGTCAGGAAAGGAAAAAATCCACTTCTCTACAAGCACAACTGCATTTAGCACAAAATTTTCAATCAGCATTCTGATCTGCTTCCCTAGCAACTAGGAGAGAGATTTTAGCCTGGGAACTTCAGAAACCAGATTGCACAGCAAACAATCCCAGAGGAAAAGCTTGCAATATGATTTTGTAGGAAAGCATGGATGATCATGATGTTTGGTATTGCCATTATTCTGCATCTGTTTTGAGTGGTTATTGATAAAGCAGCAATAGAATTTCTGTGGTGGTATTGTAAAAGCCATTGGCATTGTCTGGAAAAATATAACATGAAAATTAATCTAAACTGATTAAAGAATGAGAAGTCATCTGGGATAAATTCAGAGCCTAAAAGGGGAGGGACATTTTCTTTGAGGACCTTTATTTGCCCAAACAATAATCTGAAAATCTGTGCTTATGGAAAGTCTTTATAACTGACACTGATGCGGCTCTAGATTCCTTGATGTTTCTGCTTACAACTGTTCAGATCAGCTTTGAGAGAACACATTTGAAGTCAAAAAGTATCTAAATAAAAAAAAATATAGCACAATTTTGTCAAAGGAGAAAGGACATCTAAAAATGCAATAAAAAGGTACCAAATGAAAATGCAAGCTTGTTTTGGTCTTTTGGGGGAAAATACATTGATATTTCCTGTGTAAAAGACTATGTTGAGCATTGCACGCTTTAAAAATTCAAGTTTAAAACAAGCCATTAGAAGTAGTTTCCAGCGTTTTTAATTGATATTTTGGAACTAGAATTTAGAACAAAGTTCTGAAGCTATCCCTAAAACAGAATTTTTGATGTTAATTTAGTTATTTTTCTGGCCCACACTAAGGTATAATGGTCATAGCCTATGAAGCAATTTTAGCTTCTGAAAAATTCATGGAGAATAACAGCCAAACTCATAAGAATCTTACAAATAATTACCACATTTAGAAAACTCAAGGAACTCTCCACAACAATATCAGTTGAATCTAACAAAAAAATAAATTCATTTTAATATCCAAGAACATGACAGACATTCATTACTTAGCATCACATTTGACTGCAGAAAAAAACAAACTGAAAGCTGCTTAAATGCCCATCTTTTTATCTTTAATAAGACAGGTGATAGGAATAAAAATAATTGTAATGCCAAGAAAAAGATTTCTTTAGTCCATCATCATGTGTACAATATTAGCCAGCAATGGATGTAGAGAGACATTACAAGAAAACAGCTTTTCTAAAATAGTCCTTTCTCTGGCTTTCTTTCCAGTGCACCACCACTTAGGGACTTGAGACGGAGGCTGAAGCTTGACCATCAACTGTAAAAGCTGTGGATAGATCTATTTTCCCTAAAGAAACATAATTTTTTTTGGACTCGTTTACACTGTGGGCCTCCACAGCATCCTGTGGCAATAAAAGCAAACATTTGATAATGTATTTTAATTAACTTGACTGATTTTTCTGGCCCAAGTTTCAGTCCATTTCATCTCAATCCAAAATATTTCAGCTGTGGAGGAGGAAGTGTTAGGGGGTTTTTTGTCGGTTTTTGTTTTGTTTGGGTTTTTTTTTTTGAGGAGTTTTATTTTTTTAAGAGCTTGCTAGATCAAATAAGGATAGCAAACTAGGATTTTATTTGTGGATGTTCTTATTGTAGATCAGAAGACATTTGAAAACAACTAACGTAAGATTACTTCTAATGAAAACTAGAAGAGCAGGAAAGTGAAATCCTGATTTGAGTTGTAATTCACACCCTGCCATGTGTAAGCAGTCATTGGACCACTGGATCTTTAAAATTGTATGGGTAGTGGACCTCAAATATATCCACTTCAGCTCAGCCTAAGATATTGATAGGCACCAGACTTTATTATTGTTATGCCAATACAGCCATGTGCAATCCCCTTATGTAGGGGCTGCACATATCTGCATAAGACATAGAGAAAGGACCAAATAAAAAGTTTGTCTCAGACTGTTCCAATACAGAAAGAGGAAAGCTCAGTTGATTCCATGGCCTTTTCTAGGACTTCAGAAATGGTAGGGAAACTCCACTGAAACAATTTTTAATATTTCAGAGAGAAGAGAGAAGAATTAGAAGGTAGATATTCTCCCAAATTTTTTTTTTAATAAACTTTTGCAGGAAGTACACTTGTTATATAAGAGATCAATGCAGTACTAGCTAACACTGATTACAGCTACAATTTGTTCTCTTGTGTTTTGGTTTTGGTTTTGGTTTTGGTTTCGGTTTTGATTTGTTTGGGTTTTTTCTCTATAATGGCTGCCAAATGATATCCTACTATAACAGGCCAACCTTTAGTTCCACCAGATATAAAAATTAAACTGAGGATACTGTCAATTCCCTCTTGCTGTCAGAACAGGAGCAATCCCAAGACAGCTCTAAGAAGGGACATGATATGCCAGAGGAGGACACACGGGCTGGATCTGACAGATATAAGACGTGCTTATGCGGTGTCAGCAGGCAAAGCCACTTTGCAGTCAGCAAGCAGGGTTTCTCTAGCTATAGGGACAACTTTCTGGGGGGACTAGGCCATGACTCCATCATCCAAGTCCTCCCTCTTTTGCATGGGAGTAGTAACATGCCTCACTATACCAATCTTAGTCATCCACAACACTAAGAATTTTAGATGCTTTCATACAAGACTTTATTAAAGTTCTACTGTCCACATCCTTTACTTCCAACAGCAGACCTGCAATTATGAGGTAGGGTTAACCACTGTCTATCTTAGTAAATGAGATACACAGAGATTTGCTATGGCAAATGGTCTTTGGAGAACTGGTGAGTGTGACAGTGCATGAGATGGACTCAAGCAGTGCAATAGCCCAAGGACCTATTGCCTAAATCCTTTGAAAGAATCTGGCCCAGAATTTGGTCTGCAGCTCTTCTCCCTGTCTTTCTGTGGCCAAGGTATAAAACCTCAGAATGCAAAATGCGTGCTTGGAAACACCAGTGCAAAACAAACACACTTCATAGTCAAAGGTCCCCTAGCAACAGAAAGGTCACGGAGATACTTAAATTTCCTATTATTACAGCAACATTGAGAAGGGGCTTCTGCAGTCTGTTTGTCCATTCAGCTACATGCCACCCAAAAAACACTGGAACACAATCACTCATTTCAAGCAAATATGGTGAGGGGACAGAAATTTTAACCAATAAAGTTCTTTGGTTTCATGTAAGTCAGCAACTAACTTATAAAGCATATGCATATTTTAGTTCAACTAGGAGCAGCTTTTATGAAATTCTGTCCAGGCAGACAGTTTAGAAGGTGAGAAGGAAGCCAGATTAAAGACTGTGGAGAAGAGAGACAGGAATTAGAGGGTAAAGCTGGAGGCAAGGGAGCACATACAAAAGACCTCAGAGTAATAATTCATGGAGTGTAGGTGAGAGGGAGAGTGAGCCATAAAAGTGGAAAAGACAGGTTCAGAGAGAGATTACTGTGGTGCAAAGGGAAGGAGAGACACTTCCATGGCAGAATAAGCTTCACTTGTTCAGCTATTTGTGGAATAGCATGTCACATTTATGGTGGTTTGGAGAGGCGATGAAGCATTCGGTCCAAGTTTGGAATGGATGTGTGAATCAGGAACAAATGGAGTTCACAGTCCAGAGAGGGAATATCCTCAGAGCATCCCCAGAAGTTTTATTACAGATACCTTTCAAAGAGAAGAGTGGAGAAAACTGTCTCTTTGGCTCCTTCTTTCTGAAGATGTATTCTCTTACTTTCCATTTTGCTCATCAGTTTTACAGAAATAACAACAAGCTAAACCAGGCCCTTGCATTTGCCATTTCCAACTGCTTCTATTCAGAATGCAACTTCAAGAGGAGCAAACTGCAATTAAATTTAGCACCTTTTAAATATTTCATTTCTTTTTTATAGGTCTAATATGCAATAATTGGCAGAACAACTCATTTGAAAATGTGTAATGCCAAAGGAAAACATTTAATATCTTTCCATTCAATACCCTGAGTATTTTCTCACTCCAGGGTGCAAAAACATTTGTTCTTGATTCACACAGTCATACCAAATCCTTGCCAAATTATGCAAAGAGCCGTCAGATTTAATGGTGCAAGCGTCTTATTCTTTATTACGAGACTTGGACAAATAAAAGCAATATGTTGTAAAAATAGGTAGTGAAGCTACTGCCAAAAGTCTTCACAAAAAGATGTTTTTTATAATATTCTGTCCTGTCTGCATTGCCTCTCCCAGATCTCAAGTCTCCTTAGGGTCTGAATTTATTTTGCAGTGCACCTGTAAAATACAGTCAATAACTACTACTTTCATTTTACATATACAAACACTCCTCTCACGAAGGTTACAGCCTCAGTTCAGTAATATACTCATAGAATCATAGAATATCCTGTGTTGGAAGGACCTTCAAGTCCAGCTTCCGGCCCTGCAGAGGACAAACTCAACAATAACTCACAAAGCCACTTACTTGATCTTAAGCACAGAATAGTCACAAAAATTTGTGTTTTAAGGTCATTCTGAACAAACGTCTCAGCACCATTCCTCTGCTCTAGCAGAAAAATGTGTACCATGCCATGCTTGAAATGCCTGGCCACATGTAGAACCTTGGAGAAAACTCAATCTTTGGTTCAAAGAGAAATAGAAAAATGAAATAAAACTAATGAACAAACAAAAACACCTCCAACAACAGAAATGAATTGTTCCTAAATTTCATTTTTCTGGGATGTTTTCTGCTTAGAATCTCTCCCAGCCCTGTGTCCAAGTCCTTCATGAAGAGGATGAAGAGTGCAGGGCCTAAGATGAAACCCTGGGGAACCCCACTAGTGACAGGTCCCCAGTCTGATGCCACCCCATTCACGGTAACCCATGAGCCAGTTGCCCACCCAGTGCATGATGTGTTTATTCAGCTGAATGCTGAGCATTTTGATAACACTATGGACAAAACATCTTTGTCCTGCCTGCAGGACCATCTGGATCATCTTGAAATTGATTTCATCTCAATATCAGAGTGAGATATGATCTTTAGCTGAGTATAGAAAATGACCAAAAGACTTATCATGTCCTTCCTCCTTACTCGTGCTTCGTTATACTATAAAATTTTTGTTGTGGGCCTCAAGTAGAATATTTTAAGAATCTGGAAATAAACAAGTCTGACAAACCCCTCCCAAAGTCTGAATAACAAGACCACAATTCAATTTTTAACCGAAAAAATCTGAAATTATCATAAAAAGGTTTCCTCCTTCCTTCCTTCCTTCCTTCCTTCCTTCCTTCCTTCCTTCCTTCCTTCCTTCCTTCCTTCCTTCCTTCCTTCCTTCCTTCCTTCCTCCCTCCCTCCCTTCCTCCCTTCCTCCCTTCCTCCCTTCCTCCCTTCCTCCCTTCCTCCCTTCTTTTTCCAACATCCTTACAAATAGGGGATTTGAATTCTGACTTTAGAAATATGCTTCTGACCACAACTGTACTGTTCATCTAGTGAATATCACCAGCTTTCAGTCATTTCACAGTCTTTCTTCCCAACCTGTAGTCATTTTTGTTGGCAGAGATACCTTTGCAGAATTTGATATGTAATAAAAGTTAAAATAAGGATATTTTTCAGTTTCCACTTGAATGTGTCAGGAAACTGGGACTAAAAGATTTATAGTTTGGGGTAAAAAACCTGGTTAAGAATTAAGCAAAGCAGCATTCTTTCTCCCCAGAAGAAAAAAAACCCTGGTGTTGCAGTCAATAGGATTTTTTTCCATCTATTTCTATGAGAAGAAGATGATCAGATTTCAAGATGTAAATAGAAAGGGGGAAAACTCAGTGATCCGACTAACTTACTGCTTTTAATGGGAAGAGAGGCCCCTCCAAAAGTCACAGAAATTTATTTGCATTTATTAAGAAAGGTGCAGTACCTCCTGTCAGGCATCAACACGACATCATTTGCAATCCTTCCCCAAATAATCTCTGCATGCAATAACAATGAAAGGGCTGTTGAGAGTGGAAACTGTGAAATATTCTTTGTCCTTAAATAGAAAGATCAACAGAGGTAAACACCACCTCTTCCTCTAATTTGAACTATTAAAAAAAAGATAAAATTTTCTCTAGACTTGGCCTTAACTGATCTACAGAAACATTGGAATCCTTTTGAATTAAATTTATAGTTCTTCAACCCAGGACTGTCAATATATCCAGTGAATATATCCAAGAATCAGTCCTAAATTAGAATTTTCAAAACAAAAATCAAATCTTGCACTGTCCTGTGTTCTCTCTGAGTAATTGTATTTCACATGAGACAATGAACAATTGGGGATTTGGGGAAAGTTATATTAACAGGTTTTCTTTCTCAACTTCTTAGCAAATGACATCTTTTTTTTTTTTTTTTTTTTAATTTACAAGTGCTAAGAGTGCTGTTGGTTATATTGCTCAAGTTTTTCCTTTCCAAGCAGACAGCGCACTTTACTTTTTGACTCTTTTCCACCCTCCTGTCCTCAGCTCTAGTGCTATAGTATGACACTGGCTTTGCTTCTCAAAAGAAAGACAAAGAGAGAAAGAGAGAGAGAAAAGTATTTTTCCCTAAAATAATAGCTCCCCTTTTGGCAACAAACAAAGGAGAGAAAAAGTACATCCAGAGAAACTGAACTCTTTAAAAGTGCTTTTTTGCTGTTTGATGACACAGGCATGAAGCCAAAATTCACCCATTGTACTTCATGTTCAAAATTTCTTCACACAGCTCTAAATTGCTGACAGCTCTTTAGCTACAGCCATGCTACCGGGCGCCATTATAATAGTTCACCATACCATTATGATGTGTCAGTGTTTATGACCTGTATCCCAAAACTGGATGACACTCAAATCTATTGACTGCCTATAAATCACTTTTTGGAAAAGATTTAAAGTTCTGCGATTGCAAGCAGAATTGCTATTGCTCAAGTGGCCCCATCTGATCTTTTTTTCATTCAAAACACAGAAAGGTTGTGGAATCACAAAGCTCATGTGGAATAAAACACAGGAAAATACTTATTGTTCTCATATAGAGGAACACACATAATACCCGCAGTTGTATGAAGGCCCAGAGGGCTTTTTTTATAGGTTCATGGATGAATTTTTTATTGCTACTGAATAAAATGTTCTTGACATAAGTACTTGACCTCTAACGCTAGCAAGTTTTCCTCTTGGTGGCCACTAGAATATAAATCCTACTTCATTAGATCATAGAATCATAGAATCACAGAGTAATCTGACTTGGAAGAGATCCATCAGGGTCAAGTCCCACCCCTGGTCCTGCACAGGACACTCCAGAAATCACAACATGTGCCTTGAGAGCATTATCCAAACGTCTCTTGAACTCAGTGAGCTGAGGTGATTTCACTTACCTCAGCCTTGAAAAATTTGAAGGCATCCCGAGCAGAGTGATCTTCTTCAAAATTGGTGGTGAAAATTACCAAAAGGGGCACAGCAGGAAAAACAGAATGAGGGGTTTCTGACTCCTTTGAGCTTCTAGGTCTTCAGTTAGCCTAATGAGTAATGCCTGTTTCTATAGTCAGGCAACCAGAAGAATAATGTGCTTAGGCCTGGGATTACCTCTCCCTCATCAGTCCCAGCCTACCAACTTGCACAGAACTAAGCACAGCTAGTACTTTGAAGAAAGGATCGAATTGCTTTTTATTTTTATTGTGAATGTCCTCTGAGGATTTCAGTAGTCACATTAAGCTTCAGTTGACAGTTAAAATTAAAATTAGCCTCTTTGCTATCCTAGAGGTATCCTTTATTGGTGTCATTCTTCATTTTATCTTTTTTCTTTCTTTCTTTTTTTTTTGTTTTTTTTTTTTTGGTAAACTTAAAAACTCTGTTCAGCTCACCATAGCTTCTGAGGACTTTTAATAAAATCATATACTGCTTGGATTAAAAGACATTTGTTCCAGTTTTGCTGCATGTTCCTCAGAAGAATTACCTATAGGTACTGCCTTACCAGAAAATTGTCTCCTGATATTTTTCTGAGTCTTAGTTGTGTTTCTCTGACACTTACCATTTCTAAGATCAGAACACATCTAAGACATCACCTTCACAGAGATATTCAGTGATCCTGAGGCAAATAAGACAGAAAGCCAGAAAAAATACAACATTATTGGCAACAAAGTTCTAGCAGAACTTCAGACCAAAGAGTTCTAACAAGTTCTGTGCCTTTGGCTCCATTTTTCAATTATAACAGTTGTTAAGTCACACCCCTCTGAGTTATTTGGGTAATAAATCACTTTGTCCATTTGGAAAGTTCCCATTCTGTTCTGGGAAGCACTTCCAGCGGCTGTCAGGAGCCCGCACCCTGTTTATGAGATAGTCCCGCTGGACAGCAGAAAACACACACAGTCCATGGAGTCACTTTTGTGACTCTTTCTTTACAAAATTCACTCTGGTTTCAGTGGTAAATTACACCTAAATGCCCAGAGGAAAAGCCAAGCAAGAGGCAGAACCTGCACCTTTTTGCTGCCTTTCTGCTGAACAAAGGTACCTGCAGCACCTTCTTACAGGCAGCACCTGGCATTTCTTTGAGGAAAGTCCCTCACTCTCAGTCACCATATTTGTGCTCAGTTTTCATGAAACAACTCAGGTTAACAAGGCTTTCAAATGACTGCAGCACATGAGACATCCAGCTTGCAAATCAATTGTTTGAAAAGATAGTGAAAACTGGCTCCTACTCTGCTCCATCACCAGGATCTTTCCTTTCTCCTTGACGGTGTTGGAGGGAATTTACTCTGCTGACCCCCCATTTGCCTGATCTGCAGGTAGAGAACAAAAGCCACACTAATCTTGCAAGGATCTGCTTCTCTTCCTCCACATGCTTCCCCTTGTAAATGGGACACATTGGTGAATCTTGCCATGTTTCTTCAGAAACAGGAATGGGAAGAAAAATCATGAAATATGCAACCTTGAAAACAGTAAAGATACACAATCACTGCCTAGCAATCACTCTTTTATTTAAAGTAGGTATTAAGTCAATGAAAACAAAAGATAAGCTGAACGAGTGGGGACCAGCTGGAAGAACTGCAGAAACCACACATCAGCTACAACTAACAAATACCTGATGGCTCTGTGGGGGCACACTGTATTATGTCCTTCAGAAAGATTTTAGGTATAGCAAATCTAAATGGTCAGGCTTGAAGGATAAAACTAACTAATGCTGATGTTGTTAAATATTGAATCTGAAATGAAAATGTTTTCTTTATAAATACAGTATTTGTACCTAATCTAAAAATACAGGAAAAATGATACTGAAGACAGGAAAATGACATCTACTCATACACCTAACATGGAAATAGCAGAGAGACTGAGCGAGTCTGACCTGGTCCAAAAGAAACAGTCGTTTTCAGCGGGTTTCTAACCTTAGCAGAGAGCACTGCAGGCTTCTAAAATAGCTAGAAGGACATATATGAAGAACAATATGCCATGTCATGGCTGGCTGGTGAGAACAAGGCAGAGGAGAGCTTGCAATGGAGCGAGTGACAAAGATGGATTGATTCAAGTGATGTTTAAATTTGGTTTATTATGGAGCTGTGATTGACAATGTTGCAAGCTGCTCACCTCCCAGAGAGATAGGCATGTGGGCCATTCTTTTATTTCATAAATCATCCAGGAACATACCCAGAGCATTGACCTTTTATGGGGAGGGAGCTCAGGGCATCCAGCATAATTTAACACCGGCATGTCGGATGGTGTCCAGCACAGTTTAACACTCCTTAACCTCTGCCTCATTAGACATCTGTCCTGTCATTTATCTTTCTGTTTACATTTCAAGTGATATATTATTGGTAATAACTAAGGAATGGGCACTGATGTTACTCCCCATGGAGCTGCCATCAGTCAGCTGGAAGCCAGGCCAGCATCTTTCTGAAACTGGTATACAGAATAAATTTTAAAGGATTTCAGATATTCTTTGCCAAGCAATTTCCTCCTGGCATGGGCAGGTAGCGCCCCTATTATATGAGCTTTTATTTATTTTTTCTCTTTCCAGACCAGATTTTAGGAGTTTTTAAAACCAGCAAGTATTATTACTGTTGGTAATAAGACCTGGACATTTTTTTCAGCAGAAACTTCATCCTGTCTGTGACAACCATGGCTAAATAAGAAGCCAGCAGGAAAACAGCAGGGCCTTCCATTCCAAACACATATATATACATACTTGTATATGGAGACAAATACGTACGCACACACACACATGTTCATATACTTCCCTCCTTCCCAGGTCATCACCATAATAGCAGATATTAAGACTCCTTTCTAAATACAGATAGTTTAGCACATTTATAATTGACTGAATATTGGAGATTCTTTATCAAGCAGCAACTATTTTTCCAATATTGGGTATATTGAGTTACATTCTAGGAGGGGAATAAAAAGCAAAGAAAGCATGGGGCCACAGTGAAGGGAAAATGAAGTATTGAACATTTTTTCTGTGCTGTGTAACAAATGTGTTGTGATTCTGGATGGGAAGTAAATTCCAACAAAGATTCTTCCATGGTACACATGGTAATAAGCATGAATTTGGATTTCAAACAGATAATAAAGAATGTACAAGTCCAAAAGGACCTGTAAATTTTAAAGAAAAGGAATTCCAGACTTGTTTATACTGTGGATATTTGTGAGTCAGCTTCATAACAGCTGTAACACCTTGAGAAAATATTGATCATGTTTTGTTTAGCTGAATATCAATATTTTGCTTTTAAATCCATCATCACATGAAATATATTGAAATTTTCAGCAACAACAAACAATTTTATAAGAGCAATATTACCACTGAGACACAGATTGAAACAGTTAAGGAACCCACTGGCTGACCTGAAACGTCCTCTATTTAAACACACACACACACACACACACACACACACAGAACTTCAGAAAAAATATCCTAAAAATTATGAAATGTTCTGAGAAACTGCATGAGACAGGTGTCCTTGAAATTTGCATTTTAGTAATGAAAAAGTCCAAAGTGATGGGTGGCAAGCCTGGCTGAGGCAGGCAAGCACAGCCAAGAAGGAATTCACTGGGTGGGAGGGAATTTGCCGGGGTACCAGAAGCTTTTCTTTCCAGATGTACTTTATTTATAAAGCGCTTAATCCTTTTAAAACTACCTACATCCCACACAGATTTGGTTTTGCTTTATTGCTTAATTAATACCATCATCTTAGATTTTGTCTAACACCATGGTCAGAGAAAAAAAAAACTACATGCAAATGCTACCAGATCTAACTGGACACAGTGGAAGAGGTTTTGCTATCATAAACAAGACTTCTGCTCTTTCACTGTCTTGTTTCAATGCTATGCAACTGGGCATTTAGCTCTACTTTTTGAAAGTTAGGATCATGTAGCTGGAGTTTAAAACTCGAGGGCTACTGTCACCTTGACTCAAAGTCTTCAGCTACTTTGTCATGGTACTGCATGTACCAGTGAGCAACAGGAATGCCTGTGTACTAGAGGATGCACTTCTGAAAAGCTACAGTGATCAGAACAAATCCAGCAAGGTGTTCCTAGGAGTATGAAATACACCAAGACAAGGCCTGTGTGAAGTCTCAAGTATTGTTGGCCATTTGGGTCACCCACGTTGACAGAAAGGGAATTCGTATCGGAACAGGTGCAGAAATGGCTGCTGGGATGATCCAAGTAACAGAGTTTATTTTACAAGAGGAAATTAAAAGACAGTGGCTTATTTAGCCAAGTAGATCCAAGTCTGAGAGGGAATACAGTCACTCTTTGTAAATACAGCTGGAGGATAAACACCAGAAAAGGGAAAGAGCTTTTTAAGCTTAAAGACAATGATCTGGCACAAGAACAAAGAGGTACTAGAGAGCCATTAGGAAAATCAGGCTGGAAACTGGGTATAGATTTCCAGCTCTCATAAAGGTGAATTTCTGGACCTACCACCTTTTTTAGCCTTGTGGTCAGAATTCACCACAAATTTGCAGTGGATTATGTAAGATTTTACATGACAGAGTGCAGCAGCCCAAGCACACACTGTGCGTCAGTGCCCTTCTCAGCCCTCCCCACCCCTTCCCAGACCGCCATGACTGTGAACTAGTCCAGACCCTGTTTCTGGCTCATGCTTCTGCCTTCTCTTCCTTTGGAAACCAGGGCATTAAAGGCACCAGGATGAAAATAACTCACAACATGTCCATATTTCAGTAGTGTCCCCAGGTGGGTGTCAGGAAGCACTGCCAGCTGTCTAGGTATGTGGCTGAGGGATTTTGCAAAACTCCCTGTCAGAAGAAGCCTCCTGGAGCGCATTTCTGCCCAGCAAACAGACTGAACTCTGTACTCATTGCCTAATCCTACTTAACAGCAGCATTTAAATGTTTGTGCATTTCTCCTAATTAAGTGCCAAAAGTTTTGATTTTTCCCCTCAGCAAGGAGAGACTCAACCCAGCCCACTCTTGACAAAAATTTGATGATAATAATCGAGCTACGTGAGTCAAGTCAGGCTCTTCCCCATCCACCCCTCGCCATTAGTAAGAAAATTTAAAGCTTTATTTGGAAAGTACATTATAAATAACAATTTGAACAAAATTCATCATTTCCCCAGCATTAGCCTATAATGAAATGTAATGATGTTAATAAAAAGCAGGCCATAAACAAAACATTGTTTAGCTCTGTGTCTCTAGTTAAATTCTAAGGCTTTTAATTTTTGTACATTGTAGTAGAAAATGGATTATTCACAATATTCTAAATCTATAAATGCATCTAATGACTTGAAAAAATAAATTTTAGGTTTTATAGTCTTCTGTTATTATTTAAAATCACAGATAGGGTTACTATAACATACAAAAAGTAGATTATGTTTAGCAAGAAATTTAAAGATCAGAATTCCTGTAAACACTAATGTAACATTTGGACACAATAAATTCAGTTTCCTTTCCTATGTTAATGATATTCTGGGTAAATGCCTGCAGATAATTTACTTTGGAAAACATTAGATGGAAAAAACATGAGCTTTTGTTGGGGTTCTGTCAATAGATAGCATGCTCACAGACCCCTGCCACACACAGGCACCCACCACATGACACTGAACCTGAAGAAAGCCTCCATCTGAACCTCCCTGCAGACTGCAGATGCAAAGCCCGAGTCATACCTGTGCAGAGTTATCTTCTGCACTGCACAGAAGAGAAAAGGAGTCCCACTTCACCTTGTAATAGCAGTATTTTTATCTCCCGACAACTCAGGCAGGAAGGAGTTGGTGGGACATTTTTTCTTTCTTCAAGAGATCAAAAACCTTGGCTTGAATGCAGTGTGCATCCTCAGCACCCTCACACAGGGACATGGCCCAGAACTGGCACCCAGCACTGGTCTGATGGACACGGAGCTCTGGGCTATCACATCTGATACCTAACAGAGACACCTGCACTGCCAGCCTGCCAAACATTGGGTTCTAGCCTGTGCTAGGGACAGGTCCCCAAAGCTACATTCTTCTAGTGGACACATAGTCTGAGGATACAGAGATGGCATGAGTCAGTGGGGTCAGATGTCCGCTCTGCCCAGATTGGCAAGGGTTATGATCACAGCAGGAGGAGGGTACTGAGCTGGGGGATCCCTCCAGTCCACCTCACTGAAGGGCTTTGTGGCCTCACTCAACCCAGGATAATGCCCAAAGCCCACATCTGCTCTGTTGTTGGGCTTCAGCAGCCCAAAGGACATTTGACATGAGCTGCCAATTTATTTTTTAATCACTTTCCAGAGAAATAGTTGAATAACCATACCTACAGTGTGTGAAAATTACCATGAAAGTACATTCACTGATCAAAAATTACAATATCTGAATAGTTCTCAAGAAAAATTGCAATGTTTTAACTTTTTTAAAAAGTATTCTTTTTTCTGGTGCATGCTATTAACAATCCATGTTGTCTCAGCACAAATGACTGACTGTGGACATGCTTCTCTTCACATGCTGAGACATCAGATATAGACTCACTCTGCGATGGTTACACCGGGGTGTCAACTAGACCTGCTCCAAACCACAGAAAAAAATGACAGTGTGAAAAGTTTGAATAGCAGCCTTGCAAAGGACTCTATCAATAAAGTCAGTGGGAAATATCTTCCAAAAGACACAGATAGAGATCAGATGTCTTATTTTCCTCCAAGCTCACCTCTAAAATTTTTTCACCACTTTGGTTTCATCAGGAGTGATATTCCTTGCACAGAAGCTAATGTCTGTCATTCCATCACACATGTCCCTCTCTTTCAAAGATGACTTTTTAATCCTAATAATCTGCTGCAAAAATGTTGTAGCAGGGCTGTGAAATTTCCCGCATTCACAGCAAGTTCATTTAGTCTTCAAGTGTTTTTCTGGCATCTTTTAGTTAGACAACTCTGAAATATCTTTAGATGCATCAGTTAGGTTTTTTAAGTTTCCCAATTATTTCTGTTGGAAATCAGCTTCATTCTAATAACAATGGTCAGAAATTTGGAAGGTACATACATTTCCAAGAAACACAATCAATTCCCAGTCTAATTTAGGTTTCCAGGTGCCCAAATTATTTTTGAAGCTAGACTTCACAATTAAAATCTACTTCTAGTTACAGAAGTTCTTTCTCCTGATGGCAAAATATGAATATCAACTTATTCTGATTAGTTGTTCTTTCTCTAAAGAGGTTATAATTATCATTGTACACAACCTTCAGAAATTCATACTCTGAATGAATTTCCACTGTTATGTGCAGTATTGTCTGTTTCTTGATTTAACCTTCTTCTATAAATCTGCCATCCATATTTAAATAAAATACATGGACGATTCCTGAACAAGGATGTTTTAGTGTTAAGACATTAAGGGAACAAGTCTAGACACATGCTGAGTATCATATCATTCCTCATCCCACCACATCCATATACTATAGCTGGATAATTTCACTGTGGCACCAGAAGGCCATGATTTTCACTAACCAAAACAAAATCTTCTGTCACCTCCAGAAATACTGTTGCTTATTCTCTTGCATAGGATATGGTGCAGCTTTTTCTGAAATCTTCAGACTTGCTGACAGAGCAGAAAGCAAGGAGCCAGATAACCTCCTTCTCTCCTCCCAAAAAAGGCTATTGAGCATACCTATCAGCCCAGAGCTTGCCAATTTTTATCCCATCTTAGAACAACATCTAACAAATGTATAAACTGCATATTTAAAAAAATTCTTTTGGAAAAAAAAATCAAACTAAACGCAACGTGTCCAAATGGTGTTTCACTTATACAAAAGAATCTTCTTCTCACAGATTACAAGATGGTGTTTACAATGGATAGGTCTATATGGTGAAGATATTAAAGCATTGAATTTTAGGTCAATGTCTGAGTTGATATTAATACAGCCAAAAAAAGAAACTATGCTTTCAGTTGAGGTTTGGAATAAGTGGTGAAGCAGTGAAGTAGAGATACAAGAAGGCTATTTTGAATGGCAGGAGCTTAAGAGAAGGTGATTGTCAGACCAGTGGTGTTTGGAAAGAAACTAAAATCAAGACATTGCAAGCCTAAAAGAGCATAGCAGGTTCATATAGATGAGACTGAATTTCTGAGAAAAATATGACAGTAATTTGGAAAGGACTTTAAAAAATAGCGTAGAAACACTTAACATTGTAAAGATACTAAAGAGTTTAAAAGTAGAAAACAGGTCCGTAATCCAGATGTCTCTCGGTCATTACCTGATGCACAGTAACAAAGGTCATAGACTCACTGTTTCCAAAAAGGGCACCATTCCATACTATAAAGTCCAATTTCTGAAATATGGGATAAAAGATTATTTTTGGAAGCATAAGCTGGGAAATCATTGAGATCTCCTTTGTACACTGATTTACCAGCTTTTCCAAAGAACAATATAAGAAGCGATTATGAGTTCCCATCAAATATGGCTTCATTTATTTGTCAGAAAGTTCATAGAAAGTACAGGAAGCAAGCTACTTTATTGCTTACATCAAGGGTGG
>VRYO01002297.1:49367348-49467263 GCA_009812075.1 Sialia sialis
CTCAGCTGGACTATAAATAACTTCTTTTTAAGGAGGCATTTCACAACCAAGGCCTGTATTTTGTCAGCTTCCTCATTAAGTGCACATGGCTATACTATGCAATTCATTTTTCTGCTGTCTAGATCTAGGTTAGATAAAGTGCAATGAGTATCTATTTCCAGAGCTGGGCGGAGTTTGGAGGCATCCTCCTCAGTACCCTAAGACGGATAACACACTCCCTAAGCACTATTCAGAAAACCATGATTATAAAAACAAGGAGCATTGACAGAAATGTCAAAAAAGAAAGAGTTAGAAATACTAAATGCAAACCCTGACATAATAAGGTGAGGATGGATGATTATTAAGTGGAAACTCCAGCACAAGTACTCACCTCATTCTCTTGAGCAGAAAGACAATACATAGCCAGGAGTAACACTTATAAAATTTTCCCACCTTGGCAACAAAAGGTACATAAAAGTCAGAGGTGATAAATGTCAAGTAGCATCCAAAGAATATCAAAAGTAAGGTATCCGTGAAAAAGTATCCAAGAAAAATATCTCAGCTTCTCTCTGGGACAGTAAAGCTATAGAGTAAAGCTGTGTGTATGGGTGTGCATGTGATATGGCTTATTTAATGAAGGTCTATAAGCTCAAATCATCTTATATAATCAAATTTAAGAAAAATAATATAAAATTATGACAAAGTTACGAAGTATGTAAATAATGTTCTATGTCATTAATATCTGGAATAACTTTGCTTGGTTCTGGATAATTTATACTAGAATAATAGAGTGAAAACAGAAGTGCAGAGGTGGTTGTTAATTATTATTAAGCACACAGAAGAATTCCTTTTCAATGACCCAGTGAAAAAATTAAGACTGAAAGCAAGTACAGAGAGGAAACAATGACTGGCATATATTATAGAGAGTGGAGGCAAGGACAGGAAGGTAACCTGGGAGGAACTCAAAGAAGTTGTCTTAGCATCTAGGGTTCTGGCCGCTGAGACAGTTTAGGAAAACAAGAGCTGATAGTGTGTCATTTGTCCAGAGACATGAAGGCAACAAGAAAAGCTCTGGTGTACACCTGGAGTACTGCATCCAGCTCTGGGATTCCAGCACAGGAAGGATATTGATGTGTTGGAGAGGGTCCAGAGGAAAGCCATGAAGATGATCAGAGGGCCGGAGTACCTCTCCAGTGAAGAGAAAGGCTGAGAGACCTGGATTTGTTCAGCCTGGAGAAGATAAGGCTTTAGATTGACTTCCTTGTGCCCTTCCAGTACCTGAAGGGGGCCTAAAGTGCTGGAGAGGGGCATTTTATGAAGGCATGGAATGACAGGACAAGGGAGAATAGCTTTAAACTGGAACAGGATGTGTTTAGATTAGATATTACATGACATATTAGAATGAAATTCTTAGGATGAAACCCTTGTGGTGAGATTCAGGAACATGTTGCCCAGACAAGCTGTGGGTGCCCTGACCCTGGAAATCTTCAAGGCCAGGTAGTGTGGGGCTTTGAGTAACCTGATACAGTGAAAGGTATCCCTGCCCATGGCAGGGGATTTGGAAGAAGATGATCTTAAAGGAGATGGTCTATAACTCAAATCACTCTGTAATTCTATGATTTGTAGCAAAGCTGTGACTGAGGATAAAATCTCCATTTTGGGATGCCCTGTTTTGTATTGCAAAGCTGCTGTTCTGAATCACAGTAAGAACTGAAAATTTCCAAGTCGTTCATAAACAAGCATTCTGAAAACACAACTTGATCCAGGAGTATCAGAATATTTAATCTGAGACTCTAAAAACATAATATAAAATCAAATAATGGTGAAATGAAATAAGATTTCAAAATGAAATGCAAGATGGGACTTTTTGTGTTTCTGGAACATTTTTTCCAGTTTTCTTTTGTAACAAAATTATAGTGACTCTGACAGTTTTATTAGGCAATTTTCATTCCAGCAAAAATACATTCTCTACTTGAATTTGGTTTTATTAATAGAGCTGTGGCCAACTATATTCCTACTACTCATTCACTTGAAAAAAAAATAAAAGAAAGAAGGATATCCAACAAAATTATCAGGCAAAATATTTAGCACCAATAAAGGCAAGTACAACCATAAGTTTCAGCTCAGTCCAGAGTTTTCCTAGGAATCAAAATCAGATGAAATATTCAAAATGGGCAAAAGTTTCCATAGAAAACATTTACAAAACAAAAGATACCATATAGCGTATAGGTCAAACATTATTGATTAGGGAGAGACTTTCTCTCCAAATCAGTTACTCTGGACTGCCTGCTATGGCATTTTATCTACTTTTCCTGTGAAATTTTTGGTGCCACTCAGAAGCAGGTAATGTATGAATGGACAGACAGTCAGCTTGCTGCTGTTTGGCCCTCTCTCTGTTACTGTGCATCCTACATGAAGTAGTGGATATGTTTTGCAGGCTTCATTGCTGGAAGGCACATTTCCCCCACACTCTCTGTCCCCAAATCTTTGCATTTTCTCTTTAAGAATAATTAAAAATTTAGCTCACAATCCAACAGCTCTCTCATCCATAATCTTACTGCTTGGAAAGATCTCTTTTGGAGATGGTTTTCACAAAAACACTTCCAGAGGTCCCCAGTTTCCTCTGCTGACATAGGTCTAGCCATCTCTTTGTACTTTTTTTTGCTGTGTTTACTTAGTCAGATGAATTTTATGTCACGGTTTGCAAGTCTGCTCATTCCTTTCAGCAGTATTTCCTCCTCTTGTTTAAAACTTGCTGAGTGCCTTCTTACATTTATGAGGGTGCCCATCTACAGTTCAACCAGAGCACTAAATATATTATACATTCTGTTTATAACATGCCCCGGAGAACTGTAGTTAACAGTGCAGATTAAAAAAAAACCCAAACTGGCTGTACTGTTCCTTAAAGGAAAGAATTAAGAGGGAAGCTCACAAAAGTGCAATTCTTACAGTCGGTCAGACAGACACACTTATCTGCTTCTCCAGAGTTACCTCACAGGCAGTAAGACACTTAGCTGCAAAATTTATCAGCTATGAGGTCATTAATAAAGCTGGCCAGTCTCAGTAGTCACTTAAAAGACGATAGTGCTCAATGATAAAGAAAATACTAGAAGATAGTTTTGTTACAGGCAAGTGGCTGACATATGATTTTAGAGGATTTTGACAATGCCTGCTTTGAAATTTCTGGCCTAGATTTTCAGCCAAGGAGCCATTTACATATTCCCTCCACCTGGCTTTAAGAATCTAGGAATATGAGTGGGTCCTCGCCAAAGAATATAAAGAAAAATGCAAGAATTTAGATTTATAGTAGAGCTGATGCAGCTTAGTTTGGAGAAAACCTCACCAAGCAAGCAAGCTCTTTTCCTTAAAAGAAAGCTCTTTAATCTTGCAAGCTATGGAGAGTTTTATTAATATCCATGGAAAATTCAGATATGAAAGTAGGAAAGCAGCAAAAATTTCAAAGTATAATTACAAGCTATGCTGTCGACACTCTCTTTATGCAAGCTCTTAGCTTGTACCACTTCAACGTTTTCCCAATTCCCACTCAAAGGAGCCAAGGGGCAAGTGTTCCTGCATGGAGCTGTCATCTATAATGTAGCAAAGAGGACCTGAACACATCATGTTCACTGTTGGGAAGATTTGTGGATCACAACTTTCAGCTCACCCATAAAGAAGGAGTCGAGCTGTGTGTGTGCCAGGCTCAGAGCTCACACACACGTGAAGTCCAGACACCACTGGTAAGCTCCACTGAACTCAGAATGAGGATATGGGCTTGAGGCAGCTCCAGATGCAGAAATGTGGGACATACAAAACTCCCATTGATCACAGTTGCCTATGATTCTATGGCTATAAAACCATGCTCAAGCCCCCCTAGACCAAAAGGTTTCCATTATCCTACATAAGAGCATTAATGCTTTCTCCTCCCAACACCCTCTCGTGCTGTCCCCCTGCCTCCCTCCCATCTTTTCACACACCCACCATCAACAAACTCTCTGCCCCAGTGTACAGAAGCTGCTTCTTATCAGACCCTTAAATATACATATCCTAGAGCTACAGGAAAATTACAATCCAAATTATGCAAATTGAGGGCCACATCTTCCACAAACCAGGCAGAAAACTGCCAAATGCTTGAAGGTATATTTTCACAGTTAACACACAGCAGATTAGTTTCAAATCAGCTGCCTAATCAGGGTTCCCAGGAAGGCTGCAGGCTCATTTTTCAAAGATGAAGAGAAAAGCTTTTCTGCACTCTAACTATAGCTCTTATGAAATCCCAGAGCACAAGGCTGGCTAAGCACAGGGTGGGTTTCTCCTTTGCTTGTTCCTTCTCTTACATTTCAGGCTGCCACCATTCTCCCAAGAAACTAAGTGCAATGTACATCTTCTTATCATAGTTTTGCTTTGTTTTTTATTTTCCCTTTTTTTTTATTATTATATAAGATGCACTTTGACAAATACTATGCCCCAAAAGAATTGATATTGGAATTTTATTAAAATTAACTATACAATTAAAAGAAGGGGGAAAGACAAAGATGAAAACCGTCTGCCATATTTTTTAACCTGATTACATGATGGTGTGTACCTCCTAATTGTCTTACCTTCTTATAAAGATGGTAGATTGCAAAAGGAATTAGTGTACAGGTACCCCACACTTATTAACAAAGCCTCCTCATTTCCCGCTTCCTTGAAAACTCAGGTTATAGGAATGCTCACCAAGGGGACTCTACATGGCACGCCCCGCTGTAAAGCCATCTCTGAAATATATTTCTCTAATCTTAGAAGCAGACCTGCACATACATGAATGACTCTTCTCAGATGCAGAGCCTTGCCTTGTTTTCTTTATCTGCTGTGGCCTGCGTGGAAGCAGCCTTGGGCCCTCAGTCCCTTTGCTGCTGGTGCAAAGTGAACTCCCTGGCAAGGTAGGCAGCTGGGAATGGTCACAGAGAAAGGACAGCATTCCCAGTCATGGCCATAACAAATATCTCACAAGCCCCTACCCTGTCAGCAAAGTGCATCCATGAATCACTGACTCTCTGAACCCATCTGAAAGCCTCTTGGAGAGGTTTCCAAGTTTAAGCATTTAGTCTGATTTGTATCCTTTTTCTCTGTCTTATGTAGCCACAGAAAGTGGCCCATGCATTTGACTGGGATGGAGGAAGCCATCATTCCTGACAATTTTGTTTGACTGGTGCTGTGTTGTTTCTGCTGTGTTGTTTCAGAGACCCCTTTTCTTCACAGCCTGCTACAGGATTATGTTTTTCTGCCTTCTAGGAAACCCATCATTGTTCCTTAAATAAGATAATGAGTTTGTTACGAAGCTGACATTGGTCTAACCTGCAAATACAGAATTAACATTAATGCCATGCATGACATTTGCCAAATCCTCCCCTTGTGCCATCACTATGATTGGCATGTTTGCAGCACACATTGCAGGAGCTTGATTTGGTTCACAGCTCTCAGTCATTTTTATGTTCAGACATATAATCTAATGAGGTGAAAATGGAAAGCAGCCCTTGAGCATTTGGCTATTGCTGGGAAAGAATGCAAATTAAATATTTGAAAGAGTGGGGCACAGGGTAGTGTGTCACGGAGCTTCAGAGTTCCATCAGGTGCCTCGCCAGCTTGCACAGCCTTTGTGTCCACATTGTCTGCCTGTTGGATGGAGCTGAGAGACAGAAGAATGACAGTCTGGGGAAAAGAAAGAAAGACAGTAATTATGGGACGTATGTGATTAGCATGGTAGCCAGAGAAATTAAACCACTAGTCCCAGGAATCTTCCCTTCTATAAGGTACCTGTGGTGGAAGAGAAAAGCTCTGCACTACAGAGTTCAGCTGGAATCCACTCCCTGCTAGTTTAGCTTGATTGCTTTTTTGGATACCTACTGTGGGGGTTCAGTTCCTTGACCTTCCTTTCTATAGAACTACATTGTCCTGCTACGAAGAAAGGCAGATTAAGAATTTACAGGGATCCTTCCATCACTAGACTCTGACAGGAGTGCTCAGGGAGTTCATTTTTCATGGCTTAAATTGCTCCAGGCCAGCATTCTTATCAAAAAGGTTTGGTTTAATGTAAAACACAGACTTCTTTTCTTTCTTTTTAATTTTAGCTTCGTATTAAAGAGCACTACAAATTTCCCTTTGAACAGCAAGGCCCTTAGCTGCTTTCCTTTGAATAACATATAAATTTAGACTAAACTTTATTGTTCCTGGGAAAATCAGTCTAGTTAAGAAGTTTGTAATTATTATTAGAGAGGCAAAATATTTTACATAACAGCTGAAAAGTCTGGAAAATTCCTGGTGTAATTAGACCTTGGGTTCATTGTTTGCTTGCTCTTTAAAGGTACCAGCTTACTGCACAGTTTCTAAACTTGGTCTTTTGGGTGCCTTGGGATCTTGACAAGGTCAGAAATAAAAAGAATTAACAGTCTGGTAAGCATTAGCTGGCACACCAACAATTTCCCCCTCATCTCCTAGCACACAGTGCTGATTCTCCGCAAACATGTTCCCTCCATAATTTCACCACACAGCTGTCATTCCTCAGGTGGTGCCCTGTACAGCAGAGGGCTCTGGGGTGATGGGGAGAAGCCCCTTGGGCCCTGCATCACTGCAGCACTGTGAGACATCCAGGCATCCCTGAGCACTGTGAAAGCCACGTTCTTCCAGCAGCACCACAGGTACACTTAGGCTTGGAGCCAAAAGTTCATTCCTCTTCCATCCATTAGGTGCTTTGAACTCCCACTCCATCTGCAAAAATGCCTGAACTATTAACTGCCAAGCTTCTGGGTACTCCGAGACAGGAAACTGTTTCACTTTACAGGGAATAATTAAATAAAAATTTGGCAAGAGAGATAGAGCTGCTGTTAGTGCAATTCTGGAGTCTAGCAAGCACTCATCAGAGACTCATGAAAACATTTCTATCCCTGCTCCAAGGGCAGTGTGAATAGACTTAGGTTAAACCTCCCTGAATGAAGCACACAAAGCAGAGCAAAGGGAATAACCAGAAGCCAGGTATCTTTCCAACACCATGTTTCCATGTGCTCTTCTCTGTTTCTCCGTCATCTCATCAGTCAGACCCGACCAAATCATGATCAGATGGCCCTAAGGTAGAGCTACAACATCTCTAGAAAGTGAGAGAAATAGCAGCAAAGGGAAGTGGAGCAGCAGATGAGGAAAGGACTTTTACCCCCACATCCACAATCCAGTCTATCAAAGTTCAGGTCTTCCCTGAAGTGGCTACTGGACTGAGCAGTGTGGGAAAAGGAGTTTGGAGAACTCTTATGTGGGGTCCCTTCTGGGGAGCAGGTCTAAAACAGTCACCAAATGGTTTAGTGAACTCCGGGCAGAGGTAACAGCTGGAGACTTTTACAGACAGGAGGAGGGGTGTTGTGAACAGAAATGGAGGTGCCTAGAGTGGCGTCTGAATAGATTTTGGGGACCTGAATTTTGGACATAGAGCTAGATCCCATTTGGAATCCAGTCTTAAATTCCTATGGTGAAATAGAGGTCAATTGCTGCTGAAGCCTATGGGAATTTCACTATTGCCTTCAGCAATGCCAAGAGCTCTTACTGAGAACTAGAATGGGAGCACTTATAAATTATTAAAAAATAGTCTATTTAGCAAAGAACATGCCATTTTCTTTAGCCCTATGAACATAAACTATACATAAACAACATGAAATACAAATATTTAATATGGCACTTATAATTTCCAAAGAACAAATTACAAAAATATATTTTTTTTTCTAGTCCTGAAAGAATATCTTTGTTACCTTCTGCATGTAAACCTGCCTAAAATGCCTATCAAGCATACTAAAAGTCATACTAAAAGCATACTAAAAGTATCACAGTCAAAAGCTGTAGACGGATGGTTTCATACTTTGTGGGAAAGACTTGCTTTTCAAATAAAAAGTTTTAAAACTTCAGAGATATTGATGTATTCTCAGCTAACCAGATGCTGTATACTAACTGTCTGCCAGTATTCCCTCAGTGCTGGAAGAAAAAAAATAGTTGAGACAACATATTTGATGGATTTGTTTAGGGATTTTGTATGCATATGGAAATAATTTGTTTCTCTATCGCAAAGTATGTTTGATTGTTCAGTATTAACATTTAACTAGAAAAAGTAGCTACAGTGCTCCCAGTTGTGTGAATCACAAGCTAAACTAAACAATAACTGAAAAGCAGCTTCAGCATGTCTCATTCTCATTAGGAGAATAAACGATGCAAAAATTAACTGATGACAGATATGCAGATTTCTATAAATCAACAGTTTAATATAACAGTCTTACTTGGTTCAGAGACACAGAATGAAATCCTACAGGACTGATGTGATTCCACCTGCAAAAAAAAATGTGGTTTGGTAAGCATCAACAAGTTATGAGAGAAAGTCTCACTGAAGTGCTAAGTACAAAATGCAGTCCCTAAAGAAAGAAATAATACCTTGCTTGTATGTTCTCACTGCAGAAAAACGTCTGTGTAAAAACTTTCTTCTTTTCTGTTCTTGGGGTTCCCAGAGGTGAGAATTTCGGATGGAACTGCAGCCTCATGTGGCATGCACACTGAGCAAACTCATGCACTGCAGGTGATACAGGAGGCATCGCACTCATTAAGTGCACAATGCAGAGATGCACATGCACGCCCAGTTAAATGTATTCCAGACTGATTAGATAGGAACATCAGTTGTGCCCACAGAGAAATGGCCAAATTCTTTCTTCTTCACACAAGCTTCATTTCCAAGCAGTTTGGATTTCCTTGGACTTGTCATCTGATAGACCTGCTTTTTTTCTATTCATAATCAGATGATGGTGAAGACATTCTTATTTTACATTATATATTCCTCATTCCAAAGCATGATTTTGTCATCCTATTTTACCTTAATTGAGGTTGAAAGTTCAAATTACCAGATGATATGCTTGCTTTTTCTGAATGGTTACATGCAACTACTATTCTAGTTTAAAGTTCACAAAGCAAATTCAAAATTTACTTTACTCATATTTATTTTTGCTCCAGCATAAGATCTGTTTTCTTGACAACTTTCTCGAACAAGTAACTTCAAAAGAAAAATTTCTTTAAAAATTTAGTAATGACCCAAAAATAAACTGAAAAACTGTTGGGCTTTATTTCTCTATTCAAATGCACAATGATTAATTGTTTTGCAGTCAGAATCTGCAATAATATTTCTTAAGGTTTGTTTTTTGTGAACCAAAATACTTGTATTTATCTGCTTCATGATTTAAAATGTAGTATTTCTGCAGATTTCTTTGGGTTTTGCATAAGAAAAAAATAGAAATGGGGCTGTACTGCTTCTTAGACTAGGATCTGAATTAAAATCTCATCAGTAAACTTCAGTTGTACATACCACAACAAATATTTTTGGAAGGCATTTTGGACATGGATAGATTTTATTATTTCTGTAGCTGTATTATTTCTACAGCTATATTCCTCCTGCCAGAAAAAGAAAGAAAGAAAAAGGAAAAAAAAAGGAGAAAAGAAAAAAAAAAAGCCAGGTTTAAATTTTTAAATAATTCACTTGACAATAATGAACTTGCTAAGGTCAGTATGCTTTTCAGACAAATCTGGGAAAAAGTTCCAGATGCCCATCCCTGGAAGTGTTTCAAGGCCAGGTTGGATGAGGCTTTGAGCAACCTTGTCTAGTGGAAGGTGCCCCTGTCCCTGGCAGGAGATTTGGAAACAGATGACCTTTAATGTCACTTCCAACCCAAACAGTTCAATATTTCTATGAAAATTTGGCACGTGCCTGTGGATCCACATTTGCAAGTAAGTGCTTCCATATTTGCAAGATTTGAATCAGTATATTAAAATGTCCTACAAAACCTGGAGGTGGAAATGAACATGGTATCAAGCTGGAAAGGCAGAGTGAGGATTTACATCGCTAGTAAATAAAATGGCCACACCCCCACTACCTTCACTGAAGTCTTTTCATTTGTTCCCCATGTCTCTGGGCTGAGTGCTGAGTTCATCCCAAATGTGCTTGCTGTCCCCTCTCCTCTTACTCCTCATTTCCATCACAGGCTGTGATGCAGTGTTGCTGAGCAGGAGGCTCAGATCCATGTCCAGTGGGATGGGAGATCTTGCTCAGTCCACCTTTGCTTGGTTGCTTTCTGGCTGACATGTCAGTGCTGGGTAAAGGGAACTTCTCCTGCCGAGGCACCTGCAGCCTCACAGGAAAACAGTTTACTGAAGGCAGCCTCAAAGCTTTCCCATGAGACTACAAAGCCCCACTGTAATGAAATGCTATGCTGGTCCCACACAAGCCTCCTTTTCTCTCTCTGTTTACAGGCATCATTCACTACCTAAGGAAGTAAGGTCAAAGCATTCCCGATGTTCACTCCTCTCCCAAGAAAGGACCCAAACTGTTGGGCTGACCAACCCCTGACAAGGCCGGCACTGCCCCTGACAGCTTCTGTGCACAGTTCAGCATTGTTTTTTATACCTCAGTAATATCTTCACACTGAGGACTCTGAAGCACTCTTCTCAGGGATTTGTGTCTGAACCCTTGCCTGGTTATGGAAGATGATCGTATTTCCCATCTCTCCTCTATCCTCAGATCCAGGGGTGATTGGGTGAGGAGTCCAGGGGCAAAAATAATTGAAGTCAAGCTATGAATTTATAAAAGATACAAAGGTCTGCACTGAGGAAAGCTGTATGTAGAGTAGGTAATTATTCAGGCTTCTCTAATCAATGTAAAGTAGGTTAGGACTGTCCCAAGTAGGCTGAGAAGGCAGCTAAATGAGACACTGTAGAAAGAGATTAACTTTCTGTCTCTGCATTTTCCATCTGATATTCATTTCCAAGCAATTTGGGATAAAAAGTAAGTTTTGTTATGTGATCTGTGTACATGTACACCCATCTCTGGTCACAATAATGTCTCACTAGCCTCAGAGAAATATGCTTTTAAATTTTGGAGAAAAATATCTGTCTTTCAGCAAACACATATCACTTTGGAGTCCAGTAAATATTTTTATACAGTGTGAACACTTTTGAGAAAGGAAAATAAAGAACTCCTATAAGATTCTATGGTTTAGTTTGAAATTGCCTTTTTCAAATATTAGGCTAATATAGGGTATTTCCATGCAGACAGGTACCAAGAGGAACAAGCTGCTTTTTCCAACTGGGATCAAAATGGGTCAGACACAGCAATTTAGAAAAATAAGTGAATTTAGTTACATTTCATAGTGTTGTTCTCAATCTAATGCTCTCTGCTTCAGTCTTCATGAGCCTAAATCAAGACTAAGCCTTTATTCCAGAACATTTGGAAAGAGGCTGATAATCACTTGTTTCAGCATCTATCTATTAAAAAGGGGGAGAAAAAGGAAAAAAACACCCCTATGTTTAGCTTTACCTCCAAAAGGAGCTTTCAAATTAACCATAGCCTCTACTAGTGTGCATTTACCAGCCAAGGGTCACAGGAGAACTCAAGCTGGAAACGAGCTCAGGCGGTCAGATGTGCTCAGCACCAAGGTCAGATAGAGCTGCTCAGGGCTGTGCCCCCTCGAGACTGGAACACCTCAGACTGGAGCTCCCTGGATAGTCTGAATCCCTGTCCTCTGGTCTCATGGGAGACAGTTTTTCCCCTTATCCAGTCTGTACTTCTCTTATTTTAATTTAGATGTGTGGTCTCTTGTCCTTCTATCATGTAGCACTGTGAGCAGTCTGGGTCCTTCTTCATATAGTCCAAACACACTGTGCACTGTAGACCTCAAGGCACAATAAATTTACCTATGCTTATGTTGTCACTGGCAGGTTGGGTTAAATTACTTTTGGAGGTTGCATCGTGAGCTGGCAGCTTCTTTAAACCGTGATGGTTTTTTTCTAGCCACAGTTCAAGATGGTCAAATGTGTGCAGCCTGAAAGTGCTTACCTTTGCATACAAGGGCTGTTCCCTTCGTGTCAATGTGACTCCACGCTGTGTGGGAAGTAAAACATGTATGGAAATATTTGTATGGTCAGGCTGAGATAATGCAGAAGGATCTTGTGAGACTGAGCAAACAATAAAACAGCAGAATAAATTCATGGATATATATATATGTAAAGTGATATGGGGAAAGTAATCTTAACCTCATATATAAAATAATGGGCTTTGAGCTGACTGTTACCATTCAAGAGAAAAACCCTGGGATTATGTTCTGTAAAAACAACTCCTTCCTAGCAATCAAAAAAGCAAATGGAAAGTTAGAAATTATTAGGGAAAGAGTAGAGAGCAAACGTAGCTATGCAGCTGTATAAACTTGTGTTTCTTGAATACTGTCTGCAGTTGTTGTTTCAGAAAGCACAGAGTAGAAATGGCAAAGGTTCAGAGGCGGGTGACCGAGGTGACCAAAGGTATGAAATGGCTCCTAAGAGGGGAAAAAGGCTGAGCAGAGTTCATTCTGCAGCCTGGAAAAGAGGTGAATAGAAGGGTGTTATGGCCAAGGTCCATCAGATTCATGACTGCAGCCTGATCTGCATTTTTCCATCTCTTCCTACTGAGTATCTTCCAGGGCAACTAATAGGAGCCAGCTTCAAATTTAGCAAAAGAAGGAGTCTTGATGCACAAGGAAGATCTATGGAGCCCCTTGTTCAAAGTTTTCTTGGGATCAGAATCAGAGAATGGTCTCTTGAGAATAAAGAGAAAAAAACCCAACAGAATCAAGAAATCTCCTTGACAGAAACTAGTAGGAATCTGGGGCAACATTCAGGAAAAATAGCAAATACACTTGAATTGCCCTCACACTTTCAGGGACATTTGCTTCAGGCCACAGTTTGAAACAACACATTGGGTTAGATCAGTCCTTGCTCTGACAAAGTATGGCTTTTTATATGGTTTTTGTCCAGGGTCCCAGTCTGTTTGTACTGAAGTTTTTGATAGCATTATATATTCACCTTGTGACGATTATAAGGAAATAAACCTCCATGATGAAAATTTTACAGCTTGAAAATAAGGAAATAAGGACTAAGAAATTAAAAAAATATGTCTTTAAAAGACTTTCTTTGTAAGCTAGTAAAGAAAGGCTTAACAAGAACCAGGGATGACAGCTGAAGCCAGATTAGAAGGAATCAATACAGGAGCAGTTAGGTAACATGCAATGGCCTGTGATACACAGAAGGTCAGGCTAGATGATCTAATGTCCCTTCTGGCCTAAATATCTCTCAGTACAGTACTCTGGCAGCCGCATGAATGTTGAAAGCACACTCCAGCTCAGTATGTTTTCTGTCAGTCACACTATATCTAGATAGATTTTCATGCCAGGTTTTTAAAAACTTGTCCTGTTGATTTTAAAACTTCATTTTATTACTCTGGTTAAGAACATAATATTGAAATTCAGGACAGCTTAAAGTCATGATAACCTGCTACCATCAGTTTGCATTTATTTGTGTAAATATTTGGTTTAGTTTCAATTAATGAAATATTTTCATCTTTCAGTTCCCTAGTGTTTTACTTTTAGACTGTAGCTGCTCAGAAATACATTTTTTCTCCTTCCATGAAATTTTGTTTTCCTGATATTTTTTCATTTTCACCAGAACCACAAGACCAGTGAGTCCCATATGGATTTCCCAATCAATAAAAGAATTGCTCATTCCCCGCCGAAAATGTTAAAAGCTGGAAAGTGATCTTTGCAGAGCATGCAGTGCCAGAACAGGGACCTAGGTTGGTTGTAAAGGTGGGGAAAAGAAGAAATACATGAGTAAACAAACAAAAAAATTAAGCAAATCAGAAACTCTTTGATAATTTTCTGGTCTTTTCTGAATTAATACAGGTGATGCCAGAAATTGTTGTAAAGTTAGTGGCTTCAGTCACCCTCCTGTACTCCCTTCCCACAGTACATCCAGAAATCTATGCCTTCCCCTCTCCTTTGCATGCTTCCTCTCTCTCTGAAACTAAGGTTTCAAAATAATTTAAATCATATGTAAACAGACTCTCTAGTTTCAAGTTTCTTTTGGAATAGCCCATTAACTCTAATCACCTCTGATTCTTAATTTTGGGTGGCATTTACAGATCTCTACAAGTAAACACAAAACCACTGCAGATTTTATTAGCCCTGTCTAATAAAAACACATGCTTGAAATGAAACTGTTGCTTTATCTAGGCCATAAACTCTCTTTTTGTCCACTTAGGAGACAAATTTTTTTTAGAAGTCAGTGAAAGCAAAGGTTGTATCTGACATACAGAACAAGACCTTGTACATCTTAAAAAGCTCATAATCTTATCACAAAGCATGTAAAAGGACAAAGGTTAGCAGCAGAGTCCTACTCTTTATAACACATGGATTTGTTTCCAAAGCAATTCTCTACAATAAATTATTTATAGAAATTAGTCTTTGGTATCAGATTAATACATGGTCTGAATGAGTCAGTGGACTTGATTGAACAAGCTCTTGGGACATTTTTGCTTTTAATGGCCAGGAATCTACCTAAGAACTAACAAATAATACTTCAACAAAATCTTGAATATATGCCCACCAACCAATTGATCATGCTAGCTTAAAGGATTCATCAGTTATATCCTGACTTAGCTGGTTAAAGCATGGTGCTAATAGCACCAAGGCTGTGGGTTCACCTGCCATACAGACCATTTACTTAGGGCAGGGCTTGAGGATCCTTGTGGGTTCCTTTTAAGGCAGACTATTCTGTGATCTGTGAAAAATTAACTTAATAAATCCCTTACTCTTCAGCTGCTTCTGTGGGAAAAGTCTTAAAATCAATGTAATAGCATGTGTGAAATATGTCAAGAATGAGAGAACTGAGACATTCCAAAATGTAGTTTCCAATAGAGTGTCATAATTTCATTATGTCATTCTTAGTGTGGTTCCAAGGAACCTCAGTAGTTCAGATGGTAGTCAACAAATCGATAAGGTACAAATAAAAGCAGCTGGACATTTTGGTTATAACAGGAAGACTTAAACTTCTAAAAACAGAAGCCGTAAGTCAGACCCAAAAATGGCAAAGAGTATCTCAGAAACAAGCACCTGAAAAGTACTCATGAAAAAGTAGGTAGAGAGCTGAGACTGAACTTCGTAGACAGCCTACAATAAAAGGGCAAATGCAATCCTCCTATGTATAAAGAGGGAACCAATGCCCTGTGGGGAAACCAATGGGATTATGAAAATTAATTTAACCCTCATATGCCACATGTCCTGTTCATTTTAGAGTGATGCACAATGCTCTAGACTGTGCTTTAGAAAGACAGCAAAACAGCGGGAAGGGGAAAGGAAAGAAAAACAAATCCAATTCAAAGACTGGAGAAAATGCTTTCATATATAGCTGGTGAGGGAGTAAGAAGTGAAAGTAGCCAGCTCCATGGCTCAGTTAAGATACACATTTGGGAGAGCAGAGACACAAATCTGCAGCCATAAGAAAATTACTGTTTAATATCTATGAAATTAAGTATTAATTGGAAGGAGATCAGACTTCTCCCTCAAATGAAAAACTTATTCCAAAGACCTGTATAGTTGTGCTCATATTACTTGACTGCCAGAAGGCACAAATGTAAAATGGTCGCCTGTTCACACAAATTTGTAAGAGGAAGGCTTTAGACGTCCCAGGCCCAGAATATCCTTCAATGTGTAAAACATATGTTTGCAGTGTGGTAAGAGCTAATTCTGAGCCACTGGAGTGGAAAAAATGATAACCACCAGATACAGGGCATCAACTGCTTAAAGCCTGACCCAGGAGGCATGGCCAGAATTTAAGCACCACAATAGGTGCTGCAGCCAGGAGGGACTTTCCTCAGCCTTGCTTCATCCCAGCTGTCTTTAAGCACTTAATTCAGTTAGAGACCAGTATGGTGGAAGCTACTTCTGAGCAAAACAACTCTGGTTCTAAGCTGGGTGCAGGACACTGGTGAGGCACTGAGTGCCAGCAGCCCATCCGTGGTTTGGCACAACTCAGGGCACAGAGAGGGTGTTCATTGCTCCCAGGTGGAATTCCAAGGAGCTGGAGCAGGCTGTCCTGCTATGGATGACAGCTCCCAGCCTTCCTGGTGTGACTCAGGTACTTCCCAACAATGCAGCAATACTCCAGCTGTGGGCCTGCTGCTCATGGGTAATGGGACCAAAGAAGGGTCCTGCATGGAAACATGTCATGGTCTTTAGCATGTGCAGAAGATGAACAAAAAGCAGCCACTAATTAAATTTCAGTAATCTGAGTGAGGGTACATTGGCTTTATAAAACAAGGGGAAGTACATTCATATTTAAGAGCAAAGTGCTTAGCTAGTGCAATTTGAAAAAAACAAAATCAAAAAAAACCCCAAGAAATTCAAGTATTTTTTAGATATTCAGAAAGCTAGATTTATTTTTTTTATTATTAACAAGTGCTATTAAGCTCTATTAATTGCCTTCAGCCCAGAAAATATCCACTGACCTTCACCATAGCTTTGCCAATGAGGAAACTGCAGGACCTGATTCATAAACATGAATTTAATTTCTGAGTCTATTACCTAGAGTCTGCAGTCATTAATTCCTTAAAATATCCCTAATTCAATCCCAATAGGTAAATGATGGCAACACCTACCAATACCATTAAACTTAATAGTTGGTTATTGCTTGTATTAAAATTCCTTTTCTCCCCCAAATTTTAGACTACTAGAAGGAACTTGGCATAGAATTTTTGAGCCTGGAAACAATTTTTATGCTTCAGATTTTCAAAGGGATCTCCTTGGCCTCCTTAAATTATAGAGACATAAGAAACACACAGACAGCATTCAAGAGGGGACTTTTCTTATTGGTGCCTTGATGTAACTCGTGAGTGGATGGCAGTCCCTTAAAGATGTATCAGTGTATTTGCTAACAGACCTCAGGTTCCCTCATTTTTCACAGAGCACCTGCGTGTGTTTATAAGTGATGTACAGACATCAGTGAGGGGCCCAACCAGAAAAGCCTAAGTCTGGATTCAATCATTCTGAGAGTTCAGTGGGTTTGGATCGAGGGATTTAATCTGAGCCTATTTCTTGTAATTTATTTTAAAGGTGAAAGGGCTTTTCTTCTGCCAAGATGAGAGTATAGGGCTGCAGGGATTTGCATTTCTCTTGCAGCTGTAGACTTCACTAGCAAATATGGCCTCAATTCTGGAAGCAGCTTAGCTCAGAGAGATCTCCACTGCGACACAGCGCCCCAGCACAGCCAGTCTCCAGAGGCAGAGCGAGCCACACCAGCTGCAGCCTGAGCTCAGAGAGGACCAGGAGAGTTCACCACAGAATTCTCATACAAAAGCTTCAGAATGAAACTTGATGGCAAATCCACCCAAGTTCCTTCAGCACTGCCCTCCTGAACACCCCTGCTGCACCAGCCTCTGGTGTCAGAGCCCTCAGCACCGGGGGAAGACAGATATTCAGCCTCCAGGTAGCTTGTGGGAAATATAAGGTTCTTTTTATACAGCTTTATGGGGTTTTCAAACGGAGTTTTTAATAGGTGGGACAATAATCAGAGTCTCTGGGGTCATCAGCACCAAGAGCTTGGGCTGCTGGTGATCCCCTGCCCCCAGAGCTGGAACAGAAGGAGGGGTTGGTGGCAGAGGGGGTCAGAGGTGGGCAAGGGAGGCTGTGCTGAGGGACCCAAGCACTCAGTTAATGCTTATCTTCAGGTGATTGTCAACTGACTACCTTATTAATCTCCTTAAAACTAATTTGCCTGCAGGCTACTGCTGGAAGTTTCAACTCCTGACATTCTCCTTCCCCAGAGATTGCTCCAGTAAATTAATCCCCTAAGTTTTTATTGAATTGTCCCCTTTCTGGATACCTCTTTTCCTCAGCCTTTCCTTAGCAGAATGCAATTTTGATTAAGATCAGCACTTGACCTGAACTTTGTGAACCCATTGCCTCTGGGTATCACAAAGCTACGCAAAGCGTGCTTGCATGTTGTCCTGATCAACCAGGGAGGCTGGGTAGGGGAAACTCACATTCTCTGAAATATTTTCATACAAAAGCTTCAGAATGAAAGTTGATGAAAAATCCATCAAAGTTCCTTTGCGAAGGAGAAACAATTCTACCATACCATTCCTATTTACTGTTGAATTTCAATCCCTCTTGTTTTACCATATCTTTCCTGAGAAAATTAGGAATTTATCATTTTTAAATGACACCATGAATTTAACTAAGCCATGTCCTGGAAGAAAATTAGGTTTTTTTCTTTTTTTATATAGTTGATGAGGAAAGGAATCAGTTGCATGAAAGAAAATCTTATTAAGGATTCATTAATAACACAATAAATAAGGTTTTACAATTCCAGAGATTATAGTATCAGCAAAGTTATATATATGATGCATAGAAAACTGTATCTGCCTGCGTACAGATACATACACATTTACACACATGCATTTACATGCACTTACAAAACTATACTTACCCATGTTTGCTCTTGATAAATAGGTACTCTACAAAGGTAAAATAATGTGTAACACTGATTGAAGTTTGCTTTTCTTACATTAAAACCCAGGAAGCATGTGATGCAACATCTTACAGTCTCTGTGCTACATCTGACTAGCTCATATTGAATACAAGCTCTGTTAAGTTGAAAGGATTTCTGGTTTGTTTCAACTTGAAAGTGATTTAATATGAGGCCCAGAGAGAAAATCTGTCTCAGTAATCAAATTATAACAAGTAAGGATTAAAAGTATTAAGAAGTTTAAGCAATCTTTTAGCTGCCCTGTGTTCTTGAGGTCATTTGAAGCTGGCTGTGGGAATAAGTACAATAAAATAACAAGAAGGAAAAAAACAAAGTATTATAGAAGGAAATCAAAGAGCGTCCTTCAGGATTAGATTATCGTACAAGAAAGGCACTGAAACATTTTCCAGGATACTTAATTCATTTTCCTTTGGGAAGCATAATTTTAAAAGGGTATTTTAATAACAATCTTTCTTTTCTTTCGTTCTTAAGTAGAAGATCTACATCTTAAAAATTTAATTTATTTATTGAAAAAAAAATTTGATAAATGCTGATCAATGTCCACTAATTAATGAAATAAACAGTATTACCCAAACACACAATTTTGGGTTGGCATATGATATTCCTTTTTTATTAGTAGTTATATGCATACATATAAACATAAATAAAACAACATATTCATCCTAAATCAGTAGTGACAAATGCCTGAAGATCAAATAGCTTTAAAGCAACTCATATAAGTCTCTCAGTGCAAAAGAAAGACAAGATTTTGTAGGTCATTTTAACAACCTTTGCAAAGAGACATCCTGAGCCCCCACACTACTGAGGTGTTGGTGGCATCTCCAACTTACTGTAAGGAAAAACTGAGAGAAAAGAGAGGATCAGGGCACTGAGCCCATTCACTTATGTACCATTAAGGATTTTAATTAGGTTATGATGCGTGAATTATGAACATCTGATCATAATGAGTTCTTTTTTTCTAGCAAATGACAACTTGTTTGCATGACTTAGAAAAACCCCAAACGTAGCCCAAGTGAGGGAGCACAAGCCAGAATGAACTGTGCAAGCAAGCTGGTGTCCAGGTTTGGTCAATAAGCCTCTGATAAGCAACTGCCAATTACTATTAGATGGTCTTCACAGCAGAAGATCCCTTCCCAGAGAAAATACTGAGTCCATGCAGTATTTTGCATACATGTGTGTGCAGAGAACTGTTTAAAATAAGGGGGTGGAGGGGTGAAACTGGATTGAACAGACTCCTTGGGGCACAGCTGGAGTGTAAGTGCTCTTGGCAGTGAGTTAAGAGTCTCACTGTCAGGGATAAGGAGAGCAAATCGTTTCCTAAGGTGATGACTTTCTTGCTGTCCTCTTCCTCCCTGAAAACTGAGAACATAACTGATTTCGCTTCTGACACAAATCCAGCCAGTCACTTTCTTCCACAATGACTTTAATTTCATTATCCACTTCTTTTAAATTAGTCTGTCACTGCTTCAGCAGTTTCATTTAAAATTCTCCAAGGCATGGGGGCTGAAAGAGTTGGGTCCCAAGCTCCCAATGAAACCATGGCAGGGTGGCCTTCTTCTTCACTTTTGGAAGAGAATCACACACCATGATAGATGTGGGAAGAGCAGCTTCACAGTGAAACAGGAGGCAGGTGTGAGTGAGAGTGCTCGGCTCCAAGAGTTTTATTCATATATACCATATACCATATATACTATATACTCACGCGTATGGGTACACAACATATTTTTGCCCAAAGATGCTGTAATTTTAGTCACATATTTGGACAAGATACTTTTTAAAGCAGTGTTGATTTTTTTCAGTGATACTTTTTTTCTGTTACACTTTCTTTTTTTGTGGCATCATAGTGCCGAAATCTGAAAATCATCAATCTGTATCAGACAGACCTTCAGTAACTACACTAATTTCACAACTGTAAGGCACACCCTTTTGACTAAAATTTTGATCGGAACCCGGAAGTGTGCCTTATAATCTGGTGCACCTTATATATGGACAAAGTTCAGAAATTTGCCAACTCAGAAGTGCAAGCCGCGGAGCCAAGAATCCGAGCTGCAGCAGCCACAGAGCCGAGCCGCCGAGCCATGAGAGCCATGCCAGTCAGCACAGGGGGAGGGCAGGAATGCCAGGGCCTGTGGCATGGGGAGGGTGCCTGGGGTTGCATTTAATGGCTACACCAATCTGTGAAAAATGTTTGCAAATTGAGCACCAGCCAATAAACCCCGCAATCGTGTGATTCCATTACTAATTCATTACTTTGTTGCAAGTGGATCCTCATTGCAAAAGAAAAGTGCGCCTTATAGTCCAGTGCGCCTTATATATGGGCAAAGTACAGAAATTTGCTGACAGCCTGGAAGTGCGTCTTATAATCCAGTGCGCCTTATAGTTGTGAAATTGCTGTAATTTTTATTGAAATATTGACCCATATATTGCTCTGAATAGAAAACATAATTGTGATTTTTTTTATTTCAAAGCTATGGTGTTGACTGTATCTCTTTAAGTTTAATATGCTCAATTATGAAAATACTGTCACTTTATAAAAATCCAATGTTTTTCATCTAAGAATTTCCATTTCAGTAGCTATGATGTTGCTGTGTTTACAGTGTGGAAAACAAATCTAACCAGAACCTGTTGTAAATTTTTATATAAATACACGCACAAAATGTCATGTGGATATGTTCCTCTTGAGCACCGAGAAGAGGCCTCACTTACTTAGGTTGCATGTGACTGCCTGAATCTCAGCTTGCTTTTTTTATTGCTACCGTTTAAGGAAGTCCTTGGTTGTGGAAGGGTTTGGGTTCATGATTGCTGCATTCAAGATGTTGTCAGTGAAGGACACTTGATAAATGTCTGATTGCAGATTTTTGTTCAGCAATGACTTCAGAGAACGTTTTCATATTCTAGAGGGGTTGGCTCTTGAATGCTCATTAGGAGGTAGGAAGCTCACTTATTGGAGAGGGAATCCTCTGGGAAAAGCTTTTGATAAGTCTTTTAAAGGATGTTAAGGTAATTTATTTTCAAACACTCAGGCATATGCTATGGATCTTCACTGAGGCTGTACCAGTGGTTTCAGAGAAACTGTTTCAGAGGGACATGGCTTTGGTTTCCTTTAGTTACCCAGTGCACAGATACCAGGAGGGACCAAACTCTTATGCTGTCTCCCTGTTTTCTGATTGCTGAGACTGCAGCTGTCAGATGAAAACAGGACAAGGCAGTGACGACATCCAAGAAAGCATAGGCACAAGGCTAGAGGGAAGTGCATCCCCCTTCAGAAGAATCTACCTCTCAGTCAGAAGTAGTGTCTCAATGGTGGCTTGAGCCTAGTCGGGAGTAAAACAGGGCTATAAAGTGATAACAGGGGTCCACATCGTCTGCTGATGAGAAGGCATCTTCAGGAAGAGAAGAGATCAGAGGGGGAACCTGCAGTACTCCAGTTGTTGACCATAACAGGACACCACCATGAGGAAAGATGCTGGTCACCAGCGAGAACAAAACCATTTAGTCCTAAACACGGGTTCTGGCTTAAGAACCGAATATTAGAATCCTAGCTTGCCTATAAAAACAGCAATATGCCAGCACACCATCAGGTTTTCTGACTTTCTTCTGTTTCATGGCTGAGGTTAGTGCCTATGAGGTCACATCTGTCAGACACTGCAAGTTAGCACAGAACTGAGATTAAAAGAAATATAATCTACTGAAAAGAAGATTTTTAAAAGCTCTACAGTCTAACATCAGAATTAAAAAATATGCAATGGATGCTTGCTACATACATGCCATTCCTGTTCTTTTTTTATCCCAGTAACTTTCACATCCTCTGAGCTCCCTCTGGCCAGAGGGAGGCACAAACTATGCACCCAGAGATGGCAATACACCTGTCACCACCTGCAGTATGACCATCACTAGAGATATACAAAGTCCTGCCTTTCAAACTGAAGCATTTCTTTCAGAAGAGTAAGCCCTCAAAACACACAATATTTAATTAGTATTTGAACAAAATCTGGGAGGATGATTAAAACGAGAATCAAAAGGTTATAAAGTTAAATGCTTTTTCAGAGCCAGTGGTTGTCATAGTAACCACTTGTACAACTTTTTTCTTGGAAACACAGAGTAAACACTTATTAAAATGGGCCTCAGTGATACAGTAAATACATGAATTCATTAGTATTTGAAGTCAAAACTGGGTGAAGAAATCCAGGAGACACCAGAATTTGTTTTCCTTCTCAAACCAAAGGTCCAATGATGCTAAGTCGTTCAAGTGACCAAGGAGACAGAGATGCATGTTTATTTTCTGTTTTGGCCCATCCTGGGGGCCCCAAGGCTGCAGCTAAGAAACCACCCTTATCTGGGTCAAACACAAAGACACATAAGCGCACATAAGGCTATCTATCATGTTGTGAAGAGTATGGCATGATATACAGCTGGCATGGCAAATTTTATTTTAACAGTTTCTAATCAGTTTAGGGTTTTTTCTGTACTAATTAGGTTGTGGTTTTTGTTTGCAGTCAAGCTGTATGAGCTAAAAGTCTACTGGAAATAATAACACATGACGCAGGCTGAGTTCTCTGTGGGCATTTAACAGCATCCTGTTAAACAAGACAACATTAAAATTATACATAAAGTATTACAAGGTGATTGGTTTTGGTGTGTTAAACCATGCACTTGAACTGCTGTGGGCCTTTACACATTAAACTTTTAACATATTGGGTGCTTTGGATCTCCCCAAAAGAAGAAAATGAGAGGATGTGCAATCTCATGACAAATTTATTCAACATATGCAAATAGCAAATTCTTGATTTCATGTGAAAACACGGCCTAATTAAGTGATATGAAGACTTAATTATGGTTTGAAAACTTAAAAAATATTTAAAACCTACTTTTAAAGTATTCTTCTAAAAGTTTAAAAAATATTTCAGTATTTTAAAAAATAAATTTTGAAATGTCTGTGACATCCACGCTTTCTTTGTTAAACAGCAGCACTTGATTATAACTTTGGATATAGACACTCAGCATCTACCTTAGCCCAATGTGAATAGGGAAAAAAAAGGCTACTGGTAAGTGGGTAAAGCAGGGGTGAAGTTTTGAACTCCTAGCCTTATTTATTAGAAAAATATTGCTGATATAAACTATTTAGGAGTGACACTGGATCTACCAAAGTCAGTATCCTATCCCAAGTCAGTTATTATTGTAAATAACACAAAGCTGAATAGCTCTTCTCTGGACACACCATAGAGCTTGCTATGGCTAAGAGGGTTTGGACACTTAACTGCATCCCACTTCCCTCTTACTATATTTTTCTGTGAAGACTCTTTTTTTCTAGTAAAATAAAGATGGACAGCTTCACATCTAACTCATAGCCAGAGCTACAAAGATAGTGGAGGTAAGAGAAACCCCTACATGTTCAAAGTTTGGTTTTGGGGATTGAGATACGTGCTTCTGTCTTACATCCCCACAACTGCAAAAATAGAGGGATGATGCTGGAAGCAAGGCCTGGCACACCAGTCTTCCCATCACACATGCATTCTTTTCTTCACTAGGCTGTGTGTCACCCTTCTGCCTATGTGTCTTTAGGTTCTCTTTAGATGAACAAATTCTCTGCATGGGATGCTACTCTAAAAGAGCAGAAATTGGTGATGACTGCTACAGCTTCAGTATCTCAATTTCTTCCCCTAAAGGCTGTTTTCAGAGTTGCCTTGGGTTGCAACATTTTGGGAATGCAGACTGATATTCCCTTAGGAATTCAGACAGGAGGCAACTGAGTATTTTACACCAGGATAAGGTAGGGAAGAGGCAAAAATGGAGTATTATGGATGGGCATAAAGTGTCAACAGCAACTTCATTTTTTGAAAATCCCAACTTTGGGAAGTGTTTTGTTTTCTCAACAACACCTACTAAACTAAGCCTCTCTGGGAGACAGAGAAAACACATTGGCTGCATATATACTAGTAAATCAAATGAGTGTGGGACTGTTTTCTGTCACTGAGTCCAACTGGCATGGAGCAGCATCCATGCTCCTAAATTCTCATCTTTCAAAACATGCTAGCAGCAGCCAAATTGCCTGTGATCTCTGAATGACCTTTGGCCTCTGGAAATCCTTACTGTACTCAGCAATTGTTTGGGATAGTGCTAGCTGGTCCAGGTCAAAATCATACTAGGAACTCTTCTAACAATTTAACAGTTAGATGACCAAGTTATTACATCCAGGAACATTCCCAACACTGTATTTATTAACATAGATGTTGCAATATAAATTCTTCCCCAAAAAAAGGCACAGATGTGAGTTAGGCATCAAGCAGGCTGTCAGAACTGATGTAGTTTTGGGAATGCAGACAAAGTCAATTAAATTTTCAATTTACAAGACAGAAATTTGGATTTTGACATTCAGACTTCTTCTAAGACTTCACATATGTATATGGTATTATCTTGATCTGACTTCATAGCTCTAATACAGCAAGCATTTTCTGAATGATCAAATGAAAGCTTCTAGGCTCACTTTGCTTCAGAAAACAGTATTATTTCCCTCTCTTGAAACAAACAGCTGAACAGATGTTTCTCAGCTGCATGAAACTTAATACAAAGTGTCTTCAGGAAAACACAATTTGTTCTGGTTTTTTACTCTGCATTAATTTTTCTGCACAGCTCTATTTAGGACAAAATTCTAGTTTAAAGTACAGTAATTTCACACTTATAAGCTGCACCTGGTTATAAGCTGCATTTCCAGGTTGTTGGAAAGTCCAGGGAATTTGTCCATAAATAAGCCTCACTGGGTGATAAGCCGCATTTTTTTTTTTTTTTATTTTTTTTTTCCACGCAGCAGAGAGTGCGCACCCCATCCTGCCCGCTCACTCCCCCGTGTGGCTGCTGAGGGGCAGGGAACGCCTGCTCCCCCTGCGGCTTGCACTTCCAGGTTGGCATTTTGCCGGAATTTGTCCATAAATAAGCCACACCTGGTGAAAAGCCACACTTCCGGGATCGGCTCAAAACTTCAGTCAGAAAGGTGCGGCTTATAAGCGTGAAATTACTGTACCTATTTGCCATTTATCATTGCTCTTGTGATCTTATAATCTATAGCTCTTTGCTGTATTCTTTTCACTATTTGTTCAGATTTTAAATGTCTGAAAAATAAACCATAAAGTTGAGCCTGTATCATGCTTGACTCGAAAAGCTGCTAGATTTTTGATAAAGATGTGAAACTACTGTTGCAATGCCAACTGAGGATGCAGAAGTACAGAGCCTTAGGCTAGGTGTTGAATGTGTTATAAATCCAGAGGCAGCTGATGGAGGAATATTAATTTTTCAGTTTTTGAATGAACAGCACAGGTAGTCTTCCTACGTACTGTGAAGAAAGGGAATACTAGCTAATACATTCCTTTGAGCACTACAGCAGAGAAAATTGGTCCCTTCTTATCACAGATCTCCTTCAAGACATGTCTGGTTGCTTTGTAATTGGGCACAGAAACCTTCCAGCTCCATTCACAGAATGACAGCCCTATGAAGTAGGTTGTGATGCTTACCATGCTGAGAGACTGTAAAAGCAGCAGGGTGCAAAATGCTTATTTCCCTCCATTTCCAAGGCTTTTGCGTGCTCTAAAATGTGAGCTATACAGACTTTTAGGGATTTTAAAGCAGCCAAAAAAGTATTGGCCAAGTTCTTTTTGCACAGAACCGGGATCAAAATACACTTTGAAGCGGAAACAAAGCCCAAGCATTCTCCGTCAACATACTAGGAAGTGACAGGGAAGACAGGAAGGAACTGAGTTATCTGAATAGAGGAAATCAGTGAAAGGTAAAAATTTAGATTATCAGTCTCTCCTCTCAATATATATATCCCAGATATCTAAACAAGTGGAAGTTTATGAAGTTTGCTTCTCACCTTCTTTACTGCAAACAGCAGTAAATTGTGTATTTTCTTATTTCAAAGGATTAACCGGATTCCTTCAGTACTCAGTGCAGAAAAGTAAAAAATAAGTAGTGTCCCTTTATCAATTAGAGAAAAGTCATCATCGATATTCTCCCTTGTGTAGATGAAGTAAAATCAGCTTAGCAAGAACCATGGGATAAATTAGATCTTAGAAAATAATCCAGACCTTCAAATTAAAGCAAGTTAGGATATTTTTGGTTTACAATTTTTATGTGCACATAAACATGCTGCTTTAGCTAAATCTAGGATTCTCACCTGTTGAACAGTATTCCAAGTATAGACAAAGAAAGTGAGAAACACACCTAATTTCAGAGAAGCAAAGATCAATTTCATGCTCCAATACAGAAACAGGTAACCCAAGTTTCTACATCTCAGATGAGTGCCCTAAGTCCAGGTTTAATCTAAAGAGTCAGCTATGTTACTGTCCATGAACCATTAAAAAAATTTCTGGATTTTCCTTGGGGTAGAAAAAGTCCTTTGAGTAAAATACTTTTTTTCAAGATGAAAAAGCCTTTTTCTTATCCAGCTCCACTTTTGATTTCCACCCACTACACTGAACATTGCTAAAACTGTCTGGAAAGCAACTCTTGAGCACAGAGAGGCAAATTCACGTTGCTATGGCCCAGAGCTGATCAGTGCAGGAGAGAAAGGGAGCAATCAGGAAGATTTGGTTATGACTGTTTGATTCTTTTCCAGCACTGGCCACAGAGACAGAGTGTGTTAGAGCAACTCTCAAGCTGGTCCAACTTACACAAGATGACAATGGTCTTAAGGCAGCCAGATGGAATTTTTCTGGAGTATAGTAGCACTCAGGTCCCATCCTCTCCAAACTCTGGCTTTCTTATTTTATGGGCTGTGACTGTTAAGATTCAGGACCATGCCAATCTAACGTCTACTGAACACTCTCTTCTGCTGGGAAATTTTCATTTGGCCAGATACAACTGAATTCCTGAGGCACAGAGAGGCCAGCATATGGAACTGAATCTGTCCCAGGGTATTTTTGGTCTATTATCTTGTTAACTCATGAGTTAAGAAAATCTTCTCAGCTTAAAAGAGCCCTGCTGTGGTGTCACATTGTGGTGATCCCACAACTTTATAGTACACTTTGCACTGGAACTCAATGTCACTGGCACATCTCAAAGTGAGAGGTCACAGTAAGGAGCACATCAGCCAAGAAATCTGACAAGATACAGATTTCTTGGTGCTAGTGGAGCCAAGGTTCACAAAAAGAGGGCTGATTCTGAAGACTAAAAGATAGCAACACTGCTGGTGATAACCACCATATCTTGCACAATTGCTACCATGGTTACAGAAGAAAACGTAGCAGAAGGAAACAGGAAGTTAAATCAAGATTTTATAAATAAATGTGCACATGTAGGTGTATTTACAAAATGACACAGTGAAAGTCTTTTGCCCAAAAAATATCCTGCCCCTTTCTGCAAACTTGTTTAAATAAAACCTTTTCACAAAAAAAAAAAAAAAAGCAAACTTCTCTTTCTAGTCAGTATAAATGGTAGTTCAGATAAGAAGGAAGTAAGAACTATAAACTAACTAGAATTAGCACAAAGTTGCCAAAAGTCCTTTCCTTGTAAGAAGAAATAGCTTTGATTACTTAGCTTACTGTTTATATGCTCTCGGCAATGTTGAATTTTAAGGGTTATGCTTCTTTGTCCTATAGTCCTTATCACTGGTATCTGCTCCCTAAATTGTTAGAAGAGAATTTACTTCCATGCAACTGAGTCACAGATGTGAAAGAAAACAAGCCATCACTTTTTGGTGTCAAAATTAGGACTGTACTGGCCAATTTTTTCAATATATGTAGGTATTGCGTAAGTCTTTATAAGTTGAGAGCCCAGGGATCAAAGATTCCAATGACGCATATGAGGATTCAACTTTTCTGCAAATCAGAGCTTATGCTCTTGTGTCTAGCATGGAGAAAATGAGTCATGCATATGCAGTAACTACATGTAAAAGGCTGGGGATAAATGAAACTTTTGCTACACTTTGTAGCAGATGCAAAAAATCCAATTCTTTACTGCAGCTTACACCATAATAATGTAAATGTGCTTATGATTTTGGCAGCCTTTTCTACCGTCTGCCGAGATTGGGACTTTCAGGCAATCACTATCAAGCCTGATTAATTTCCGGAGCTGCTCCACTCAGTGTACTGACAGTGATCTTCTGGAAACAGGACTACAGATCGAGGTAAATTAAGTGAATGGAGTAACTGGGAGAGATAGAAGGCTGCTCTAGTCTGTGAGAAAGGGCCTCTAGACATGAATGAGAAGAATACTTTGCAGATATATTCAGCAGATATCCTTGAAATTTCATGACACGGTGTAGTAACAGAACTGACTGAAGTGCTAGACCTGCATGGAGAGTGTTCACATCACCCAGTCTAGGGCAGCTGACATAGTCAGCAACTCCTTTTTAGACAACTAAGGAAATTAGGCCCAGAGATTTATTCAAAAGAAAGGGCCTTAAGAGATCATCTAGCTTGCTTCTTATCCTTAAACAAGATCAGCCATTACTTGTTCAGTTTCACGACCGAAACCTGTCATTAAAGGTGAAAGCTTCACAACCTCCCGAGGCAACCAAACAGTTCTTAGTTTTAGTTTCAAAAAGTTTTCCTATCCTTACCATCAATTTGCCATCAATCCAACTGACGTCTCTTTTTTAATCATCGTTTGGGTCCTACTCACAGTGGTCATAAGTAAAATACTCTTTTGGAGTGTGATTCAGAAGAAGACTGAGAACAGAGAGTTTAGAGAGATGTGTGCTCTGGAGTGTTGCCAGCTCAGGTCAGAGCCTAGCCATAAAGACAGACCTCATCAGTCCTTCCCACTGGAACTATTCTAGTCTATTCCAGTCCAGTGTCATCTAGTCTAATTATATTTCTTAACAGTTGTATTTCCCTTTAGAATAGAGCTGGTTCCTCGTCATGGCAAGAATGAGGAAAAATCGCTATGTTTTTCAGCTCTGAAATTTATAAAACCCATAACCAGCTGAAAAATAAAGAGCAAAGGGAAGTGAAAAAGGAAAGGAAAGCCAGTGGCACACAATGTTTTAATTAATAATAGAATGCTGGAACTGGAAACAATGAGAAAAGTCAATATCCTTTACCTCATAATAAAAATGGTCTTAAAATCTTTTAATATTATTAAACTAAAAGTTTCAAATGCTTTAAAGTTGTATTCCCCACTAGGCTGGAGATGTGAAAGCTCATGGAGTCTCAATAGTGGGCTGGCTGATGTGACAAAGAGCATAACTCTCTCTTTTTAATTCTTGACTTTTTAGTTGATTTTCCTTTATTTGAAGTAATGGGAAATGAGATACTTATAGCCTTGGGAAGAATTTGCTCACACCCATCAGCAAGAGTACTTTCTTATTTAACTGAAATATATGAAGTGTGACCAAAGTGATCTCAATCCATACTGCAAAAAATGAAAATATTTAATGAATAGTGGCATGCTGGGGCCACTACCTCATGGGGATTTGGGAAAACCTTGGTGGTCTTCTCACTTTAGCAGAGAAGATTCAGGGCCAAATCCTTGGAGATGCTGCACTATATTTAACACAAAGCCTAGGAAAGTAACAAAAGGCGGTACCATCTAATTGTGGTAGAACTTTAAAATTCAAATATCTGAAGACTTTTTATGCCAAATCAATAAAATGTTATTATACCTTTAATCTCATTGTAAAAAAATAATTAAAGGGCCTTTAGATTCCCAAAGCACTTGTGGTAACCATAATTTTCCTAATATTCATATCTCACCCACATCACCAGCTCCCCACACACTGAAGGAGCCAATAATGTATTTATTTTGATGATGCTTTCTAAGGCCAGCTTTTCCTTCATTTAATTTTTCCTGTGGGAAAAAAATGAGATCATTATCACTAGACACAGCCTTTGGTAAGTTTAAGACTTGCTCTGATCTCATTCTTTTACACAGTGGCTGTCCTGTGTGATGTCTAGACTGTTAAGTGATGTTTAGACTTTTAAGTAGTCCAAATACTGCTAAACGTCATGAGGGCTTTCTATTTCTGTTAGGACAGAGACAAACACCTTTATATCTGTATTCCAAAAGTCCCTTTTTCTACTCATAAAGTTAATTTTTCAGAGATCATCTTTTCCTTTGGTTACCATTAGGAAACAAAAAGCATCATTTCATTAGGCAAAGGAAAAAAATATGCACTCAAGTAACAGTCGATGAACACACTGCTAAAAATAAGTTTGATTTGTTTTCAGTTGGGGACAATTTTGTGGTGTAGAAATATTTTTTCAAGTTTTCTCTTCTCACCAGAGAACAGATTTATTGGCAATCAATTAGTGCTTTCAGATAAATCTCTCATGTTTACAGCAATATTCCTGCCTCACTTATTTTTTAACTGTTTAGTTTTATGTTCTCAAGGACTTGTGAAAATTAGTTATTGAAAAAGCCATTTCTTCATCTTTTCCTTCTTGAAGGTCAGTGCCAGAGTCCTGCTTATTTTATGGTTTGAGAGCTTTGTTCAGGCTCTTTTTATATATCCCAGAGGATGGGTATTCTACCACTTTCCTTGGAAAACTTTCTACAGCTTAATAGACTTCATTATAAGCAAAAAAATCTCATAAATCAGACTAATTTTCCTATGCTACATTTGAAAGTGTAATTCTTGCTAGTTACAGTGTCCTGGCTCACTGCACAATCCTACATCCTTCCTTTCTTTTGAACATCTTTCAAAATTCTTGGCTTACTTTTCTCCCCTACTAACTGTTTTTACTTGTTCCTTGGGATCAAACACTTTTCTTGTTGGGAGACACACAGATAATGCTGGGGACATGCTGTCTACAGATATTTGAAAGCATCTTCCAACAGTTTTTAGTTGTTTTAAAAGCTACACAATGTCATCTAATAACATACTGTGGTAATTGGGTATAGACAGACCCAGGTGAGCAGAATGCTTGCCTACTAAAATGTGCTCTAGTAGCATTTACTTCTGCTAAGGTTCCCTTATTTGTTTAACCAGACGATAAAAACTGATTAAAAGGTGAGAGGCAACACCTTTCCCTACTCTTGCCCTCAGGATCTTCCTCTGTCAATGCACAAAACACAAAACTGAACATCCTGAGGAAGACAGTGAAGAACAATTTTATTTCATAGAATCATAGAATGGTTTGACTTGGAAGGGACCTTAAAGATCATCTATTTCCAACCTCAATGCTGTGGGCAGGGATGTCTTTCTCTAGACCAGGTTGCTCAAAGCCCCATCCAGCTTGCCCTTGAACACTTCCAGAGATGGGGCATCCCCAGCGTCTCTGGGAAACCTGTTACACTGCCTCACGCTCTCCCTGTAAACTATTTCTTCCTAATATCAGACATAAGCCAACTGCCTTTCAGTTTAAAACCATTACTGCTTGTCCTATCACCATATGCCCTTGCACAAAGCCCCTCTCCAGCTCTCCTGTAGCCCCCTTCATGAACTGTTCAGTATTTCTGGTACTGATCAAACTTTCAGGAGTTTAATGTTTCTGTTCATGATGAGTGTCTGCAAGGTTTGAACAGATGCTGTCTAAAACCTTCAGCAGCGCTGCCACTGAGCAGCTAGAGAGGTGCTTGTGGAACATAAAGCAGGACTATAGAGACGTTCTTCCTTTCATCAGCAAAGCTGCTTCAGAGCAGAAAGGTAGATTAAACTATTCTCTCCCCCTAGAACTGGATATTGCAAGGAATATATAAGATCAGAGAAAAAACAACTTGTGCAGCATCACTACACTCTTGTGTATCTTCCAAGGCCAGTGCAAACGACTCCTGATAGCTTAGCTTAGTCCAGTTACAGTAAGAAAGGTAACTTTGCAAAAACAAAGGTAGCAAAATTATTGTGTGAAATGCATCAGTTTGAAAGAGTAAACATCAAAGTTGTCAGATAGTCCTAAAAGACAGAGATATAAAAGACAGGTGATGAGATACAGGAGCAAGGGGTGCAGAAAGCAGGGTCTCCAGCAGGAGTTTAACAACCAAACACATTCACCAGCTAATGAGAACAAATACATTTGAAAAGATCTCTATTGCACTGGCAAATAAATTTTAATAGGGAGCAAGAGGTGGGGAGGATGAAATCACAAGTTTATTTGGTATAAATAGTTTCTAAGATAATCAAATTTTTATATGGACTTGCTAGTCCACAAATCTTAAAAGGTTAGCCATTTTCTCTGAGAAAGCACTAACTTTGTCCTGCTTTTCCTCAGATCAAAATTACCTTTTTTTTTGTCTTCTCAAATATGAAAAACCTCCAAGACAAATAATGACACCAGCCTTTCTTGTCTTGCAAATTCTGCTTGAGTAAGTGAGATAAATCTGCTGCCTGTAAGGTAATTGGGGGGAAATCTTGTGATCAGACTTCATAGAACTTTATTACATATTCATATAATGGGGATTCTATCCAACACTTATCGTGGTGTTTTTCCTATAAACCCTCATATGAAGATGATGACTGTACAGATACAGCATTTGCATGGAAAAACTGAGTAAGAAAGTTCTATACTAATCTGAAAATAATTCTTCATTATGCTGTTCCTTCCAATAACACCACTTATCTCCAGTGCACTGTGACAAAGATTCCAGATTATGATTTGGTTAAAAGTGTGCCTTCCTGTATGGTTTTTAAACAAGGAGCTCTCTGGGATTTTAAAACAGAGGTACAAACTGGAGGTAATAAAAGATACATTTCACCTGTCTCACCAAGTTCTTGGTTATATACTCTTTTTGCCAGGATAGCAAACATTCATAGTTTCTGAATATATCCAAGTGTAGCTGTAGAGTTTTCAATGCATTTCTGCTGAGGGTATTTAATACTCAGGAAGTTTAAGTGCTTAGGTTCAGATCTTCCATGATACACGGGTGTCTGCATTCCTACTTACACATTTAACTTACATTTTGGCTTCTTTAATGTTCCTCAGCTACTTAACTGCTACTTAATCCAAGGAGGATCTAAATTTCTCCTGGTGTGTATATGTGCAGATGAGCCACATCTGGTAAGCTTCTTGAAGCCCCTGCCATGCTCCAAGTGGAACACGAACTTGATCCCAAGATGCCTGGTCCCAGCTGAGAGACTTAACTGTTTGGGTAGCAGCCACTGAGGAGCAGATCCTTCATGTTCTCTCCTGACAAATTTGTTCTGACAAATTTCTGGGCAGAGGGATTGAGTTCTTATTCCACACTACTGATACACAAAGATAGTTTTCCTCAGTTTTTATGCACAGTAAAATTACCTTTCTGCTTGCCCAGCTACACGAGAGGCTTAAAATTCCCTGGAGCAAGATTTTCACCTCTGTCCTCTCCATCCTTCTTCTGGACATAGGACACTCCCTGCTTGTTTCCCAAGAGCAGTTTCTCAGGTACCCATCTGTGCCACAATGATTATAAAGCCTGGACAGCTCACCTAGGACTGAAACTTCTACAACATGCAGTCCACTTAATGATAGCAGTGTTTCATTAAATACTGCTTTACCTGAGTTCTTCAGAGACTTGTCATGAACTCCTAAACCCTTTAAATTCAAAGACAAAACCCTTTCAATGTCTTTGAAAGCTCCAGTATCCAGTGAGACGAGCAAACTGCTTAAACATTTAGTTTTAAAAGCAGTCTCTGAAAATAGATGCAAGAAAGGTCAGCAGAAAGGCTTGTCGCGGTTCATCATGCAGATCACAACACTGCCAGCCATTTACCATCAGACACATGGCTGTAAATTCAGTTGGTAAAAGGAGTGGCAGCGGCACACTACTCACTATTTTCAGGTCTTAGCAGAGCCCTTCTGTCAAATTCCTTACTGTCAAGGGCAAACTGATCCTACTGAATTTACTGGCTGAACTCTTACAGCTCCAGAGCAGTGGGTGAGAACTTTGCCGGCTCAAGATCAGTAGCACTGATTAAGCAAGCACACTACTATGGACATGCTTTCATCTCCCTCTAAATCCAAGTCGTAAAAGCAATAGGCATAGGTTTTAAACACTTTTTATTTTTTGCTTCTCACAGCCGTAAGTAATCTGCAGAGCACCTAAACTGCCTGGAAACACCAATAAGGGACCATTTCTCCTTTGACATAAAGAGGCAGATTTCTCCAATAACCCAAAGGAATATTTCTGGTAATGTTCGAGCAAGCTTCTTTTCATGACCACAACCGAGTACAACAGGTACATCTTTTATGGAAAAATTAGACCAGATTTTGTGTCTGAACATATTTTCATAGAATTTATTTTCATTTATCCATCAAATTTAAAAGAAAAAAAAGGAGTCAAGCATCAGGTTTGTGCTGGAGTCATGTACCAAATCCAGCTCAATTCAGTAGGGACAATTGAGACCTATTCTTCTCTTGAAATATATGGCATTTAAATAAATTATTAGCCAGAATTCTCAACCAAAATAATTACAGTAATTTCACAACTATAAGGCACACCAGATTATAAGGCGTACTTCTGGGTTGTTGGCAAATTTCCAAACTTTGTCCATATATAAGGTGCACCGGCGTATAAGGCGCACTTTGTTTTTGCAGCAAGGATACGCATGCAAAAAAGTAACAAATTAGTAACAGAATCGCGCGATCGTGGGGTTTACTGGCAGGTTCTCAATTTGCAAACATTTTTCATGGATCAGTGTAGCCTTTAAACGCAGCCCCAGGCACCCTCGCCGTGCAGTGGGCCCCGGCACTCCCGTCTGCCCCTGGCGCCGGCTGCCGCAGCTCTCATGGCTGCCACAGCTGCCAGTGCTTGTGGCTCACACTTCCAGGTTGGCAAATTTCCGAACTTTGTGCATATATAAGGTGCACCAGATTATAGGGCGCACTTCTGGGTTTCGATCAAAATTTTAGTCAAAAGGGTGCACCTTATAGTCATGAAATTAGTGTACTTTCTTTCCAAAACTGAGTGTTCAGTATCTTCATAAATGCATGCTTAGATCATTGCACTGTGAATGTTAATTTGGATATCCAAAGAGATGTCAGTAATGCCTTTATACAAAAGTTCACTATATAAAAGTTCACCTTTCATTCCTCTATTATTGCCATTTCATCTAATTTTACTCTGTTGAGTTCTTCAGAATTTGTAAGTCATTAATGTTCAGTCCTTTCTCTAATATTAACAAAAGAAAAGAATTTTTAAAAAAATCTCTTTAGATGAGGGTACTACTGTAATTTTTTTACCCTCCTAGAAGTAAGTTCTAACCACTTGCCTACAATTCTACCAGCTCAAAATGCTCACATACAGTAATAAGACGAAAGTTCAACTTTCAGCAGAGGATGTCCGACAATTAAACATTGGAAGTTAGCAGACAAAAAAATATTTTGGATGAGAAGACAAAAATTTGATTACTTCATTCTACTGTAGGAGTCAACTTTTAGAAATATAAGCATAAGAGTACCACAGAAATAATTTAGAATAAAACATTAATTAATATTTTGATATCTACCCACTAGTTAGGCAAATAATCTCTGTCTTTTTTCCTGCATTACAGGCTTATCTTTTTCTACAGGGAAGATAACTCAGTTTTGGTCCTGCTCCCATACAAACTTTAAACCAAAGCAGAAGGGTGGAGACTTGATTTTAGAGATTGCAAAGAAACAGAACTTCCTACTATTTTTTCCCAAGCAATATGTAATTCTTTCCTTGGTTTCACTATGGCTACAACCTTTATAAACAGTCATACAGGGGCGTAGTTTCTAAACTTACTGGATTCTCATCAGTCATATCCTGCTTGATGGCAGCAGTGAGACTGTTCGCCTCTGGAGTGTTAGTCAGCAATTGATGGTAGAAAAATCCATTCCATCATTATAGAATGTATGGTTCTACGTGCAGAGAACCTGATGAGCATCTTGTGTGGTCTGATCATCATCTTCCATGGCACCATGCAAATTAGTTCAGAAAATGTTTACATTCATTGTTTTTGATACAAAATGTGTAAAGAGTTATCAGTAAAAGAATCTTTTTTTTTCTTCATGAGCTATTATGCTGTGCCATGAGTTTAGCTAATTTTCACAGAGTATACACACTCACCCCAAGCTTCTCCATAACTGGAGAACTGGATATGATAGAAGGTCATAAACCTCAGTACTAAAAAGGACACAAATCCTTGCAAAAAGCTAACAGGAATTTCTGTCTTTACATTCAAGCAATCAGTAAGGCTGAGACTTTTCAGCTACTACACAGTGATGCCAATTGCAACATTCAAACTATTTGTTCAAAAGATATTTCATGTGCCAATAGAAACAATATAAAATTAGCTCAGGACTTCACTATGGTTAATTCATTGTGCTTTTGCCACAGTGGGTCCACAAGTTTCAGCAGCAGTGCTAGTTGAAGCAGTTTTATCCAACTTCTTTCCTAAACTCACAAGTCCTTTTGATCCTTGCACTGCATTTACTATAGCAAATGAGATTTCTGGTCAGATTCTGAATAAACTAAAAAGGAGAAACTTCCCAAATAGGCTTGGACCCTATGATTTATCATTGTCCAAGTGTCCTCTCCATGCCACTGCATTATCACACCAGGATAGACTACCAGGCTTCCTCCTTTGTGGATGGCAGAAAGTGTTTTGGGCTCTGATATATTCAAACTAGAAAGAAACTACAAGAAACCATATCTTTGTTTCCTTCGTGCTTACATTCTGAGGAATAATAATTCAATTCAAGTGGCCAGGTGATTTGCAATTTTCAGGGGAACACCAGAGAAATCTTGACATCATGTGATGTACAGTGCAGTTTTTCAAAAGCAGGGATGGAGTAGTTTCTGGTTGATTTTTTTCCCCTGGAAGTTCATAGAAGTCCCCAGGTAAAAGAATTTCCCGCATTTTATTCTTCAATTGAAAAACAATTCATCAGCAAATCTTTACTGCACAGAAAATTGAATCCTACTTGGAACCATTTCTTTTCTATCAGAATTAAAATTGTCATTTTGCTCATATACAGAAGGAAGTTCATCTATAACTGGATGGGTAAAATGTGCGGAGGAAACAGCAGCCTAAATACTCTCTTGCTGATGAAATTACATCATCAGGATGAAATGATTATGTGGTCTCCTCGAATAGGTGTGCACCGGGCATTGTGATGTATGTGCTAACCTGCATGATCCACCCTAGCACACTGACTTTGCAAGCACAGCTGTATTTCTGCAATCAGTTGAAATATTTCTTTTGAAGGAGTAACCATTCAATACATATTTTTTAATTAGGTATAACTATAAAGGCTGCACTGTGTAATCCCTTTAATGATAAACTGTACACACAAATTCCAGAAAGATAGACTCAAAGTTATAACTGAAATTTTGGAGATCTCTTAGACAGTCAGGGCCCTACAAATCATGTTGTAGACTCACACCATACCTATTAGACCCACTGAAACCTGTAGTATGTGAAGAAAATATCAAAGGAGTGAATCTCATATAAGATTTCCATACAAAACCAAATAATGCCATCATAGCAGTATTATCATATGCCCACTTTTGTCATGAAGCAAAAGTGGTAATTTCAATTAAAAGATATATAATGTTCAAAGTAACCCTCTTATTTGAACTGGTATTTCTCATAAAAAATCAGTAATCTCTTCAAATTTTGTACAAAAAAGGAAGTGAGGTTGCCCCTCATCACCTGCTTCCTTCCCCACATACATTCCTCCCTCCTCTGAATCTCTGTAAAATTTATGACCTCTATTTACAGTAGCTTTCTCTTTTTCTGCTTTTCAGCTCCTAAACTCCCTTAAGAAAGACTAAGGATTGGGCAAGTTTCTTTTACTCTTTTGTTTATATTAATATACTGCTTCTGGGACCAAAAAGTAATTCTCATCCTTTGTTGCTTTTTCCCATACCATTAATTCCTGAAACATATTTTGAAACTTTCACTATTTCCTTGATTGTTCTTCCACTACAGAATAGCTGAATATTTCTGCAAAGAGAGGATTTATATAACATAAATAATGCAGTGTGTGGGCTACCCAATTATTTTCTTCCACTTGTTTGGCAGAAAGTTTTCATTGCATTTGAAAGCTAGTGTATAACCCACCAAAAAAACATGCTCTGTGCATTATAAAGATACCTTCTTTCTTGACCTTCTTCAGGAAAACTGTATTTGATTCAATTATGGAAACTTTTCACAGGTGGGTAGGTTAAAAGAATTTTTCCATCTGCATTTATATGACCACAGTTCCTGTCTCAGATGTTTAAATAATTCTAAAAGAACAAAAATAATTATCTGAATTCTTAAAAAAAAAAACCAACCCTGTAACAATAGCTACCTCCTACCATGTTATAATCCATTGTTTCTGTATGTGCAGTAAGAAGTAATGCCAATGTCACTTCTTCAGAAAATAACACCATTTTCTGCTTGCTTGCAGCAAGGTTTTTAATGCAGCTGCTCATGCTATATCTAATGTGTTCAGTTACAGTAGCCATGAAAACCTCCAAATGTGTATAAGGCTTTGCAGCTTCAACATAGCACAAATTCAGAAATCTCTGGGAATGATGAGCCACCTATCTAATTTTCACAATGGAACCCCACTAGAGTAAACACAGACATACAAGCTTAAACTCAAAAATAAAACATGTTTTCAGCAGATTAACAGCTCAATTAATCTCTTCTGACTTCGTATCTGTCTCAATATCTAGCTCTGATTAAAAGCTTTCAAGAATTCTAGCAGAGCCCAAAAATTCAGATTCTTTAGAAAAGCAAGATCCAAAGCTCCAGTTCTAAGAACATCCAGCTACCTATTTCTTGCACAGCATATCACAGAATCACAGAATGGTTTGGGTTGAAAGGGACATTTAAGATCATCCAGTTCCAGCCCTCAGGCTGAGGGCAGAGGCATCTTCCACTCAACCAGTTTGCTCAGGGCCCCAACCAACCTGGCCTTGAACACTTCCACAAAAGGGGTACTCACAGCTTCTCTGGGAAGTCTGTTCCAGGGCCTAACCACTCTCACAGTAAAGAATTTCTTCCTTATATCCAGTCTAAACTTGCTCACTTTTCAGCTTGAAGCCATTCCCCCTTATCCTGTCACTCAATGCTTTCTTTAACAGTCTCACTCCATCTTTTTTTAGGACTCCCTTTAGGTACTGGAAGGCTGCAATTAGGTCAACCCGAAGTCTTCTCTTCTTCAGGCTGAACAAATCCAATTGTCTCAGCTTTTCCTCTAAGGAGAGGTGCTCCATCCCTCTAATCAACTTGGTGGCCTCCTCTTGCTCTAACAGGTCCATGTCCTTCCTGTGCTGGGCCCCTAGAGCTGGGTGCAGGGTTCCAGGGTCTCACAGAACAGAGAGACAGAATCCCCTCCCTCCCCCGCTGCTCTGGATGCAGCCCAGGACACAGCTGGATTTCTGGGATGTGTGTGCCCATGGCTGGGTCATGTCCAGCCTCACCCACCAGCACCCCCAAGTCCTTCTTGGCAGGATATGCCTCAGTCTGTGTTGTTATCAATATCTCAGAAGGAAGAAAAGAGAGAGAGAAAGGGAAAGAACCATCACACTGTGAGATTTACTGAATAATTTTGCTTTTTAAAGTTTTATTTCATTAAAACACTACTGCAAAATTTTTGGTTTGCTGTTATTCCTTTGTTTTTATAGAAGAAAAAAAATCATAAAATGAAAGGAATATAACAAGAAGTTTTTGCCACATTCCAAATGAACTGCTAATTTAAATTTGAAAAACTCTGGATGAACAAACCTACCAGTTCACCTGACATGAAATGGAAATTGCTAAAAATTCAGGCCAATGAAAAAACCTTCCTTTTGCTTTGAAACAATCCAACCTAATAAAACTTACGTGTAGAAGACTGCATGTTTTTTTAAAAAGATTTAAACTCAACAAAACAAAATAGGAAAACATTTTAAAAAGGGCAGAATTCATGAAAGTTTTTAAACTTGTTTAATGCTACAAGCTATGGTGTAAATCTGAGATCAATCAAAATAGCAGAAATGTAAATTGCATCACATTTACAGTAAAATGAAGAAAATCATAATGCAATTTGCTACATTGTAATTAATGTTTTGCTATGTATAGGCCAGCCTTCCACCATTTCTTTTCTGTACATCATGAATACTTTACTTACACAACTGTAGTCTAGACCCATCTTTAAAATGCCACATTTGGGAAAATTCTACCTAATGCAACCAAAAGATGGTTTATGCACTTCACTGTTTTAGGATCTAAGACTCAAAAAGACTGGCCTTTGAACCCAGTCTCTCAATACATGTAAGACAAGCTCCTCATACATCTTCTCACAACAGACAACGTTCTTAGCCTTTATAATATCTACAAAATGGGGGTGGGAGGGAGAAAATTTAAAAAATAACAAACTCTGTAATATAAATATTTAGAGAACCAGGTTTAAATATGAAACATTGAACAGCAAGATCTATCAAATGAACCAACCTAAAATTTAACATATGATTGAAACCAGGAACATTCAGTACAGCAATCTGGTAAAAACAGGTCTGATAGGAAATAAAGAAATACTGCTTTGGTCAGTTCATCTTTACAGAATCCTATGATTTCCCCAGATGTTCTGGATATACAATGAAACAGGACATGGACATCATGCAACAATATTTAATAGAGGCGACTTAAAGTAAGATTCATCTGTATGTATTTGAACACAAGACAGTTTCCAAGCACCTGTTACTGAAACAAATAAGTTTTTCCTTTCTTGGCTTCACAAGGGCAGCTGTGGTCCCCATAGTTACCATAATTAAGTTATATTCCACAGAGGAAGGATGAGAAATCCTCTCTTCTAGACCATATCTTGCTTTGATTAGGATTCAATTCAAAATAACATATTCAAGTAACATATCCTGGCAAATGAAGATATTTTACTCACTACCAATGACTGTAAAATCTTCTAGCACTCAAAAAATTCACTTGTATCAGGAGATGAAAAGTTGGAAGTATGGGAGTGAGGGTAAAGTCAGTCATCCTTTCCACAGAGTTTCTAATGATTCTGACTTGGATACATGCCAGATTTCCTTAATAATATCAAATGGCCAGTCATCACAGATCAAAATTTAGAAAATACAAATAAACCAGATCAAGACTTTTTTGAAACAAAAGTAGACAAAATCTACTGCTTTGCTGAAATAAGGTGAGGAAGGAAAGGGAACCTCTGGAGAATGTCCAACCCAATATTTCTGGGGTAGGTAGGGAAGTTTTGAAATTGTTCTACCATCCTCTGTATGTCAATAGTCTCAAAACATCATCCAGCAGATAAATACATCAACAGCAGCTCATACCTCACCCTGTGCTAGGACTTTTAATGTGGGAAAGTAAAACCAGATGGCACAGATCTGGTTGTCCCAATGACCAGATTTAATTCTTTTTGTTCATGGAGTGACATACAAGGACCTCAGTGAACTAGAGAAATAGATCAAATATCTTTTACCTCATTGTGTACATCAGAAAGTCTTTGGGACTCTGTGTTCTCCTTTTGAATTCAATATTCTGCATTTGCAGTCTTGCTTTTTTTACCTCAGAAGATGTTTACAGTTCTCAGCTATGAGAACAAAAACACAGGACTAGGATCTGAGGCTGTCTTGCCAGGACTGACATTCGACGGGGTGACTCCTCATGCAGAACAGTACCCACCCATAGATATGTCAGCACGTACATGTGCACTCAAGTAAATTTCACTTGCTCTCACATGCAGGTTACAATTCTTAGGTATTTACTTCTGTCCTGGAAGAACTCTTCAGCACTGTTTCTTGGTAGGAACAATTCTCTAAATACTTTGTTCTTGAAATTTTATTGACTTAAGCGTTATTTTTTAAGGGCACATCGAGACCAAATTGGTTAAAAATGCTGTGCACTAAGCCCTTAGCAAATCAGGGATATATGCTGCTGTAAAATTGGTTATATAAGATCCTAAGAAATTCAAAGAGTTTTTTCTTCTTTATTGTGCTTTATATAAGAGAACTGTGATCTGAATCAAAATAATTGGTATAAAACATGTAATGATTTTGCATTTTGATAGAATCCACAAAACATTTGTATGTTTGTAGACTATGTAATTTCCAATTTATTAACAAGATGGAAGCAAGAGAAAAACCATTATATGTTCTCCATGTACCAGCATCTTGCAGGAAGGCAAACCCCCAAACTCCAGAAGAGGAATTAAGTTTTGTGTCTCTGAATTTGGAACTGGCAGGGCTCTGTGCCAAAAAGGTGTTGGCTGCCATCATGGCTGTACCCAATGTGGGTTTAGAACAGGAAAGTGTTTCTATTTATTTTTAGTTGTTTTCGTACTCCTTCTTCTTTTGAAGAAATTCTTATAAAAACTTTTATCTTGTCATCATGTGTAAATTATAAAGTATATTTTCAGTACTAAAGGGTTATGTCCACCCCACTGTGGGTTATATATCAAGATTCCGAAGTGTATTTTACTCTGAAAATACTCCAAAGTTCTGGTTGACTTGAATTTGGACTGCGGGTTTTGCCATTATATGCTTTATGAAAGGGAGACTGGTAAATGTCTGGACCTTGGAACTGACTTTGTGATATTTGGACTGTGAGTACACATCATGTGGTGAATTAGCATGTGGTGTTCTTATGCAAACAATAAAAACAAACAAAGAAAGAATTAAAAGTGCATTTAAGAAAATTAGTTTCAGCATATGATTAAAACAATCCCATAATAGCAAGAACTTTGTGGTAAAGGTACATACTTGCCAAAATTATCTGCTAGTGTGGAAGCCGAGCATTCAAAACCCTCAATTTAGCAGCGCTGCAGATGCTGTTGCTTAGTGAACATCGAACATCACAGAAAAATTAGGCACAGTCTGGAAACTGCTTCAGAGCAAGACAAAGCAGTCAAAGGTAAGTGGGCAAAAACCTTGCTCCCATTCCCAGAACCTAGGTCACTATATGACTTTGATAAAATTTAGATAAAAATTGGCCTAGAATGTACAGACACACACACAAAAAGCTAACAACTAAAAATAAATAAATAAATAAATAAATAAATCCTAAAAAGTAAAAATTACAGAAATTTCAAAAGCTTCCCCTAAAAAGTTCTCTGTCCTACCCAATTGATAATGTCCCTTCAGCAACTGCAATGCCCACCCAGCTGAGTTCCTTAGAAAATTCAATGCTTAAAGGCAGTTTCTTCATGCTGATTGAACATACGTAATAATATAGTGACAAGAATGGCTCTCATTACTGGAAACAAGAGACACAATTCTGCATTTTCTCTTAATGCTGATCTCTTAAATGTTAAAAACTTCTGTTATTTGCCTCAGATGAACTGAGATTTGGATCCTACTGCAGAACAAAATGAAAAAATGGATTGTCTCCCTAAATCATAACTAAGGACATAGTAATGTAAAGGAGTTACTGTCTTCAAAATTTTAGTACAGTAATTTCACAATTATAAGCCACAGCTGATTATAAGCCACACCTCCCAGTAGCCGGGTAGAGCACAGGATTTGTCCATATATAAGCCGCACCTGAATATAAGCTGCACTTTTTTTTTTTAAGCAAGGATCCATGTGTAACAAAGTAACGAATTAGTAACAGAATGGCTGCCAGCTGAGTTTAGTGGGAGGTGCTCAAGTTGCAACAGTTTTCATAGACCAGAGAAGCCTTTAAAGGCAGCCCCAGGCACCCTCCCTGGCTGGCTCTCACTTCCGGGTTGGCATTTCACTGGGATTTGTCCATAGATAAGCCGCACCTGAATATAAGCTGCACTACTAGGGTAGGCTGGATTCTTCAATGAAAAAGGTGCAGCTTATAATGGTGAAATTACTGTACTTGGTTTTCATTCAGATCAAAAGGTTTCAGTTCATAGAATTTCTTATATTGGAGACTACATCTGTTCTTCCTGGATTTTTTGTAAGGGGAAGGGTTTTTCCTAATACAAATCTCTCATCTACTACTTATATTCTGTACAAATACATTATTCCACTTCATGAACCAAAAAAAGATAGTATTTGGACTTCAACAAGGCTCTACTATTTACTACACTTATACATTTCTGCAGCTAAAACCAATCAACTACTGGGGAATATTTTCCACAAGCATTAGTTCAGATTTTTAAGAAGAGACATATATTTTAGTTCAGCTTTTCCAAACTTAATGAAATTAAGTTCATCAGGAATATGGATTTAAGCAATTTAGGCAGACTTCAGAAAGTGTTTACTGAAAGGCATGTTTCTCTCTCTCTTCTGCAAGCTTCCAGTTTAGAATTACTACATATATTCAATCGGGATGAAGAAACACAACATGCAAAGTAACTGACTTTTGCCTTTCAAATGGCAATCAGTGAAAACAGATGACTGCTCAGTGAGCTAAAAACCAAGATGTACTAGGAATCACAGAATGGGTAGGGTTGGAAGGGACAACTGAAAGTCCAATCTCCCTGCTCAAGCTCCTAGAATATTCAACAGAATATTCCAGAAACCATTCTGAATGGTAAATATACTTAAAGAAACTGAATTATACACCAATAGTTCATGATAAAGAAGAAAAAATTTGTGTATTGTTTGCTCCACAATATTTTAGAGTACTGCAAAGAAATAAGACACATTTGCTGTTGAAAAGAAATATAACTGAAAAAGATGGTTAATGATGACAATTTCAGAGATGTTCAAAACTTGATCAATCAGCCCCAAAGATTATAGAGTAACAATATCTAATTCCTCAGTAGATAAACCATAAAAGATAATCTGAAATCAAAAAATATGAAAACAGGATAAAACCTACTTTTTAGATGCTTGGGATGAGTTCTGTTCTCTTGCTTTTCTGAAACTCAAGAAATATTGCAATGTAGATGAGCCAACAATTCTAGCATGTTTCAATAATAGACTACTCTGACCTAATAAAAATATTTTAAACAATTTTTGGCAAGTCTCCATAGATTCAGTGTTTGGTTCTTTTTTCTGTTAATACTAAGGAAAGCAAAGAAGCAACAAATTTGCAACAGGGTTCCCAAACCAAATGATACAGAAACCACATTACTTGCAATATTTAAGCATGGCTAATCAAACTTTAGGCTGATTCATTTATACGAGCTCTTTATTGCTAGAAAACTGTATTTACAGATTTTGCTAAGTTTTTCAAATTTATCACCAATCATTGCATTAGGGGGGGAAAAAAAGAGCATGCACAGAAAAACATACATTAAGACAGTACATATGCTGTAATTTACAGCAAGTCCCTCACAGGGTTGTATATTGTGAATGGGCAGAACTGCATCTTATTTACAGTTTCAAACCAGCTTAGGAAATTTGAAATAAAAAAAAAGAAAGCTCTCTTCTTAATCAGTTACCTCCTGCAATGTTGACAAGGTAGGGAGAAAATTGAATCTTACTAGAAGGAAAATACCAGGTACAGCCTCACCCCATATTCAATTTTCCATAAAAAGCAGACTTTTATCAATCCTGCCTCAGCCTGGAAATTTGGGGTCTGGGTAGATATAGGAATAGAAAACAGTGTAAAAAGAGACTAAATTTAACACTGCAATTCTTTTGCATGCCAGCTGCTCCACTTACATACCGAACAACTCTCAGAGAAAGTGTTTTGATGTGTTTCTTTATATTCTCAAGAATGTCCTGCTCCAAGAGCTTGCACGTCTCTGGTGTAGATTAGTTATGGACCTTTCATGCTGATGAGGTAATCCCCTTAATGTACTATACACCATAGGATATCCTCCTCTTCTGTTTCATGTTCTGACAATGCTAAAGGTCAGGAAAGTGTTTCATGTGGTGATAGGCTCCATTTAAAAGGGAAACTACAAGACAGAGGAAAATGAGTTTACAAGGATAATACATGAAGCCTAGGTAAAAAAGGATTTTTGGTACACCTTGCACTGAAACCACACCCTTTGCTCAAAACATTATATTAACTTCTAAAGATGCATTTTCAATATAGAGATTAGTATCATGGTGGTATTGACAGATAAGATCCATACTGTAACTGCAAAGTTTACTCATAGAAAATGTAGACTTCACATCAAACAGTCACAACATAAAAATAATTTATGTTGAATGCAAAAATTACTGCTCTAAACACATGACTTTTATTAAAAGTAGACTTCCTCTGTAAGACAAGCATGTAAAAATTAAATTAACTCAGAAATAAAGATATTTTGTTACACAAATTATGTCTCAAACGTGGTCCACATTTCAAGAGGGATGCAGACGAGTTAAAATTACTAAGTTTTAAAAAAAACTACATACAATCTTTTAAACAGAAATCATTTTACATGGAATGTGCAAGAGAAAACATGAAAAAGCTGATATTTCAAAAGTGTTTCTTTATGATTAGTAGTAGTTTTCTCCTTTGTGAAGTAACTTCACATGGTTATTTTTTTAACAAAGGTATTAGTATAATTTATAGTCCTAGTTTTGGTACAGCTTTAAACATCCAGCTCCTAATTTTGAGAAGTATTCTCAAAAGAATATATACTCCTCAGAGAAAAAATATTTTAAAAACTAAACAAAGGGGTTTTAAATCAATAATGAATACACTATATAATAAATTGTTTCTGTTTACGTTGGATTTGATGATTTCTTCTTTATTGCAAATAATGAAGACAAAAAAAAAGTTTTATTTAAAGGAGGGGGAATATTTACACAAGTTGTAAGCAAAGGCAACAGGACTACTAACAAACGCTCATCTTGTAAATTGTCTTCCCAAAGGATCATGTAAGTTTGGTAAGAAAGGTAAGAGCGTTTCCTTCTTATCTCAGTTTAAAGTCTGCTACTTCTTGTCATTCTTGCTTGTGTTCCAGTAGAAATGCTCTGCAGCATTACAACCATCCTCTACTTCTCTTTAGCATTGAACTTAGGGGTTGGAAAAAGAAGAACAGAAAATACTGGGAAGAAACTCTGCTTAGTCTTCAAAATTAAGAATATTAGGAATGTTATGGAAACTGGAAGACTCCTCTGGGAGGTGAGTCATAATTGAATTTTCATGCTTGAATAAAGAAATATGATATCAAATATTTAGAAAAAAAACTTTTAATCTAGCAGCCCATGTAGTTAGCAAAAACCAAAAACAAAACAAAACAAACAAAAAACCAAAAACAAACAAACAAACAAAAAAAACCCAAACAAACAAAAACCCCCAAAACAAAAACAAAGCCAAATGGACAAAAATGTAAAATAATCTATGAAAAATCCTCTCAACTCTAAAATAGAGAGTAGCCTGATATTTTACATTGATGAGCTCTTCAGAGAATAAAAGAGCCCCATGTCTAAGCTCTGTCTGGGTCTTATATATAGAAAATACCTAGAATTTTTGAACCAAAAAACCCCAAAGCTTTATAAAGAGATTCAAAATTTATATGAATAATATACAGTATGTACAGAGGTGGACTTCATACATCAGAGCAAATATTTTATACTGCAGGTAGTAGACACAAAATAATACCTTCTTGGCAATTTCTAAGTCATTAATCTAGACATGCATGGATTCCTGCTCCACCAGGAGCTTCAGGGAAAACAAAGAGCACCATTGTAAGAGTCTTCCTTAGAAGAAAGAAGTATGCAGCATGTCCCATCCTCTCTTTTGAGTCTAAGTGGGCCAGCAAGAAGAAAAAACACATTAGCAGAAATATCCAAGGTACAATTCAGTTCAACACATGAGCATTTGTTTTGGAGAAGTTTAGTGTAATTAAGCATCCATTCTACCCAAGTAAAGACGATTTGGAAAGGTGTTTTCTTTTTATTTCCAGGAAAACCTTGCAAAAGATGCTAGGTTCATGAAAATAACATGCCAAAGTAAAACTGCTGTGCTTGCACTTGTTCTGTGTTTTTAATATTGCATATTCCTCCAACTCTTGGCTATAGCTGCACTGACAGTTAGATGTTTAGCAAATAAGTTCAACAGAAGGTAACATTAACAATAAAATTTCTTGGTATTCACAGGTAGAAAGTTACAGTAAAATTAACAGCTTCTCAAGCCAATAAGCTACTCCCTATTTTATTAAGATTTAACTTCAAAAATTGCAATCCACAGTCTCATAACATTTGTGTCTACACTACACATATACAGAAATATCTGTGCGGGGTCATTGCAGGTGACAGACCACAGGAATAGGTTGCAGAGGGGCTGTGGTGTCCCCCACTGGAGATATTCAAGAACCATCAGGACACAATCCTGTCCCTTGTGCTCCAAGATGACCCTGCTTGAGCAGGGAGGTTGGAGCAGATGACCCACTGTGGTCCCTTCCAACCTTACCCACAGTGTGATTCATTCTGTGAATACTAATGTGCTTCAAAAAGGATTGAAAGCTAATCCATCCTTTTGGCATCCTTTTAAATGTTGGACTTTTAGATGTTGCCACTGCCCTAAAATAAACCTTCACTATGGCTCTCCATAATTAGAAATTGAAAGGGTAACAAGGAAAACAAAAGACAAAGGAAAATGAAGTTTTGTCCATTTCTGATCCGAATTTTCAAGGTTTATTCCATATGAATTTATGGTAAAACTTTCAAAATAGGCTACAGATAAAGCATCATCAAAATTAATTACTGTGTAGAATTTAGCAAGATATCCCATATCTTTATTGGAAAAAAGTTTCAGAAGAATATTGTTACTTAGACTACATGAAAACTACAGCCCTCCATTACCAAGATCCAACCTTTTATACCTGGAAAATGGGGGAGGCCACAGCTAAACTTCCACATGGTGAAACAAACGGTGAAGCTACAGAAACAGAAGAAATTATCCAGCCAATCATAACTATGTCATACACTTACCCTTTTCTTGACTGCTCTCTGTATTTTTTTGAGTTTTGTTTTTTTTCTTTTAATTACTGTCTTCTACCTGACTTTTAATTCTAGCCAATCTTCAGGAATCAGTAATATTTAAACAGCTTACCAATTTTGGAAGCATACATAATTTTCTCTGAAGAGCAAAAATCAACTAAAGAATTTAAACATTTAGATGCAACCCACCATCACTGGTAACTCTAGCCTTTACTATGTGACAAACTGCTCCAACAGCTATGACTGGAGGCTTGCTTGTACTAAGATTTCAGATATGCAATAAATTTTAAAAACTAGTTTACCTCTTACTTAAATGTTTTCCTTTATCAGGCCTATTTATAAAACTTGCAGCAATTCATTAAAAATTACTCATTATATAGTATCATCTGTGTTTGTACTTACCTACTGAAGTTGAACAAATGAAAACAATTCACATTAGGCTGTCAATTTTAGAGGTCAGCACCAGCTACAATTTCAACCCCATATAACTCCAGCTAATCCAACCCTTTCCCTGACTGCGTTTATTTGAAAGTATTCGCCCTTTATAAATTTTGATTCGGGATCTGTCCTATTGCCAACATACCTGTGTTTTCCACATGTTTAGGAAACAAAATAGGAGTCTTTCTGTAGAGCCTGACTTAGTGCCAGAAGGTGAGCAAACCGTTGATGGAGGAAGTGTTCTTGCTTTTATTTAACTGCTGCAGTCATGTTATCATCAGGCACTAAGGTTGTGTCTACACTTGGAGTTTTTTAAACCAGAAATTACTTTAGGAGTGTTTAGGTGTTTTTCTACACTCCACCATGTTCTCCATGCCCTGAAATCATTCCCCTAGGAAAGTGACCTTCTCAGTAAGAAACTTGATCTTACAGGTATCAAATGACCTGAAAAGATCTTTCAGCAGTTTAGTCAGGATAACATTAATAATCCAGTCCACAGGAGAATATTAGGTATCAAAGCCCATGTAAATTTGATGAATGTGGATTGCAAAGAAACTGACAAACTCCCAACATCGTTCACCAAACAGCAAACGAATGAATTCCAACCGATTATGTCTGCAAAACCATGAACTGTCAGGTGGTAAGACTCTTCAACTTCTCCCAAAAGTTGTAATTCTATATTTAGCACAACAGAAGAGCTGTCAGCATCTTCTCAGCCTAGAAATTTGTTCTACTACCCTCTTTTATCATAACCAAGTAACCATCACAGCAGCTACATTACTGTCAAAGTACCACTAAAACACATGAAGGAATCTATATGACAATACACATACACAGTATATGACAATATACATATTGAACTGAAAAACAACTTTTATTTTTACACACATTGCATTGAAACATCCTAATGAACTCGAATTTGACACATACATCACAGCTGTGGAAAAAGGAATTTTGATTTAATGTAATTAGCATTTTTATTTGAAAGGCAAGTCACACCTTCTAAACACATACTCATAAGTAAGCTCAAAACCCTATGATTTTAGGAGTTACATGCTCTTTGTTGTTCTAAACTGATAAAGACTAATGGAATGCTGAGTCAGCAAGTCAGCCAGTACAAGCTGAATGTTTCATGGTTAAGGCTGCTAAATAAGCAATGTCTCGTACAAGAATTTCCTTCATAAATCAGCACATAGAATACACCCATTTCTAAAAATCAAGGCTACATTAACAAATAACTATAGACCTCTAATTAAGAAACTGAAACTTTTAAGTTTTGAATAAAGAAAAATCTTAAAGATCCTTCCTATCTTTCACCCTCTCAGCACAGGTCAGGAGAACATGCTGTTTTGGATGCAAATGGGATTTTCTTCTTTTTACCATTAATTGCCCTACATATGTCAGCAATGTAGGCTGGGTAGTCTTCAAAAAATATCTGGAAGTGTCATAATCTATAGCATACCTTTTAGTAGGAATAATTGGAATACTTACTTCAATGGAAAGTTACCATAGGGGAAAAAAGTGTTTTCGCTCTATCCCCACCTTATGGTTAGAAAAAGAATTTTTCTATTACAGCATACATATTTCTGGTTTTATTTTTCCTTTACTGTATGACTACAACCAGTAAATACTAACTGTTTGTATTACGAAACTTTAGATTCTTTTTCAGCAGTCACATCTCTACATAGAACCACAATGAAACTATGAGGCATGAATGTCCTCCCTAGCACCTGCTAGAGTCGATTTTCTGACTAAAAACAGATACAACGATACATTCAAATAGAACAGTGACTACTGGGTTCTGAACCATGGAAGTATACAAGCTCATATATTCATATTGACACCATTTGGTGTTAGGTCCATAGATCTAATCTTCAGTGACATACCATTCTTAATATTCACACTTTTTAGAAGTTTTAAATATAATAATTGGGTAATCTATACCACTCAGAAAATATTAAAAATATTAAACTTACATGCTCTTCAAAATCAATGCATGAATGCATGCTGTGAGTGTGAGCTGGAATAAGGCATACTCCCTACCAGAAGACTGACACAGGTTGGCAAACAGCAGGTGAACTCTCACCAGTCACTCCATAAGTGAGATGAAACAAAAATAGCAGCAGCACCACTCTCTTCTCTCACAGTCATCTGCTGATCAATAAACATTTTTCTTCTTTTGTGGCTTAATCAATTATGATACTACCCTGGCCCAGGATCTAACACTAGCCACAGCTGAAAACAAAGCTGAAAATCAAGATAAGGGCTACCAGAAGTACCTTTACCAAATTCTGTTTCTTCACTACTTTACCCCCCTTTCATTGATGGTCAAAGTGAAAGAGCAGGGTAGGATGCGATACAGAACATGGGGAAATCTGCAAAGAATAGAAAAAGAAATGTATTTCTGAGTGTGCCTCTAATTTTTTAGAACATCTATCCCACTTTCTGAGAAAATGAGGAATTTTAATTGTATTGACAGAGTACCTCTCCTTCCAAAAAGCACTTGAATCTTATGCTTAAAATCAGAGGAAATTCAATGTTGAATCAGTTGTTTCACAACTATAAATTTATCAAGGTTTCATGAAAACAGTTGAGCATCACCATGACTCTTCCCTCAAAAATCCTTGCCTTTTTCCTCCTAATGGCAAAGAATAAACATAGGAATTCAAATAACACAACTTCATTAGATCTTCTACTACAGATCTAGTGTAAAAAAAATTTATAGAATGACATGCTTTGATACCTTGTCATCAGAGACACGACATGGGAATAAACTATCGCTACAGCCTCCAAGTTTATATTAAGTGTTCATGGGTATTTAGACAATACTGCTGTAAGTTTTAATTTTTAAAATCCAGTAATGAATACTGCAGAGAGACTCCATGTATATACAGGAAGGAGAATGGAAGAGCTGCCAAATAGGAATACAATTAACCTTATGGTGAACATTCAAGAAGATACTAGAAAAACAATAGCATTTTACATTTCTAAAAGCTAAAGCCCGCTTCATTGGCCCCATTAATTTTCAGTATTTATTTGAGGTTTAGGAGAGAAACCTGAAAATCTACTATGCTACCCAGGTCTTCTTACCTGCCTGCTCCAGGTATTACAAAACATTCACAATGTCCTATCAAAGGCCCTCTGCCATTAAAAAGGGGCAGCTTCTTAACCATGAATACAGGACAAAACCACTGTACAAAATATTTTAAAAGTATAGTGGTGGTTGCTTTTAACCCTTTTTTGCTTCCCTTCCCCAAAGGTAGCTGATCATCAATCAATCTACTACATGAGAATGAGAATATTCCACTGAACTCAGAGTGAGTCTTGCTCCTAGAAAAATCAAAAAAGAAAAAGTTTAATTGGATATCAAAACAAGTTCCAAAATAAGCTATATCACTCAAACAACTGTACAATGAGGAAAGTATATGATTATACAAGACTAAGAAATTATTTCAGGTAAAATTAGGAGAAAAGATTTCTAAGGAAAATCTAGTGTTGCAATAAAATTGTTAAATCTAAGAAAGTAGTTGCAAATAAAAATATAAATACCAAGTCAGATCTTCCCTATTCCTGAGAATGTACTCCACATTTTTAAATTCACATATCCTCTGCATGTGTATGTTCTTGGCCTTATTTGTGGATTCCAAGGGAATAAGAGAACAAAATGCAGAATAAAGAATCTAGTCAACCCTTAAAAGAAGCTGAATGCACTAAGCTCTGTAAGTCACGTAAAGCAGGAGAGCAAGCCTTCCTTCCTTTCTGCACTGGAAGAGGATGACTTAAAAGTTTTACAGCATGTTAAAAAGTATATGGACATGACATGAAATTATAAGTACTGGCATTGCTATTTCTTTAGACTACAAAAGTACTTCTAAAATGCCTTTTTTTTGCTGAGTTTCGAGAAAATACTTGGTAAGGGGTCAAACAAAATTAAGACGACAATGTACAACACTTTTAAAGACTCTTTATTTTAAGAATAGCTCACTGTGCATATCAAGGATCAGCTACCATATATTCCACAAAACTGCATTATCAGCTCAAACTGCAAGATTAATCTAAAACTTTATTAATATATTTATTAAGCAAAGTGTTCAGTAAATTATTACAAATACCAGAATAGGAACAGAATATAATCTTAATTTAAGAAGACATTTTATAAAATGTACATTTCCAGACTCCTGACAAGTTAGCATGACACTCAAAAGGGGAAAGGAAATAGCTCGGCACTCATGCCAACTTATCTTTGTTATTTTTATGAGATCTAACTTCAAAAATATCAGCTGTGCCAGATCTTTCCTTTTCTATAACCTGTGCATCTGTCCACAGCAAGTGAATTACAGACCACCAAGTTGTCTCACATACCACATCAAACAAGTCAGCTTAACAGTTCAGACCAAGATTTAAAATACCAACTATGTATTCTTTCCCCAGAACACCAGAACTTCCCCAGAACTTAACGCACTTTCCAAAGGAATTTTAAGATTATCAAGACATTTATAAATAAACTGAAGACAAGGTATTTAACACACTTGTTTCGACAGTGATTGTTTTGAAAGCCAGGATTTTGTTTAGCTACTAAATTGGCTTTGGACTCCACAATCTATACCAGATTCAGTGAAATCTGTGGGGGTTTTTTTAACTACTGTTTCTGTTAAGAAGTTTCACACTTTTAATAAATGCCACATTGTACCCAAAGGGTATCTATGGTACAATCATTCCTCCATCATTATGGAATAAGGTACATCAAAAGTCTCAAGTGACAAGTGACACACACTTTAAAATTATGCATGAAGTGTATAAAAATATACATTCTAAGATTTTTTTTTAAAGAAACAAAGATAGTCAGGAGACAGATATCAATAAAACTACACAGTTTCACAAATGCTAAAGCTGACTCACAGTATAACTCGTTAGTCAGAAAACATTGAAAGATTCGTTTTAAAATTCCAGTGGTCTGTTTTCTAGCCTCTGCTTTTCTTTAAAATAACCTGCAAAGGAAAAAAAAAAAAAGTATATTTATCAATAAAATTCAGGCAGCAGACAGAGATTCAAAATGCTAGGCTACTGAGACCAAAGGTTCACCTAGTCAATCTGTTTCCAGGAGCTGTATCACCAAGGGTATTACTCTAGGGAAAATATTAGAAATAAAGCAAAAGGATAGAGAAAGATTTCAAATTTGAGTTGTTTTTTTTTTTTTTTAAGCAAGAACATTCATAAGCAAGAATTCTGTAAAATAAAAGGCTTATTTTGAAAATTAATGCTGAGAAATGGCAATAGTGCTCTCAAGCCATCAGTAGATTCCATGAAGTTCTTACCCTGTTGGGCCTAGACAAAAATAAAAAATAAGGTCTGCAATAATACAGCTATTATGCTTGATTTTTGTTTGCAATGCCTCATTTCTTTCTATACCAAGAGCACACAGACCTTTGGAAGGACATTTTTTGGTTTGGAGCTTAAACTGAAAAATGAACTTCAAAGGCCAAGTAGGCCTATTTAAGTGTTAAAATTATTAAAATACAGGCAGTTTTTCCTTTCTTCTCACCTTAAAAAAATAAATGGAGGACAAAAATGTTCAAAAAGTGTTAAGATTGCAGTTAAAAAGAAACCATAAATGTATAAGACTCCAACTGCAACATTCACTTGGCTACACCACATATCCTGTATATGTTTCTGTCACTATAGTAATAGAAAAGTTTCAGCAGAAGCAAAAAAAACATAGTTAAGATAAACAGAAGCCACAGGACAAAAATATCAGGTAACATCAAGTTTTGTCCTCCCAATTTGCTCAGCAGGAGAAGGTGGTTAAAGAGATAAAATAAAGAAACTGAATTCCTTCATGACGCCAAGATAAAGCAGACATACTGTAGGGAGTGAAATGAGCTACAGAGATTGCAAATGGATTTCAGTCATATTTTGACAATAATTCTTTCTAGGGAGATAAAGCTGCATAACCCCATGCCTTTTCCCTAATTTTGCATGGACACTAAACTCAGCATGCTCCGCAATACAGCAAACTCCTTCCTCACTGATATTCCAGCAATTTTTGTTAGGCTGAACTACCCATATAACAATCCACAGTCTAATTCTCCCTTACTTCTTTCCTTGCCAAATACATCGCACAAAGTATCTATTTATTCAAGAAGTATCTATCCACACAATGCTGCCACACAATCCACGATGAACTTATTTCAGACTAAGCAGGTAAGAACTGAACATGTAAGAAAGGTATTAGAACCTCTCTGAACTTTTCTCACTTGTTCCATAAAGCTTCACTTATATCACTGAAGTTAAGACAGCATGTTTCATTGATGCAGTATCAGCTGAAATAAGCATCCTCCAGCTTTGGACAGCCTTTCAGGCCATGAAGGCTTGCTGGTAGAACATTTTGTAGACTTACCCATATAGTGAAATTATCACTTTGAAAAGGGAATAATCAAGAAAAATTGGGTTATATTTAATAGGGCAAGGAGACTTAATTTGTTGTCTTGGTAACAGTAAATTATGCCAATAACAAAGAATATGACGTGTCTGTAGGTTTTGGATTAGAAATCAAATATCCATTTTAACACAGAAAGCTTTTGTGTATGCTGTCATAATACATTATACAAAAATGAAAAATATTAGAAGTGTGGTAATACCTTCGCTGCAGACATGGCGTGCTCAGTTTTAATTACTCTACTTTTGTTCTCAAAAGCATTTGTCCTGGCTTCTTCTGCTAGCCGATGCAGAAACAGTAAGAAGTTCAAATGAACCTTTAAAACAGAGAAGAGAAAAAAATTATTCAAGCTGTTTAAACACAGTTTGATTTTTTTAAAGATTCATTGTACACAACAGAAAATTTGTGTATTACACTGCTTCCATATTCCTGTAAGGTGTTCTCAGAAAAAAAAAATTACCACTAGGTTCAAGTCTCAGTAAATTTCCAAGACATTCCCTTCATGTAAAACTTTTGTAAACGGAGTTTAAATTTAGTATGCTTAAATCATAAAGTGCTTTGCAAATGATCACATAAACCACAACTGATCTAAGAGGAAACAATCTGATTTTTATTAGCAGTTTTTAGTAATAAAATGTAAACACAAATATCAGAGAACAAGGAGTCTTTTTGCTTACCAGTACATACGTTTAGTCAGTTTTCAGTAACTACAACGGCCAGACTTTTATGAACAGCAAATTCATTCTGCCTTATCGCCAAATGGACTACAGACAAGTTCAAGGACTTCTGCCCCTTTCCAGTGTAAAGCGACGTTGACATTAATTTCTCCAGAGCTTGGAATTCTCCAGTGTCAGGAGGTTCCATCTATTTTATCCCAGCTCATCACTTAGCTTTTTTACATTGAAAGAACTGGTTGGGCAGTATTCTGTTCCTTACGGAATGCTGTTCTGCTGATACAGAAGCAGGAAAAAACTGCAGCAGGCAAGCAAGGAACTGCTCCAGCTTGGACTAAAACTGCCAGCCAACCGCACATTTGTGTAGTAATTAATCAGGGACCTATAACACAAACCTCTAGCATTATATAGGCATTATGTGAAGCATTTTAATAATCCAACCTGAAAAATCAATAATTGCACCTTTTGTAAATTAAACTTTCAAGCAACATTACCTCTGCTACATAAAACGTACAAATACACTTTTTCAATCAAGAGCTTGGAAAAATATTAGTGAAATAGATGAAAATTTTATTTGTATGAATAAATGATGTATTTATTCTGCCATACCTTATCTGTAAAGCCTGGGAAAAGGTAATATATGGAAAGATACAAATTAAAAGTTTACAAGAAATACTTTGGCAGTGGGTTTGCAGCACAAAGAATCTGTTACGTGCTCCTGTCACAAGAACTCTGTTCATGCGACAAGCAGTTCAGATGGTTTTTTTTAAATATCCTGAACTAAAGAAAGACAGAGGGCAATAGATAAATTTATGTATTTGACACCATTTGGAAGCATCTACTACACAAAAAGCAGATGTTCTTGCAGATTTATTTCACAAAATATAAAAGCTGTTTTAGAACCAGTCTTTAATTATTCACACAGAAATTATCTCCAACAGAATCAAGCAGCGGCATTAAAACAATATTCAACATTAAGAATCTCATTGTTAAACTTAAGAAGAAAGAGATCAGATTTCTGGAAACAACCTGGAGGAGAAGTGAGAGGTGAAACAAAAGCTTCCATATTTGCATGTCCTCCTTCTGAGATACTTAAAGGCAAAAGTGTTAATTTTAAAATTGCCTTTAAAAACTGCATCTTCTCTCAGAATCACTGTACCTTTTTCCCCCTATTTTCAAATTAAATTGCTGCACGTGGAGAAGCTTCCCCTGCACAGTCACATAACTAAAAATCACAACATTCCACAACAGCGCACACAGGTTAATAAATATCCCAGGTTATTCAAGGCAATTGAGAAAGGCTAGTGAAAGGCAGAATGACTGAATACCATGACTAGGACAGCTACTGGCAAGTAACTAAGCAATACCATATTTGTTTAAGAACATTGCTTTACTACATATTAAATTATTGTCCTTCTGCATGAAATTTAAAAAGAGTTTTGAACAAACTAGTCATGAAAATCACCTTACAAAACAGAATGCTTTCCAGAAAAGAAAGGCCACAAAATTTTAAGAATGTACGTAAAAAATTCATAGCACTGTTTACACAGCAGCTTCCACACACCTGTTCAACAGAAGGAATAGCAGGGAAAACTACTGTAATTTTATTTTACTGCCATAACTTCAATACAATTCTTTAGACTGATATTTTGCCTTCAATATGCACTTATTAATTATTCTGTGGTGATGACAAATTAAAAAGAGACCATTTAGTGCAATACTTTAAGCCTTTCCTGCAATGGAAACACACATGTGCCCTTCTAGCATAAAAGAAGGAGCTGAGATCCTGCTTTTCTTCTATAATTGCAAGCCAGAACAAAGCTTGCATATTTTCTTCTCTGACCATTGGGGGAACAGCTGAACTTCTGTACTAAAATCATTTTCAAAAAGAGCCTTGAAAAAACCTAAAGCACTATATGCATCTCTTCACCAGAAGATATTATCATACCCCTAAAAAAAAACAAAACAAAAACAGTTTCCTGAGAAAGGCTGATGAAATTCGATAGCTACACTGTGAAAAGAGATAGATGTTAACACTTAGGAAGCAGGTTCTGACAAAGCTTCAGATTTTGAGAAGAAACTTGATGAAAAGTAAAGAAACATCATTCAATTATTTAACAAAATTATCTGAATTCTTATTCCTCTCAAACTTGTTAGTTATGATCATGTAAGAAGACACTGGTTTATCTAGTAAAAATAATCACTGAAAGGGAAAAAAGAAAAAGCAATCTGATTTTCTCCTAAGGCAGGCAGACCACTGTACTGGGATGGGCACATACTGCAGTAGACTCAGACATACAGCATGGACCATTTTGGAAGATAGCCCAGAAACTGAACTAACACTTTTCTCATACTTCCCTTGAGAAGACATAAGCTCTCGGCTCAAAATGTATATGGCTCCATCTTGCTAAGACAGATACTATATAAATTTCTGACGTATGCAATTTAATCTCTTACAGAGAATAACACAGGCACTAGAAAGCATATTCTCAAAGTTTGTTACTTGCCTTACTACCTTTTTTTTTTTTCATAAAAGAGGCATGGTTTCAGCGTTGTTGATTATTCAGTCCTGGAAATAAAGAGCTAAAGAGCTGTTCGACAAGTGTCTAGTTGAAGAACATCATAGACAACCACTACACCTGGACATTCTTGTTTAAAGGTAAAATAAAAAAAACAATCCTTATACATAAAAGGCTGTGTGATTTGACATCATGAGGAAAGATAATCTAAGTTTCCACGGCATTATTAAAATTTGTTCTGATCTCTTCCTTTGTGTTGCAATGAACATTTGCACAGCCATATTTTAAGCTGGATCTGACTGCTGTTGTTTAAATATTTCAGTGAATTCAATTCACTGACTCTTTGCAGCTCAGAGGACTTTAGTGCCAGGGCCAGGAAGAGATGGGAACCAAAGGCCAAGATTTGGAGGGATGTCTCACTTACCCCTCTTCAGACAGCCACACTACTTTGAAGCCAAATTTTCATTACCCTGGAAACAGACCAACTGTTACCAAGGATTAAAAAAATAAATAAATAAATTTGATTGCGTGCATTTGATTAGTTGACTACTGCATTCCACTGTGTAAGCTTTGAGTAGGTCTGAGCATGAGCAGCAAAGGGACAGGTCCTTACTCCACAAAACAATCCAAAGGCAGCAAAAACATTAGGAAGAAATAATATCTTTATTAGCTCCACTCCATTAGAAAAATATTTAGTGTTTACATTCATATCTAAATGCTCTCATGTAATTGCAATATTCATTCATTTTCATCTCATATTACTGATTTTAATTTTATATGTTTACATTTAGCTTCATATATCCAGATACCAACTGCTGCAAGACACAACTTTTATATAAATAGGAAAAGTGAAGTCAGGGACCATATACAGCATGTGTTAATGCTCTAATGGTCTGAGAGCCCCATGCATTTGTAAACAACAAGACATCAAAGTCCTGCAAGTTAAGTCTACTAAGTTATTTCAAAGAGTATCTTTTTTGTGCTTTTTCAATACAGCAACTCTACCACAAGCTCTCTTGAGGTCAGGTTTCCTTGCTGTAGTCAAAGAATTTCCTGGTTAGACAAACCCTACCTGTGCCACAAACCTCTTAGAGCAGGTCAGAAGCAATTCAGCTTTGTTGACGTATTTTTGCAAACTTGGCTCCTTCATGCCCACCTTTTTGGCAGGCATTTTTACACCATGATCAGGACCCCAATACCTTACAAGACTTGTCACCCCACAGTTTAAGGCAGAGACTACTTAGATGGCCTTCTAAAAAGATATGAGCACTCCAGCTTAGCAACTCATTGCTCACATCTCAGCTCACTACCTGTACACCCGAACTGATGTACACAAACACCTGCACCTGGAACCACACAATCTATTTTTTCTGTCTATCTACACCAAACTCTTTGAACACCAGTGGGAGTCACACAAAAGCCATGCATCGGCCTAAATCCCCAAGATCACTGTCAAACACCTACAATACCTACAAGCAGCCACCAGCAAAGCGGAGAGCGGCAGTCTCTGCTTATCAGTATTTTCTCATTCAGACCAATCGTCTGTCCCCCCAAACTTTGCCTCCCCCCTGCCTGTGCCTTGCAGAAGCACCATTAGTAGTAATTCCACATGCCATCACACCCAAAGTGTGGCACACAGGCCACAACATTTAGGGAGTAAGCGCCCCTGTTTGGAGCCGGCTGTTCCCGGGCCACCAGCGCGGCTGCCGCCGTGGCCAAAAGCAGGAGCGCTCCCGGGCTCGCCGCGGCTTCGCCTCTCCCCCGCCCGTCTCCCTCCTCACCAGCAGATCAGCGTTCGCCCCCAGGCGTAACTGCGGCTTGTGCTTCTTTATTATTTTCCGCAAAGTGCTGCGGGGCACCGTGTTCTTCATCGTCCTCTCGCTGCTGCTTGCTTTCCTTCCTCTTCTCCTTCTTCCTGCTCCCGCCGCGCGCCGCCGTTCGAATCCGCCGCCCTCGCGCCGCCGGCGCGCGCCCGCCGTGACGCCACTTCCCAACGGCCGCGCGCGGCACCGCCCCCGCGCGCTGCTCCGCCCCGCCCCTGCCGCCGATCCCGGCCCCGGCGGTTCCCCGGCGGTTCCCCGGCCCCCAGTGCAGCCGTGCTCCCCGGGCCGGGCTGCGGGGAGAGCGTCCCGCCGCCCAGGTGGCGGAAAGGCGCTCCCCGAGCAGGTGCTCGAGGGACGGGCGGGTCCCGGTGGACACCGCCACCGCCGTTCACCTCGCGAGCCCCTTGTGTCGCTCCTCTTCCTTCGCGAGCGGACCGAGAGCTGGCTTTAGGCCTGGCTGTAGCGAGTTAACCCGGCGTTTTTACAAGTGACAAGGACGGGAAGCGGAGCGGGCAGTTCCCCGAGTGCCGTTCCCCAGCCCTCGAGGGGCCGCTGCCGCATGAGGGAATTTCCCGAAGGGAAACAGCGTAGCACGGGTCAGAGGCACCCGCTCGGCGCTGGGTTTTAGGTTGGAGATCGTGGCCCAAGTGTGCTGGTATTTGCTTGCCGCAGAAGCTGAGGGAGCTGTACAAACACGCTTGTGCCTCCTCTGAGTGTGTGACCGTGCTGGGGGATGAGGCAGGACTGCAGCACCAGGAGCCCAATTAGCACCATCATCTTACATGAGCCTAGAGTGTTAGTTGTGTTCTGCACGTAAATCTGGACAAAATCCCGCTTTAGTACGAATATGGCATTGACTTATTTGTAGGCAGAAACACACAGTGGATGTGAAATCGGCCACCACTTTACGTGTCATCCTTCTTCCAGCATCTGTCCCTGCACTCCTGCTTTAGCTGACGGATGCTGCTGACTGAAATACGGGTTTCCCCACAGAGGGGCCCCTGTAGCTTGGCATTCTCAGTGTATTTGGACGATGTGTACTTAGTTGGAGAAGGGGTCAGGATTTCATACTGAGGTATGGGGTTTTTCAGCATATTTATTAGGGTTTTTTGTTTTCTTTGGCCTATGGGATGCTTGCAAATTTAAATGTTGATAAGATAAATATATCGTCTTAATACATTCAAAATACCAGCACCCAGATATGAACCAGTTTTATTGAAGTGTGTTCTTATTCTTCTGTGTGATTTAGTATTTTAGCTAATTTTACAATGTGCACAAAATGCAGTCCAGATAGAAGTATGATATCTGACAGCAGGAGAGAATTTAAGATTTGCCAGTTCTTCATACTCTGTCAGATACTTGAAAATTATGCTTTGTTCTTTCAGTTTTGACTGTCACTTGCCATTAATCATCCACAGCAGTGTTGATCTTGAAGTCAGGGTCTTAACATTTTTTTCTGTGAAAGAATAAACACACTAACACGCAGAATTTTTTTGTACAGTTTAATAGTAGTCACAGTTAATGGCTCAGCAGCACTGCTGCAAGTAAACATTTGGGTTTTTTCGCTTAACTGAAGGGCTCTGACTCAGGAGCTACATAGGGTCACATACTGTAATGCTCATAATATACGCACAGAAACTTGCATCGGGATCAGCAGTAACTCAGCATGTCAACAGATTTAAATCTACAGCTGGGACAGATCGCTAGTTCCACTGGACCTTACGTGAGCTCAGAACTGGGCCTTAGTGTCTCGCACTGTTGGTGGGAAACTGGTGTGGGCAAGCATTTTACAAGCTGTAAGAATTGCAAAGATGCCTCTACAATAGGTCTAAAACTTAAAATACACCACACAAATTTGAAACTGTGCAGTGACCTGCATAAAACAACAGATACTGAGACTCAAGTCTAGTAACTGTATCTTTTAGTCATGTGCTTGCTATGTAGGCAGTGACTGAATAATGAAATCTACTATTAAGTGTAATACTGTTAGAGTTTTGTTGGTTCTGATGGTTTTATATTTCTAGTGGTCTAGGGGTTTTTTGGTGTTGTTTTTAGGCACAGAAAAATAGTCATTTAAAGTGCTAGCTCAAATCGACATATTTACCAGATTTCCCTACTTCTTAGGTTTTGAAAAAAATATAACAGTAGTTTCTTCAAGCAATTGATAACAGAGTTCAAATGTACATGCAATAAATTAAATGTATGTAAATTATTGGTTATGATTTACTGTAAAAGCATGAAATTCAGTATTTCAGATTTCTCCTTGAATTTATATTTTAGGCTACTTGTCAATAAATATTTCTGGAAATATGATTTTAGTAGTTTAATTTTAATCACAAATATTGTAGAAAAAAGAAAAATTGTACTTCTGTAGATTATGCATTTCAATGGACAAATTTTTATATAAGTTAACTAAATAAATTCTTTTAAAAATCGAAACTGTTTTAATTATTTGGTCTGTATTAACACAAGGATTAATTACTAGATTACAGTAAATCATAGAAAACTGCAGTCTCATTATATTTCTGATTTTGAACATGACTGTTTTCTGTCTTTCTGATAGAATCCATAATGTTCAGTTATAATATTATGAAATATTTAAATAAGTAAAAGAATAATGAAAATAGTATTTTAAATTAATTCACTGAAAGATGAAATTGTTAAATTTTTCATGGTCGTGCAGCTTTATTTAAAAGGCAATTCCATACCTTACAGGCAGATTTTCGTATTTTATCAGTTGAAAAGCTGCAGGAGTTTTGAATCCATTTTCTACAAGTAGGTGCCTTGTTTTCAAATAATGTTTCAAGAATTTAATATTTTTCCACTTTTTAGCGATTGCAGTTTTTATACACACATTAGTTAGTTTTGTGAACTTCAGCTGCAGTACAACATCTTCCCAGTTTTCTAGCAATGCTGAGCTGTGTTTTAGAGCTAAAAGCATCATCTGGGTCTGATGATTAGAGCAAGGAATTTTCAGCAATTAAAATAGTACCGTCCAGGTCTGACTTCTTCAGGAAAACAGTCTTTTCATGTTCCTTTTTATTTATCTTATTTTTTTTTTTAATACAGGGAATTTCAATGACATTATTTTATCACTTTTACTTCCAGATCATGTGGATTTCTTGAAAACACTTCCATATATTTCAGTGGCTAAAAAGAGGCCAAGTTTGGGGCCATCCCTGCTGAACTGCAAACCAGTAAAGATTTAGCTCTCTTTTTCTGTAAGGAAAGAGATTAATTTAAAGACTAATTTTATCCACTGTTCTGGTGCACTGTGAGTTGAAATAAGGGTAATATTTGGAAATGAAATTAAAAAGTCACGTTTCCTTTCTATCCTGAAACTTCTATAAACACATCCCAACTTGCTAAATTTGTTCTTCCAGTCTGTACTTTAATTATTTTGTTTCTGGATTTTGATGTTATCTTCAGTCAAATTCTTCATCAGCTCTTCATCAAATCATAATTTTAAAGTCAATCTTCCCTCCAAAAATGCTGAAGAGTTCCATTTAAAGAGTTTTATTTCTTGAAATTAATAATCACATTTCATAAATTCTTGCTAAGCCAGAGGTCTGTCGTTTTCTTCTCTAGTAAGGTAGAGACTGTTAAATACTTTCTGGTGCTAATCCAGTTTCAGTGGTTGATGAAAGATTTTGAAACATACCCTGGATATGGATGTCAAAGCCTAAAATCTTTTGATGTTTTGTTTGGTGATGAAAAGATATCTCTAAAACAGAACATAACAATTCAGCAAATGTAAACTCTTCTATAGTGTAGTTGATAGGCTTGATCATAGTGATTTGGGTATACAGACTGACTCTCCTGTTACATTTGTATATTCTTTCTGTTGGATAATTCAGGTGTGGTTGAATACTTTTGTAGAGAAACAGGAAAAGAGATAATACAAAGAAGCAAATTGTATGTTTTCCTCTCCTCTGTGGAACTTCAGAAAACCTCTTGCTTGAAAAAGAAGGGGGAAAAGGCAATTTTAACAAGAAACTTTTGCCTTGTGGCTGTCACTATTGATTTAATGACAATAATTTAATTACAGTAAAACTCTGTTTGACATTCTCCTTTTATTTTCATGAAGAAAGAAGACAATTCTCTAGAATCAATTATTTTCATTACTTTTGAGTTTTTTTATTTAGTTCTGTTTCTATCTCTGTTTCAGCCCAGAACACTAAAAAACAAGAAAGGCAAAACATCATTAATTATATTTGAAATTGTAACTATTTGCTGATCTTAAAGTTTACAATTTAAACTTCAGTTTCATTTTTCAGGACATTCTGGGTATCAGCCCTCTCTGTATCAGACTGTAAGAACCTGTCTGAAGTCAGTTGACTTCCGCAGGCCAGACACCATCTGTCTGTTGTGACTGCTTTGATTGCATTCATAAAATGAATGTCATTCATGCTGAAGCATATAAATCACAGCTCAGCAGTCACTCATACCTTCAGAGATACTCTTTGTGCACTTGGCATGCCATCAGCTATAAGTGTATTAGTTTCACTGCTTTTGAAGTAATTTGATGCAGGATCACCTTCATATAACTGTCCATTGCTTTATTAAATTATGTAAGAGGAAAATGTTTATTTTAGGTGTTTTCAATGAAAACCATAAAGATTAATAAATTACACAAAAATAATTATATCAGATACCCACCTCATCTGTGTTCATGTAACTTTTCTCTTTTTTTTTTTTTTTACATTTGTACTTTATTTGCATTTTGATCCTGGATCTAATACATTCAATACCAGTCCTATTTCCTCCCCCAAATTCCAGAAGGAGCAGAGTGCTATTCTCTTCAGATGTCATGCTTGCAATGACTACATAAAAACCAGAACGATCTTCCAGCACCTTTGCTCTGATCAGGTTATCCAAAAAGACCCCCTTCTTTCAGAAGCTTTTGCAAGCCTAGACAGTATTCCAAAAAATGCCTGTTCTCTGCCTTAAAATTACATATTTTGTGCAAATGTGTTAGAAACAGAGAAGAAAGAAGAACACAAAATTTAAAAATATTTGCCAGGATTTAACTTTACTAAAAACGGGTCTAATTAACATAACATGTAAAGCAATGGCCACCAATAAGGACCTCAAAGATTAATAGATCCTTATTGGTCATCTGCCAACTTTCTAATTATATTTATCAGGGACAAGGGATCAGAGGAGTTTACCACAAGAAGGCCTGATACTGATGGGTTTTTTTTCTTCACTTAGTTCTTCACGTGAAGGATAGCAACATCTTTTAGCCTCATCTTCCATGGGGACCATATCTTTTCCCTGTTGACTTTTTCTTCAGTCAGAAAGAAAGCCCTAGAAGCGTGATATGCAACAGCATTTTTTTCCTACCTCTTTATTCATTTCCCTTGGGCTATCTCAGCTCTGAAACGCAAAATGATGTGCTATGGAATGGCCTGCTTAGCTATGCAACTTTCCACCAGTTTTCTGGCCATGGCTGCAGAGGAAAATGGGTGATCACAATTTGACACATCTATACCTGAAGGAAAAACTTAATCTCTTACTGATGTTTTAGATTGTCAGTAATCTTCAGCTCTCCTAAAGAGGTGGAAGTGGTCATTAGGCCAATGTAAATGAAAAATGCCCACTTCTTGCCTGGTACTGCCTACATACCCCATGAATGTACTAAAAGAAGGGATAGATATGCATATTTGTTCACATTAAAGCCAGTAAGAAAACTGATCACATGTATATCTCAGGTCAAAAAACAAATGCAGTTAATTATATTTTTTAAATTAATAAATGGTAGGTGATAACCAGCGAGATGCCTACCTGCCACCTGGTTTGCCCCAGTAACCCTGGTGACAGAGTTCAGCAAACTAAATTCAAGGAGAAACAGCAAAGTAACAGACTAGTTATTTTTCAGATGAGGTTAATTGATTGCTGGTCACTTAAATCACACTTTTTGTGACAGAAGCAAAGCCATAACATTATTGTTATACGTGAACATGATTGAAAAGAAAGAAGAGTGCCCACTGAAGCAAGAATTTAAAGATTGCCTTTGAAATGCATGGAATACACATATACTACAACAGGAATTGCCATTAGTGCACAAAGTTGGCATGTGTTGAGCTGTCAGGAAGACAGGAGGAGAAAAATAAATAATTTCTATTTAATTTCTATAAGTAATTTATTTTACCATTGTAATTAATAAGGGAGTTTAAAAAGATAATATTTCAGATGAAAGGCAAATCATTCAAATAAGCTGTAATCAAAATGTGTTTTTTCCATAAATATTTTCAAAGTTATTTATTAACTGCCAAAAGGAATATACAGTCACTTGAGAATGAAGTAATATATGCCAGTTTAATGCAAATGATTCCTCAGAGATTTGCTTTCTTTACTAAGCAGACATGAAATCATTTGTCTTCAAAATTATGTTAAGAAATTAATGATCTAATACAAACTATCGGGAGTGGGATGCAAAGTTAACTACCTATTTTTTTTCAGTGAAAAGTGATTGAAAACATTAGGCTTGTATTAGTAAAAAATAAGCACTCTAGAGAACTACAACATTACTCTTTAGTTTCCATCATTACAGAAATGCTCAAATTTCTTTCGCGTACACAGAAATCTTTGACTCTGCCATGCTTTCTGCAAATTCACAAACACCTTTTATTTAACAGCAATTATTAGCAAAATACAAACTCCTGTGAAACTCTTCCAGATTGTATTGAGAATCAGTAGTTTTCTGAAGGTACCAAAAGGAAAGTTTTTAAATGCTGCTGCTGTAGCATAAAGGAAGGAAAAGTACTTCTTCAGAGAATATGGTGAAGTACAGGAATTAGTAAATCCTTTTCCCTTCAGCTAGTTAACTGCTAATTTTATTCTTGGTAATGTAGCTTCAGGTCTGGACGTTTCTGTTTTCTTTTTTTTTAATATCTTGCTATATAGTGTTTAGAAATAAGCTTCAAAGATTAATTATCCATTGAGCTAAAAATTATTTCAGTGGCTTAGAATCATTCTGCCTTCTGGGGACAGTAACATTTGCAGTTTCAAATGCAATTAAATGGAAGTGCTAGTTTATAGAGTGAAAGATAGTGCATATACTTCTTCGAATGTAAAACACCATAAGTATTACTTAAATGAATGTAACTTTGACCACAGTTTTGTAAATAAACAAGTACTGATACAATCTTTTTCTTTCCATACAGAGCAAATACACTTTCTTCAAAAAGTGCTTGTCGCAAAGGAAAACAGCGGGGGTACAATGCTTCAGGTTGATAAAACTAAAACATAGCAGCTGTAACCTTGCACAGAGGCAAGATGCTGCTCTCTGCTGTAAGAAACTGCATCGGACCCTTAACCCACTACACCCAAGAATAACCATAGTGACTGTGGGGACAGGAAGCCATATCAAGTTTTCTTCCCCTGCCCTGCATGACTATGTAAGTCTAGTAAACAGAGAGAGGTGCAATACTGATTTTCTAGCCACATTGAGGCTCCCTACCTAAGCTTACATGGGGTAACTTAACTACCACAAAGCTAAGAAAAATATCTGTTTTAAGCTGAAAGCCACACCCCTTGCGTCAGCACAAATACAATTGCAATAAAACTGATACCATAAAAACACAGAGTGACTCATAATACAAATGCAGATTTTTTTGGAAGGAACATACTGTAATGTGAGCTGACACTTGGAAAACAGAAGTCAGCTGTAAGATCTTTCATCTTTTCCCTTGGGTATTTTACATTTTGTATTTAGACTGCCTTGCCTGAATAGTGGCAGAGTTTTGTTTTTCATTGTACAGTGATGTTCATCATAGTAAGGTTGCTGGGATATTTTTTAAGTACCTTCACCTGGATAGGACCTGTGGCTCATAGTTGTGCTATGGAATCATTACCTTGGAGCAGGTCAATAGTCTCACACTGCTGCTCATTGCCACGATGACTGATGCTGCTTTGCCTCTGCTATTCAGTGCTGCCATGAAACAACACAATGAAAATCATAAAAATCCTTTTAAAGGCAGCTCTTTGCCTAAAGATTTGATAGGTGTATTCTTTTTCAGTTTATTTTTTGTTTGTTTGTTTTTAAGGGTAATACATTGATAGTGAATGATGCTCTTTCATATAGAGGGAATAAAAATATGCTTATGCTTGTCATCAGGAGAATTTTTTCCAGCATGTTTTTCAAACTGATCTAGAGATATTTGCTGTTTTGAAATACGTGTTTGCAGTTCTCTAGCATTCTTCCCACTTTTTTCTGATTATGTAGTGATATCACTAGGCCGACTCTTGTCTACTAAGTGTCCTGGAAGAGATCCGGGACAGGAGAATGAGAGGGAAAAAAACCCAAGTATAGAAAGAATATGGGAATTAGATGACCTAGTTTTTGTGGGGGACTTTCTAATGTAGAAGTCATTTGAAGGAATGTGTGTACTCATTGGTATGCTCAACTGTTCTGCAGTGCTAGAAGTAAGTGAAACAGCTATAAAGATAGCCTAAGTCTCTAACAGCATTTGTAAAATCTTTACAATACCTGCGCAGAATGAAGTAGGTGTGAAAAAGAGTCATTCTGATCCTAACCATTCCTCTTTAGGCTTTAAATGGTATTTAGCATTCTTTAGTCAGGTAAAAGTTTGCCAGTTTGTCTAAAATTAAATATAGAGGCCTCTGAAGATTAAACAAAATAAAACCATTGAATATTGTAGTGGGTTAGCCCTGGCTGGATGCCAGATACCCACAAAGCCACTGTTGTCACTCCCCTCCAAAAATGGACAGGGGAGAGAAAATATAACAAAGGGTTCACAGGTTGAGATAAGGACAGAGAGAGATCTCTCACTGAATACTATCATGGACAAAACAGGCTTGAATTAGAAATAGTAGCTGAATTTATTACTAACAAAATCAGAGCAGGATACTGAGAAGTAAAATAAATCTTCAAACACCTTCTCCCCACCCCTCCCCCCTTCCCAAGCTCTACCTACTCACCCGGCAGCAGAAGGAGACAGAGAATGGGTGTTATGGTCAGTTCTTCACACATTGCTTCTGCCACTGCTCAGGGAGAGCCTTACCTCCCTGGAGAGAGGAGACCTCCAGCGTGGGGTCCCTCCCACAGGAGACAGATCTCCACAAACTTCTACATTGTGAGTCCATCCCATGGACAGCAGTTCTCCATGAGCTGCTGCTATGGGGGTTACTTTTCCGTGATGTGAGTCTCCTTTAGGCACAGCCTGCTCCAATGTGGATTCCCCATAGGGTCACAAGTCCAGCCAGGAAACCTGCTCCAGCATGGGCTCCTCTTTCCACAGGTCCCTGTCAGGAGCCTGCTCCATCATGAGCCTCCCACAGGTTCACAGCCTCCTCTCAGGCACCACCAACCTGCTCCAGTGTGGCCTCCTCCAGCGGCTGCAGGTGGATCTCTGCACCCCCCTAGCCATCTGTGGTCCTTCTCCACTGACCTTGGTGTCTGCAGAGCAGTTCCTCTCGTATGTTCTCGATCCACTCCTTCTCTGGCCTCAATTACTTCTGTAATTCAGTAACTCTAGTTTCTTCTTAAATCCATTATCACAGAGCCATTAGTATCATTCCTGATGGGCTCAGCCTTGGCTGAGCATGGAACTCTTCATCCCAGGGTCATGAGTTGCTGCCTCACATTAGGTGTTAAAAAGGACTGCAGGGGGTTGATATTGGCAGTGCACCAGGTGCCCACCAAGCTATGTTATCATTCCCCCTTCCCAGCTGGACAGCGGAGAAAAAATAACTGGAACATTTTCCTGGAAAAATGAGTCCTAGATTGAAATAAGGCAGTTTACTAAAGCAAAAATTTGTGCATTCACAAAGAAAAAACACTGATATTCTCTACTTCCCATGAGCCAGCCAAGTCCAGCCACTTCCCAGGAAACAGGGTTTCAGCACCCATGGCTGCTGCTCAGGAGAGCGAACATTGTAAACAGCAAATACCACCACCTCCTCCTTTCCTTAGCTTTTATAGTTGAGTTGATGTCATATGGTATGGAATATTCCTTTGGATAATTTGTGTCAGCTGCCCCAATTGTGTCCCCTCCTAGGATTTTGCCCACCCACAGCCTGGTGTGCTATCAACCCCTTTCTAGCTAGCAATGCAAAGCACAGCGCCGTGAGGACTGTTATGGGAAAATGAACTCCATCTCAGCCAGACCCAATACAAACATATGTTCATAAATGCATATCCTTTAAATGGCTTTTGTAACATTATATTTTGAGCAGATTAATCCAATTTGGGTGTCTTTGTGAACTCAGTACATTCACAGATTTCAATAATTACCAACATTGTACTTGCCTATTACTTTTTTTACAAAGAAGTAAACTGATTTATACTTCCAAAATAAATTTAACAATTGTCTTCTGCAATTTAACAGTACTTACACGTGTGAATTCTGTACATGGATGACAAATCTTTATTTGCCCTTAGCTACAAGCCTGAAATATAGTTCTGAAATACATCTGTTTGTGTAAAGATCCACAGACATCAGTATCCAGATGTATACTTCGCAGCCTTGCTCCTTTTCTGTGTGATTTCCAGCACAAAGGACAGTTTTAAATTGTTATCTTTTATACTTTTTTTTTTTTTAAATCTGTTCTTTCTTTAGGAGTAAGTTGCATCTAGCAGACTCAGCAGAATCTGATTAAATAGTAAATAAAACTCTTCTTTTTGACCTCATAGGCCATCTCTGTACAGTGTTAGACATAGTCATGGGTTTGAGGGCAAGAGACATGCCATACTCAGGTACTCATGGCAAAATTCTCCCTAAATATAAGATGATCTAGTCAATCCCCACTGTTGGAGACAATGCCATGTGCTGGCCTCTGGGTTGTATCAAGGACCTGCCTGGGAAAGTGCTTGTTGTCTCAGACCAGAGCTGCTGCCTGCTAATGTCATGCTATAAAGACAGTAGTTACTACTATTGCACTCCAGACTTTGTGTCTGGCCCCCAGTTTAGTGTTCTGTACATGCAGGTGTGGAGTTATCCAGCAATGATTGTGACACTTGTCAGTGGGGCTGAATATTAACAGTCCTGAACAAGGAGTTGTATATCAAAATTAGAAAAGCTCAATGGTCAGACTTAACAAGGAGTCTGGTTCATGTCAAGATTGTTTCTGGGTTTTATTTTATGCTCCAGATAGCCAGGACCAAGGTATGAATCTCCACTACCCTTGGAGGCTGTCCTGACCATGAGCCTTCAATATCAGCCACTTGTGATTTTTGTTTCTAGTCATTAATCATTCTCTGTTTGTTACAGCAACAATATTTCAACATGCAGAACGGGAAGTAGGCATCTCTGCATGTCCACTCTTGTGACATGCTTCTGGAAGATGGGAAATGCAGTCTTCAGCCCCAAAATTTAATAGGAAAATGCAATGAAAATCCTCTTCCTGGGACAAAGACACTCACCACAAAGGTATTGTAGAGATGAATACATAGAAAGTAACAGTTAGCAACTGATTATATAACCTGGTCTACTCTGTGCTTCAGCCACTGTAAAGAATTAATTTTCATTCATTTCTTGTTTTGCCATGTTTTGTTTAGACGGTGTCAATTGTGGAACTAGACTGTTTTCAGGTTTTAAGCAGAGCTTAGAATTATGTTGTCTAACACTCAGAGTTGCTTGCTGTCAAGGAGCAAGCACAGGACAAGAAATGTATTAAGTCTTCTATGAAACAGCTTAATTTCAAAATTTTATTTTTCCTTACTCCAATGGGAGACAGCGCGACAGCACAGCAACAAAATTAAACCTGCAAGTAAATGACTACAGGTCTGAGCATAAATTTGTGGGAGAATGTGTTAAATATATTTGTACAGCTGTACATACAAAAGATCTGAATTCTCCTAGCAGCAGTGTCTGGACATGAAGTTTTGATTTAGATTGTGTTCCTCTGTAGACTCTGTTCAATATGTATATAATGCTGAATTTAGCAATTAAATGTGATTTCTGAATTTTGTGCTCGTAATTGCCTACTCATAATAAAGATGGGATTTGGAAGTTCTGTCTTGAGAAATATTTGATTCCATATTTCCAGTTCTAGCATTTCTCTGATAGCTTGAAGTCTCTAATGTATGAATTTGCTGTATTATGCATAGAAAAATGTCTGCCTGAACCTATTAGATGTATAACTTTTCATAAGCATAACTAGGAGATTTATGCATTTTTATTCAGTATTACCTGTATCCTGGTGTATCATAAATAGGATTCATATTCTTATGATTCATAAGTACGATTCTGGCATATCTTAAATACTTTTCAGGTATCAGTCCTGCTTTGTCTATGATCTGCTTGGATCCACAAATGAATATACACATGAACAGGAAAACCTCTTCTTAGCATGCTTTCTGAAAACTGTTGCTCCAAGCATATAGATCCTTTTCTTAATCTCAGTGAAATTTTAATACTTTAACAAACATCATGTGATCGCAAATATTCCTCCAATCTTTAAAGTTTAGTAAGTGTCTGAAAATTATCAGTGAAGTTCTCACCCTGTACCTGTGCAAAACACAATGAGAATACCTAGGATACTTTGCTAATGGCTAACTTCTCCACTCACTAGTTAATTCTTTTTCCATCACAAAATACATCAATAGATTTTATTGGGTCATTTCTAATAATTTGCAACATTTTTTTCATATATTTCACTTTTCCTCTTAGAAGCAAACAATGAAAACTGCTAATATTACTTAAGAGATAAAATGCCCATGACACCTAACTTGGTGACTCAGAAACTTGGGCCTTTTGAGTTCTGTAAAGCAATACAAAATTAGTATAAATTAGTAAATTACTATAAATCAGTAAGGTACTAGTTCTGTACACAATCATGTCTTGAGTTTCTCATTAATAAAGTTTGTGTTTGAAATATGTCTTTCTTTTTACTTACCTTCAAAGAAATCTACAGTCTACAAAAAAAAACAGGATTTTTTTTTAATTTTGTAGGATTAGTTGCAAACTCAGCATCTATTATCTTTGTAAACAAGTATCTTCACTATGCCATGTGTTAAATAAATACATCTTGCCTGTTACAAGATGTCTTCCCATTGACTTCCAACTGAAGCACAACAAAAATGCTAAAAAAAGAATCCTCCATAGCTGCATGAGTAGCTGTCCACTTACTCTAGAGATCAATAAAATGTTTGGCACTAGCACTCATTCACATGTCAAAGCCAAAACAGAAAACATAGTTCATAGTGAAGCACAAGGACAAGAGTACTGGAAAGGCATTCTTGCAAATAGGTGCTACAAAACTACCATGCTCCACCTTTTTTGTTTCTTTCATGTGAAGCTCCACTACATTTCAGTAAAACAGTGCCCAAATGCAACTCAGGAATGTGTGTGGCTTTTGCAAACAGATGCAGAGCCAAACACCAGACTCTCTGGAGTGTGTGGATGTATTGCACAGCTGGAAGAACGATTGCAGCTGCTGTGAAAAAGCATGTGTTTTTCTTACTGGGTTATCTGAAAGCTTTATTTATAGGGAGAAGCTGGGTTTTAAACGTGATCTTCACCACATTAAGTCTTGCAAACTATAGACAATGTGAATTTAATGGTGATGTTTAAGATTTCCGAAGTCTTAGCTTAGTAGTTGAAAGTGATTAGTTCAAAATCAAATTGTGTGTAGATCTGTAAATTTCAGCCACTACCTGACATGTGGGTGCCCACCTACTCCGAAAAAGGAGTCTGGGGACTCAAACAATATCACAATCCTCTATTACTGCCAAAAGACATGTGAGGAATATGTGCTGCACTGTCAAAATCTCTGTCTAGAGAGAGTCTGAGGTCGTTGGACAGGCTGGATGGGACTTAGAGCAGCCTTGTCTAGTGGAAGGTGTCCGTGCCAATAGCAGGGGAGTTAGAACTAGATCATCTTTAAGGTGCATTCCAACCCAAACCATTCTACGATTCTGTGATTCTATAAATCACGGGAAGGAGGCAAAAAGAGGAAAGGAGAACAAAAGGAGATATTTCCTCACCCTCAAAGCACCAATAAAACCTGGCCTTGCCCCATATTCCACAACTGGAAGTTGAGCTGAAAAAAATGCTGGAGTTATAACAGGGACAACAGCTGACAAGCAGGAGCCTGTAAATATTTACTGTTTCTGAGGCACAAATTCTATGACTTTGGCATTCATTGCACTTGACCATTTGTCAGGGCTGCCTTGAGGAGTGTGAGGCACTGAGCAGGCATGGGAGAATATGCAGATTCTGGGGACATGGAATTTTAGAAAGAGACCTTAGACAATCACATGCATAAAATCTACTTATTTTATAAAATTGAGAGGGATTAACTCTGATCTAAATTCATATAAAGTAAATCTTAAAAATCCATAATGGTTATTAATTCCTTCTGAAATGAGATAAATTGAATGTGTTTCAATCCTTTAATGAAATCTAGTCCTTTTTTTCCCAGTACACATACATTGATGGCTTTAACACTTAGGAGACCTTTGCAGGCAAGTACCTAGCCACCCCAGAACTACAGTAAAGTTGGTAACAGAAGTCATGATCCCCATATTGTGGGCAAGGTAGCTGACTTTAAGACATTGCCCTAAAATCTGAAAATGTGCAGGCGTACTTAATAACAAATAGGTTATCGGGACAGAAAATTGCAAAGTATTACTTTAGGTCTGTGGCAATAGATGTCCAAGTCTGAAAACATTGTTTAAGTTAGTTTTTAGTTTCCAAACACTTAAAGCATTTAAGCATTATTTATCCATATGTGTTTAATGATACCCTTAAAGTTACTTATTTTGTAGAATATTTCTTCCATGAGACAAAGTTATCTTTTCCAGCAGATTTGCCTTTTGCTTCTTCTACAAGTAGAGTTACTTCTGGACTAACGAATATTCATTTAATAATTCATGAATTTTCCTTTTATGAAGCTAGATAGTTTTTCCATCACTTGTATTTCAGTATTTCTGAAACCAGGTGTTAATTTTCAGGGGGATACGAGGTTTCCAAGCAGCTGCCAGGACTAATACAGCAGCCAGCAGTAAATGCTGAATAAGCTTAGGTACAAAATCTATACCATCTGGTTTCAGGACTCCTTGGCCAAAAAATGTGAGACCAGTTCCTTTCATGTCCAGAAATCTTCCTGTTCATTGGAAATTGTGAAATGGATGTTACCTTTGCATTACCTTTTAATTCACATCTCAGAGGAAGATTCAAATGCTGGTCCTAAGAAAATATTGCGTAACTGTAAAACAGGAAACTAAATAATGTGCTCAGGTTTCATAATAATAAAAAGATGAACACTATTTGACAAGCTGAGATCAAAGTGCTTGCTCAATCTCACAGCAGACCAGTTTTCCAAGCTGCTATTTCTCAAAGTCAATGATAGCTACCAGTGCTCAATGCAGAAACAAAGTCCCTCACAGGAATTATCCCCCTAGACCAGTGAGTCAACAAGAAGATACAAAAATGAAGCCCTTAAGATTTGATTTAAGACCAGGCAAGTAAGGCATGAGGTCCATCTTGGCTGCCAGTGAGGAAATACTTCTGTTTCCTTATGTGTCTGTAAAGATCAACTATGTTCTACATAAAGGATTGCTATTCTGCAGTTGTTGATAAAATAATGGCTTAAAAGTGGCTTAGTTCAAGACATCATTCTGAAGGCGTAGATATAGCTCAGGCCACTCTGAAGATAACTGAGGAGATCCAAGCAACAGAACTTCCTCTGAAGACGTGTGGAAAGAGTGTTTCCTGTAATTTTTAAGTCCAATCATTTAATCCTCTCTCTCAGGCAGTCATTTACAGACATACATAATCCACAAGGTCACTCTGTTATCAAATCCCTGAAGGTACCAGGCTATCATTCCATCCAAAGAGTCACTAATGTCTTTTAACTTTTTATGTCTAGATTGGACATTAAAAAGATTTTGTATCATGAGAAACCATACAACCCTATTTTTCTTTTACTATCACCACTGCTTTCAGCACACTGATTAAATCATTGCTTTAAGTGGATGATTAAGCCCTTTTGAGAAGGGACTGACATCCAACTATATTTGGCTAGAACAGAGAATTATGATTCCTCAGTCCATAGGCACTATCACAATGCAGATAAAACTGCAGTGGTAGTGCTGTTGCATTCCTGGTAACCATGATTTTGTCTACACTGCTGTATAGCAAGATTGCCCTGAGCTCCATAGAGCAAGTCAGAACAGCGCTATCATGTGATCTAGTAGTATAGGTTTAATTGGAGACAGACTAGCTGGAGGGCATTCCGAATTAACGATTTCACATAGCCAGACTATTTTATAATGCGGTGAGAGTAATAATTTCAGTAAAGGCAGTGATTTTGCCGTGTTCATACTGTAGAAGAATAGTGCCAGTATAAATCTCAAGATAGCACTCAATGTACTTTAAGAGAGAACCTAAAAAAATTTAAAAGGCTGTGTTCCAAAGTTCCACTTATCTCTGAAAGTGTGATAAATGGTTGATCCACAGATAGAGTCTTCTGGTTGCATCCATGGAGAATTTGTTAGTGATAAGTTAGACAACTGTAGCGCACTGATATTTTTCAAAATGGCAACAAAGCACACATTAGAATACTGATGTCACTGGCTAACCAACATTATGTCCCAGAGCAGCTTTTCCCCACTGTTGAAGCTGTAGATTCCACAAATGAAAAAGACTAGTCCACTGACTGCAAAACCCCTTGGAGAAGAGACGTGCCACAAAGTTCAACCCAGTTCAACAAGCTTTCCTGTTACTAATTTTCATCTATTTTGTTATTTATTGCATTCATTAGAATCTTCCTATTTGACTATTTCTGATCTTAAGAAAGGTTCAGGGACTAAATAATACCAAAAAAACATGGTTTCACATTATATGGTCTAGTTCCAAAATTTCATAAATCACTTTTGATATCAGAGAGAAAATATTTCAATGAAAAGAAGAACATGCACAGTCTCTGTCCAAGAAGGAGAAGCAGCAGAAATTTTCACTGTCTTTTTCAGTGTTAACAGTCAGAGGGAATACACTCTGGAAATCGATTTTCTTTTACTGGAACTTGATGTGGGTAGTTGCTTGATGTGTTCAGCTTCTGTATGGCCCAGGTTCAACAAGACACTTAGAAGCATGGCTGACTTTATTCGTGTGGGTATTTAGGTATGTGCTTAAGTACCTTGTTGAATTGGGGCTTATGTTAGGTCGTAAGTATTTACTAGGTCAAGCATCCAGGCTAAAATTTTCTCTGTTTTTCCTAGTAACACTGCAAGTAACTCCAGTCACACAATACATTTGGAAGCGCTTGCAGTGAATTTATCAGGTGATGTTACCCAAGGCAATGGAGAATACATTCTTGTTCTGTTGGAGAAACGTATTAATCTGCCTCCTCAGCACAAACTCTGCAGACTGCTGAGAGGATGTACATGGGCCAAACTTCAAACATACAGCATAATAGAGTAGCATTTTATTTAAATATTTATGCTACTGCAGTATCCAGGAGTTGAAGCTAGTCTTATGCCCTATTGAATTAAGCACCGTAGAGAAGCATGGGGTCTCTGCTCCAAGCACTGCACACCAGGGCTAAGTAGTTGGAGAACTACATATATTTGCCACAACACTCAGCAAGATAAATCAAAAAGCAGAAAAATTGGGAAGGAAAAATAAAGTGAATGACTGCTCTTTCCTCCTGTAACTCTGGCTATTAGCCCAGACATGAGCCTATCTAACCCGCAAGTGAGTAAGTTGTTTAGGAAACACAATTATTCCAAGAATTGAGGGAATATCACTGAGCAAGTTTTTTCTATTTTCTTGGAAGAGAAGATGTGATTAAGATGGTGTTCTAGTCTGCTCTTCAGCCCTCTGTTACTGAATTCTAACTCCATGCACATTTTAGACACAAAGATATGTGTTGTTCAAGGCTCTGTGACAGAAGAAATGATGATTCTTGCAGCAGCTGGCTCTTGCAGGCACCATTAGGAAGTCATAGAGTTTGGCTGGGAAAACTGGTGCCTTGCTCAAGATTTGACAGTGCTTGGAATTCATATTCACTGTAAGTGAACCAGGTTCTCTTCCTTTCTCTACCATTTTCTCTGTATAAACCACAGTATCCCACTGAGTTTTAACTTTATTGCCCTGGCAAAAGCACTTCCAAAACCTTGAGCTAGTACTGTTTCTGGCTAAAAGACTGTTACAGCTCTATCTAATCAATCTGCGTATGTAGAAGAGTCGTCAAGTGTAGACATGGCCATAAAAGAGCCTGAGCACATGGAAAAGAAACACTAAGAAGGTATGAAGAGAGGACTGCAATTCCCAAAAAGTGTAGAACAGAACCTGGGGCAAAATTCCTTGAGAAACCAAGATTTACAGCTCCATTGCTCACTTACTGCATAATTGTCTTCCTTGATTTGCTTTTCTTCAGCTGTAATCAACAAAAGTGTTTCTTAATGTCTTGGGTTTACCTCAACATCAAGACTTTAATCATTTGTTTTTTTCCAAGGCGAACTATTTTATGACTGATTGCTTCTAAGTAATTCAGCAAGGCTGCATGTTGGTCTTGTGAGTTGTGGTGTCTTTTTCTGGAACCAACGCCCCACAATCAAAATAGTGTAATTTTAACTTTGTGAACTGAAATGTTATGTCTTCCAATTTTCATACAGACTTTCTGTAAAATTTGATTCAGAGTGTCAGTTCATATTATAGGGTTTATTCTCATCTTGGTGGTATGAAAAATCTTTGCTGTTGCACAAAAGCTGCAAATATATTTCCATGGATTTTTAACAGTAATTAGGCACTGTTAAAATTGACAAAAATTAGTGGAGACTATTTGAGCCATGTTTCTTTTTTAGAGTAAATCAGATACAAAAAGGGGGAAGTCATCACTAGGTTAGAAAAACTTTTGTCTTACATCTCACCCATCTTTACTGTGTTTTATTTCACTAATGGGATCTATATATATTTTGAACTCTTAAGATTAATATAAAATATGAACGTCTCTTGAGGAGGGGGAACACAGAACAATGAAATGATAGAACAGAAAAAGAAAGAAGTTGAAAATTAGGCCAGAAGATTGAAATCAGGACAGATTTAAATCATTCTTTGCTGTTTTGTTCATCTTGGTTGTCTGATAAACTACCAAGCAGGACAAAGTTCAGGAGACTTGATATACTGCATGTTAAGTCTTTGTTTTTATAAGGTGAACTCCTGTTCTCCAGCTTGCTCTCCTCGTCTCCCACGCTTGTTGTTTTAATACAGAGGAAAGTTCAACTCCCCCTGCTTAACTCCAGTACCTCTTAATGAGGCAACTGTGACACTATCCAGTCGTCCCAGGACATGTCAATCAGAATTTCATTGCTTTGCACAGCTTGACTTATGTCAAAAAGGATGGTTAAAATTCACCCAAGTCCTGGAAACCTCCTGTTGATTTAAACAGATCACATCTTAGCTATGGGAGGATTTTTGTTTGTTTGGGTTGGGTTTTAAACGGTCAAAGGGCAAGAAGCATTATTTGCAAAAGCTCTTTCACATAACTGTTCTTAGGATGCTGGTATCAGCAAGATGATTTACACATCATATAGTTAAAGAGACAAAAGCAATAGAGTTTCACGTGCCAATGAAAAGAAACATCATTTACAAAAAAGTCTGATCGTACAAAAGGGATCCTCTAGCCCATTGTGGTTAAGAAAATCTCTTAGAGCATCCTCATAGATTATCTTTGACAGCGTGGGCTTTGCATTTACAAATGAGTAAAAATCAGAGCAGAAGGCTCAAAGCCAGCAAATTTGAATCATGGGAGGCAATGTTATTTATGGGCAGCAGCACTTAACCACCATTCCTGCAGCTTTCAGGACAAGCCTCATTGAAGGCTCACATACAGATTATATGGTTATTGCAATTGCTGCAGGAGAAACAACACAAGTAAGCATTTGCAGACACTTGGCTTGTACTTACTGTAGCTCGAAGTTATACCTTCCAAGAGTTTTTAGACATACTTTTTTTTCCTAGTTTGTTGCTTCAGTGAAACTGAAAACTCAAACTGTGAAATTATTGTATTGTGTTACAGGAAGCCTTCGAGTTCATAGAAATAGGAATGTCTCTGTGATGGAGGATAAAAGATTTGTGTTATCCTTGTTTACAAGACAGTTCAAAGGATACCATAAACTACTACCTCTGATGTGACAATGCTAGGCACATTTTTCTGTTTAAATAGAGTCAGTACAATGAGGTGACATTAAAAATGGTGGCTCTGCATCCATAAGAGATTAATTATCTAGAGGAAGTATAAACTTCTTATAAGCAATAGCACTTATATTTTTTTAATTCTGACTCAGGTACAGGGAATGACTGCATAGTCCAGTCTTTTTTATTCTGAAAAATAAACCACCAAAGGAAAATAAGAGGAGTTAACATAATCGTAAGAGGCATAGAGGTGAATAGGGATCAGCTGCTCAATATTTTCTCCACTGAAAAGCCAGGAAGTCTTCAAGTGAAGACTGCATATTCTGATCAAACAAATGTGACAGGGAGGGTCTTCTTGTAGTATGGGCAGTAGTGGATATTGTACACAGATTGTATTGGATATTATGTTTGAGGGGACGCTACACCAGGTAACGAAAGAAAAATCCTTTACAGAGTACTAAATGCATAGAAACTACAGCTGATTCTGGAAATCTCTCAGCTGAGAGAGATCCATCCCAGTGCTGGTTCTTTTGGCGCATTTCTGTCTCCACATCTCACATGAGTCAGGGCTCACACTTCTGCGGTGAGTGAAGATTCTAGTACTCATTAGCATGTCCAATGGTGTCTATGAGAAAAGGGAGGAAGAGGTAGTACTTGTAGCACAGTGCACGCCACTGATGTGCACCAAGGATAAAACTCTACAAGGATAAAATCTAGCCTTCCAAATGGCTGAGATTTAAGCAGTGCAGAAACAGGCCTGTCTGCCTCACTCAGACTGGGGTCACTTTTTGGCGTATCACCAGGAATATCACTGTAGTCTGTAAATAAAAACAAAAATTATGTAGCACAGTTCCAGCACCTCAGAGTTCGAAACTCAACATCTGTACAAGGTTGCATGTGGGTGTTTCAGGTGTTCTGGACTCTTGGGTGATCCTGGTTGCTGTCACTGGATATCACTTCTCCCAGCGCCACCTGGAGAGCCCCCTCTGTGGCCAACAACAGCAGAGCTCCCCAGTTCCCACAAAAAGGCAACCATTCTGAGACACTGGCCCCAGGTGATCTTGGAGAACATCCCAACAGGTGGCATCCCACAGCCTTGGTCTCATCACCTGGTTTGCCCAGACAGGCTGTTGGTGAGCGTCCTGTGAGGCAGCTATGTCAGGGAGCATGCCATGAGCATGGTTTCATGTCAAAGGTTGTGTAGACGTAGGCAAAGTGATTTACAAAACCAAGTGAAGAGGGAGCTAAGTCTATTCAAATATCAGATGCCATAATTCATCCTGATTAGCCTGGGATGATTCAACAGCTGTAACCATTTAGGTTACAATTCAGAAAGTCAAATACTTTAATCTAATGCTAGCAGGAGATTGCCAAGGAAAGGGAGGAACTGAAAAGAAAATACATCAATATTGCAGACTTCATCCTGGAAACAGAATTCCAAAACTTCATTAAAATTCTTATAATGTATAAAAATATAACTCATTTATTAAAAAAAAAAATCCAATTTGTTTAGAAGGATTGAGAGCAACCGGTTTAAATGCAATGTAGACAAAACTTAGGTCCAAGAAAAGTGATTAAGAATGCTGTTATCCAGCAGTTCCTTATCATGGAGGCATCTAAAATTCAGTGGGCACCTTTTTTTATGCCTTTTCATTGTCTTAAAGCTCCCTAAGCGCCTGCATAGTCACAGCAAGTTCTCAGCTGTGAGGCATGTTCTCACTTGCGCTCTACCATGATGCCGAAATTAGGATGTCTCTCTGCAGTCCATTACAGCCTGTTTCCAGCACATGTAAGTGTGCTGAGGTCAGCACATAGCACAGCATGGCCAGCTACTCACAAAAACATGGCTAGTGCTGGCAGCAGCTTTTCCTCTACATGCTCTGGCAAAGGACATGAAAGAACATAAAATTAATGTAGCCTGGAGGAGTCTGACTCTATAGGTGAGGTAGAAGATCATCTAATCATCAGTGTCATGCAGCTGAGTCACTGACATTATGTTAGGGTTGACTTAAGCCTGAAATGTGTAGTTACTAAACACTATTGAGGAGGGGGGAAAAAAAAGTAGTCAGGTAGTGTCTCCTCTCCTTCAATTCACAAGGTTAGTTACTAGTCTTCAATAAAGACCAAAAAGAGACACTTATGTAGCTCTGAGTTCCAGCTGGGATGGAGACTTCCCAGAGCAGCCAAATCAGTAACTGTATCACCACTGAGTGCGAATGCACTGATACCATCAGTGTATGAAAAGAGTTAGGTCCTCATTCAGCCAATCTGTTCTTATAAATTGTTTACTATTGTTAAAGTAAACAGGGTTTAAGGCAAGCTTTCTCTCTAGGGCAAAGTGGCTAGTCTTGGGAGACAACTGGGATTTTTTGAAGTAATTTGATATAAGATGCTTTTCCTGAAAGATACGGGTTTTTTTAAGTGGCAGAGAGGAGGTTGGCCACCTGTTTGCACATGGTCAAAAGGAGTGGTTGTGCTCAGCCTCCTAGTAATTCATATTTGGCATTAATTGGTCTGTGCAAATACAGTGACCATGCTCACACTAGTTCCTAGCCACAATTAATTAATTTTATTTTTTTTTAGTACAATATCAATGTATTGTTATCAATATATATGTAGAGATTTGTGTTTTGTGTTATACATGCAGTATAACCACATAGCTGCAGGTTTGGAAGGTTTTCCCACTAGTAACAGTTTCTGCAGCTTCAGAAACTCAGCAGATGCATAGTGCAATGTTAAAGCAGTACATTTTAAAGGGAACTGGGCACCTTAAAATTTAAACAAGCTAGGTGGGAAGAAATATTATTGAAGACTAGGAAAAACTGCATATCTTATTTCTTTTATGTTTAAGAAATCACAGGAAAATTCAGCAGAAGCATTTTGTAATACAGCTGTGACAGGACTGGTACCCCGGGAGAAGAATCGGGTAAGAGTTCCAGAATGGCAACAATGTAGATTACATTTTATATCTTCTAATGAGGAATAAATTCCTTCATAAATAATTCCTTCATAAATTGTGTTCTTAAAAACTGAGCATAATCTGATACATGTAGGGAGGGAAAATCAGATGTGATACCAACAGTACCTGATTTTTAAGGAAACTGTTTCAATATTGGTAGGGAGATTTAAATAAAGGTGTATTTTAATGTCTTGAGATTATTACAGAACTAATCCTAGCCAGACAATGTCAAAATACAGCTGATCCAAATTATCAGATTGTACTTTGAGGGTATGTTCAAGCAAAGTCATTCAAGCAGTGTCGACCCAGTGATGTATGGCACCACACAAACTCGGAGACTGTTCTGAACTCAAACTGAGCTATGTTTGATGTGTCTACACAAGTTTCATAGTTAATGCACAACCTGCAAATTTCCTTTGGATGATCAAAAACTGACTGTATCTATGATATGCCAGAAGGAAAAAATAAAATGTTCCAAATTCTGGCCAATCTAGCAACAACAGATAAACTTCAGGGGCTCAGAGGACAGCTGAGGTTTGCAGTGACTTTTTACAATCTCCCTGTTCAGGGAAGAGTCAGATAGAGCAGGTTGTCCAAAACCTTCCCTCATCAGATTTTTGAATAATCAAGGATGGATGTTTCTACAGCTTCTCTGGGCAACCTGTTCCAATGTTTGATCATCCTTACCATTAAAAAAAAGCTTTTTCTGTGCTTAAATGGAGTTTGCTGTACTTCAGTTTGCTCCTATTGCCTCTTGTCCTTTCACTTGGCACTAACAGGAAGTATCTTGCTCTCAACACACAACCTTGTTCCTCTCTTCTACCCTCCTAGTCAAAAAGTTTTTTCCTAATGTCCTCCCAAGCCACATTCTGTGCCCACTGATCTTTTTTATGTACCTCGCCACAAAAGATAAAAGTTTGGCTCTAACATCTTTGTAACTGTATTTCTATTGTTAGGAATCACCCTTTAGGTTTTTCTTTGTCAGGAAGAAATAAGTCCATCTCTCTCAATCTCAGAGGTGATGTGTTCTGGGCTCCTAACCTGTTTGGTAGCCCCTCCAGTCTCTCTCCAGTTTTTCCTTCTTGAACTGGGGTTTAAATGAGGGTCTGTATCCCAGGCATGGCCTCCCAAGCATCAAGTAAAGTTTGATTCTAGCTTTCCATAATTAACTAGCCATGCTGCTCTTAATGTTGTCCAATATGTGGTCTGCCTTATTCACTCATTTGCTCTTCATTGAGTCAAATCCTGTCCTTGCTCTAAAACATAAATACCTGACCATCAGTAAGTGGAATGACATAGAGAACCTAGGCTGCTCTTCAAATACAGACCCCAGAGTCCACTGTTTCATGTTTCAGTGAAAAACTTACATACCTCCATATAGGAACATCACAGAAAATAATAAAGTAATTCATTCCAACTGAACATTTCTGAGCCACTCTGATACTTGGCATGCCTTTAGATTTTGCAGATTTATGGTGTTGGTCTATGTGATGGGTCAAAGCAGACTTTTACTATAAGAAGGGAGCCTATCTGAATATCAAAGACGAATAAGTCAAGGAGGTCAAACAGTAGCACAATTTCCAGAATCAATGTGTGGTATATGCAGGATCTGTTTATTTCCAGAAAAGTGCTTCGAAGCCAGAGCATGACTTTTAGAAGTATTGACATACACCTCCACCCATCCCTTCAAAAACTCTCACTGAAAACCCAAACCTCCCACCCTGGCCTAGATGAGAAACCTTGGCTGAAGGCCCAGCAGTTCTTGCAGGCTGCCTAAACCAGGCTTGGGTGGACCCTGAAATGAGATACAGTCTCTCTCTTTTCATTATGATGGCAATAGTTTAAAGATAAGCAGTGAAAGAGAAGGAAAATGAGGAGAATTATATTCAAGCTAAGAACTTCAAGAACTTCAAGAAAGGGTAAGGGGTAGATAATGAAAAAAATTAAAATTATCTTTTTAGAATAATGAAGGAGGAGTAAATTGAGAAAATTACTTGCATCCTCTGCAAAGCTTTTAGCAGCTTCCACTCTCAGTAGCTCCAGTGGGAGAGGCTGTATTTTGCCACTGCTCCCCATGTCTTTAGCAAAACCGCATGCCATTTGAAGCACTGATCTCATGCTAAATGGTCATATGCCAGCTATTGTGATGATGACTGATCTGGCCGCCCAAGTGGAATTGCACAATGAGCAAGAAGGGAAATAAGTAGGTGTTTTAAAGTACTTGTGTTCTTAAGGACATGATTGTGCAAGTCCCTGACTCCTTGAGTTATGGCGCTGTTTAACAAAACACTGGTACCCAATGACACCCATCCCCTTGACTGCAACCATGGCCATAGAACCAGCAGCTTCAGAAGCATTTTCAGTACTGGAGTGTGACCCAGGGGATGCTCATCTCTTGTCCCCCGAGGAAGAAAGAGTGCTTGCAATGAGGCAGCACAGACAAAGCCTGAAGCTTTTATCATATTGTGGGATTACAACCAGAGAGCAGCAAGAACAGGATTGTATCATGGAGTTGGGCAAATCAACAGCCAAGGGCAGCTCCAGCACAGGTCATACCCCCACTAACAGAATACAATACCACAGGGTCTGTAGCACAACCCCTAACATAAGGGATGAACCAGGGCCAGGGTCCACCCAGGAGCAAAAGGAGAAGGAGCTGCAGATGGAGATAAATTGCAACGTGTGGCTGAGGACTCCAGCTAGCTACAGAGTAGTACTAAGGCCCATTGTGGAGGCAGGGCTGGAGCTCAGGACAGGACAGAGTGCCCATTCATGACCATACAGAGAGCCCCTGGACAGAGGAAATGTGGGTGAACATCCTGAGTGAGGCCAGCTGGGGCCACTAAGGCTGGTTGGTGACCTCATATGGCCCTGATTCCAGGAGGAGGCATTTCACTGTGATGTGGAAATACGCCATGTCAGGGAGCAGGAGCAAGCTGGAAGGACAGCAGCCCAAGCAGAAAGCCTGAACCATTGGCCTGGCTCTCTTCATTAATGGGGACTAATACATGGGCCCAGAGAGGCCAGATCTTGTTTGCAAGGAATCATTAAACCTTGTCCTGAGACCAGCTGATACCAGTAAGGCCTCATGATCCCTGTTGTCGACAGCTCATTCGCATAATTCATGGCCACCTCCAATTATCTGTGGGAGCTTAGCAGGCTGGACTCTTGGCTTGTGAAGGAGGTTCTACATGGGCAGGCACTTAATGAACAGATTGGATTATAAACACTAGCTAATCTTTCCCACATGTACACCTGAAGAGTATCACAAGTGACAGCTGTTTAAATTTCCAAGGAAATTAATGATTCCTAAAGAGGCAAGACTTATCAAGACTTTGACTGGGCCTGATAAGGGACAACCACCAAAGGGCAAATTGTTTATGATAGTCTATAAGTGCCTCATTCTATGGGTTCATTTTGGGAAGTTTTATTGACATGGTCCCTTTTATTAATGTTTGTGCTGGCGAAGACTAGAACAGCTTGGTTCAATCCACTGATGATATTAGGCTACTAAGGCCTGTAATGAGCACCTCGTATCTGCAGGTCACAGTCAGTTTAAAATGGCTGGTACTGGGGCCAGGACACCCTGGGCTCAGCTGAGCCCTGCAAGGCGGCTGCATTGTGCCTGCCCCATGCAGCACTCACATCCTTGCAAGTCTGTGGGACTGCTGAATCATTAACTCGTGTGGTGATTCATTTGCTGCATTCACAGTTTTGAGATCTGGGAGTTCTCAAGGGCTGGTGGAAGAAGATGATCCAGGTTTACCATGAGACTATAACCAGCCTTTCTTAACAAACCACATATAAAAGAAAGCCCATTCTTCTGTTCACTTTTGCAGGAAGCCTGTTCCTTTACATTAGGACACAGACCTTCCATCAGTCACCCTGGCATTCCTCCTTCCCCATAAAGCATGACGCAGGATACATTCCTATTTCCAAGGGACTTCTGAGAGCCTGGTTCTGTTTCAAAGACATAATGAAAGAAGATTATTCATGTTGGCCTGTGAAAGTAGTAATGTGGAAAGATCCTTGTTAAACTCAGAGGTGAAAAAAAGTGAATTTGATACAGCAAGTCATTTTCCTCCAGCTACTAGCAATGCAGTTCCCATGCAGAAATGGGTAGCTATGGGATCATTTTAAAGTTCAAACTTCTCCTGGTCAAGGAGTGTTTCACAAAGAAGCATGGAATTAATTTAAATTTGAGACTACAGAAAAAATAAATGGGCCACAAATGGTTTATAAATGTTTTCTTGCTTAAGAATAACTCTGTGATCCATCACTGAGTTCACTGAAGCAATTGGCCACAGCAAGGAACCTGTTCCTCCTGCCACATTGGTGTAAACCAGAATTGATTAATTTGAAATAAATGGATGAAGGTGATGGTTAAAGTCAGATTAAAGCAAGTCAAACTAGGAGGAGCCTGACTGCTGTTTTATCTAATCTCATGGTAATATTATTGTCTGACACACTGCACTCAATTAAGCCTATTTTTATGTATGTCATATATTCTGCAAATCAGTTCTTTCCCAGTTCATGTTCACATAATTACACTTACTATGCTTGCTGAAGAACTGATCCAGTATTTTCAACCTTAATTTCTCTGTCATTCATCATCAAAACTACTTGAGTAGTTCACTTAAAGAATATTGAAGTCTGCTGCGGCTAGATAAATCATTTCTGTGTAGGTTGTTTTTTGTGCTTTCTTCATCTCGCTCAGCATTTTTACTGGGAATAAATGAGGAAGAGAAATAAATCACTGAGCATATCGGATTAATAAATAATGGGGATTTTAAAATACAATGTTCAGGCAAAAGATGATCTATATACTCACAGTGCACATGCATACACATACATCATTTCTTCAGTTTTATTTAGCATCTTGCATGATTGGGATTTTTCTTGAGATGCTGCATATCTGTCACAGACTGTTGTATTATAATCATAACAATGTGATACTATATTAAGAAAGGAACTCAATTTGTGGGACATTTGGAATCTTTGTTAGTTACATTTCAATCCTGTTTGCTTTCACAAGGTGAAAAAACTAAGAACAGGCAGCCTAAGAAGGAGATGTTGCTAGCAGGTAGGAGGACTGCTCTGGCCATATTGGTGGTTTACTAACTTGCTGCTGGATTTCTGACATAATAACATTTCTGAACATAGGCAAAGATATATGTGTTCCTCAGTGGCTAACACAGCACTTTTTAATCAACTTTTAATGCTTCTTCTCTAATAACAAAGCAAGCATAAAGAACACATACAAAATGAAGGTATATGTGATGCCAATTGGTTTAAGGCAGACAAGAGAAAGGCTGAAAGCATGTCGAGCAGAACAGACTTTTTCCTGAGCTGCATCTTGCTATTTCTTTCCATAATTTTAACATCTAATATTCCATGTTTGTCTTGAATGAAGACTCTGACCCCATCCTTGATCCATGGAGGCTGGGCCAGACTTAGCCCACCTGTATGGCAGAAATCCATTGTCATGGCACATAAGAGCGGAAGAAATGAGGAAAGATAGCATTACTTGCCTTCTCAAAATGGCTTTGCACCTTGCCAGTATAACCAATGGTATCATAATCATGTCTTAATGTAGCTAGGTTTATAATACACCTGCATACCACTCCAAGAATTTCTTTCCTTTCAAGGACCACTGTTCAGACGCCTGTGCCCATTTCTCGAGGTCAGATAGCTCTATCTGGTGAAAGACTTTCTGTGGCAAACAGTCCAAGAGAAATAGCAGTGTCTCATCTCATGGATCCCATTGGGAGCATAGGTCTGGGAGAAAAAAGAATCAACAAAACCCTTTTCTTATAGGGCTATAATTTTGCTCAAATGGGCTGAGAGAGCGTTTACAAGATTATGTACAACAGTGCCATCTGATGGGCTTACTCAAAAGGGTAAACAAGGTGACGAGGTCTCTGCAGGCCCGGCAAGGTCCTAAGAAAATTGAAGACCTGATCAAGGAATTCTTGCATAGCATTTTCCCATGAGTCTATCTCAAAAGTCTTTTAAAAATAAAGTTATTGATAAAGTTTATAGGGTTAAAATAATTTCCATGGTGAGATATTTGATTTAGTACCATGGAACTTTTTAATTGAGGCACTACAGCATAGAAGCATATAGGTCAAGTTAAATGAACTAATTACTGGGTAATAGACTTCAAGTGAAATTTCAAACTGGAAGCAATGGAAAGGAGTTGAGGATTCAGATATCTGAGAAAAGCTAGTGTATTACAGGGACAGACTACATAGCTACATAGAATAACAGAAAGTAAAAAGAGGAAATATTGTATAATTGATCAGCATTTATATGTTCATACCCCTTTCACAATGTAAATGTCTGTAGGCTTCATCTTTTCAGAGTACATTGCCCTGAAATAATTGTTAGCAATTTGCAGGACAAATACATTTAGTTAACAAAGTTGATGCAGGAGTTTAGTTTTTTTTTAACTCAAATTCATTCTTCTCCAAGACCCCAGACAAGTGATTTTGTTTTGGAGAATGAAGCATGTTTATTACACATTAAAATAAATGTATAAATGAGGCTTTTGAGTTTTACATGTAAGTTTTAAGTTCTTGGAGTGACTACTAGACTGCCTTCTCCAAAGTCCTTCCTTTCTTCCTATAGTGCATTACATTTTCATTATTGTTTAAAATTTTTGAAAGATTGCTCTTCTTAGATCAACTCTAAATATAAAGGTGACCTTTTCTTTGATTTACATCGTCATTACTGTATTACAGCATAGGTAAAACGAACTAATTTTCCTGGATCTGAATTCCTATGAACATGCAGAAGTGCACAGCAAAATTTATTTCATTTGCTGCAATGAAATAGCAAGAGCTGTCCCTGGCCACAAAAATCAGTTCATGGCCCTGTAATGTAAACAGTTTTTATCAATGATCCAGGAGAAAACCTTAAATCATTATTTATACAATCTCTAAGTAACACAAATACTGGTAATATATATAAATACTGGAAATATAGATATAAATATTGGAAAGAAAGGACTTTTGAAACAGACCTGGGCCATCTTGGTAAGTAGAGTTTAAATCCATGTTCTTTTGTTGAGCACAGGTAATTAAAATCTTGGGGACGACAGAGGATATCTTTTCTTACTTTATCTTCAACAAGGAGACTACTGGAAATGTTTAGAGTTTATGTTAGATAACTGGTTGAATATTACCTGTTTTTTTCAACTTCCTTCCTAACACTTTAACTTCTACAAACAAAAATCATAACTTTTTTATTTCACAAATTGATTTGTCTCAGAATGCAAAATTAATGCTGGACCATTGTCATGCAAGAATAAGTTTTTCCAGACATGAAATATAATACGAAAAATTTTGCTTTACCTTGTGATTTTCTTTGCAGTTCTATATTCTGTCTAGGGAATGTTCATGAAGGAATGATCTGTTCCAACATCTGTCTCAGAGAGGGATTAGATGGATAAGCTATGAAAGACTAGGGTAGAAAAAGGTTTGTGTTGAACCAGGAAAGGATTGTTTCATTTATGGCTGTTTGGAGCAAAAGAAGGAAATGGAGAAGGATGGCAGGGGCAGAGGGAGTGGGATTAGTGAGATGTAGGCATCTCACACGTAATTTCTGCTTTTGGAAAACTGAAATTAAATATGCAAACACTATGGCTGAGACATCTTTGTAGATCTACCTATATCAGTCTTAGATATTACCAGAAGAACAGCCGGTTCTATCCAAAAGCTGATAATAACCTTATATGATAGGAAAGCTCACTTTGTAGTGAGATACTGGGAGGAAGTACTGATAGAATATTTAGATTCTATAATTTACACATTGAACCTTATTAAATCCATGTGCTACTTTTCAGGATGGCCATAATTGAAAAATTCAAGTAGCCAGGGATTTTTGTGTATGTGTATTATGTGTGCAATGAAGTTGTGCAGCTAAAAAGGACCAAATCCAAATGTCCATACTGGGCATAGCAGAAAATGTGTCTAAGTTACACCAACAATTGCTGTAAGCAGAGCTATGGTGCTGGAGCAGGGCACAGAGATGTAAGGCATGGTGCTGTTTTTAGCTTCATGATCTGAGGAAGTGTAGGAAGTAAATAGGCAGCCCCATATCTGTGCTTTTATCTGCTTTTCTAATTGATCCCTAAGTCCTATGGGAGCAACTCAATGAGTGATTGATATTTAAATTTATGTTTACCATTTAATCTTCTGGCTGGTATCTCCTTTGTCTGTAAGTCTAGATCTGGTTATAGGCTGCAAAGCAAGATGGAAATGTGAACTCCAGCCAGTAACATTGTCAGAGTTGCTCTAAACCTGCTAAATCAATAAAACCAGAGGCAAGGGTTCATAAATCTCTGTCTGTGTATATAGCTGCTGTAATCCAGCTCCTTCTGTGAGCCTGCATGTGGCCTCCAAATAGAGTTCCTGGCACTTCATCTTTTTGGTCTAGAGGTATGTCCGTGATAAAGCAGATTTAATGGGGAAGATCTTGCAGTGGAACAATATAAACTGTATGTTTTCTTTCTTCCCTCTCACCAAAAAGCTAATACTCAGTTTCTCTCATGTCCAAGTCAGATTAGCTTCCCATAACAGCACTCATCCAATGACAGTCTGCAGTATTTTCCTTGATGACAAATTGAGCTCCATGAACTAAGACACTTACTTTTGGAACTGGCTGCAATGGATGCTGGAAGAGCCTTCAGCATTTGCATTTGGAAAGGGGCAAAGCTGTGTATTTATATTTGAGCTTTCTGCCTGTGTGTTTGAGTGTACGTGATCTAATGCCAAACTAGAAAGTTCATCTATGAATTGCAAAACTAATGCAATGTGCAGTGCATATGGAAAGGAACGTTTCGTTTATGGAGCATAACACAAAGCGATATCTGTAATCCCTTGGTTTTGTTAGCCAAGAGGAGAACAAATAATGCTATCTTTTATTTGTGAAGAATCAATATTTTTAGCAGTTTCTCAGCAGACTTATTATGCCTTGTGTATTACTAACACTGTTTTTAAAATATCCACTGAGTTAGGTTTGAAGAGAAGGCGTTAGTACAGTCTTTATTTTTTGTCATGTCTTTTTTTAAGTTTTTCTTGTCATAAATGCGATGTTTTGCTGCATACTTAACATAAGTTCTAAAGTTTCATGGGAGCTTTCAAAACATGAGGAATTCTTATGAAATAGAGGAAGGAATGAAATAAAAACTTAACAAGGTTTCAAATGCATCAAAAGCAAGTAGCATGGCAAAGAGTCTGTAGAGTCAACAGATTCATCTGTAAAAGAAGTTTTAGAGAAAGATAAGATCATTAAAGAAAAACTTAATGAAATCTTTACTTAGTAAGGAAGGTTTCCCCTACAGCTTTTCATTTTAGAGGGCTGAATATAATGGGTTGTTTTAAATTGCACTGTCAGAAGAGATTTTTGAATAAAATTTATAAAATGAGAAGTAGGAAATCAGAAGGACCAGATGGTGTTCACCCAGGTTTTCTGAAAGAGCACACATGCCAATGTGAAAATGTTATGTGTAATCTGTCACTTAAAATCAATCTCTTTCCCAAAGAAACAGAAAGCAACAAATGTGATACCATTTTTAAGCCATCAGGAATGATTTGGGGAAGTATAGATCAGTAAGTCTCACTTCTGTGTAGAGAAAACTATGGAAATTGTAATAAAATCTAGACTTAGTAGCCACATGGAAAGATTTGGTTTAGTAAGGAAGACTCAGAACTGCTTTTCTTGGTGAAAGTCAAGCTCAAATATTCAATATTTCTTTACACAAAAGAACTTTCCAGCAGTCTCTGCTCAGTGTTCCAGGGACAAGAAATAGAAGGGAAGGTGAAAGCTTTATTAAGCCACTGTATAAATCCATGTTGAGTGCTGCATGCAGGTAGGTCTAACCCTTGAATATCAAAGAGAGCAGCAGTCTTAAAAAACATAAGAGGCAGCAACTCTGTTGGCACAGCAAAACTATGAAGAAAGAACAGCAATCTTCTGAGACTGAAACATCACTGAGGGTCAAGCATATTCATTTTATTGGAAAAAGCAATTTCAGCTTACTGATGACAGAAAAAGAGGAATCTTTAAAGTCTTATAAAAATGTCATGGAACACACATGCAAACTTTAGAGACAAATAAATTGCCATCTGTTTCAGTCTTTTATTGTGTTTTCACTTAAAACAGAGTCATCAGAACAGAAAAATGTCCCCTGGTTCTCTTGAGCTGTGAACAGGGAATAATATTTCTTAGCCTAGCAAAAGGGCTACTGTTAAATGGAGCTTGAAGATAGTTACTGTATACCTTTTGTGGAAAGGAAGGGCAACAACTCTCCTCCAAACCCAGAGGAAACAAAAGTCTGGAGTAACGTTTGGAAGAGTTAAAGCTCCAGTAAGAATGAGGGTTTAACCAGAACTTCTATTCTACACCACTTTTATTTTCTCACATTTCCCTCCCCATCCTTCAGGATTATCTTCTGCAAAATCTGGTTCTTGCAGGCACAAGGAACCGCATGTGAGGATTTGAGGTGCATACTAAACCAGGGAACAAGGAATGGGAGTGGGTGGATCCTTGTTAGCACAAAGGAATTGATCCCATGTGTGAAAGAAAAATATTCATCTGCAGTGTAGGCAATAACTGAGCAAACCCAAAATTCCTAGGTCTTTTCCCCAATATTGAAAGACCATGACACTCACAGACATAGTTTCTAAAATGCTAAAAAACTCTGATTGATTTTCATGGAGCTCAAAATTATCCCTAGCTGCCAGAGGAATGGAATATTAGCAATTACATTACTAAAAGAAATTAGGTTTGCAGCAATACCAGGTATTATTTCTCTTTCTTTCCTTCTGTCTTTATTTAGATTTATGTACATGGATAAGGATCTATCTGTATTGCCTAGAGGATTTGGGTTTTTTAAAGGAACTATGACAAATATTTACAAGCGATACTGCACTAAGCAATTTTAGAACTGCAGGCTGCCCTCATCTTCCAGCATTTTATCTGAACTCTTTTGCAAATGTGTCTTTTAATCTATCCTAAGGCTAGTTACTAAGACAATCATTTTTTAGAATAAACCTGCTTATGGCAAATGTCTCAAAACTATACACGTCAATGATTAGAAGAATGTCATACACATATGGGCACTCATATAGCAGCACTCATAACAACACAGACCACATTACAAGAAATTATTTCTCCTTTTCCTATTCTTGTGCAGCAGAGAACACCTCTTTATATATGCTTCATTTCCCCTGACATCTACAGCAATTATGTGCACAAGAGGTGCGTGTCCTGATATTTCGAAACATTTCACTTCACAGAAGGAGTTATTGCTGAGTGTTTTCTTAGCAAAAGGCAAATCAAGTAGCCTCTCATCTTGATTAAAACCCTCTGACTTTTGGAATCTCCTGCTAAATTATATTTGCCATACAGGAAGGGTGTAGGAGGGAGGAAAAGAATTGAAAAACTCCAGTCTTCTGTCAATTATCAAGTGTTTTAAATTTAGAGATTTTCCCATCAACTACAAACTAAATCCATTTGGTTTTTGCCAGACAAAATGGGTGAAGATGCCATTTATAAAGTGTGTAAAGACTTTGTGGTTCATTTCACAATAATATTTGTTGAACTTTTGTGGCACGCTTTCAGAGGAAGCAAGACAGGGCTGTGTTAGTCATGATTCGCTAAATAGTACATCCTAATCCTTCCTAGTTTTTGTTTATTCATGCCTTGCTGTGGGATTTAGCTGTTAGCTCATGGAAAGAAAAGGAAAATCCCAGCAGATAGAGGAATGCAGCCTTCCAGTCTGCTGCTTGGAGACAGGTTTGGATATTTCTGTTAGGAAGATTTGCTCCAATTCTGACAGAAACCAAAATGCAGAGGGAATGGGGAAAAGGAGCAGAAATAGGTTGTCTGTTTCTTAGGTGAGAACTGGGCATACCAAACTCCACACCCAGGATGACCTGGAAATCAGATATACAGCTTGGTGAGGCAATGAGGGGCAAGCTGCACCTGCCTCCTGGGAGCTCTTCATACCTCTGCCCACTGCTGCTGCCAAACAGAGCTGCAGTCAGGCAGACACCGTCTAGCTTTTGGTACCTCAGAGCACCTCCTAGCAGAGTCACCATGAGGAGAGAGTGCAAGCCATGCTAGAAGTGTCCCCATGAGCTCTACCTCCTGCCTCACAATGTTGTTTCAAAGGTTGCTTTCATTATCCATCCCTCCAGGCTGAGCTGACTGATAAGGAAGCTCCTCTTTGTTTTTTTTTCATCTGCTCCAAAAGAGGATCCCTTCATTTTGTCAGGGGAGGGTGTCTCCTCTTTGTTTTATTTCCTCTTGACTCTTGCTGGTCATAACCTTGGTGGAGCTGGAGGAGGGAGCTGAGTCACTGCTATGGGAGGTGAAGCCCTGTCCCACTGGTGGGGAGCAGGCATGCAGGGCTGGTGAACAAGGGAATGAGTGTGTTGAAATCCTGCCTCTGCTGTTCCGGTCCAGGTGATCCTGCCAGTGACAGATCTAGTCTGAACTTCAGCTACCGCTGAGGAAGGCAAGGGCGGAGGGAGTGGAAAACCAAAGCCTGTGGTGCATAATGAAGTCCTTATGTGCTGAAAATTCATATTTGATATGCCATAGATGGAGATGTTGACAGCCGCAGTCTGTGCTTTGCAAGAAAAGGTTTTGAAGAGAAAATACTCTGCCTTTGCAAAGGCTGGCAGAGAGCCGGCACAGGCCTGCAGAGCACTGGGTCTGTTCATTGATGGCTCTCATTAGAGAAATAAGGAAGAAATAACTTGATTTAATTGTTTTTTGCCCAGTTTCTCAGTTGCTGGTTGTGTAGAACAAGAGCCACAGCATCCAAGAAAGTTGTATTTATTTTCCTCAGCCTGTCACGGTAAGTTATGCAAGTTTGCTCTGTTCTGGGCACCTTGGCTTCTTCATTTCAAACTTTCTTCTTCTCAAGTCTTTGCAGCTCTTGGGAAACCAAGTATCAAATATTGTTATTAATTAAAATCATTTGATGGCATTTCTTGTCTTGGCCTATCAGACCTCAAGAAAAGTCACAGGTTTTGCAAATCTCTCTTTTACAGTGAAAATGCATTTTCCTACACAAATTACTCTGAAAAAGATGTAGTGAGACTCCATAAACAGGATGAATGTGTGTTCTGTGAGTGAGAAGGAAAAGACTCCATCTGTTTCTTCCTGAACTGCTTTGAAGGAACTGGGGTAATAGGTCATGGGATAAGCATGGTAAATTTATTGGTTTAGACCTGTCTTAAAAACCTCTTAAAAAGGTTTTTAAGATCCATTAATTTGGAGGCATGAATTCTTGATTGTAACACACAGTTTTAACATTCCTTTTGAATTGCAGTAGGAACTTTTACTCAACTGCTCCAGTACATTGTCTATCCAGTTCATACATCTTTCATCATTTAGTCATTGCTAAGGTTATCTCACTATATTATTTCTCTTCACTTATTCTGGTAATATTGGACTCAGATTTTCAGGACCCAGTTTGTGAGCAGAGGTTATACAGTCTCTCCCTAGCTGGCATGATGTGTAGCTACTCCACTGCCTCAAACTGCAATTCAAGAATTTTCACCCAGAACTGGACTACCAGAAATGAATCCCTGAGATCCCAAAACTGTGTTGAACATTCATCCTGTAGAAAGAGTGGTCCACCATATCCATAGAATTGTATCCCTCTGGTTCACCATATTAGCACAGGTTGACAATCACTCGCATTTCATACTCTGCACTAACTGATAGAGGAGACACCTGCATCTGGCAACTGTAGATTTTACTAGTACAGGAATTCGCCACAGTGATTCTATGGTGGGTCTACACACTGGTATCCATGGTATCTTGGATGTGTCAGCATGGAGATAGATAGATAGATGGATAGATAAATAGATAGATAGATAGACAGACAGATAGATTAAAATATATAGCTACAGCTATGTCTCTTGTGAGAGGAATTATACCTGTCTGAGCTAAAGGAATGTGCCCCTGGCTATATTCAGTTGTATATTCCAGATGCAGTTCTTCCCTATTACTTTTGTAATTTCCTCAAAATAGTGTACTGAAGTAGTAGTGAAAAATTGAGACCTCAAAGAATAACCTCTTATCGGTGGTGGCACTTGCATCATGCATGGTTCTGCCAATGATTCCTCAGATCTCCCCTTTTTTTTTTTTTTTTTTTTTTAATTAGAATGCCATGTCACAATCTGTTTTTTTCAAATTAAATGAGATCCACCATGAAATACATAACTATGTAAATAGGAATTAGGACAGGGTGGAAGTATACTTCCACTAAAGCTACATCTAATTTTAGGTTGTTTGAACATCTGTGACAGTTTTTGCAATAAATTGAAATTTGTATTTGACACTACCTTGATTTACAGTAATTTCACGATTATAAGCCGCACCCTTTTCATGGAAGAATCCAGCCTCCCCCAGTAGTGCGGCTAATCATCAGGTGCGGCTTATCTATGGACAAATCCCAGCAAAATGCCAACCTGGAAGTGAGAGCCGGCCGGGGAGGATACCTGGGGCTGCGTTTAAAGGCTTGGCTGGTCTATGAAAACTGTTTGCAACTTGAGCACCTGACACCAAACCCAGTGCTGGCGCGATTCTGTTACTAATTCATTACTTTGTTGCACGTGGATCCTCGCTTTTTAAAAAAAAAAAAAAAAATGCAGCTTATATTCGGTTGCGGCTTATAATTGAGAAATTACTGTAATGTGGTTTTCAATTCTATATACTACTTTTAATTTGGAGATGACAAATGGAAAACATTTATTTTCAGCTCATTTTTGCAGTGTTATTGCATTTGAGTCACAAGAACAGATTTTTATATTACCAACATTATATTCTTAGAACATAGTGGATTAAATGCAGAATAAATACTAGGTACAGAACTCTCTAGATTATATCATAAAGTGCGTGTAATTTTAAAAATTCTTCTCCTCTCCACATTACCACCTCATATTTTATTCTTCAAAGCATTATCTTGCACAGATTATATGTCATGCAATCTTCACCCTCACCATCTTTGACAAAACCCATCATAATCTCCAAACCTGTTATCCTGTCTATTAAGACCATGAGGCTGAATTATCTCTTAATTTCTGCTGTGAAGCCACTGATGGCCTGATAGGCAAAACCTACAGCTCAGTTCTAGTTCACTTAGATTTATTTCAATGGTTTTCCTCCCAATTGTCTCCTTTGTACAAAGCAAATTAGAAGATCTTATATAATAATATAGCATTTCAGCAGTTCTGAGGTATTCAGAATTGATACTGTCATGCTTCATTCAAGGTTGTAGAAAAATGTGTATAAAAGCATTTGGGTAAGCCTTCCCCAAAAAAACCTGAAATGTTTCTGTGTAGCTAAAGCTTGCACAGATTCACATGCAAGTTTGGAAATGTCTGGAATAGATGATAGCATGGCCTGCAGAGCTTAGGATGTTGCATTTATTTCTATTTCTCTTTATTCAAAATTCAGATGCTTTCAGCCATGTCTTTTCAAAATTCTCTCACAATGATACCTTGCACTGTTGCTGCCACTTTGTGTTCTTACAAGGAGTAGTCAGTGGATTTAGTTATATAAGGACTATGGACTATGTTGTATTCCTGCAGATACTATGTAAATTTTCATAGAATCTCAGAGTGTGTCAGGTTGGAAGGAACCAGAGTGGGTCATGTTGTCCAAGCTCCATCTCAGTCAGAGCCATCCTAGAGCTCAGCACAGGAATTCATCCAGATTGTTCTTGCATATCTCAACAGGCAGCCCGTGAGCAACTGGTTCCAGTGCTCAGTGTAGTTATTCCTCATCTTCAAGTGAAACTCCATGGGCATGAAGTTTTCTCTTTCCTATTTCTTGGCACTACCAAGAACAGCCTGGCTCCTTCTTAACATTCTCCCTTGAGACACTTGTAGTTTTTGGTGGGGATTTCTCTCTGTCAGCTCTTCCTG
>VRYO01002297.1:49468263-49486126 GCA_009812075.1 Sialia sialis
TTGAATTTCAGTTCTTCTCTGCCCATCTCTCAAACCTGTAAAGGTCCTTCAAATTTTAATTATGATCTATCTTTTCCATACTGCAAAATGTGTCACTAAAAAATTAGGCAACAAAGTGAAATAATTTCCACATGAAAACAATATTAAAAATCGTGTTTTGTGGGAATGTCATGGGGTAGTCAGTACTATCCACCTTCAGCTTGGCTGGTGATCTTCCACCTACCAATAGCCCATCCTGCTGGGAATGTATGTCCATGGGCATTTGCAAACCTAGACCTGAATCAAGAAGTACAAATACAAGGGGAAAGTCGTTATTTTGCTAACTGGGTCAGAATACCGGATTCATGTCTACAATTGAGACAGTAAGTTGTTGCTCAAACTTTTCATTTTGGAAAACAGGCAATTTTTGCCAAGTTGGAAAGAGGGACAGAAAGTGGCAATGTGAATGCATCTCTATGATGTTTTCCTTGAAGTGTTCCTACCATCCAGATGTTTCTGGTGACATCTGTCTTTGCTCAACAAACATATGTCATTGCAAACCCCTCACCTTATGCTGAGTAATTGAAAAAAACAACATATACTCAGCTCAGCAGCACCCTGTTTACAGGAGAAAAGCTTTAATTTCAGCACTTTCAGCTTAGAGTGCTATTTGGAAACATTTAGCTCATAAAAAGCCTCACAGTTCATGCTTTGAACTCATCATGACCTGAACATTTTGTTAACAAAGTACCCTGTTAATGTTTTGACCAAAAGAACTAATGTACTTGGGGATGGTTGTGTTGCCAAAGTGGTGCTTGCTCCTAAAAAGGGAAAGTTTTAATTCTATTTTCAAAAGCAATGTCTTACTCTTAACTATATATGGAAATGTCATCAATCAGTCCTGAAAATAGAGTGTGCACTGCAGTGCATTTTAACAGCTTGTGCTCCTGCCTGCACTTGGCATAACCACTCTCCCCACACTGGGGCTCGCAGCGGAAGTCTTTTGCTGCATCTGTTTTCCGTCTACTAGCTTGAGTAGATGTGAATACAGCTCCTGTTTTAATCACTAGCAATGAATAATAAAGGAACACGCTAATCAAAAGAAGGAATAACAAAATACATTGCCACTTCCGACATATTTACAACAGAATTCCTTGACTAAGGTGGTTTTGCTGGGTTTTTTTTAAAGTGAGATCTATGACACCTAAAGCCTTCACCTTCCATAGGTGCAACCTTCTGATATTTTCCTAGTTTTAATGCAATTAAAAAATAATGTCACTTAAAAAATGGATTCTAAATCAGTTCCCTATTAGTATCTACCAAAGGACTTCCACGACTAAAGAAACCTCTTTTAACTTAAAGAGATGCATTATTTAAGCGTTAGACCTCCCAGGAATGGTAAAAGGTAGTTGTTTCTTAAGTAATTAGTGTGGTCAGACATCTTGGTTTTCTAAACCAAATACCAAGAAATCCTTGAGAGATAAATTCAGCAGCAATGAAAGTAGTGATCACTTGGAAATACTACACCAGTAAAGAAACACAATATTTAAGGGTTAATAAGAAGTATTCGACAAATCAGAACTGAATCCGAAAAACCCAGTGCATTGGGAAATACTGCACGTGCAGTTGTCATTTACAAGCTACTTATTGTGTTTCATTTCTTTTAACTTTTTCATAATTCTTGATAAAATCTGAAAAGTAATATATATTGTGCATATTTTAAGTCATATTAGCTCCTGTTTTATTGGGGGGTTTTGTATGAAGATAATCAAACATTTTGGTTTGGTTTGTATTGGGTTTTTTTTATTGCCAGTCATCTAACTCATACGAACTCATCTCATATCTACACATCTAACTCATATGGAAATAACAAGCCCTTCTCAGTACTTTCAGAATTGCATTTTAGGAACTCAAAACAGTCAGAGTTTATTGGATTAACATGGAAAATTGATTTCTACAAGCCCCTAAGAGTTCACATGGAAGAAAATATCAGTCAAGGAGACAGGATGCAGGGGAAAAAAGCATAAGAGGATAATAAATGGGAGGCTTTGTGGCTTCTTAAAATACTTCCAGCTAAATGTAGGACAGCAGAGATTTTGTCAAAATTAGCAGTCAACATGATGTAAGTGTGTAGGATAAAATCTATTTTGTCGGTGAGGAAAAGAAGACTATTGTAACTTACTTAGCTGCAGGGTATTGTTTCTGACACTTTGTCAGCATGTTGTTATTAATACAGAAGCTGAACACTATTTGTGTCAAAATTGTCACTCGGAGCTCTCACTTCCCAGGCGACTTCAGCTTCTTAATCATATGTATATTTGTGCAGTTATTTTCACTTTGAGGTTCAAACTCTTTTTGAGGCCAGAATAGCGGCAGATTAAAGAAAGAGACAGAAAACCTCCACAGAGCTCTAACAACTGTACATAGATTTCTAAATTTAACACATTTTAGGTAGGAAGCTTGATAATCTGTAAGGGAGAGTTCACCTTTTTAGAAAATATGATGCACAGTTGGAGGGACTTGGTCTTCACCCATGTTTGCAACACCCTCTTTCTTGAAGAGATGATGCTATAAATTTCAGAAAGTTCAGCTAACTGTAATGCTTACATTAAATTCTGAATATCTTGAGTTACAGTAGGCAGTCAGAAAGCTTTATGAGAACAATTGGATATGCTTTAGATTTAAGCCAGTCTCCATTAACCAGAGTTTGGGGGAAATCTCTTTCAGTGAGTGCATTTTCATGAACAGTCTAGGTGATGGAAAAGAGTGAGTCTTTATTAAATCTGAACACAATAGGAAGAGTGGAGCTTCAGATGTGCTGAAAAGCCCAAAATGATCCTGAAAACTGCAGTTGCATGAAAAAAAACTAGGATGGTATTCAAGAGGGAAGAACACAAAGTTCTGCATTTGGCCAGGAGGAATCAGCTTCTCAGATGCTCGGTGAGGAGCAACTGGTTAGGTGGATAAGGACAGGAGAGGATCCTGGGATTATAAAGCACTGCTGGCTGTGTATAAATCAGCCACGTCATCCTGCTCTGGACAGGCGAAACACTAAGCTAGGACTTATAAACACGAGAAAAGACATGCAGTAGCTTCTATTCTCCTCAGAAAGTAACACCTGCTGTTCTACTGTAGGTAGGGTCTTCGCGTCTCAATCCACTCTAGCTCTATTTTCTAGGATGATTTTTACTTTAGTCTTTGGAATACCTTCTTTGGAAGACATTGTGCCAGCCACTGTTGGTGGGGACATGCAGAATGAGCAGGGCTTCTCCTCCATACTCTGCTGCTCTGCTGTATGCAGTGCCCCAAAGGGCACTGGGCTGCTCGTTTTGCATAGTTTTTTGGTTTTTTTCATTTTCGTTTGATGAGTTAGGCCTGAACCCCATATCAGACACTAGTTCTGAAATGTTTCTCTTCCTAATTTCTGCAGAACTCTAGGCTCACCTCCAAGCCCTTGAGATAGGAAAATGTCATGTCACATTTGTATTGTCTTTACCTCAGCAGTTCTACAGCAGCGCCAGGCCAAACATCCGTGGGACAGAAGGGGAGACAGAGGAAGGGATAAAAGGTCGGGTCTCCAAGTGTTGCACATAACTCATTCAGGGGAATGAAGAACTTCTGCATTCATAATTTTACTTGAGTTCAGGCCAGTCAGTAAACATCCTTATTCTGAAAAATATGTTGAACAGCTATTGAAATCTCACATTTTCGGCTGCCAGCATTTTCTAATTTGTTTCTGGTGAGAACAAAGACACTTGATCTGACTTAATTTCTCTTTATTCTGTAGACAGTATGCCCTTCAGAAAGCAGGGATAGTCACAAATGAATTGTTGTAGATTGCATGGGGAATGGCTTTGTGAGCAAAAGCAGCCACTGCTGAAGTCCAGTATTCCCTTTTGCCTACAAAGGACTTAAAATGTTGCTATTTCTACTGCAAGCTAGTCCCAACACTGGTTTCAATTCCGCCATCCAGACAACACACCACCTCCCTCAAGTGGTCAGCAAATTCAGGGTTGTTTTTTCTGCTTCAAGGGTTGTTTTCTGACACTGCCCAAAGAATGTGTTGAAGAATGCACTTTTTATAAACATTCATAGATCAAGTTTAAGCCATTCTGAAAAAAAAAAAAAAGTCTTTTGAATGGTATAAAGAGATAAAAATCTCACGGAAACACTTAGCTGGCATCACTTTGGCACCGTAGGCTTTTGATGAGAAGAAAACTGAAATAGATGTTTTTTTTGTGGATGGGCCCTAATAGATTTCTGCTTGTGGCTACAGGCATTTAGTTACGGCCACTGCCATGGCAGGGATTGTATAAGCACATAAGCTAATCAAAACAGTGGCACATTTGGAAAAGCACTGTTAATTCTGATGGCTTGCTCATTGGAATAATTACAGTTTTCTTCTTTTGTTCAAAATGCTCTCCATTTAGAAACAGATCTTTTGTAATTTGCTGCCTGATATGTACTTGCAGAGCAAGTTGGAACAATGTTGGGGAAGAGCTCAAGGGAACTCAAACCAGAATTACATACATTAAAAAATCAGCAATAATAAACATAAGAATTTAAAAAGAGAGGGAATAGAGAGCTCCATACTTCAGGGAGAAACCCAGGCATCACTGCCAGGGTTCAGGATAAAGTTCTCTCATGGAACAATGTGCTATAGAAGTACCTTACAGGGAGACATATACTCAACACATGAAGCAATGCCCTTGTATGCACACTGACAATATCCCCCACAGAAATGGGTAAAGAAATTCCTGCCATGCAGCCAAGTCATGCTCATCTACACATCACCAGACACCTGTGAAATTCTGTGGATATTATTCAAGATGAAACATAATATTCACTCAGACCACTACTCCCCTGTCAGTGACCAAACACTGTGATATTCAGTGTTACCTCATCTGAGCAAAGACTTGATAGCAAACACAAAAGGAGAGCAGTTCAGGTAGAGCTGGGCAAGCAATGAAAAATTGGGAGCCCAATAAAAAATATTTGAATTTGCATTATCACAAAAAATATCTAAACAAATCTGTGGAACAAAAGTCTACAACATAGAGGTTTAGAGAGGAGGTAAAAAGAAAAAAAGCAGTCATACCAAGTCACCAAGAGGTTAAAGTAGTTCATACAGGAAACACAATCCTTATTTCAAAGCTGAAGTCAGTCCCCAGCAGAAGTCAAGAATAAAGTTGTGAAGCATGACACATATAGCCAAATATATTATAAGCATTGCTCTTGCTAAAGGGAATGTTCAGTCCTAGGAAGTAATTTTTGTGTTTCTTTTGCTGTGTAAAATTGCAACCACGTAGTTCCAACCACTTCTTTTAGCAAAAGCCTGATAATTAAAGCAACACTACCCATCCTCCTTCTTGGCATTAATGAAGTGCCAGAGGAAGGAAGCCTTAAGCATTTATTTTCCTCTCAGAGCATCTAATATCCCACACCACAACCAGTGAAAAACAGTAACACATGTCCTGACTAGGGAAAGGGAGAGGGAACATATTTATCACAAAGGCCTGATGTTTCTTTTAGCAGTCTGTCAGAAAGCTGTTGAAAGGATAATGTCCTCCACATATTTGAAAGAAACATAAGAGTATGAAAAAAGGTCCTCCTTGCCTTACTACAGCACCAGGGTGGTTTAAGTTGGCTGTTGCAGGTCTCTGAAAAACATGGCCAGACCAGACTGTACAAAATGTGCAGGTGTGGTGACAGAAGCAGGGTTAAAGAGAGCAGCCCTTGTAGCTTGTAATACAGATGTGAAGAGGAAGGAGATAACTGCAGATAACTTGCAAGGTCATCATTGCTAACTTTATGTGATTAATTGACAGCTACAACCCCCATCCCACTGTTTTCTCTTATTCTGTGGCTCCACCTTGGCCTTTCGCTTCATCCTGGTGTCTAAGAAGCCTTTAGACAGAAAAGTGAATCTTTGGTACCAGGTGCAAGCCAAACTAAAGGGCCACCTCTAAATATCCCTGAAGCTTAGAATTGCTTGAAATTTAAACTTAGATCCAGATCCAGATTTTTCTGCTTGAGGTCACCTTTACACCTTTTTGTTTAAAAAAAACAGTGTTGTCTGATTCCCCCAACTTTTTTTGCTTCAGCCCTTTGAGTCATGGTCAGATTGGCTTACCAGAGGCCCTGGTAACCTAAAATACACATCCCTCTCCCCCGCCTCTTCACTTCATAATCTTCCAGAGATGAAATTCAAGATTGCCCTCTAATTATAACAGGACAGCTTCTCAGACAGATGACTTTCCAAGTAACCTTCTCATTCCACTCATATTCAGGGAATGAAAAAGTATGCCAGAGCGTTATGTGATGACGGATGAGGGCCAACATTACAATTTATGTTTGTGACCTGGCACACATATAGAAACAGAGAGTATGATTCAGTGGTTTCTGCAGCCTTAATCCCTACTAAAGAGTGGCTCTGCCAAGGTAAACGTGACATTTTAAATGAAACTGCTTTGCATACACTGCATGGAACCTGAGATCCCACTTTTGTACTGCGGTTTCCTTCTAAAATGTAGCTACTGCCTGACAGGGCACAGTAAGTGTGCAGTCTGGGCTCCCCTGTGCCAAGAGTGTTTGGTCTGCTTCAGCTAAAGGCCGTGATGAGCAGACTGTGCAGAAGGAGCGAGACAGATGTTTTTTGAACATGTACATTCCCAAGGCTAAGAAAAGGAGTAAAAATAAAGGCTAGATCCCACTTTCCCTCCCCACCCAGGCAACTCCCAAGCAACAAAATCCAAATTAGGCCCCACATTTATAATAACAGCACATTTCCTGGTAAATCAATCATTAATCTACAGAACTAGGAAAGGCAATTCATCTCATCATTATACACACAACTCAAACCAAGATTTTAACACTGGGACCAGTTTCTCTTTTCCTCTCGACATTACTTCCTTTGTGCTTTTTCTAAAAATAAAATATTGACCACTTTAAAAAAGAAGGAAGAGAAGGAATACAAATCATTTCATGCTCCTTATAGTACCAATCCAACCCAGCATAAAGAGCCAACCTATGCTTAAGTATATAATCAGCCAAAATCAATGAGTTCTATCCAAGAACTTAAAGGTAACTGAGAACAAAAGCATGATAGGTCCAATAGTCTCTCTTCACCACTGAGGCAGAAGTGGCACCGATTTTCCTAAGGCAAACCCTGTCAAAACATCTCAGATAAAGCAGGCTGAGCTGTACCACAAACTACAGCTCATCTTTCACTCCCTTGCTATGCCAAAGACCCTGCTGTGAAAGATTTGTTTACATTGAGAAACAACCAAACATCCCATAATCATCAAATGGCATCTGTGATCGTATAGCCTGTCACTGGCTGCACTTGGAGTACCATAGGTACAACCTGTGTACTGTATGAATCGTGTCTCCAAATGCTGCATAAGCCTGGGAGTAGAAGAGCACAGTCTACAAATAGCTAGTATGGTTTTTCCTCAGCATGCTCATCTATGCCTAGAGAGAACAAGGAACATTGAAGTATTCCCATGCCTCAATTCTCATCCACCCCCAGCCATTTTCCTTCACTTAGACACAGTTTTTATGTAAACAAGTGAAAATCTGAAGCCTCAGTGAATTCAGACAATGCTTTGGACTCTTGAGACAGAGAAACTCAAGCCCTGTCAGAAAGAAAATGAAGATTTCAATTTATCTTTGAAAATGTTATTGCTGGGACTCAACACTCAAAGTGGTTTGTTTTTGAAACCAGTTTACTCCTTACGCTCTGCTATGGCCACAACAAAAAATAGTGAGTTTTCACATGCATCCTCAACACACACACACACATGCACACACACAGACACCTCCTCTCCCTTTCTTTCCCTCCCTGCCCAGAGTGCAACTGTGCATTCTGCAAAGCCAAAAGCTGTATACCTGTATAATTCTAGCTAAACCTGCTTGTATTATAATCCTTTAGACCTGCATACATTATGTACTGCATTGGCAATATTTATTTAAATATTTATTTAAATAATAATTGTCCACGTAATCAGCGTTACTTTTTTGCGTCCAACTGAAAGTCTTCTCTCTACTGCTCTACTGTCACATCTACTTCACATGTAGGTCTAAAAGAAAAAAACACCTAAGTAATAATTTCTACATTTCTTTGTTTAAGTATAGCCAGAACAATCAATATTTCAATTATCTATTTGATGCAAGCCTACTAAAGAAAATGCTACCATGTAGGCTTTCCACCCCCTTAATGCCAACAGGAGAAAAGAGTCCAGAAATTTCTGTTCCTTTAGAAGAGAATGGGTGGGGAAATGGCAAAACATTTCATGACAAAATAAAAAACAGAAACATTTGAAAAAACATGATTTTCCATTCATATTTCTTAAAAATATTTGGAAAGACAGGAAAGGGAACAATCCTATGGATTTTTCTAGTCAGATAGGTGTGAAATTGGCACTGCCTTATATCACAGAGGTGCCAGGGCAGCTGGTTATCTGCTTTCACCATTCTAAATATTTTAGCTTAGCCACTGTTATTCCCTTACATCTTTATTCCTCTAGCTTTCCCAGTAAATAAGCACCTGACCAGATGTATGCAAATACCACCTAGCAGAGATAGCACAGATTTCTTACTCTTTTGGTAAGTGTGGACTTATCTAAGCAACTAGACATAGCATCCTCTCTCATGCAACTATAAGCTTTTCCTAATGCAGTGGAATCTTCTACTATTTAAATAATTTTTTCCAGAGCATAATTTAAACAGGATTGACCATAATTATATATGTTTTGGAAACTGGAAGAAACATACGATAGGAAATGGTTGTTTCCTGCTTTCCATCAACTTACTTTGAGGCTCTTCAAAGAGGTCTGAAAAACTTTGAAAAATTCTGTTTTGCTTTTACTGATTACATCTTTTTGATATTAGAAGCCAAATTGCTAGAGTTTACAAGTCAACAAGTCCATCACATTTTCTTCCCTATAGAACAGACAGTATTGCATTGCAGCAATAAGACAAGGGGTAATGAGTTTAAACTAAAAAAGAGTCAGTTCAGATTGGATGTAAGGATGAATTTTTTCGTAGTGGTGCAATACTGGAACAGGTTGTCCAGAGCAGTGTAGATGATCCTTGGAAACATTTCAGAACAGATTGAGTGGTGATTTGAACAACTTGGTCTAGAGGAAGATGTCCCTGCCCATGGAAATGGGGTTAGAACTAGATGACCATTATAGGTGACTTCCAACCCCAGCTACTCTGTAATCTTACACTTCTGTCTATCTTTAGAAAAGTAGCACAGACAAAAATGAGAAGTAAAGAAGCTGGCAACAAGAAGGAGATATAATACAGTGATGAAAAAAAAAAAAAAGAGGAAAAAAGATACAGGGACATAGAAGCACATCCACATGTCTCTCCAAGTACCAGCAGATCATTGCATCCTGAGAATAATTCATATTGGAAAGAGGGAAAAACTGAAAGCAGCTTTGAAATTCTATTAGCTGTAAAAGACATCTAGGTTCAAATATGTTTAATTTAATCAGGACACCCTCAGCTCATTATTCCATAAACATTTCTGCAAAGATAGAAAGAAATTAAAATATATTGTAACATAAGAAGATAATTTTATTTGGCTCACCTATAGTATTAACTCTGCAAACATCGAGACAGAAGAAGTTAAAAACTTTCAGATTCTGCATTAGCGCTTATTTTAAACAGTTACACAGGAACTTTGGAAGCATATTACACCTCATGGATTTAGGATAAGATTTAGCCTTTTTTTATTGATATAAGGACCCAGAAGATTCACAGGTTACTTGTAATTTTTATTTCCAAGGAAAGAAAAACAAGAAAGTTGTGAACAAAAGTCCTGCCAGTATTCAAACAAGAAGAATGCAATCCAAGTAGTGGAAAGCAGAAACCAGACATGTAGTCATGTGAAGGCACTGGCACACAGAAATAGGTCTCCAAAGTATGTCCTACCTCTTTTTAAACCAGAAAGAACTTGTGTGAGTTAGTGAGGGGACAGCAACAGCGGCTCCCAAGGACTGGAAAGCACTTCAGGAAGACGTCTTGAGCAGCACTGTCTGTAAAATTCTGCAGATGATCAAGGTGGCAACCTGTTCTTCAAATCTTACCTGCAGGCACAAACAGGTTTCCACAAATGTTAATCCAATCCTCTTTCCACTATTTAGCTCAGATTAATTTGTTCCTTTCTTCAACATTCGTTGACTTTTTTTTTAATTCCCTTCATGTCTTTAAGGCCATGCTCTGTAGAGATAGACACACAAAACTCTGCTGCAGGGTCATTTCAGTGCATGGCTACTGCACCTGGACACTGCACAAGTCTTTAGGAGAAGTATGAGAAGAATTAGAGACCGACAGAAGCAGTGTTGGTATCTACCTCTGGATATCAAAGAGTTAAAGCAGAAAGCAAAAGGGACCAATCAATCTAAGAGGGATTAATTCCACGCACTCTAAAAAGTGTTCTAACCACCAGATCATGGGGTGTGCTGGTGAAGGAGAGCATTCCTCTTGTCCCTCTTGAAACTAGCCATGATGCATCTGGCTAGAGGAAAGGCAGCAAGGAACATCATTGCAAGCATGCGGTTAGGGCACTCCTTTTGGAGGCAGAGGGTACAAAGACATTTCCCCAGTGACAAACTGAAGTGAAATTCATACCTTCCCAAGAAGCAGGGCCTGACCTCCTCTTCACAGTCAAATAACTAACTACAAGTCACATATCTCTTGCTGCTGTCACCTTTAACAGAGGAAATACTCTCATGGCCATACTGTATCTCAAGTAGGATACTGTATGGTCTTGCTGCTCAGTTATTGCTGTGAGCTGAAAAGATAAGTTTGGTCCTTGATGATGAGTGGACCCAGTATCCAAGGCATCCCACTGCCTGTGAGAGCACTGTGACTGCAGTGTGAGAGGAGCATCCCTCTGCTCCCCTCTCCCATGAGGTACCTGTCCTCAGAGGAAAGTTATGCGGACAAGCCAGTTGAGTACAGACTAGCACCCGGGATTTCTCAGAAGTCTGCTATGTTCTTAGTGGAAGATGTAGGTGCCTAAATTAGGTGACCTGACTGACCATAAGAGGTTGTACTGTTCACACAACTGACACTGAAGGGGAGGTGGAGACTCAGCAGATGAAGAATACACCTAGTGTTGGTGTGTGTATCTGAAGATTTTTCCAGTTTCTTCAGCAGATTCCAGCACAGTACTCTCTCAGGTAAAGTCAGAAGAAGTTAAGACATGAAGGCTCACAGACACAGAATAATGATCCAGCCAGACTGCTGTAAGCTTTTGATTTCTGTTGATACAAACCAGATGTTGGTGAGATCTGAATTTCTAAGTTTGTTTAACTCCTTGGAGCATCATTTTAGGATAAACACAACAGGCATCTTTTCTCACATCTCTCTTGTACCTTGCATCAGCTGAACAGGTTATTTTTTGTTCAGTCAACTGGGAAATGTCAATTATATAGCATTGTTTGAAAACTTGGATGGAGTAGGGGAAAGAAAACCAATGGGAAATTTTCTAGTCAAAAATCTGGTTTTGCCTGTTATTTTATCTGATATGGTGGCTAGCCACTGTCAACTATAGATCAATTGATAAGTTTAAGAAGACCAGAGAAAAATCTTGCACTTTCGGCATAGTAAGAAAAATGTAGGTTTAGAAACTGATTTAGAATTTTAGTAAAATAATAAAATAATATCATTCTCCTCTCTGTTGTAATTTATTTACTGCATGTGGAACAGGTGCTCTGCAAAGTACTTCAGAGAGTGTTTACCTGGTTAAAAGAGATCAACAACTGTCGCATTTTAATTGTGTGAGATAGTATACAATCAAAAGATGAAATTCCAACACAACCTAGAGTAACTCCATGTAATTTCACAACTACCATAAAATGCCTTGAGTTATGCCATCACAAATGTAGCACTGCTGATGCCACAATGAACTTTGGGAAGGGCCAGGTCATGAAAGGAATGTTTCGAAATTCTAGCTTGCTGCCATGCACTTTGCTCCTACACATCAAAAGTACACCTAGAAGTCTACCCAAAACTACTCCATGGGACTCAAGAGGGAGGAAAAGGAAGTGTGCCCCTGGGCAATGCCACCATGGTCAGCAAGAACAAGCCTCCCCAAGATCTATCCCCTCTTACAGAGCGGGAATAGCTGAGCTCTATATGCTGTTACGTGATGCTCAACACTACTCTTTAAAAATCTCAGTCCCAAAAGTCGTGAGGGGAGGAAAAGGGAGGACTAGAATCCCTCCTGTGCCAGCTCTCCCCCTTCAGACTAGCTGACCCCAATCCACTTTGCTCCCAGTTGTCTGCAGTCTGTGTTTCTAGCTCACAAATGGCAAAAATTACCTTTTCTAAAGGAAAATCGTTTCAAACATGGAAATTGTGGGAAGAGGAACAGACCAGAATAAATGGCATGGTGAAGTCTCTGACCAAAATAGCCTAAATTACAACTGTAAAGTGAGCAACAGTTGAGAACACATGGATTACATATAATGAATTTTTCATCTAAAAGATAATAAGATAATAGTAATTTTTTTTTGCCATTTCCCCTTATTGCTGAGAAAATCTGTTGCTCTGCTATGCCTTTACATTTACAAATTTGCACAGATGTTTAGTGCAGTGATTTTCAGCAGAACAATGCTGCCCAGCTCACCAGAAGTGCATGCAGGGAAGATTTGGTAGAACTTGATTTTTTTCACTGGAATTGATCAATAGTGCTAAAATATTTGTAGGAATTGTAACTGTCTACACTGAAAAGATCTCTTATCATGTAAAATTGGAGTGTGCAGCTAGTGGTTCATGTGAATCAAATTAATTTTACATTCATTTTTTGATCAGACGGTTGTCTGATCATTGCAGGAATTTTTATTTTTTTTAAAATATATGAACCAACTCTCTCCCCTTTCCCCCAAATTGGCAAGGATGATGTATCTCTTCCAAAGAAGATTTAAAGTAGCCGAGAAGAAAGTGAGTTGCTGTTGAGGCCACTTTCAGACTGGGAGGTGCAAAAGCATTCAGCAAGGCAGATCTATAGATCACCGGCTTACAGAGCCATGGAGGACTTCACAGTAAGTGGATGTGAAAGAGATGATGTTTGCAGTGCTGCAGATGCTTAATCCGTTCAACAAGAAAATAATAGTAAAATCAGTCTCCTGGATGTGATGAGTCTGCAGGGATATATACATATGTGCTGAAAACACCCTTCTTTTATTATAATCAGAGAAGAGGAATTCTGAAAGTCCCCTCTTTTTGTGAGTTGTGGTCACAGTCTGGAAGAAATTGAGAATGACTGCATTAGAGAGCCTGTCTCTGGCACTAATCAATCTGGCATCTTTCCTGAGTGGTAAAAGAGCTGATAACCCATTTATACTGCCCATAGATCACTGACAGCCAAGCTTCTGAATATTTAGAATGAGACAAAATAATTAGCTCCGGCTGTAGATTTAAAACACACATCTAACTAAAATATACCCTTCTTTTAAAAATATCCTCTTTCTGTCAGTGTTGTAAAAGTGCTGCTTGACAGACCTGGTCTCCCTTGGTCTTGTATGTATGACAGCCCTGGTATGGCCAGCTACTCTGCAATCATTCCCATTTATTAGCCGGAGGCTGACAAGTCCATTGAATTCCACTCAGCAATAAAGCATGTCTTCTGCTTCTGGGATTACTCACTCACTTTGTTTCTGAGCAATTCTTAAGTGCTTTGCTGGAGCAAAGCAAGCCACTCAGCACCACCTAGGATCTGGCACTGCAAACGTGGATTCTGCAGTTGTACATGCAACACCTGACACAGAGTCGCATTTAGGATAAGGTGATGGATATTCATATATGAGTAGGTAAATCACAGAAGATTTTAGGGAAGATGGTCAGAAGTAGAGTTACAGCAGTGATGTAATCTTTAAAGATAATAAGGAAAACCTTCAAAACAGATGTTTTAAGAGATCTTGCTCAACACAGAATTAACAAAAGGGAAATAGTCCTTGTTTCAAAAGGACAGGACATACTGGAACAGCCTAACACACTGAGATGACAAATTTAGGTTAAACATCAGAACTTAACTATAAAATTACTTGAGCAGAATTTCAGGCTCTGAAAAGAGACAGATGAAGCCACAAGATCTGCAGCTATGCAAGAACCAGTGACATACCAGGGGACATGAACCAGGGCATGGTTCCACAAATTTAAGCAACTCCTTGTCTGGATCACCCAGGCTGATGGTGTACTTTTCTCTACCAGTTGATAGACCAAGCTTCTTCTGTAAAAGGCAGTGGGAATTTTGCCAGCAGCCTATGATTTGGCTGTGTACAATTTCAATTAAAAAGTCTATGAATCACATCATTCTGCCCTTGGCAGCTGACAGATGAAGACAGCGGGATAGGAAAAGAGCAGCTCAAGCAAATGGAAATAATTTTTCCTTTAATTTTCTTTCTAAAGGAAGACACTCAGCATAATTTGTCCCTTTTTTTTCTGCTATTCTGTAACAAATAACTGTCTGGTGTGATTAAAGTGAATTGCTAGCATCTTACTTACTTTCCACTATCAACAGGTTTGATCCTATGAGATTTATTCACCACAGATAAAACTCATTCCCAGAGAGAAAGTGTTTTCTTGTTCAGAGATCCTCACTTAGCTTGATGTTGACAGTTAATCCAGGCTTTGACTAATGTCACACCCTCGTGAATAGGGCATGGGAAACCTCTCAGAAGTTCTTCTGTGAGCTCCAGTGATTCCAGTGGAGCTGACTGGCCATTCCAATCGGAAACAAACCTTTCACTGCCCCTGTGCCGTGACACCCTACTGGTTTGAAACATGTCATTGTACGTACGTGCCTGCCTTAGACACTGTGTGAGTTGAAGTATATTATAAAACAAAAAACAACAAACAAAACCAAAACCAAAAAACAAACATCCCAAGAACACAACTGCGGTTACACAGAGGGCAATCATACACAGTATTTTCTGAAAGAACATAGGAAGGACACAGATTAGTGCCATGGAATAATGACTGATGTTCAGATGGCTTTCACTCAGCTTCAGGCTTCTTAATGCCCAAATACGAGTCATTAGGAAGGTGGCAATAGAGGTCAGTAGACATACCCTGCAGATTTCATTAACACTACATTAAAAATTGAAGGGGAAAAAAAAAACCAAAAAAACCCCACAAAAAACAAAAGCAAACAAACAAACAAAAAAACCACCCACAAAAAGAGCTAACACCAAAGTCAAAGACCAAAGGCTACAGGAAAAGCATAATGATGCTGCATAATGGAGGGGCATTCCTTTGGGCCCAGAGATGCTGCCCCACAAGTCAAGGATCCTGCATCCCCACCAGGTGTGCCCAGCTCACCTTCCCCACTCTGAGCTGTGCCATCTCAGGCCAGCCCCCGCTCTGACATCTCGGATGCTCAAGTCACTTGTGTGTCTGGCTCACACTGATTTCAGTCAGATCAAGGTACATAAAGCAAGAAGCATTGTGAGGGACCTGGGCCTCAATTATCTCTGTGCAAAAACAGAGACATTTCCCTTTTCCCTTGCCCCATAGGGTCTGTTTTGATCTGCAAAGCCTTTAGAGTACTTTCTTTGGGCATGTGCATTATTAAGCCCAGCAAGGCTGCAGCCCCAGCAAAGGCTTTGCATATGATTAGTCAAAACACAATGCACAGTTTTAATTGTGAATCAGTATTGACCTTAAAATAGAACTTCCCTGAGCCTTCAGAAGCAGTAGCTTGCTAGCTTCAGATAAGTACTCCAAATGACTCCAAACGGAGCTAGGGTCATTGCCAAGAGGGCTGACTCAAAAGTACTGCAAAGATCTTTTCAAATGTGTTTTCCTTGAGATAATACTACTCTGTGCCGCTTTCTCCCACTAGTGTCCATATTCCCCAGCACTGTGATCTTGTCATTACACAGTAAATTAATAGAGGTACTGAGATAACTTCTTTTTTTCTTATTAAGCTGCAGAGCTGCAGTAAGTCTTAACTGAAACCCACTGATACAAAGCTGAACCAAGACAATGTGAGATAAAACACTGAGTGCAGCAATAACCAACAACATATTTTGGAGAGAAATATTTCTTGCTTTTTCTTTTCTTTTATGAAGAAGTCTAAGAATCTTTCACTGCAAAATCCTTTTATCCACATGGTCTTCTTCATGTTTGTGCCACGTGACCCCTGGCAGACTTCCTATTTAATACCCATAATCCACGCTCTCTTTGCATAACACTCATAATCCTTCAATACTGCATGGAGCAGAGTTTAGAAGCTTTGCAAGCCAAGACATTTTAAGTGATTTATACAGTAAAGTAGAATTTCCTCTGCCCACCTGCAAATCTGAAGCATTTCTGTGATTAAAGTTCATTTTTAAAAGTTTCCATCCATGTAGGGTTTTTTATTAAAAAAATAAGCACATAAAAGGGATCCATATATATGTGTTTGCTACTCAAATCTTCAGTGGATGCCACTTGGAAGAACAAATTTGATTTCATTCAAAACAGTCTGCTTGCTCCATGCATTTGTTTTAGCTGTAAATTGTTTTGTCACACTATAAACAAACAGAATATAGGGATGCAGAATTTCTCCTTTAATAACATCAGTATGTGCACTTATTTTTATTGTAGAATTAAGAAACAATCTGTTCATTTTCATTAGCAATATAGCAAACTCTGAACAGCTATTAAAATCACTTCTTGAGGATTAAATTTGAGCAATCAAATGCCAAAAAAAACCCCAAAAGACAAGAGAGAAAAACCCATCTCATACAAAACAATTTGGATGACTTACTCAGTCTAGACATTGAGCAACAAGATAGCGGCAAACATTTTCATATCCCATTGCCTACTCCCTGAGCCATGCTGTCCCTTGTTAACTGAAAAGAACATCAGATTAATCAAAAGAATATCTATCATAGAATATTCAATTTAGAACAAAAGGATAAATTATTATCAATGCTATGAAATTGCAGATGGTAATCCAAATGTCTGCAAAGATTGTAGGCAAAGAAGCAATGCTCAAAATCCTAAATTAAACAAATAAAAGGCCTTATGGACAATTAAAAGAAGTACCCCAACATCTAAAATGAAATGTGGGGATCAGGATGTTGAAAAAACTAGCAAGAGCAGCAAGTGTGGAAGAAAAATTATTGCAGAGTATATAAACACTAGTTAGAGGAATAGCATGGCCTTCTTCCATCTTGGAAGGCTGTTATGTTACTAAAAGGCAGCAGTAAAAGATCAGAGCATTGTTAATCAGCATGAAAGGAGACAATCAGCCAAGAACAGCAAAAAATAAATATATTTTTAATGGCTATTAAAAATCGCAGGTCTTATGGCCAAGCAGGGAGTCTGAGATGTCTGGCTACCTCACTCTAGCAGGAGACACGGCAATTGAATTTACGCTTTGGTGTTTACACAAAGGAGGCCCATTTCAGCAGCACCTGAGGTCCATAGAAGCAGACAGCGCTGGGGAGCCTGGACAGCTGCTCTGGCTGCCCTCTTGGTGTTGGATTGGTTAGACAACAGCTTTATCTGTTTGTACAGAGCAGCTGAATAACCCTGAGATGCCATGGCCCTGAACCATTCATAACAATATTCCTTAACAATAGCTTAAGTATACAAAGCCTGAATTCCACCTACATTTAATATAGTAGGTTACATTTCTTACAATGTATAGGATTTCCTACAAAATTCCTGTGCAGCAAATACCATGCCTCCATGTTTCCAAATGAGGCTGGGCCCTTTGAGGCACTTCAAACAATAGAAAACATTGGAAATTTTAACTGCTGGGAAGACTTTCAGTAGAGTTCAGTGAATGAGGAATATGAAAATTAACACATCAGTGTTTCAGTGACTGTAAGCCTCACAGAGCAGTTACAGTAATTTCACAATTTATTATAAG
>VRYO01002297.1:49487126-49502257 GCA_009812075.1 Sialia sialis
ACCCACTAGAGGAGCAGGACGTGGAGTCTCTGTGTTAAATAAAATATTGTCTAAATCCTACCCTCCTGGAGGAGGATCTCCCTGGTGGAATTTTGATATCCCCTGTGGTCATTCAGGAGCTTCCATACACCTCTGCCACAAAGCTTCAGGCTGGACTTATACCCAAACACCATCTTGCTAAGCATTTTTGGCAGGACAGCACAGCAATGAGATCAGGCTGCTAACTCAAATGGATTGAGTGTTGCTCAATTACTGAAGAGAATTGTTCTGCACAAGTCAGCTTTTCCTCACTCACTTTCTAAGGCAGATGTGGGTCCATCTTTCACAGCAGTTTCTGAAGTGAAACAAAGTCAAAAGGCTTGTTTCACAGGAGTGTTCAGTGAAAGTAATGAAGTGCCTTCCAGCACAGACCAGCTACTGCTGCAGTGGGACTTACTGCTGTGCATGTGACACTGTGACCAGGGTGAGAGCTGATAACACCCTTCTCTAGGGAAAGTAAAGACTGAAAAATACAAAGCTTCTAATACATGATACTTCTCGTGAATATGCCAAAAATTGCCTCACCCATGGGTCATTTAATATGCAATTTCAAAGTGGATGTATTTTTCCTAATGCTATTTACAGATCTCTCAACTTGTAAATTCAATTTCTTTTGTTGCTCAAACTTTTTTCTCCCTTGCTGAAATATAACACTGACACAAGACTGGCTGTTATTTTAGGATGTCTCTAATATTTTATTTTTATCTCTCACTGCTTGTTAAAGTTTCTCTGGCTCCCATTTTAAACATCTGTGGAAAATACAAGTGGATTTACGTTTCAATATGAAGTTTTTGTTGGTTATTTTTTTTTCCTGAATGAAATCTCTCCTCCTATTTTCATGCTTTCATGGGAGGAAATCCAGTTTTCTTCTGCTGTACCTTAACTTTTTTGGTTCTTTCTGAAACCTTTAAATTAATTCTGTAACTGATTGGGAGAAATTAAGAATTCCTTTACTCACCTTGTACTCTGGCCATTTATTTTTAGCGGGATTATATAGATTATATATAAAATTACATAGATTATATTCACAAGTAATATAATGTGATATTTTTTGGGCATATTGCAATAACTGAGACAGCTTTGGATTTTTAAAACTCAATTTGTTATTGAAGCATTAAATTCAGAGGTAGCAATTTCATTGATCCATGCAAGAAATGCAGCAGAGTCCAACCAAAGACAGTTCAAGAAAGCAGCATTTAAGATGCATGGCACATTTCAGCTGGGGTCCAGGGTCTAAATGTGAAACTGAACGAAAGCCAAGAATAATGCTCCATTTATTTCCATGGCTTTATTTCTCATTTTGATTAAAAAGGAAAAGAAAGAAAACACAGAATTGCTTTAAATCTCACAGACCCAAATGTAGTCAGATCTGCAGAGTATAATCCCACAGGTTCAGGTTCAGGAAACAGAGCTTTAAGTTTCAAATGTCTGAGGTTTGCATTTGATGGTGCATGTAAGATGGTCTAATCTAGCACTTTACTGGATTATTTTATTTTAATTTTTACTATAAATTTAAATTGAGAGTCAAATGTTCTCACCCAAATCAAGCAGCATGACCTCACAATGAATGTTAAAATCGGGATAAGTATTTTCAGGAACAAGGCATTTTGTCAATTTCTACCAATGAGATGCCTCATAGTCTACAAGGATATGCTACACATAATATTGCTTTAATTCATAGCACCAGCAACAGACTCTTTGATAGTTATCATTTCAGTTCTGTTTTGGTTAATTCTCAAATCTAGGCCTTTTCAAAGCTACAAAATTCACAGCATGAGATCAGAAAAGAGACTTTACCGCCAGTTTCCTAGGACTTCATGAAGTATGATCATATCCAGAATAGTAAAAAAAAAATTAAATTTAAAAGTGCTTCAGTATCATCCTGCTTTAGTCAGCTTCAGTCTGGAAATCACCTACACTTTGCAGCCAGGAGCACAGGCAAGCCAGCAATGCCAGGCTGGTTTGTCTGTCTATGGTCTGTGTCACCTCAATCCAGTGCTTGATAAAAGCAAGCATCTTATGTGTATTGTAAAAGATGACTTGTTGCAAAATCTTATCACTAATCTGTCTCCTTGGCCTCTTATCATCCCTCCTCTTAAAGACATAGGCAATGATCTCCACGTTCACCTGGAACTCTGAAAGGCATCCATTGGACAAAACCTGTTTGAAAAGAGAGAAATTTGTGTATCCTGACAATATAAGCCTGTCAAAAAAATTTCCTGGGGGAGGTGGTAAGAGAAAAATAGACTTTTTGCTTATTCTTTTTCTCTTCAAAAGACTAAATGCAAACAGAGAAGCACACACAACCAGACTAATCCTGTAGACTCTGAAAGATAGCAAACTTCTGGGGAATCCTGTTTGAGATAAGAGTACATGGAGAGCTCCCATGTGCTTTTGATGACAGCATATTTCTTCTTCCTCAGGTTTCTTTACTTACTATGATTGGAAAACAGAGACAAGACTTCAAGATTTTTCTCTTCATGAACATTGTAGAAAAAATTAAAAATGTGGTCAATCCTCTGGGAAGATAAACCTATACCTTCTTGCTGTTTTGCTGCTTAAAAGACTTTCACCTAATTTATTTTGATTGCTTGACTCTTATAAATTACAGGCCAGATCTACAACATCTAATAAATCAGTGCAGCACTGCTAACCAAGGCAAGTTCATTTACAGGAGTCCAGATCTGAATCTCCGTTGCCTTTGGGTATGTCTTCTGCAGTAAGCAATTTCCCCAAGCTATTTTAATTACTTTAGAGTGTTAAGATATTTTGCACTCTACTGAGATTTGCTTTATTACATTTATCTAAAGTTTCAACAGATTATGTAATTTCAAATTATTAAAGCAATAAAATTAAGGAAGTTTTTTTTTAATTAAAAAAACAGAAAGTAAAAAAAAAAAAGCCAACGAAGCTCTAACAAGTTTGCCAGCATTGCAAACTGAAAAAGAAGCAGTGAGAACTGGCAAAATATTCAACATGGATAAGGCAGGTTATGACTGGGAAATATGGAAAATTATTCATCCAACTGCATAATGACTTAATAAAAATACATACTTTACACAGTGCAGGCTACTAAGTCACCATTTATACTTGTAAAAACAAACTCCTTTTATCTCTCCAGGCTGTGGAACATCTGGTAAGCAGCTTCCATGCTGCATTCTTTGTTGCCCACTAAAACTTTAGGGTTTGAGGAAAACCCATTACCCAACTTGCCCCTAAAAAATAAATATTTTAAGAGATCCACCAAAATGTCTGAGGATAATTCACTTATTTATGGACATGCTATTAACTTTATAGTTCAAGCCAGTTCTGCTTCTGATGGTGGGAAACCTGTTTTTCATGGCAGCTGAATAGGAAGGAGGATTGCCCTTCTTAGAAGGAAAGCTTTTAACAACTTTTGAGAACTGAGCTGTGCAGTGCAACTCAATCAAATGTAGTAAGAAGACCTGAATACTGGGGTTATTGAGAATATTTCCACATGACTGTCTTTGGAGGGGAGTTTTCTCACAAACATTTGCTTTCTAACTCTTTTTTTTTTAATCCCTCTCATTAAAAATATCAATGCCTAAACTCTAGAAGTTTTAATCCCTGACCTACCACATCAGGTCCTCCTTCAGGACAATCATGGTCTTCCTCATTTCCCTCATTTTGTGATGCTTCCTTCAGTTTCTCTCTGGTCATACCTGTGGGTGACAGAAGGAGAGCCATGGGACATGCATGGAGCTGAGCTGGCAGGCAGATTCAGAGGGTCTCCTTTGGAGCTTTGCCTCATCTTGTTTAAAAGTGGATGACATGGGAGTGGAAAAATATTATGCTGTAAAACAAACCTACAGATTTAACGCAGCTACAAATCTCCCAGTATTTTTACATTCCCTTTTGCCCCAGAGGAGCAAGTTTTGAAACAGCAATATTTATAAATAGTTCATTATTTTCCCAACTTATTCCTCACACAGAAATGCTAACTGGGTGCCATGAGATGGCAGGAGGCAGAAACACCTCTGGAGCAACTTTTCCTTCCAGGAATGCTGTCACTGAGATTCAGTTCTTACCATGCTCAGTAGGATCTAAGCCCAGGGACCTGTTGAGGGCTTAAGCAGCAAAACATTCACACCTGTCTGTGCCCCAGCACTTCCAGAGGAACTATGCCAAGGCCATATGAGGGATCTCATTGGCTTTGAGTTCTTCTCCCTCCATAGACTCCTAGGTCGGGCTCTGGCTTCACACCAGAGTAAATGTCCAGTGGCAGCCTCATGAAAAACTGTACAGGGACAGTTGCTCTGACAGGAAAATGTCTGAGTTGCAAACAGTTTTGTTTTAACAGTCTGGGCAGGATAGGTCAAGTAACAGCATGGTCCTAAGGATGAAAGGCATTGGAGTTGCATCATTTCTAGACATTGCAAAAAGACACTAGAGCATGAATCTAGTTTGCTTCAAATTAGCATTGAAAACATATGTACAGGTTCTCAACTGAGCTCTTAAGGCTGATACGATTTGTTATACTGGCACTTCCCACCCCTGGCTTTGTTTAAACCTCCCCAGATGTGCGGTGTTACAGAGCCCCAGACATAAGGCATGCACATTTACTGCCCTGCAGACTGCCCAACAGGTGGGACTGCTGAAGACCATACATGCTGGTGGTACCAAATGAAGACTGCAAGGGACATGCTCTGGGTCAACAGGAAAATACAAGGCAGGAGAAGGGAGTTTTACTTGTTTTAAAAATTAACTGGTGGGATTTTCTGGAAGGAGCCCATGATGCCAAGGAGAAGGTACGACTGCCATCACCTCCCTGCATTTCCTCACTCCTATCCCAATTGCCATTTCCTTCCTGACTTTGAAGAGGAGAAAGGAAGAAGTTCCCTCTCCTGCTCTTATGAAACAAAACTCTCCCTTCTGCCCTGCCCTTTGGATGAAAAGAAATGATGAACACACAGCCACCCCTCCCCTGGGACTCCCGGGCAGGGTAAGGAGGCACCGCTGGCACAGGTTTCCTTGTTTAACTCACAGGATTGCATTTATGTCTTCAGCTTTTAGCCTGTTTCTTTTTAAGAGAATATACTGGATGAAAGTCATTCCTTCAGGCAAGAAAAGACATTTGGCTTTGAGTTGCATTCAACTTATTAGTCCAAGCTGCTTGTGGTACAACTGTAATTGTGCCAGCTATCTAGTTAAATGTCCAGCTTGCTCCGGTTCTGTGAATGTTTCTCCTCAGAGCAGCTTGTAGCTGTGCAGAAAAGAGTACAAATCTTAGTACTTGGAGTAGACAAGGAAAACTATTACTGTTAAGTCCATAGGTTTTGTTATTTAAAGGGTAGGGTAGTTTTGACCTTCATGTGCTGCTCTTAAAATGTTCTTCTTTGTGATTATTACTTCTAAATTACCTACTGGAATGCAAACATGAAGAAGGTAACATGCAGCAGAGAATGTCAGTGACAGCAAAACACTAACAGAGGAATAACAGTTTACCTGTAAGAAATTGTCAGAAAATGGGTTCCAGCTGAATAAATAAAGTGAAGCATTTTTTAAAGTTTAACCTGCAACACACTTGCAGATCTAGACAAAAAAGATTCTTGGTCTGTTAGCATAGTTACTGGGAAAATTACAGGTCCTGGGTGGGGGAGCTGGGACTCTGCCTCCTTCAGGAGCCACACAGGAGCCCTTGGCAGCACATTTATCCCTTCCTAGATCTCCAGGAAACTTCTCTGTGAATTCTGATTGATTTCCAGGCATGTCTTTATCTGGAGAGGCAGAGTACATGGTACTGCCTTACATCCTATTGCCACCAGGCTTGTTTTCCTCACCTACCATAAACTGGCCTTTTCAAGGCAGTCCACAGGCAGAAAAAAAACATTGCCCTTGGACCCCTGATTGTGGCAGCAAGGGAAGACAGAGGCAGTGGCAAAGCTGAGAATGCATACATACATCAAAAGCAAAATTCCAGGATGGACAAAGTTTGACAAAGAATCCTTAAAGAACTTAGGACTGCCCTAGGAGCTGCAGTGGCTGCTTTTATACCAGGAGATACTGTCTTAGGAAGGCTGACAACATGGTAGAGTCAATCAGAAATGCCAGAAGATGCTATACAGGGAGGCCTGCTTCCTCTGGTATGAGACTTGTATGAGGTCAGGCTGCCAAATACATTGTTCAATAATGAAAGCTGCTCTCTTATCATGACAGGGAAATGTCTAATTCTGCTCTTCTTCAGCCTCTCCTGAGACAGAAGAGATTTCATGATCTGCAAATCTATGAAATAGTAAAGTACCCAGAAAAGACAAGTGAGAAAGGGTACATTTCTCTGGAATTCTATGAAGGTTAATTCACTGTTTTCAAAGAAAGCAGAAACAGCCCTCTTCAAAGTAGAAGTATCTCGTCAAATGCCCACAAGGACAGAGAGAGGGCTTTGTGATTTCAGGATCAGACCCTTTGGGAATGAATAAAATAGAAGGTTGTGTTATTCTGATAACATTCTTCTGTACATTTCAGTCTCCATTATGCTCTGGACACAAAACATTTAATTTAATTAGGGATAGAACAAGAAGGCCATGTTATGGTTTTGGTTTTGAAGAACTACATTAGTGAGGTTGTGATTTGCACAACCCAAATTGGGGATGGTTTAAATCCAGATTCCATTTTTAGCCAAACCACCCGAGTCCAGAGGGGATAGAAACCCAGATAAAAGGGTTTGAGTTTAGACTCATGTCTATAATGGACAAACTAGAATGGTTTGGGTTTAAATGTTGCAAAACCTCATCACTCAGGTTTTGGTTCTGCAAAAACAAAAACAACTTGGGGTTGGTTTGGATGTCATTCCATTTTATCTGAATCACTAACTACGGGGGAGGGGATGGAGTTGGTTATGCCCAAACCACAATAACAACAAAGATTATCAAATCAGTTTAGGACGGGGTTTTTTGGAGATCTAAGCAATTGTGCAAGTTGTCAGGCTAACACAGCTGCTGGCACCTTTAGAAAATGTTGACAGCACAGAAGATTTTGTAGGGGTCTGAGCCAGCAGCATTTTACAAGTCAGGCCCTTGACTGGCAGAGCTGTCACCATGCCCCTGAAGTTTGAGAGCCAAGGATCTGCTCCACTGAGCCAAATTTCTGTGCTGTAACCAGGCCTCATTCATAAAGTCAGTCAACTTGGATAGAAGAAATTAGAGCTATAAAATGTTAGAGATTTAGGAATTCAGAGGGTGTTCGAAACTGAGATATCATATGCTCTGAGCTGAAATGTTAACTCTGTCCAGTCCAGAACATTGTTGGGCATGATTAGAAAAAAGAACACCTGATTGACAGCTATGAAACAATTAATTTGAACAATGCTATTCATAAAGTAATTCAGTAATTTTTATTATTCTCTCTTCTACTTTCTTTGGCTCTATACTGATTTTTCTCAAATGCAAGTTTATCTTTAAAGCAAGTTGTGAACTTTTTCTGAAATTAATCCTAGTTGTGTCCTCTGGAAATAATTTCCCTTCTTTTTGATTGTTCTATTATCCGCAAATTTAAAAATAATATATTTATATAAATGTATATTTATAGTAATATATACATTGTCAATTTTATTAAGAAATTTATTTTATTTTTATTAAGAATATTGAGAAGACACGAACAGTTAAATTTAGGTACTCCTAAAATATGTCAATACAAGTTTCATTGAAGATTCTTCTTATGCTTAAATCAGTTCTGCAATCAACAATTACACGTCAGTATAGTCCTATCAAGTAAATAAATAAGACTATATTAATGAAAGGTGAAACATTTCTGTTCTCCCTACCATCTGATCACTAGATCCCTCTTCTTATGCTGTTGCATCCAAACCCTTCTTTCACACTCAAGTCCTGCCTAATAATTTCCCAAATGTGGCTGCTTCTTCTCCAGAATCTGAGATTGGACAATGATCACACTGACTATCTGGTAGAGCTGGGCCAGCACACACATCTACTCTCCAGTTTCCTGACAAATCTCCTCAGTACATCCATGTTCCCAAAATGCTCGAGTCCATAAAGGGCCACTCTGGAAGACAAAGTGGACTGGAGGCACGTGTGCTCATTGTCATATTATTCGTTCTTGGTCCCAGCGACTATACAATGCATTAATCAATCTTATTGTGGCTTGTCTTATCCATTTTCTGAATTCTTTCACTCTCTCTTGTTTATGCAGGCTCTTTTTCTTTCTTTTGTCTTTTCTTTCTCCTCATTTTTCCACTTTCTCAGCCAACACTTTTCCCTCCATCTCTTACCACAAATCCTCTGTAACCCTTCTTTCTCCTTATATATATATATAGATATATATATATTCCTAGCATCAAATGCCCATCTAAACCGCTTTGCATGGACCCGTGACCATTATACTGTTGCGCTATAATGACAGCAAATTGCTCTAAGGAGTTGCATGTCCCCTCAAACCGAAACCAAATACTACTTTGTAGCTTCTATCATTGTTTCACACACTGCACCCCTACAACCCCAGAAAATTTTGATACTTATGAGAAGGAAGAGTGTCCTTTGCAACTGTAATTCCTAAAGCAGATCTAATGTTGATATATTCTGGCATAACTGACTTACACAGCATGAATTAAAAATTGGATTTTTTTCCTATTTCCTACTTCAGTATCATTCAGGCTTCCAGTAGCACTCCATACTCAGTATTGAGTGGACTCACAAAAAAATGAAAACAGAAACAAAATTGTGGATAAACAGAGAGACCTTATTTTCGCACATAGCGAATAAAAATTAAAAAAAAAAAAAAAAAAAGATGAAAAAGCTTTGAGAGGAAGGGTTCTTAGTTTGGCAAATTTTGTCAAAAAGGGTTGTGGACATGGGTTTTTTCTGCCTTGCACAAAGGAAATGAAATGCAAACAAGTCTCCTTTATAACTCATTTGAGACTTTTTAAACATTGAGAACTCAAGAATTTCATTACTAACATTCCCATGGCAACTGTAACTTGTCCATACTGCACATGTATATGGCACCATAAAAACTAACACTCCAGGCAGTAATAGAAAATTTCTGAACAATGCTTTTGTAATGCAGCAGTTATTGCAGAAATTAAGATGCTGATTTCCATCATACATGTTGTATCAAAATGTCAGCCAGAAGGTTAAAGCAATATTGGATAATTTTCTTAAGTGCTAAGGCGCTTTCTTAACTTCCTAGAAGTTTCCTTAACGTTGGCATCATCCTTGAACATTCTCTGCCTTCACTCAGCTTTACACTGTCCTGGCTATGTCCACTACCATAAACCATGAGGTGGGAACATCTGCAGGTTTGCTGCATGGATGGGAGGATGCAAAAAGCTGGCAGCACATCTGCTGGGGTTCATCACTCACCCTCTTTCACAGGAACAGGTCATAACAGAGATGTCATTAATCACACTGGCCAACTCTACCTGCAGATTTGAGGTGTTAGATCCTTTTGCAACTTGAAATGCAAAGCTTCCCCCCAGGCTGTGGGTTCACCTCCTTGCTGTTATGCACAAATTCAATATTCAGGGCAGTTAATAGCAGTGGAAACAGAGCTTGGATTTTTTTACATGGCCTCAAGGTTATGCTTGACCATCAGGTAGGAAGTTTTGTTCAGTGCATCAGCATTTTAAAAATACTAATAAACCTTCTGTGGATGTATAGTTCATTATGAGCAAGTCATTGTGATACTATCACCAAATGGAAAGATGAAAATACGGGAGACTCCTGCTCCGGCTGTGGTTTTGGCAGCTATGGGACTGTCGCTGGCTTGAAGCACGGTACATGGCTGGCACAAAGAGCTATTCAGAGGAACAAGGGAAAGGAAACACTGTATATTTCACATATGATTTGACCTCCCATAATCAAATTTGTTAATAATAACCAGTAAATAGCTGAGTGGTAATGAAATGATACAGAACATGTTCTGTGGAAATTTCTAGACAGCACCAAAACTCTCATGCTGAGTTCTGTAAAACACTACCCTTTTAAGGAGGAAAGAAGCCGTTTGAGAAACAGCTTTCCCATCCTCCCTTTGATCACATGCAGCAGATGGATTCAGTTATGGCAAAATCAATGGAATGAAGAAGGGAATTAAAAGTAATCAGGTAACTGAGCACTAATACATCCAAGCAGTAGAGTCAAGGCAGCAAAGGAGGACATATTGCCAGTGAGCGGGGCCTGAACAGAGAGGGAGAAGGAGAAGGAAAGAAATTTTGGGGAAGGAATCAGCAAAGCAGAGCTAGAGTCAGACTCCTAGTCTTGGAGTTTTCCCCAAGCAACTCTATTCAATGGCATTACACAGGGAAAGTAAAGCTGCTTGTACTGGGGAACAAGATTAGCAGGCCTTGGACATGAAACATGGTTAGGTATATTCACTCAGCAAACTCTGTGTGGTGCTGGGCAGGCAGGAGACCTTGGGCTTGAAGGTACATCTACACACAGAGACCTCACAGGGATGTAGAGATAAGTGTGAGAAGGGCAAGTCCACCAAAGCCAAATAAAGATTGTCAGCAGGGAAGATGGAAAGATAAGTAATGGGTTAGTCTGACTTTTTAATCAGATAAAATAAATTCAAGCTCCATGAACTGACACTTAGTGATTCTGACACACATATACACAAATATATATGTGTGTGTGTGTGTGTATATATATACACACATTATATGTATAAGTATACATTTATATATATATTTGTACGTATGGTACTTCACTACCCACATGTTGAGGAAGATCAGAACAAATTCTCATGATGCTTTCGTCTGTCCTTGCACTTCATGAATCTCTGAATATATGAATTCATATTTGAAAGCACAGCCCTCTCTCCTGCCCGGCAAGATATGCTGTGGCTCCAGCAGCACTCCAGTAGGAGTCACACAAGGAGAAGCCAAGCAGGAGCCATGCAAGGAAAGTCCCAACCAGCCAAGCAGTGGGGTTATTCCAGTCACTTTTTATGCTACCATTGAAGAAAAATCTGAAGTATTCCCCATGTTTTTTCTACATGTAAAAAAAATAGCTGCAAGATGCAGGTCTCAGGGTGGGGACGAGTATCCAGGCCTGCCTGAGAAGGTTCTGCTCTTCAGCTGGTCATTTTGCACTGCTTATCTCATTGCCACCACACAGTTTCGTCAGCAGAGTGCTGCTTCCTGACTAATGCACTCCATGACTCTCATCTGCTGTCAGTGCATCATGGAGAGGGGATTTTGTTTATATACACACATGCACGTGTGACACAGAGCACCCTGGCACTGCATGTGTTATAACCTCTGCTTTGACCTTTTCCCGTTGTTGGCTTTGATCAGACTGCAAGATACCCAAAGTATTCAGGCAGCATGATAACAATAAAGCAGTGCAATGCTAGCTGAACAAACAAAAAAGCAAAGAAACAAACCCAAACCCTCTCTAAAATTTGAGTTTTCTGGCACATAATTCTATTTTGGCTTCTGTTTGCAGCATTTAATGATAGCCATGCCGGTGGCTGAACTCAAAGAGCCTGGCTGTAAATCCAAATCCCTCTCTAACTTTTCTGTGTTCTTCCAGATAACCTCATAACCCCCTTTTCTCTCCTTTATATTTTGCCCCATAGATCACTGCATTTCCATTTGTAATATTTGAAATCATAAGACACATGGAGCAGCTGTGGCCCGAGCTGGGCTCATTTGGGGTGTCAATAGGGACATGGTTGCTCCTCACAAACAAGTCTCAGAATGACCAAAATGTAAAGGATGGCTGCAGGAAAGCAAGTGTCCCCTCTCCCCCAGCATCCCTGTCCTAACAGAAAATGCTTTTGCAAGGCAGAGGAAGTTTGTTTTTTTCGTTGCCTTGTATTTTTGTCGCATTTGAGAGACCTAGGCAGAAATTTTTTATGCTCATCACAGAAGGTAGTGTGAAAATGAAAACTCCTGCCCCACATATGCCTCTGTCACTTCTCTGTGAGGTGTGTAGGTTTTCTGATGTGCTGTCTTCCTTTGTGTTGCTGGGGTTTTCGCACAATAACACGCTCAGAAGCCTCTGATGGTCCACTTAAATATGAACAGCAAATTAGATCTACCCAGACATAATTGTCTTTATGTTTTCAAATAAATTTGCAGTTAGAAACTAATTTGAAGACATACAATTATCTTTAGATTTTACATTACACATCTGAAAAAGCAATGATTGCCTAGTTTTTTGCAAATGATCTTGAGTTTATTTCTGAAGTTATCATACACTGAAAATGAAGAATAAAGGAGAAAATGTGCAAGAAAAGATCTGACTGACACGTCACTATCTGCTGTGCAGTGGTCAGTCCACCAGCCGGAGGAGGAGCTTTCAGTTAAGGACTCTGACCTGTAAAGGGTTACATCCCTGAGAGGGATATTTCCTCTCTACTAAATCTTGGCAGAAGAGGTCTTTCAGCTCACACTTAAAAACAATGGCCCAGGTACCAGAGGCTGTGGTGGTTTTAAATCTCTGTTATATCCTAACACTTGCATAATGACCGCATCCTGAAAGGGGTGGATTTTCTGTCTTTCTAAGATCTGATTGATTTAGATTAGAATAGTTATTTGGTTTTCAAGAAAGAGTTATTGTTCCCATGTGCAGCAATTTTTATATGGCCAACAAAGCTGTGTGATGTTTCTAGCATATGGTGCAAGTGCCTTTAATGGTTGGACTTGGTGATCTTAAAGGCCCTTTCCAACCTAATGATTCTATGATTCTATGATTTACTTGACAGCTCACTTTATATTTAATCCAGAAGCTTGGGTTAGAAGTGGGAAAACACAAGCAGTGATTAGAAACTCTTTAGCTCTCACCTGGCTCTTCTCACTGGCTCCCTGTGTGGCTTTGGATGCTGAGCTAGAGCAATTTTTTAAAACAGCCTCTGAGCAGGACTGCTGAGCTTCTGACTATTGTGAGAAACTGGAGGTCTTCTCTTTACATTGCTGTAAAAACTCAAATATATTTTTTTTCTCCTGAAGTGTTCACCTAACAATTTAACTAAAAGCTACTGGCCCTAAATGTCTGAATCAGTTTCCCCATTTCAGAATGCAGCCTGCTAATATAAATCTGCTTCATCAACAAAGACTGAGAATCAACTATGTAAAATCTAAACGAAGCTTTGATGTTCACTTTGAATCAGTTCATACTTAGTTTCTATTATTTCAATACAGAATTAAAGTCAGGTTGAATCAGGATGTACATGTGCTATATAAACAGCATAAGGAGGCCTTCCTTTGCTGGCAATCCAGAGTGGTCTGATTTCAGCCCAGTTCTAATGGCAATTGATTGAAGTGTTTACTGCAAGTCCAACAAGTCCCAGCTGCAAGAATCCTTACACAAATGTACAGGTTGACTGTTGCCACTTGTGCCAAGCAGCCTTCATACAGGATTTGTGGACAGCTGGAAGCTCAATATCCAGTCAAACAAAGTGGCCAGGCAGTAGGGAATTGCTGAAATCTGTGATCTACTACCAAATCTTATAGACCCAGCAGGGGTTTAATAACCCCTGATTGTATCTGCAAAAGAAAATTCTTCCAGCATAAGCTGTCTCTGAATAAAGCCACATTCTGGCAATTGCTTCGGATGACTTCACTTGCACGAATTCATTTTGTTTCAACCATTGTTGCTTTGCTGTGTCTGCATATGAAAGGGCTCCCCAGCTTCCTTACAGCAAAGTCAGAAGTGTCCAGAATGAGAGTGATTCAGAAAACAAGTGTCATGAGAACAATTTGCAATTCACAGGTGGCCAACCCCATGGAAACATTTGTGCCTCTCAGGTCTCCCAGGCACTCCCCAGGGACCTCTTTTCTCGGTTCTCACATGTCAGTGCTAAGATGAAGAACGTTTTGTTTTGTCTCCAGCATTGCAATCCAAGCAGGAGGCGTATGGGGAAGTTTCTGGGGCCTCGTCTGCTTACAAGTCATTGTGCTGCTCCTTGACAGGAACTATTGGTGGGCCTGTGAAGAATTAAATTCATCCCCCTCGTCTACATCATCACACAAATTATACACTTTCCATAAAGAAGATATTAAAAAAAATTAGAGCACTGGACCTCTATATAAGGACAGCTGAAAGAACTATGGAACTTTGCAACTTACAGTTTCCCTCAAATAGTCACAGTGAGAAGATAACTTAGTAGTGGAAAAACTGAATTACCATGTACTTAACTTAATTTTCAGAGAGGTTTCTAAGGAACTTTTATCATGTAATTTTCATAACAAACTGTGTAATTATTCCTCTTTTTTATTGAATAGTAGCCTCAGGTCTATTGCTAAATCACATGCTACAATAAAGCTGTTGTTTTGTTTGAATTTAATTCATAGACTGAACAAAAGGACACCCTGGCAGAGCTTGTTTGAAGTGGAAAACTGCTTACATCCTGTGAAGCTCAAAGAAAATATAATTTATTATACACTCTTTTCAATGCCTTCTTAAGCATTGTCCATGTTCTGGAAAATCGTGTCAATAAATCAGCACTAACTGTTGTTTGAAGGTCAGGCTAAAGGTTCTGTTTTTCTTGTAGTTGGCTTCTGTAGGTAAAGAGATATTTGGCTTCATGGCTAGACATTCTTGGAATTAATTTTCCACCAGTTCTTATGCTACTGAATATAAAATATTTCTGCTTTTGAATCTGTCACATCATTCTGAGGAGCTAAATCTAATTGCCACCTCTTTGATATATTTCTTTTAGCATTTCTGTGGCTTTTTAATTTTTGTCTGTATTCTTTCCTTTCCTGCCTTAGGCACTTCTTTTTCCTTTTTTTCTTTTTTCTTCTGGCTCCAAAGACACTTCTGAATTTAAGTGCCTTGTTAGGAGCCAAGCTAAAAGCAAAAATTGCAAGTGAAGCTTCATCACTGTGTCCTGACTTCCTTATTACTGTAGAAAAAGGTCTTACCTATCCCATAGGACTGAGAGGGGGAGTGTGGGTGGCTGGGTGGAGATGCAGCCTCAGGAATTTGCTTCAGAGGTGTAACAGTGTGAGTGGAAAGAGGTGTAGCACACAACTGGAGACAGACATGTTTGGAGAGGGGCTCATGAGCAGGATACAAAGGCGAGAACAACCTTGCAAAGCTGGCTGAGGGTTTCCAGGGTTTCTCGCTGTGGGGACTGAGTGCTGTGGGAAGGACAAGAGGCCACCATGA
>VRYO01002297.1:49503257-49545686 GCA_009812075.1 Sialia sialis
TTATTTATGGACAAATCCCATGGTCTACCCGGCTACCGGGAGGTGCTGCTTATATTCAGGTGCGGCTTATAATCGTGAAATTACTGTAGTTACAAGGATGCAACTCTTTCATGATCTCTTTCAAGGAGCCACTGGAGGTAAGTGCTGCTGTAGGACATTAGCAAAGTTTCTCTCCCAGTCAGTCATCACTCAGTCATCAGTCATCACCACTTGGCACCAGGCCAGGGAGAATGGATGAAGCAGTGCCCAAGAAGCCCTGGCTATGCAGCCCATTTCTGTGCTCCCTGTGATGCATCAAGGTGTCATCACTCCCAGCACAGCGCGAACAGCACCATCCTTTCTGCCAAAGCCACCAAGGCTCATCTCACCCACCACACACAGGGGCTCCATCTCAGGCCCTGTGTTTTTCAACATATTCATTAACGACTTGGATGGCCCTGCAGGGACACAAATTGAAGTTTAACAGACAAATGATGGATCCTGCACCTGGCATGGGGCAACCCTGAATGGACATACAGACTGGGGAACGAGATGTTGGAGGGCAGACCCATGGGAAGGGTCCTGGTCAATAGAAAGCTGAACATGAGTCAGTAGTGCCCTGGCAGCCAGGAGAGCCAAAAGTGTGCTGCGGGGCATCAGACACAGCATCACAGCCAGGCAAGGGAGGGGATTGTCCTGCTCTGCTCTGAGCTTGGACAGCCTCACCTCAGGGTGAGGGGGGGGAAGTTTTGGGTGCCACAGTGTAAAAAAGATTAAATTATCAGAGAGTGTCCAAAGGAGGGTAACAAAGATGGTGAAGAGTCTCGAGAGGAAGCCTTATGAGGAGCAGCTTGGTCTGTTCAGCCTGGAGGAGACCCGGGGGAGATCTCATTCCTCTTTGTGAAGGGAAGAGGAGGGGCAGGCACTGATCTCTGATCTGTGGTGACCAGTGGCATGACCCGACGGAATGGCCTGAAGCTGTGTCAGGGGAGGTTTAGCTTGGATATCAGGTTCTTCATCCAGAGGGTGTTTGGACACTGTTACAGGCTTCCCAGGGAAGTGGTCACAGCACCGAGCTCGACAGAGTTCAGGAAGTGTTTGGACAATGCTCTCAGGCACATGGTGTCACTCTTGGGGATGGTGCTGTGCAGGGCCAGGAGATGGACTTCAAAGATCCTTGTGGGACTCTTCCAACTCAAGATATTCTATGATTCCATGAAAATAACAAAGACCACACAGCAGTCTGGGAGCAGACTTCTTCAGAACAATACAGAATTTTGAGCAGGAGAGTTTGGATATGTTAGATGGAAAAGAAAATCTGGGTTCAATCTTCTAAGGAAGGAAAAGAAAAGAAAGAAGGAAAGAAAGAAAGAGAAAGAAATGAGAGTGAGGGCACTTTGAGGTGGCTGTCTATAAATCTCCTATCCTACTCTGTTACAATCATATCCTATTTTAGATAGTGCCCTTTTTCTTTGTGCTGCCTCTTCTCACAGGCAGCTCATGGCATCATGGTGTTTCCCTGCCCACGTTTTTCAGGAGTAAGAAGCCCAGCCTTTAACAGCGGCTGAGGTGAGGGGGTAGGAGGGAAGAACTGCATGAAAGATGTGAAGAAATTGTTCTGCTCTATTTGGATGGGAGCACTTTGTACCCTACTGAGATCTAGAAAAACAAGTGGAAATCGTAGACATAAGTTTTGAATAAATAAAATAAGTAAAAAACCCCACCAGCTCTGCAGTTCTAAGGAGAAAATAATATTTGATTAAAAGACAAAACATCTATGGGGCAACTTTTTCATTTCCTGTTCATGATGAAGGTATTACTGACATTATTTAAGCTGTGTTGAAGACATATAACAAGAGTCTAAGCAGATATAAATGTTCTTTTGGAATGTTATTTATAGTTCCTTGGTACCCAAAGCCAAACGTTAATAAGGTTTATGAGAAACCAGTGGAGACTGTAAATTGTTAGACTTCTAAGTTAAATCATGTTGCTGACTCCATTTGTTTGCTACACATTGATCTGGCATTCAGATAAATCTGATAAAATTCTCCAAGTTGGAAAGAGACTTGTTTTCTGTCAGTGGGAATCTAACTATTAGAAAGACAAGTTGTGAGGTTATTGGGAACAAAGCCACAGGCAGTAATATAGCACACTTGAATACTGCTTTATTATTTATTTAAATGTTACAGTATTTGATAAATTACTTTTGCAGCCATTTAACTGACTCTTCTGGAAAGTGTTTATTTGCAGTCACCTCAATGTCAGCAGTGAAATGAGCTGGGACTGAAATTTCATTAAGAAAGTCATATTTCATTATTATGGCTCCAGTAATCATCACCTTGTGTACATTAAGTTCAAAACCTGTAGAATGTTAATAATAATAATAATACAGCTATGGCAAAAAATGGGCATGAGCAAGAGAGGATATTCACTGTTAATGCACTGGCTGTACCAGCAGCTTGGGTTCTTGTGGGACAAATAGCTCAAAGACTTGTGTGGGTCTTAAGCTTTGAATTTCCTTTGATTTGCCAATTTCAATTTGCAGCCTTAATTTCCTTTAGTGTAAAGAAAAGCTCAAGGTACCTGGTCTGTGTCAAAATGAGCCTGGCTGCTGTAAAACCTGAAAAAAAAAGAAGGCAAAAAAAGGAGAGATAAGTTACAAGGGTTCTCCCTGGGACCTCTCCTTTGGACACTTCTCTCAGGACAGAAGGTGGTTTTCCTTCTGTGAGGAGGGAGGTGACAGAAAGAGGTCAGTCCCCTGTCCCCTGGACAGTCACAGGGTGTGGACCAGGGGTTGGTGCTCCCCTACTTTTGAAAGCCCACCATCTTATTTCCATTTTTAGACCAGCTAAATTCCGCCTTACTCCTCTGTAATGTGTGTCTACAAACCAGCTTGCCCCAGTTCAGCTAAATTGGATTAAACATTTCTTGCCCCAGACCACAAGACTATGTTGTAAGGACAAGATTCAAGATACAGTGTCCATCAAGCCAACAGAGAGTGGAACAGATGGACATAAAGGCAGGCAGAGCTGTCCAAAGCAGGTAAGAGTCTATGGAACAAAGCACAAAGCAGTATAAGCCCCTGTATGGAGGGATGCTTTGCCCAGGTGTAGTCCTGCACCTGAATTTTTTTTCATATTCCATAGCCTGTCACTTAAACAGTGTGGTGCACCCCAAATGCTTACCCCAGTACACCCACACACACACTGACTTGGAAGCAAGCTGCAATATTTGCACCTGACTGTATTGTGGAGGTTATTGTGGTTTAGAAGTCTTATTTTGAGAAATCAGTATTTAGAAATAACAGCCTGTTAAGAACCAGGACATGGAAAACTTTTGTGGCTCCTTTTGCCTTATAGAGATTACCGACACATGGGATTTTATTTGTCTGTTCTGTCAGTCATAAAAGTTCTCAAGGGATACCAGAATGAATACAATTCAGATACAGTAAATAGAATTATTCATGGAAGGTAGAGTTATACTGGAGGTTTTGTTTGCTTGCCTTTGAATATAGCAGGTTGAATCAAATGAAAATCAGAATGTAACAGGAAAATGGGATCAAATGGGACCATGACAGACATGCAGCTCTTATACAGATTATCCACACCTTGCCTCCCAACAGTGTGATTCAAACTCTGCTAAAGTTGATGTGTATCATAGGCTTCAATGGTTTTAACTCGGCTCCTCAGTGTTTTACAGTCCCTTTGGAGCAAGAGAAATTTAACTTGCCCCCTCCCATACACCAAATAAAGTCTCCAAAATGGCACCTCTGCCTTGCTGACTACACTCTTTTCTTTTTTAATTGTACATGTGAATCCCTGAGAAACCTCACTCCAAGTTCAGGATAAACTCATGTTTCCTCTGCTTGCCAGAAGAAAATGAAAAGTAAAGCCCCATCAATTTTATTGCTCATAATTGTGGATAAAATGCAATATATTTGGCTCATATAAATTTGCTAGCAAATTATATTCAATAAAACCCTGGTGAGCAATTTAAAAGCATAAATTCCCCCATGCTGAAAAAAAGCTCATAAATTATACAAGAAAAAGGAGTGATTTCATCAAAGAGCCAAGATCTGCCCATGGAATGTTTCAATAGGACTGGATTTATAGTTTTCTGGGAGACGATTTATGATCCCTAATTTTCTGCAATAAAAAGCTCAGTGGGGATTCTCTGAATGAAATATCTTTTAACAAAGAAATAAATTTTTAAAAAAATCTGAGAGTGAATGCAGACAATGCCATTCTTGGAAATCTGCCCCTTTCGTGTTCCTGTCCCAAAATTAATCATGGAAGACCCTAATAAAGACTGCATAGTGAGAAGGGAAGGAAGACCATTAGACTTTAAAATAAATGCATTGAACAGTTGGAGAAGGTATTTTTAGTAATAAATTCATCCATGATGCTTCATAACAATTGTCTTTAATTAAGAATAAAATGATCACACTGGGAAGGTTAAACATTTCCAAAATACACAGGGATGATTGTGTTATACAGGTAACCTAGAGGGCTTCCCTTAGTTTTGGTACTCTGATTCATAGTCCTTGTCAAACCTAGTGGCAGTGGCTGGAGAGGTTGGCGTTCCATGAGCCATCAGTCACCAGCAGCAGGGACCAGGGGCAGAGGACTGACCTGCTCCAGGTCACAGACCAGGGCTCTACAGTGAAGTAAGAATAAGATTTAACTTCATGTGCCAGGCTGTGAACTATGAGGGCTGAGGAGGGAACCTAATGGCTCTTTGTCTGCAAAAGGGATGGCATAGTAAAAAAAAAAAAAAAAAATCTTCAATCACCTTTTAGAAATTCACACATAAATCACCAATGCTGTGACCAAGAAATACTGCTTTGGGAATAATCTGCTACTGGGTGGTAAGAGAGAAAAAATAATGGGATGGATGGGTGGATGGATGGATGCCATAGTAGACTAAGGTTGTTTCTCAAGATGTTATTACCCCCATTTTATTTATAAGAAGGTGAGGCATATAAAAATGTAAAGACCTGTATGAATGAACAGACAAGCAGACTGACAATACAGCAATCTGAGCACATGCCAGGTTGAGGACTGCTCCCCCTCTCCATCATACATGGACCATGGGTGTCTTACAAAAGAATAGGGATAGCCACCAGGATGAGATGGAGCAAGGAAAGTACTTACTGCTGAGTACCTACATCACTCCAAACCTTTTGCTGTCCCCCAGAGTTCCAGATTTTCAGAGACAGAAGAAGGATGAAGATGCTGTTCAAGTAGATTTACTGTGTCTATCCTTTGGATTTTCCCTATTTATTTCTCCTGTATGAGGAGTCTAATCTAGGAGCTCTAAGTTTTCAGCTTCCGTGGCAAAAACACAGATGTGGGAAGTTATGGGCCTATTCAATGCTGACACAAATCTGTAGGTGAAAGGACTCTTGCCTTTCATAAGAATTAGATTGAGCCCTTGCCTAAACCCATGCAATACAAATGGAAAGAAAATGCTCAAAAATATTTTGTTTTGGCAGCAAACAGTGGACAGAAAAGGCTAGAGAAGATATTTGACTGTTCAGTATTTTTCTCATTAATATGAAATAAAACACAAATTGTTGAAAATAATCTTCAACTATCTCCTTCTTGTTCAGCCCAGCAGATTCGATTGACGGCAACAAGGAGGAAGATTTTTCAATAAATTCTTTTAAACTCACAGTGCAGCTTTGGAGATCTACTAGCTAAGAGTGTTGAGGCAGAACAGTTGGCTGAAGGGAAGGAAGTGTATCTTTGGAAAGGTGATTTGCAAATAATAAGCATGCAAGATTTGCCATCTATCATCTATCCCTGCTCCAAAACTCTTTACAAGCACTGGGCATTTTGCCTATGTCTGTCTGGCAGGACCCAGGAGTTCCTCCTAGCTCCTCTGCCCAGGTATTTGTGCCTGCTACATCCACTGCTATGTTGAGAGCAGACCCAGATACAGACTAGTTCCCTTCATCCCATGTGGTGGGAGCCCTGACTTAAGGCCCAAAAGGCGACTGCAAAGCACCCTTGCTGCTCCTTTGATTGGAACAGAGTGTGTGTGCTTGAAGCTTACTTACCGTGCACTCTCACAACATTTGTGGCTAAAACAGACCAGGAGAAGGCATTCCTCAACATCTCATTCCATGTTCCCTTAGGAATCAAAAAAAACAGGCTGCACTGCAGCTTAATCATTCACTACTTTTACAGAGTTGAGGTTTTATTTGGTTCTTTTTTTCTTTCAGAGGATTTGGACTGTATTTCTAATTGATCAAGAATGCAAAAATGTTTTCTTTTTTTCTTCTTTTTTTTTTTTTTTGTAAAAGTATTCTGATTATCCACAGATTTTCCAGTAAATACATCTATGTTATTTTCATCCACTATTGATACCAGAATGTGTATATGTAGCCATATATTTGCATGCCTACTTGGCATTCCAGTGTGCCAAAAAATTAGCATTTTCTTATGCAGACAGTGGTATCTGGCTTCCCTACCAAATAGCAATAAAAATTGACATAAGTAGAAACATCCCTACGAAACAATTTCCCACAAAATAAAGGCATTCAAAACTAGAATTTTGTGATCCAGCCGTCTAAATCTTAGAGACAAATTTAACATTTTTTACACATCTTGGGGACAATTCCAGCATTTCAGTAAATGAGACATCATTGATATTCCAGTGACCAAGTGTGTCCCCTGAAGTACATCAACCAGTTGCCCTGGGCAGGAGCTGTTTCTTCTTAGAAAAAGATAATCCTGAACGAGCCTTTTAAACATACCTTCTGTGGATTTCTCCAGGACTTTGACACAACTTGGAAAATAAAAATCCCAACATCTCTATCTTGATCCATAGAATACATCCAAAGCAACCCTCCAGACATTTACTTGATCCCACATGGAAACTCAAGTCAATCAACAATGGAAACTGTTCGTGCCATTGTGCAGCCTTACTGCATCAGTACAGGTTCCCAATGATCCTTAAAAATAAAACAGGATTTTTTAACAATCCATCCATTATTAGTGCCTCAAATAGCAGAGTTAGATCCCCAGAAGTGGTTACATTCAGAGAAATGAAGGAGCCCTGCATGAAAGCTTTCCCTTTTTTTTTTGTTCAACATTGTCAAACTGACCTACAAGACATCTTGCAGCTACTAAAAAGAGAACTAGGAAAAAAGCTGATTTTGCATCTTGAAATGCATAAGAGGACATCCAAAAGGAGAGATATTCCACATATATATAGACTGGAAACAGCCAGATGTGTCCTGCCTGGGGACGGGTTCAGCTAGAACAGCCTTACAGGCAGCATACGTAAAACACAGGGCACATTTTTGCATAGCAAAGTGAGAGTCATGAACATCCCAGAAACAAAGCTGGAAGGGATCTCAAGAGGTCATTTATTCCATGGGCCAGTATGAGGCAGGCTAAGTACAGCTGAGAGCGTATGTTGAATCTGTTCTTAAAAATCTCTAATAAAGGTCAAGCCGTGGAAATGTTAAGGGATAGAAAGGTAAGGAAATTAATTCAAAACACACTACCAGCCTTTCAAATGGCTGGGTTCCCCAAGCTCACCTACAAATTATCTGCAAAGATGCTTTATTGAAGCAATAAGCTATCTCTATTATCAGTTACAAAAAGAAGTACTGATTGTTGGGATCAGATGCCCAGTGCTAAGACTGGTGCCTTTATTTTGTCCAGAATAGTCAGAAGAGGATAAGGAAGATGTGGGAAGTGACCCCTTTGAAAAAGAATTCCACTACTATTGACACAAGGACATCAATGGATTGGCAACTGGATTCTGATCACTTTCCAGTGTAGTCAGGAACTTTCCAAAATCACAGGCCATGGCACTGACAAGACACAAATCAGGAATTAGAATCGTGAAGTCAGCCTCAGCAAAGTCACATCATTCAGGTTTAATGCAAAAGTTATTTTTGTTATTGTCTCTGGAAGCCCAGGACATAGAAGGCTCTTCCCAAATTTTGTGAAGATATGTTCCAAGACAGGATTCAGCAGCACCCAATCACTTAGGCTTAAGAGAGAAAGAAAGAGAGAAAATTATTAAAAGGAAAAGAAAGGGAAGGAAAATTCAACAGTAAAAACAGGTGCTTGCCAAATAAGCCATAAATGAGCCAGGGACCTCTGGCCTAACTTACTCCTTTCTCCACCTAATTTCATACATAGAAAGGCTGAAAATGGCTGAAAAATAAACCAGAGCAAGAGAGGGCTGTGTGCTTTACTAAGGATCTGTTCTAGGATACCCCTGGGAGTGAATCAATAGAACAAAAGAGAAAAAGTACCTGGAAGTAGTGCACTAACCTTCCTATGTGTTGGCTGAAGCAGATAGCCCATGGTGATTCTGGGCTACAGTGAGATAAATCAGTGCTGTTGTTCGTGCCAAACCACAGATACCACACTCAATTTGTTAGGGAATAACCCCAGGTCTTTCCAGCAAAATATTCACTCCTTCCATATCCTGTCAGTGAGCAATATGGAAAAATTTCCCTCTAATGGGTGAGTGCTGTGCCCTAAAACAAGCCTGGGAAACCATAGCTTGTACTTCGTGCATGAAAGTACTGGACAATTAGAAACTCAGCTGAACCATGCAGATTGTCTGCTGATGAGGGTAGACGCTTATTAAAAAAGCGTGGAGGAATTCATTCTTTGAAGTTTACAGCTGTTGCCATTTCAACCACAAGGCCAAGTTTACATCCATAACAGACGAAGAACACAGCGCAGAAAAAAAAGAAATACAGCTTGATAATCGCATGATGATTTTACACCTTTCTGAGGGAGGCTTTTTTTCCTTCTATTTTGGTGGCTTTATCCATGCAAAAACTGGGTTTTTTTGGTATCCTCTTGTTCCCCAAGATGGGGTTGCTGGGACAGAAGGAGAGTCTTGGAGCAGTCCTTGTGCCATCTGGGTCAGAGGTCAGCTTGTTTACAGCCTGAGTGGGAATTGCTATTCTCTCCATAATGCATTCCTGTCTCCACATTCCCCATAAAACTACCTCCACAAAAAATGGACCATCCTCCCAGAAGGGAGCAGGGATGGCACTCAACTAGAGATGGAAGAGCACATTAGTCTCCATGTGCATTTTCTTTTTCAGTTACCTATGAAGATCCAGCAGAGTCTGGAGATGTGTTTTTCTCCTTACCTGGATAAAATTATTATGCTCTTTAGACACTGCAATGACACTTTGAAATCATCTAACACAGTCAATTGGACAAATGAAGACAATCTTCCACTACCTTTGTGTTATATCCTTGATTAAACTGAGCTGCTGCCTGTTTGCACTTGACCTCAGAGCTGGGTGATCTCTTCGCTGTTGTTCCTAAATCAGTGAAACAAGATAAAACCAGCCAGGACCAAACCTTAGCATTGCCATATGACCTCAGTTCAAATCCTCATAATAAAACATTTTAGGAGATGTCCCTGAAGCTGCAGTTTGCTTAGTCCAACCAGAAGAGCACAGGTGTTGGGGCAGGTGTCACTCTATGTGCATCACATGTTGATGTCCTGGGGTCACGTGCATATGTGATGGACAAGGAGCAGCCTGTTGCATATTTACCTGGGTAGTTCATGGTGTGACAGGCACAGAGCTATCCCAAAATAATTTTAACAGTGTGCACTGGCCTAATAACTGTTTATTGCACAAATATTTGGGTTATGCTTAATAGCAGACTGTAAGGAAAACAATCAGAAAGGAAGAAAAATGGCTTGAACTCAGCCAGCCCTGCAGTTAACACGGGACAATGGGAAAGTCATGGGCTCCCAGGAGTCTGGTTCAGCTTCCTGCAGGGCCTACTGAACTGGTTGGGAAAGACAGAGCCAAAAGTCTGACAAGCGAGAAGCACAAATGAACTCTGGCTGCATCAGCAGGACTCTCTTTTCAGAGCCAAGGAGATCTTGGGGAGCTGTTCAGGGGCACCAGACCGAGACTCAGGCACTCGCTGTAGTGTCTGCAGAAGCAAAGACCTGCCTCAGTTGCCAAAGGGGCAGAGCTGTGGATAATTTGGAGGATGGGGAAGAACTGCTCATTTTGTAAATGCTTTTTGGAAAAGGAAACAATACTATAGTTTTGAGAAAGTGGTTTTGACATATTGTGGGCATGATTTATCACACTATCCTTGAGGGAAAGTCCACAGGCATCCAAACATGGCTTTTGGTGAAACCTTTCCTCCCTGTATTACAATCCCTGGCAACTCAAGGAAAGTTGAGACCCAGACTCTTGAAATGCGCCCCAGCTGGCCAAGGCTCAATGTCCAAGGTGAGGCCAAGACCCAATTTCTAGCAACAAACTCTGCTGAAACTATGGATGTGAGCCCCACAGTTCAGACACTGACTGCTGTCTCCACCCTATACTCTCGTGCCAGCCAGAGCATCAGACAGTGCCTGATGTCTGAGCCAACTTTTTCTCATGTGGGCTTTGTGGCCCATCAGACACCAGAGGGGCAGAAGTGATGCCAGTCCTGTCTGAGGGCTTCAACAGACACAATGGGGAAAGCTCTTACCACCTGGAGAGGGCACTGCCTGGTGGTGCTGGAAATGGTAATGCTCTTTGCCAGGGCCTAGTATCCCCTTCTCTACTGCAAATATGTAAACTAGGCTCGTGTAAGTCACCTGAATCCATACTTAACCTATCAGCATATTAGTGATTTTGCATTACATTGCAATAGAGTATGTGCCAGGTCTGCTCAGCTCCTGTCTTCCAGCTCCAGGGTAATAACAAGAAGTAGTAATACATGCCTTGCTCATGATCATCTGAGCCATCTCTGCACAGCATTGCCTTGTCCATGTTGGCTTTCGAGACCAGCCATTCTTCTCTTCCAAAACCAAACTGCTAATTTAGATGAAATTTCATCAAGGCTCCTGTGGGCATTATAGCTGTGCACCATAAGAAAGGACAGAGCCCTTGCTGGACAACAGCAAAGACTCACTGGCTTATATATATGGGGACAAGTGACTGCTAGGTCATCTTTAATTTACCCTTACCACACAGACCATAATTCCATCTAACCAGAAGAAAACATTGCATGATAGGGAAAACAGGCAGACCACAAACTAAGTATACACCACATGTTAAGTAAGCAGATGTCACAGAAAGGAAAATGCAATATACTGTAGGTGCTTAAAACCTTCAACTGACATCTGCTCTTCTTTTTTTCTGTGCAAAATTCTCCTTTAATGCCTGACAAAATGATCTCATTTTAATCCTTTCTGATATAAAGTGGTGACCGCTTATATCTGTGATTCTCTAAAAGACATTTTTCTCCTGTTCATAAAAACAGGTATCTTCTTGCTACAGTTGAATTAATCTTTATCTGAGAGACGATTTCTCACCAACCCACCAGCAACACTGGTGAGTTACTTTAGAGAAAGTCATATATGTTCATAACATAACATTTAGAAATAATCAGCAGCAGAAACAAAAGGTTTGTGAACCTCAGATAGCATGAGCAGCACCTTGCCCCTTAGCAGGGACCTAGTCTCACAAAGCATTACTAACAAAAGAAAAACTGGCCCATAAGAGCATCAATCTTTCTTCTTCTGTCCACAATCCCTCATAGAAACTACAGCTTAAATAGAAACTCAGCAGGGAGTTGGATGTCAAGTACCTCATACTTTGGAAGAACAACTTGAGAAATATTACAGGCACCCAGTTTTAAGGAGTCCTCTCAAAAATCAGTCTTTGTTTTGGACACCATAAGCTGTTCAGCATCACCAGTCAAATGTTAAGATCTGGGGTAGAAAGTATCTTGCCATAAGCAGATGCATCTCTTCGCAACAGGAACCCAGTCTGCTGTTTGTAATGCTTGGCGTTCTAACCTCAAGTAAATACATCACTTAATCTGCAGGATATGTCTCTGAGCATGCTTACATGGTAATAATGATGTTAAATTGAATGGCTGCATGATTTATTATACCTTGTGAAATAAAGCAAAGCCAATCTCTTCCCACCACGGGAAGTACCAGCACAGTAGAAAATGGAAACAAGAAAAAATGATATACCACCCAGGCCTGGTTTAAACATGCAAACTTTCTAATAAAATATCAGAACCAGATGCTGCTAAAGATGAGTGATAATTAAAGAAGATAAATTAAAGAAATGTTTTTCCAGAGAATGACTCTACTGCACACAAATTGTTTCAGTATGGGAAAAAAAATATAATAAAATTACTGCTGCTGCCTGTTTTCAAAAGTTTCCATTAATAAGTCAAGGCAGGTTCCCTGCTAAATTCCCTTATATCCAGGCTCCCTCTTTGCCTCTGTTGGTTTAATCTCAGTGTGGTTTAGCAGAGTGAGCAGAGGACTGAGCGCCAGGAATTCAGTTCCAACACTGACTCACTGTGTGGGCTCCCTGATGTCATGCTCAGGGCAGGTCAGGCCTGGAAAGCACATCTCAAAATGGTCCTGAGGGGTCCAGAGCCTGACGATCTCCCCACTCTTGTGTCAGATGTGCACAGTTCACTAGAGGTTTTCCCCTGACTGTCAGCCCATCAAACTGATCTCAGGCTAAGCTGCTGTGACGTGATTTTTTTCAGTCTGGTGTCTCATCACAAGAAACAAGTACACTGGGAGCTAAGTTATGCAGACACCTGTGCAAACTCACGGCAGGAAACATGACTGGAGCTTGTAGATGAAGGGCGGATTCAGCAGACCCACCAAGACCACCCTGGAGCTTTATGTGTCTGTGTATAAACTCATCTCAGTCTGGGTTGTTGTTAAGCTTCATCTTAGCTAAACACAAGATGGTGTCTAAGCCCCTCAAATACAGTAATTTCACAATTATAACTGCACCTTTTTCATCCAAGAATCCAGCCTGCCCCAGTAGTGCGGCTTATATTCAGGTGCGGCTTATCTATGGACAAATCCCAGTGAAATGCCAACCCGGAAGTGAGAGCATGCCAGGGAGGGCACCTGGGGCTGCCTTTAAAGGCTTCCCTGGTCTATGAAAACTGTTGCAACTTGAGCACCTGACGCCAAACCCAGCTGGCAGCGATTCTGTTACTAATTTGTTACTTTGTTACACATGGATCCTCGCTTTTTAAAAAAAAAAATTGCGGCTTATATTCAGGTGTGGTTTATATATGGACAAATCCCGTGGTCTACCTGGCTTATAATCAGGTGCGGCTTATAATCATGAAATTACTGTACCTTTAATTTCTTTAGATTTCTCACACCCAGAAAAGTGTCCATCTAATTGCCAAAGGCAATTTTGCAGCAAATAAAATAACGCGCTGCACCAGGAGAGGAAAAGCATAAAATAAACCCATGTAAATGCATGGCCTGGTTCTCTTTTAACCACATGTTCCCCATGCTCATAACCCCTGCAACAGCCCGTGAGACACACTGCGGTTTGCAGGAAGGTGAACAAAGGTGGCGTGTTGCAGGGCTGACACCAGATCGGATTCCGGCCGTAACGCGCTCCCGGCGAGCGCCAGGTGAGCAGCGCGACCCCGCGCACCTGGGGCTGCGGTACCCGTGTGTGCTGCTAGCCACGGGTCCTGGAGGACGGGCACTGCTCTTCGGAGGCCCCATCCCCTCTCACAAAGGCAGCCCACGGCAGCCGTGTGCCTCCTGGGCCAGCGTGGAAGCACCGGAGCTTCCCGAAGGAGCCCGCTCTCGCAGCTCGTTCTCCCAGGCAGCGAAGTCAGGTGGAGGGGATGAACACACACGGAGTCAGCAGCAGTGACAGGGCTCTCGAGAACACAGGCTCCCAGCTATTTGCAGATGTTTCAGCTCAGTCTGGGCACTTACACTCCACCCGAGACTCTGTGCAAGTTAATCTGTGCATGGCCAGTCCGCCGGCCCCAGCGCAGCCACCCGGGTGGCGAGGCCAGCTGCTCCCCAAACCTTCTGCTGCCAGCTTCCCGGAGCCACCGGGGGACAGGGCACGGGTGACAGCAGCTAGGGCTAACCCCAAAGCAGGAACAGCTTTGCTCTGCCAGTCACACTCGAGGCAGAAGAGCAGTGTTGACCACACTCTCACTTGATCCTTTAAAAAAAGTATTTATTAACACCTTTAAAAGAGAAGAGAAAAGAAAAGAAAAGAAAAGAAAAGAAAAGAAAAGAAAAGAAAAGAAAAGAAAAGAAAAGAAAAGAAAAGAAAAGGAGAAAGAAAAGAGAAAGAAAGAAAAAGAAAAAGGAGTAATGAATCTGGGTGTGTAATTTATATATGAGGGAAAGTTTAAACCAGTGTGATTGGCAAGAATACAATGTTACTAAAAGCCACAGACATGCTAATTGGTGAGTCATTTAAGTAAACCCTATTGATCTTGTAGGTTTGCCAATTTTCAATTTTCACTTTTGCTTGAAAACAGCTCAGAAAATAAGACTTAACCAGAAACTCATGATCAGTGACTTTTTCATCCAATTTTTTAGCAAATGCAACTCATCTGTCTTGAGAGGTGCTTTTGTTTGACCAAGGGAACAGTCACAGAGCTTCCCTTGACTCACCTAAGCATCCCTCAGCATTGGCCAGAGTCGCATACTCGGAGCAGACCACGTCCTATGTGCTTTCCATATTCCCACTATTTCCACATTTCCATTGCAGCTGCAAACCAAGATGTTCTTCTCAACTGTGATGTTCACTGCCAGCACACACTCTTAGTTGTATGAGAAATAACCACCAGAGGCCTGTGACACCTCAGTCAGACCACTGCACAGAGGTGGGGGATTCCAAAAGGTCAGGCTTGGCTCAGCTCAGTTTCTGCAGCTCTGCCCAGCACGGGAGCTCTCAGTTGCTCAGAAATTTGACTGACATTGTCAGCATCAAGACAGTAAAGGAATGTGACTGGTGTCTAGTGGTTCAAAGATGAATGTAGTTTGACAATTCATGTAAAGGAACAACAAAAAAATAAAGCTTTAACCCCATTAGCCCCTTCATCCTTTCCTATTTGGGCTAAATCTACGGCAAATTTGATAGAATGGCTAAAGCAGGTATACCTGACTATTCACCCTGTTCCTCTGCCACAGGTTAGGAAAGTCTTGCCCACCTTGAAAGAGGTACAATCATCTGTTGGGTGATCCTGAGCTATTGAGATAGAGGGATTGGCTCCTCCTCCCACTCAGAGAGAGCTTCAGTAAGCACAGGCTTTCCACATTCTTAAGCAAAATATTTACTTTACAAGTGCTGAAACAAAATTTGGAAAAGTGAAGAATAATATTTATTTTGATGATGTTAAATTGCATTAAAGTCGAAAATGAAAATTAGATGCATGCACATATACCAAGGGCATTATTCACTAATCACAGGAACATAAAAGAACTGGAAAATACCCTCCTTCATTGCCACTAGGAAAGCTGATCTGGAATAAATTACAGGCAAAATGTATAATTAAGCAAACTATTATTATCCAGTGTCTTAGCAGACGCTGACCTCGTTTATGGTGATTGGGATGAGAACTCAAGCGAGGTTTGATTTCACAGCTGTGTCCATAATGCCTTGAACCTGTTGCACTGCCCCAGAAATTCCCAAAGTGTTAGCACTGGTATCTAAGTGTGTTGCTTATGGATTCCTATCCTCCTCAGCTGCTGATTGGGGAACTTTTCTCTAGCTTCTTGGAAACGAGAAAATTGTTTCACTGATCTGTCAGCCAGGCTTTATACTTGAAACCTGTGTTTAATTACTTTGAAGAAGCTTTAATACTCCACCAGTACAAGGAGGGGGGGACCTTCCACTGCTTGTTCCCATTCTCTTATTTTTATTTTTTGCAGGTGTAAGCTTGTGGCTTAGTTACTGAAATAATAATTCTGTTGAAAATATCCTTGGCATGAGAGATGAGCTGCCAAAGTGTTATGGGCACAGTAATTTGTACGTGGAAATGAGGATCCAGGGAACAACATGAACATCAGTGTCCTGAGGAGCTTATGATTAAAACATTATGCTGAGCTTTTATGATTTCTACAGCTAATTAGCAAGATTTATAAGTGTCTTTAAAAAAAAATAAAAACAAGGCTGAATACAGAAACTATTCCTATTTTCCACTTGGGGCAAAAAAACTGCTGGGTTCTAAAATAGTGAGGAAAGAAAGAGAGGGAAAACACCCTTATATTTTCATTTGTCCAGTTTAGACTAATTGCTTCTCTCTTTTCCATAGGATGAGTGGATGTCTCTCAGGTGTCCAGCATGAAGTCTGTGACTTATTCACATCAGTGGCAATGCCTTGTTGATTTCACAGAGAAAAGATTTCCTGCTGTTTCATTATGGATTCAGACTCACAATGGTTTTGTTTTCCAGTGGCATGCTGGGGGAATGTGAGGTGTCTGAAAAAGCCACCAATATATACTTGGTTGATTCTGTTCCCCAGGGTGCAAAAGCAAAAGAAGGGGCGTGGGAGGAAAGAAGAAATACCAAGCTAGTCTGTAGAGGGATGAAGGTCTCAGTCTGCAGCCACAGACCTGCGAGGGCCTCTGCTGCTCCCAGGAAGGCTTCTGGCTGGCAGCACCTGCATGACCTGCTTGGGAAGTTCATGGTGTGCATGGAGGGGCTGTGCTCAACCCCAGCCCTTCCCCAACAATTTTTGCATTTTTCAGAGGCCCAAGCATCTCCATGTTGTCATGGATAGAAAATCCCTGGCAAGTGTCATAAAACTCTTCTGTTCTGTCTGGATAAAGCTTTCAGCCAGAAAAAGATAGACCCTCCAGAAAATGTGATTGTGTGGACCTCTCATTGCATGGGATGAGCCTTGCTCTAAGTGAGATAAAAACTGAGGATCACTACTGAAGCCATGGCAAAGGAATTGCTTCAATACAGACCCAAACCAACTGAGGCCAGATGTGATGACTGGTTTTGTGGTGGTTATAGCTAGATCCTGTGTGCAGAAGAGCTAAGATTTCACCAAGAACATAGCTGGTTGTTTTGGCCAGGCTGTCCCTGGTCCAAGTTTCCCTTTGGGAAGAGACTCTCCAGCCACTGTGGGCATTGCCCTTTGCCAGAATCTGCACTTTTCCTGTTTGTAGTCAAGAATGCAAGGAGCACAGGTGGGTCTGTGCTCATCTAGCTGGTAATTGTGACCCATGGTGGGGGACTGAGAGCCACACTGGGCCCTCAGCTGCCTGGGCACAGAACTACAGGTTCCTACACATAGCCCCTGAGAGGAAACTCTCAGGCTGACCTTCAGAGACCTTCAGAGGGTTATACTTCATTTTTTGGTGGCTGCAAACATCTAGTGACAGACATAACATCTTCATGAATCCCTGGGAAGTGCTTTACCAATTCTGTATGTCACCACAATGTGATAATTAAAAATACACTGTCTTACTGCACAGCTAGTGTGACCACAAAAGTCCATTTGTAAAGTTCCATCTATTTATACTGGATCTCTGTTTCCTCAGCTTAGATATATACAAATACTAGTATACCACACTTAATATTATCCTAGCAGTTTGTCATTTTTTAATGAACCACTGTCATCACCTCATCCAGTAATTTTTTTCCTCATTCCTGTATTCTTAGACAGTTGGCCTAAAGGGGTATAATGGGATAATTTCCACTCCAGCAACAGATTGGTGCTTATGTTATACAGTGTGCTTGGTAGCTGCTGCACCCTTGAGACAGAGAATATGCTGAAGTTCATGGTGAAGCCCACGCTGGAGTGATGCCATGCTCTCCACATTCACCTACAGAGACAGTCCTTTTTTTTGTTAACATGGAGGGGGAGCAGTTAGAAACATTTTTAAAGAGTTTCTGGTCTAACATTAGATAGGAAGGTTTAGCCAGAGAACTTTTCACTGAAGTGGCACCTTATCCTCCTTGGCCAGAGGTGCTTCAGACCATGGGAATATCAGGCTGGCACCTCCTACAGCAACGTGTCCAGTGAGAGGAACATCATCAGAGCTTGACTTCATCATATAAACCCAGGGTTGCATATGGATACAAAGCTCCCAAAACAGAGCTGTGGGGGAAGGAATCCTTCCCCTGATGGAAAGAGGGAAGTGGAACAAAGCTCTGGCTGAGGCAGCACTGCTGGGATGCCAGGAGAGCCGGCAGAGGGAGGGGAGTGGGGCAGAGAGCACCCTGTCACAGGGCAGCCCCTCCAGCACAGGGAGGGAGGCCTCCCAGCCTCTTTTACAGGTGTGCAGGGAACTGGGGGACCCACAGGCTGCTGGGGCTCTCCTCCCAAGCATGTGCGCTCCAGATGGGCTAGGACTGAACGCCAGCCAATATGGAATATTATTTATAATAACAATAATAACAATATTAATAACATAAGAACATCTGGTAGCATTTTTTCCCGTCTACCATTTGGCTGGAGGCAGAGCATCCGGGTGACATGACAATGTGTTTCTGTTTCCAATTTAGCCCCAGCTCAGCTGCTGCAGTGATTCAGAGACAGGCACTTCCAGGGACACATCCCTGCTCCCAGTCCCGGCTGGCCCCACAGGTGTCCCACCACAGACAGCAGAAGCACCTAAGATCATCCATGCTTGGATTTCCTTTATAGGCTGTTTCACAGGAGACTGCAATGGGGTTTTTATGCTTCCATGGCTCCTTTCCATCCTACCCTGTGAGGAAGTCACCCAACTACAACGGTGTGTGGTTTCAGACAGAAAACAAAAGCTGTTTTGAAATCAAACCACAAGTGGCTCTATTACACATTTCATGTTATTGAAAGTTTATTTGACTAAATACTTATTTAAACTATTTTGGTATTGTTTTGAATTCTAAGGCTTTCAAATGCGTCCAATGACTATGTCACTTCCACCAACAAAGATTTCAGTTTTGACATGCAACTAACATCTAGCCTAAAAAATTAATGCTGTAGTTAAAAAAACGACTTTTCTTTCCTCGTTATACTGACAGAAAGGTAAAAGCAAAATTACCATGGAAGCCGAAGCTGTTGCTCTTAAAGAGTATACAGATAGTTGCAGTAGGAATACTTTTATCCATCATTCGCTCATCATTAGTCTCCCCCAGCAAGTTCTAGCTGGGGAGTTGATTTCTTTGGGATTTAGTGAACTGAGGATGGATTCCTCAGTTATGGAACAGGCTTTCACTTCAAAGCAGTTAATGCATTGTGCACAGGCCCTCATCTGCTATAAATTTATGCAGGTTGATGACAAACTTAAAAGGTGCACTATTAAAACTTCATGTTCAAGAATAATGTCAATTTAAGTATTTGAGCATTCTTTCTCAGGTCACTAAAGACTGAGATTTATATAAAGTAAATGAAGCGTCCCCCTGATGCCTTTGGAGGCACGTATCCTGTCCTTGGGGTCAGCCAGCTCTGCACGTATGCTCCAGGACAAACTAGGTCTCTACACTCATTATATTATCAAATTTGCATATGAAGTAGCAAAAACTGCTGATAAACAGAAAATCCAGGCCTTTGGCTCAGAACTTGTCCAATTATTAAAATCAGTTGCTTTAGATGGCATCTGAAATAAAACCATTTCTCCTAATGCACTTTACACACCACTCTGTGAAAAGATTAAATCTAATTATGCAGCTTGACCTCCTAGTTTAGTCAGCTGAATTTGTAGGGCAATGCAAGGTTGCTCCCATCATCTTTGGCTATAGTGCTCTGATTCTTAAAATCCTTAAGATAAAAACTTCAATAGTGCAGCATTGTTTGTAACTGACAAAAGCCAAGAATTTGGGTTAATTCTACCTCCAGTCTCATTTTAATCCCCACATAGGTTCCCTGTTGTCACAAATATTATTAGCATATGAAATCTGCTGACTGCTGAATTTTGGGGAATTCCAATAATGAAGGAATTTCCACACCCTTAAATCTAACACAATTTCTGAAGCAGACTGTCTGCCAATGTATATTGTAAAGCTTCCCTGGTTGGTTCAACATTCAGTGACAGTAGCCAGGAACCTGCAGTTCTTGTACACAAATACAGGGCCAGACTTCCACCTCTTGGCCTGGAGTTGCAGTGGCTCCCTTTCCCCTTGAGGATGCTTGTGGTGCCACCCAAGTAGGAATCCAACATTTGCCTTTCTTTGGGATCTCATGGCTGGCCCTGGGTGTAGTAATTACATTACAGGGCAGAACACACTCAGACTAGAATTTTGGCAGTTGAACAGCCAGAAGAACAAGGGAAAGCAGAGTGGAAACGAGCAGACTTGGGAAGAGAAAACTGGGAAAGAACAAAGAGAGAGTTATAATCAGAAATCATCTGAAGCAAACTGGGAAGGAACAAAGAGAGAGCTATAATCAGAAATCATCTGAAGCAATGCTGTTAATATGTTATCCATAACAGAGTCCTTGATGACAGTCCAGCACTCTCAGCCTGGGCCAGGGAACTGTCATCTAGAAAGGAGTAAATTCTTGCATAGGTTCATGCTATTAATAGTGACAATGTTCAGTAAATCTTAACATGTGCACTGTAAACAAGCTTTTATTCCTGTAGCTCAGGACAAATCCTTCCAAATACAGAATTTATCAGTCTCCCAGCTACACAGACCAGAGGTCCAGCTTTGCACTGTGACAATGTGTATGCACAGGCTGCATACATTTTTAGCATAAACAGGTATGATTCACCTTCCTCTTGCAAGATGTCCTTCTCAGTTCGGTGTCTCCTCCCTTCCCACATCCTACCTCTCCAAAATAGGGTGTTCCCTCCATTCTGCAGGGCATTCCCTCACATACATATTCTCTTACATTATGCGAACTAAAGAAGTAGTTGTGACAGTTACCCGGGAGAGGGAGAAGGGGGTTCCTGCCTTTGACTTAAAGATTTGACAGAGCAGGAGAGTGGGAACTACATCTCCATGGTCACCAGAGAGGTCTTGCAGTCTGCAGAGACAGCCTTGCCTCTTCCACTGCTTCCTCTGAACATGATAATTAAATCCTTGAGCCCAAGGATGACAACTGCAATGGGGAGACTAAAGTCCACTATCACAAAGCTCTCTAACCCCTTTTCTCCTACAAGATAGGTTAAACAGCCCTGGTTCTCCCTGGTAAAGATGTGTGTGTTCAAACTGGGTGTCCCACAGACTGGGTAAAGAGGTAGAGCTGGAACTGAAAGAGGGCAGGTTTAGATTTTATATGAGAATGAAATTATTTACCATGAAGGTGGTGAGACACCGGAACAGGTTGCCCAGAGAAGCTGCAGATGCCCCATCCCTGAAAGTGTTTAAGGGCAGGCTGGATGGAGCTTTGACAACCTGATCTAGTGAAAGGTGTCCCAGCCCATGGCAGGAGGGATGGAACTAGACAATATTTAGGGTCCCTTTTTTATCCAAACCATTCTGTGATTCTATAAAATACCTTATCAGTCTTTCAGGATGTGCCTTACTCTACCATCAGAGTTAAGAAGTGAGCCAGCCAACCAGTCTTTGAATACTGACTCTATGTATCAGATGACCAAACATCTTCAGGCACAGGTGCTCTGCTCCCCACTCCAGGGTTGCAATTGTATATTGCCAAGAAATCCTGCACAGCAACACTGATTTTCTGGTAAGATTTTTAAAATTCAAGTGTGGAAGGCTGATGAAAGATCCCCAGAGCAATGTGGGTTATGGTGTCAACATCAGAAAGCAAGAAAGAACATCAGTGGTTCAATATTTCTGCCTGCATGTCATTTGAAAGAAAATCTTGTTTAGTGCTGAGCGTCATACTGTTTAGGGAAGGATGGAGATATCAAGTAATAGGTGAGGGCACACACACTTGTGAGCACACTAAAAAGTATCCCTAGGAATAAATATTGCTATTTATTGGCTTTGGCCATGGAACCATGGATTACTCTTGTCTTCTCAAAGAGGATGCAGCTAAGCAGCAAAGCTCCCTCCCAATGCCAGGTTTGTGTTGCTTCTTTTAGTGAGCTGTGTGCTCATATGGTGGGGGATGGAAAAGAAATATTTCTCAGATTGATAAAGAGAGGACCCTGGAGTGGTCAGTAAATGGGAAAAGATGTGAAAATGACTAGCATCCTATTTATTGCTGTCAGCAAGTGACTCAGAGCACAGTCCCTTCCAACATCTTTATAAGGAAAAGTAAAAGACCAGAGAAGAGGAGAAGCCATCCAGCCCAGTAAATCAGGATGGACAGTCCATCTGTGCACTAAATAAATGAGTTGGTCCAGCTCCTAACAAGAAATGGAAGAAGCTGGAGGACTACACCCACTTATCTTCAACCAGCTTTTGCTAATGTAGGACCTTCACCACACATTTTGGGGGATCAAGAAACAAAAGTGCTACTGGCTGCATTACAATGAACAAAATAAGCAGCAAAGTGACTGCGTGTGGGTAATAAAAATAATGGCCAGTGGGAAACATGAGGAATCATTTAAATGATGCAAGAGAAATTATATACATCTGAGTATATTTTTTCATAGGCAAACACATGAAAACCGGTTCTCCAGCAAAGCTGGGGTACAGCCAGGGACTTAGATGTTGCAATGTTTTAATTTGCAGATTTCCTGTTGCCTAGCAGACTTTTCAGCCAAGAATTGGACAGTCAAGATACAATTCCCAGGGAGAATTAGGTGCCTTAGAAGTATATTCCTAGAAACCAGTACACTGAGTATGAAGTTATTCACACTGCCCTGGAGAAACCACAGACGAACAGAATGGGACCACAGACACAGAGAGCAAAAATCTCTCTGCTCAGCCTGAATTACCCCCAAAGGAAAAGAGTTCAACCCCAGCTAAGCCTTTGTCACAGAAAGATACATTGCTTTTTTCTTCATCTTCCATTGCATCTAGTATCTCACTAGTTAGGTCACTGTTAACAGAGAAAGAAAACCTGCTTCAAACCCCCATGCTGCCTGGTCTGCAGCAAGGATTTGGTGCTGACTGCTGCTCAAGCACTCACATCAAAGCAGGCTCACCCCACTCTCCCCAGCAGCTGTGCAAGGAGCAGCAAGGACAGGTCTGAGGATAAGTGTGAATGCCAGCAAACAGCTGTGCTGGGGGAAGATGGAAGAGCTTGCTCTGCAGGAGCTCGGTAAGCGGGGCTCTGAAAAGACCAGCTGCAGCTGCCTTAAGCATGACAACAGACAGAAGCTGAGGTGGACAGCATGACCTTTCAAATGTGCCTAGAAATCAGGACTTAGGTGCCCCGAGACATCCACCCATCCAATACCAACACACCAATCCCATAGCTGCCTGTGCTACATACAGGAAACGTGCAGATCTAGATAAACTTTGTAAAAGCTTAATGAGGAAGTTTCATAGCCAGCTCTTCGTCAGGATTTTCTCACCCCTGTATTAGGCATGGAAAACTGACAGACAGATTCTTGATATCTTCCCTTATGTTTGCTAGCTTGTGAATGAGGACTCTGCTCTCCCAAAGAAGAATAGTGGAGCTGTACTTTTCTTATCGAAACTCTGTCAGAAATCGACCTTCTCTTTATGCCCACTTATTAAGTGTATAAGAGTAATAGTAATGTGAAACCAGCTGATATATCCAAGAAACAACTATCCCAAAGAATATCTATACCATTTTATGCAGCTACTAGTAAAATGCTTCTGAATGAGAGGAATCTATTTAGGTAATAGAATAATTATGACAGCTGTATACTGCTTGCAGGCAACCTCTCCACTAATTTTGGTTGGTATGCAGACCTTCAGGCACTAGAGAAACTGCTTTAAATTAATTAAATTAAGACTAATCTTGACAGCCTAACCTCATTAAAAAGCAAAAACAAACCAAAACCAAAAGAAACACCAATATTTTGAAACTGGCATGAATTATATATGCTTTAGACTTGTTTAAGGATTTTTTAAAATTTAAGATAGATGTACACAAGCTCATTTTCAATATGGCATCACTCCCACTCTCAGATCCAGCAAATTTGTCTCTCTCTGGGACTGCCAGTGAACCTTTCCTTCTGCAGGCAAGTAATTTTCATTAGTGTCTTATCTATCTCCTTAAGACAGGCTTCCCTGCTAGATAAACCACTGCAATTTGAAACCACAGGGAAGCAAAATACAAACCTTTTTGCCCAGAATGACTGTAAACATGCAGGCATTAAATAAACAAAACAGCCCTTGAGTTAATGAGGATGAATGCCAATAGCCACCTCGTTTTTCTGCTAAGTGAGTATTCTAGACTGCAAGGACTGAGATAAGCAGGGCTCAGTGCTGCTGATGTAGTTTGACTTACTAGTTAATGGAAAGTGCTTCAGAACAATGGACCCAAACTGGTCTGAGTAAAAAGAATTAAAAAATAGACAATTTTTCTGACCATAGGAGACCACCTCCTACCTCTCAACAGTACCCCAGACTACTCCCCTGTTATAATTAAGGGTATGTGGGTTATTATTGGTGGCAAAACTTTGTTGAATACACAGGACCTATTTAAGCAATTGGCTGGACACAACAATAGCACATAGACCACAAAAACAATAATCCTGTGCTGGCAGAGATGGACGCTGGATGATCTAATTGACCTTCTGCATTTGAACTTTGTCATCTATCACTGGCTATGGGCTGCAGAAGAATGGCAAATGTGTAAGATGAAAACAGGTTTAACTATAGAAAAAGAAAACACAAATGCAAATGCAGAATGAAATACGATTGCTCAAGATGCAAATTATAACCAGACCCAGGGACAGATTAAGAAATGATGGGTATACTCAGAGTGCCAGACTCCAAATAGTAGGTTACTGTAATGCCTCCTTTTTAACCCCACTCAGACACTGAGCCAGCAGTAAGCTTCATTTGCAGGAATGGCTCTTCTTATGTTCAGGACATAGGTAGAAATGCACATTCAAAGCTCCAGTTTTACTTCTAGGTCTACAGCACACTAGAGGCAACAACTTAGACTTATTTTTCAATAGGAAGAATCACACAAAGTAGATAATTTCATTGAGGCAGCTAAAGACTGGATAAAGCCTGTGTCTGTGGAAGATGACTAACACATAATCTCTGAACACAGCTCTAGAAACTCTGATTTCTAGTTTACTCTAAGACCTATGTGAATGGTACTGCTGCCATCAATTGAAAAAGCACCTTGGATTTCTACTATAGGCAGCCTGAATATCTTTGGTTTGTAGAACAAGTTAATCTGCATTTCTTCAATTTTTGCTGCCAATCCTATGGCCTGGGGACAGCAGCATGCTAAAAGCTTCTCACACTCTCCTTCAAGATTCTCCATCCTTTTTCCAAGGCTCAGGCACATCATCTTCTCAAGCAAAATACAGGAAAGGAGACTGTTCTCCTGGTCTAGAATTGTTCTCCTCTCTTTCTTTGGGAAACAATGGACTTGATTCCCAATTCCTGGTAAAGAAGCAACACAAATGCATCCCCACTTTGTCCAGATGATGCTCAATAGCAGAAACTTTAGGAAGAAGATAAAAACCAAGAAAAGCGAGAGGCCAGAGCTCTGCTTCTCAACTGAAAGTCCACAGAGCAACAGGGTTTCTACAACACCAGGAGGTGACTGAAACATCTTGTTTCAAGCAAACAAAGTTTCTAAGGGGGTTTTCTGAGAAGCATCACCACCTGCTGGAGCAAACAGTGGGAGCCAGTCACTCAGCCACCAGCTTTTGTGGGTTGGCAGGACCTATTGGCTGGCATAAAATTTTTATTATCAACATATATAAGCAAATTGTTTGATTACAAGATTAAGCTAGGGTTTTGCAAAGTGATTAACTCAACTCCCAAAGATTTTCTTATTTATTACTGACGGTTTTATCAAACAAAGAGAGGGAAACAGAGAGGTTCATAGATTTTATAAGACTATATCATTCTTCAATAAAAAAAAGGTTGAGAAATACTACCCTTATTCAAAATATCCAAAGACATACAATATTACAAATCCCCCTGTACTCTGCCATATGATTTTCAAAGTTATATTAAGAAGGGAAGAATATAACCTTAAAACAGATAGATCAACCTCTCCCATGATCCTTGTTGCAACAGAAATGGAGCTGAATGTATATGAATGACCTTCTATTCTGTGGTTTCCCAATTTCTTCTCTTGCAAGTAGAATTAATAGCAAGTTTAGGTTCATTTTATTAGTTAGACCCCTGAATAAAAGCAATTTCTGTCCTTTGTCTCTAAGAAAACATCACTGAGTTCAAAAATAACCCAACAGCTCTAGTAAACTGTTAGAGGCCGCTATTGAACAATTTCTTTGCAAATCAGATTGACATGGAACAATTTTGTTGGCCAAGAAAACCAAGAACTCAGCCAGAAAAAGAAACACCCCCCTCCCTCCCCGAACCTTTCCCCTCGGTTTTCATGCAAACACACAACTGTAATAATATTTGAGCATATTTTATCATCAGAATCAACCACTTCACTCTTAAACAACTTACAGTATTTAGCCAGCCATCCAACTAAACTGCTGGTCTCTCCAAACAATTAGTCATATTTTAAACCAATGATAACAGGCAAGATCGTGGTTTCCATAATAAATATATATAACTTGATCATTTTTGTAGAAACCATACTTTGTATCTGTTTCTCCAATATATATCTTATAGCGTGCATTTCAAGACTGTTAATAATCAGATGACAACTACTGGAGAAGAGAAAGGAAACTGAGGCTGGCATAGATCCTACCTCATCCTGAGTTTCTGCTTCTGGGGCTCGAGTCAGTAAAATGAAAGGTCCCAATAAACCTCATTCTGTCATAAGAAACGAACTGCAAAGAGGAAGATGAACCCACAAAGAAACCAGAATGACATCTTGGCATTTCAAACTCCCTTCCAATTCATATATATATATAAATGCTATTTCCTCTGGGTTTAAATGCCTACCTCACCTTATTGCTGTGTTGCACATTACACACAGAGGCCCATTGACAGAGTGTGCTTCCAGAACTGTGACCACCAGGATAGCCCAGGGTACCAGTGGTCAGCCCAAGAGACCACCTGCTCTGCACCTGCTAAGGGGTGAGTTGTTCTACTGACACAAAGCAGACACATTTAGAGACAAGGACATGCTCACTTTGGTCCTTTCAAGCCCTGCACCACAAGGCACAGTATCCTGCTTTGACAGAAGAGCTATGGACAGCACAAAATAAGACAGCTGACTTCCCATTGCAGGGGGGAGAAGAGGACTTTGGAGGACTTTAGTGTGGGGCTTTTGAGGGCTGGGTTTTGTTGGGGTTTGGTATTTTTTTCAGGCAAACATTAATGTAACAGAGAGCACCTGAACTAACTGAAATCTAAGTAACAATGTGGGGAAAGGAGAGAAGGAGGAATGGGGAAAGGAGTGGAAAAGCTTGGTCATTGGTAATTCTGTACCTATAATAATTCCTAAACCTGGCTAAGCACCTAAGCATGTGCAAAACTGCATAGACTGAAGTCTTCCTCTGGCTTACCTCCAAGACATTAATGCAGATACACTCATAATTAATGAGATTACTTATTTTGTGAGATCTCATGGTTTCCAACTCAATGTAAGAAGAGTAATTTTGGAAGGGTCAGTTGCCCTTTCTTATCCAAAGAACTTGTGCCAATGTAAAATTACTAAGTGGGAGGAGAATTAAGCCCTGTCACTGGAAACTGGACAATTTAAGTCTCTGGAGATATACATCTGGCTTTACAGTTCATTCTTTGGTATTTTTCTTTAAAAGCCTGAAAGAGCACAAGCAACTGAATCCAAATTAAACCATTACAGTGTCTGCAGGGCATTTTTTCCATTACAGGTTCAGTAACTTAAATGAGGCATTTTAGTTACTTCTGTAGAATCCATGTTTACAAAAACACACAAACATGCATGTCTGAATGCTGAAACTCCTGGTTTATAGAGTCACAAACTGAGATCAGTTCTGAGGAAACTCAAAATCTACAGTGCAGTTCTGTGTGCAATAGGACAGTCAGCAGGTGGGGATCATTTTGAAGAAGGGCACTGCCTGCACCCCACTTATTGCAGATGTGAGTCTAAGTAAAGCACCCCCAGCCACTGTAACTGCAAACATATCCTACAGCTGAGGCAGGGACTCCTGCAAAGTTACAGTCCTTGTGCTTTGCTATAAATAAAGCAACTGGTGGGACTGGGTGCTTCACATTTGCGATTCAAGAAATGTTCTGTACCTCCTTTTTCAGAACTTTTCTATTAGCACAGCAGATTAGTTGGACACTTTACAAACTGGCCTATCTGATTTCCAAGGTGCTGCAAATCTGCAAAGCAGAAGGTGAATGGTACCAGAAGACTCTTGGGTACCAAGCTTACAGACTGTCAAAAACTTAAGCCAAGGAGCTGTTAAGTCTCTTTTCTCCATCCAGACTATAAAGAGAGTGTAATATTTCATGGTAAAATATTGCCATGGAAGACATTTGCCTGTGTTTTTGTTAATAAAGTCTATTTGGCAGCTATAGAGAAATGGACCATTAGGTATTTTTCCATCTCTAGAGTCTATTATTTCAACTTCATTTAGGAACAGCGGTCCAGTATCCATCTGTAGCAGTAAAGGCTGGAAAGGCAGAGTTAAGCACAGACATAAAATCACAGGCTGCTGGAACAGCCAACGTGATCAGTTATCCATATCTGGTAGCTAGTAATCTGATATTCTGGTTTCTTACCTTTAGGACTGAAAGTATCCATCATCATAGAATGGGAATTCATTTCTAGAAGAACAAACATAAAACTTTGAAAATAATCTTCCAGGCATGTGCTGGAGGTACCTCACCACATCGCCCTCTTCTTTGTGCTGATGTGCTACATCCTGTGAAGAAGGCTAAGACAGCCTCTCTGAAATGTTGTGATGTTTTTATCCTCACCTTGTCACAGCTCTGCTGAGTGACGAAGGAGGATTGAATGGTCTATTCTCTCTCGAGAGAGAGAGAATAGTGTCAACACTGCTATAGATTTCAGATCTGGCAAAATGTGCCTGAAGGTGACATGGAAGAACAGTAAGTTTTAAATGACATCTCCACTCTCATATGACTCCCATGAAGATTTGCCATTAATAGCAGAAAGCTTTCTTAAAAATTAAATGTTATTCTTGTGCCTCTCATACTGAGTATCTCAGTCCGATGCTGATTTAAATAAGGCAGACACTTGGTTTAGATGTGGAGGATAAGCAAAAATTCCAGTTTTAATGAAAATCTGAGTGTGTTATAGACCCAGCACCATCAGTCCCAAAGACTAGCAATACTCCACAGATAAATTAGTCTTTCTTGATGCTATCAATCACAGACATCCATTTTTTACTTTGGAAATCCTAACAAAGATGGGGCTTTTGTGGAAGAAATCTTTCAGACAAGCTTTGAAGATAACTGCTACAATAAAGGATTGATTTTCTCAGTTTCCTAGGTCTTGATCTGTTTGCTGCAGTTTAGTATAAAATAAAGAGCAGCCTTCTTACAGATGACAAGCCAGAGTGAATGAAACCAATTGTGCAGATTACAACCTTTGAAGTTTTACTTAAAGATCGTGCTAATTGTCCAGAAAAATTTAACAGTAATTGACAAATTCACTTGCATTGTTTCTCATGGTACCAGGAAGTTTTGGTCAAGAGAACATTCATCATATGGAGGACAATTACTTTATATTTCACCATTAATTTCCTCACTAATTTTAAAATCATTCTTTCTTTCATGTATTTTAGTACAATCCTATGGATCACTGGTTCTTTCCAGTTAGAAAGCAAATTAATGTAAATAGTGCCTACAAATACTAAAATATTAAATGCTACAACAGACCCTATGGAACTACTAGTTTCATGGATAGATCCAGGTTGAGATTTGCAGATCCAGAATATTTTGCTTCCCTGATCTCCTAGCACAGAAAAAAAACCTAATGGATGTACAGATTTGTGAGCTAGTTGTGATCAGCCCTAGCAGAAAAGCCAGTGGAGTGGTTTGGGAGCTAGCCTGAAACTTCGGAGATGTTCATTTTCCCATTCCACCATGACATCATGTATGGTCGTGGGCAAGCCACATCTCTAAAATGGCAATAATGTCTATTTCATAAGGATCTTCTAAGGACAAAAGTATTCAAGAATTCAAGGCAGTCAAATTATGGAACCATAGGAACATAGAAGGGTTGGGTTGGAAGGGGCCTTAAAGATCAACTCATTCCAACTCCCTTGTCATAGGCAGGGACACCTTCCACTAGACCAGGTTCTCAGAACTCAGGTTGCATCCAGTCTGCCCTTCAACTTTCATGGACAGGGCATAGCTTCTCTGGGAAAGCTGATCCAGTGCCTCACCAACCTTGTAGGGAAGAATTTTCCCCTAATATCTAATCTAAACCTCTTTCAGTTTAAAACTGTTACCCCTTGTCCTATCATTACACTCCCTGATAAATAATCCCTCTTTACTGTAGTTCCCCTTTAGATAATGTAAGTCTGCCAGAAGGTCTCTCTGGAGCTTCCTCTTCTCCTGAGAACAACCTCAACTCTCAGTTTGTTATCCTAGGAGAGGTGCTCCAGCCCTCTGATCATCTTTGTGGTTTCCTCTAGACCTGCTTGAACAAATCAGTGTTTTTCCTTCTTATCTTGAGAGCTTGAGGTTTACAGAAATCCAAAAAGTAACTTTGTAAGCTCTATATTTGGAAACATTGCCGGATAAGGAGCTCTGGATTCCCATATAATTTGCAGAAGTGAGGGCCACCACATACAGTTTTAACCCCGCGTTCCTCAAGGCAGATGTTCCACACAGGAAGATGTTCCCTAGCCCAGAGATGAACGTGTTCTTGCATTTCATGCACAGAAACCACCTTCCTGCTTTGGGCAGGGTATAACTCTGGGTTACCCACTGCAGTCACAGCTGCTGCTCTGTCACTCTTGTACCACTTCACCATCTCAGCACATATGGTGCAAATATCCCCACATGGCACCTCGGTCCAAACACCTCCCAAAACTCATCTGTGTGCTGCTGTTTGCTGGGTAAATACACAATACTGCTGCTCCCTCATATTTTGCAGGGTGGGATTAACCAAACTGTGATCTCACACCTTTAGTCTGGCCTATGTCCTGCTATTCAGACCTGACCCACACAGACAAGGACTGTCTCACCAAACCATAGAGAGAAAAAAAATCAGCAGCCCAGCACATCACATCCTCAAGCCAGCTACCCAGGCATTCTCTTGAAATGCTTGGGTTGATATCTTACAGCATCCAAATGAAAGGAATTCCAGGACACCCCTCAGCTGGCAGACTGAGAGGAAAGGACTGATTTTTCAGTAAAAATCAGTAGCCACTGAGATCCAATTGCAAATAGGCCAAAGACCAAAGCAGAAACATACTGTGTTCCAAAAGGGCCACCTTCACAATGTTGGAAACTATTATAAGCCAAATCACCTTGGAGAGAGAATTTTTGAAAGGAAAAGAGAAGTAATTATGAGGTTTTAAAAGAGAGAGCACTGAATAAATAAGTATCCACAATCACACACCAAAAAAGCACAATTTTTGCTCTGTGGCACACACTGTGGTTGGACTTCTCCATAGCTTAAAACCCTCTTAAATCTGAAGAGAAAGTGCAAATGTTGCAGGGCTGCAAATGTCTTTATGCCCCTCCGAGGTGGTAAATCCCATGGACCATTTGTAACTCCACTACTTATCCTCATGGTTCCTCTGTTAACTTTGGCACACCTTGCCCCTGGATCACAAGGAGGAAAGAAAGCTTTCAGCACCTACAACATAGCCCTTCAGTTAAGGGGAAAATTCAATAAAAGCATTAAATATCAAGTGAATAAACAACTCCCAAAGGCAACCCTTCTCACTTTAGTGCATCTTCCCTTTTCTCAAAGGCATGGTCTGAATTTCCTTCTTCTGAGGTGAACTGTTGGATCAGCTCGTGGTAGTCATGAGGCCTCTGGTGGTCTCTGTCAGCCATCATCTGCTTTCCTTCTGCCAGGAGGTCTTTGGGCAATTCAGCAAAAAGCTTCACAGCCTGAGGTCTAGGAGTGTTGTGACAGAGATCACGGCTTCATGACCACAACAAATTGATCCAAGTGCTCACCTCTGAAGATGGAAATTCATTCCCTTGAGGTAATCTGTTTCAGCAAAATAATCAGTTTTACACTGGTTTAGTATGCTGAACTGGCACAAGAAATGTTTCAGCAAGAGTCACGGTCAGTGTAAGAGTGGGTAACTGCTGAGCAGAGGGTGAGAAAAGCCAGGACCAGGGAGTAGGGAAAAGGCACAAACCTCACTCCTTTCAGCAGCACTGCACTGTCACATTAGCATCCATGCTTGTGAAACCGCAGGCTGAGGACTTGCTGTGGAGCAATAACTCATTTGCAGAACCTTTCATGAAGTGTAATCCAGTACTCCCAAGCAGGATTCGTATCTTACCCATCCGCTCCCCAAAGCATCATACATATAAAGTAACCATCTAGTGAAAGGGGAAATAAAATTAGCTGCGCAAATGTTTAGATAACCCATGATAAAAGGAGAAGTAGACAGCAGCTCATAGAGATCATGAGCCACAAACCTTGTAAGATGGACAAAAGGACAAGAGGAAAGAAATTCTGTGACTGCCAAGAGACCAAGAGAGATTTTGATCTTTGGGTGTTTGCTCTTCTGGGTGTTTCTTGAATTACTGTTCTTTCTTCTATATCAAAACCAAATTGATTAATTTTTGGATGGGCAAAGTAGATTTAAATGAAGAGGGCAAAACTATTTCATAAATAGTCTCATCCAGCATAGCAGAAGCAGGAGCTTATATGCATGTATGAAATGATGGTGAATTAACTGGCCTCGTTGCAAACAAAGAAGTTCAGTTAAAAAAAAAAAAAAAGACAATCAACTAGAGTAGCTTCTAAATGATCAAGTCTGAGTTGTGCATATGCAAGAGCTCCAGAAGAGCAGATGGACAAATGCTCTGGGCTCACCCCCCTCCACTGACTAGGAGACTAACGCATCTGTTTGAGATATAGCACTGACATGAAAGGCTAGGTGCCTTGAGACCACATTCATGCCTACCTCAAGGCATCCTGAGAAGAGAAGCTCAAAGAACCTGGAGACAGCCTCTCAAGTTCATCCTTGCTGAACAGTGATGGAGCAAAACAGTAGCTAATGGGGACAAGGAGCATAAAAAAGCCCTTGGCCCACTGGAATTTAGTGGAAAGGGAAGGTCTCCCACAGAACAGAGGGGCTGCATGTCTTTCCATGCTAGCAAGCACAGCCTGGAGACCGGAGATGCTGCTGTGCTTACACTATCTCCCATAATACTTTACAAGTGGCCACCTCCTTCACAATCCTCAGATTTGCCAGAAATTGCAAGTGGGGAAAGTTGCTGCTGTTCCTACTGATTAACAGACTGTGCCATAAATATAAGTGGTAAAATTCATGTTCCTTCTCCATGCAGGAGGTGCTCCAGGCAGGTCAGCAAGGTGCTTGGAGCATTTGCAGCAAGGAGCTCCTGCCACCCCCTCCAGGAAGCACTGGGACCTAACGTGCTCACAAATTGCTTTCAGGTGCCTTTGTGAGCTGCAGCCTCACACCTGGAGGGGCTGTGTTGGTGAGGAGGGCAAGGCCATGAGAAGAGGCTGTCATCATCCCACAGCACTGCCCATGTTCACAGCACTGCTTTTTCTTGGCCTCAGCATGGCCATGAAGGGAGGAACTCACAGGGCTTAGTAAGCTCACAAGTTTCCAGAAGACTCTCCTGGCGAGAGGGAAGAGGAGCAGGAACATGGGCCACTTGCCAGAGATCGATTTGTCCAATTTAAAGAAATTAATTTAATTGTCTGTGGCAGTAGGAAAGCTTGCAGATGCTGGCTCCCGGAAGCCTGGACAGTAAGACAACACGGCGCCAGTGCTGCTAGAATTAAGCAAGTGAGGTGAACACCCAGCAGCCGGGACTCAGGAAGCTTGGTGGCTTCACATCCTTGCAATGACAGGCTTGCACACCCACTGTTTCCATTCTGAACTGTTACATCTCATGGCACCAACTCTCTCTAAAACCCAGGCTGGCTGTTAGTATTTAGTATAGCTGGAACAAGACAGTGTTTTAAAAAAACCCATTCTGCAATTAAAACTTCTCCCTGCAAAAGCCAGGGGTCTGTCCTGCAAAGGGGACCGCAGCAGGCTGTTGGGGTGGTGGGACCCTGTGTCCCAGCCCAGAGAGGTGAAAGGCAGGGAGAATACTGTGTAATTACAAAATTATGTTTACTTTTTTTTTTCCTCAGAAGATAAGAACAGTTGGAGAAGTATATACTGTGGGGCCTCAGCAAATCTAGTGCCAGGATTTGCTGTTTGAGGCTTTCATCCATCCAGTTTTAATCCAAATTAGTAGGAGCTTCAGAAAGGGATTCTGGCAAAGTCACAGCTGGAAAGATTTTCATCATTAATTCTGCCAGGCATATAAAAATACAATTAAAAAAATAGGAAAGGGGTGGGCTATAACAGTTCTTGGCTCAAACTTGTTTTGATTTGCTTTTAGAGTAAAAACAAAATCCAAAATAAAATCCGTATTTAATTAAGAAATAATCCTTATCTTTGTCTTCCTTGACATTTCTACATAAGGCTAAAAATGCCATTCTATGATTATTATAGAATTAATTTCTTTCCTTTGTAGAGAAGCAGGGCGGCTGGGGGCTGAGTGGGGTGGCCCCAGTGGCACAGGGCTGCACAGATTTTTGGCAGGTCATTCCCTGAAGCAAACAGCAGTAGTTTAACGAGTTCAGCCTGCAGCTTGTCAATGGGAACACCACAACGGGAGGCAGCACAAGCACAGGTGGTGCCTGGTGTGTGTGTTCACCAGTGAGCACCAGCACGCCCACACTGCCTGGGACCAGTTCATCAGCAAGGACAGGACCAGAGGTGCACACACAATTCTGTGACAGCTCCTGTTCCAAGCTGTGGAGAATAAAACATGACATTTTGCAAATGCCAACTTCGACAAATACCGCCTAAGCAAAGCAGCTCCTTTTCTCATGTCATTTCATTTATCCAGGGAGTGCTGTGTTACAGAATGAGGCTTGAGCAAGGGTGCACAAGTACTCTCTGCCACATACACATTTTGAAGAGAGAGGAGGAACTTCCCAAAATGTTTCTAAATGGCTATGAGTCTGTTTATTAATAATACATAAGGTTCCCTCGAGGACAGAAGCCTATGTCCTATGGTGCTGCTGGTGATTATGATTATCCTAGTCTCTGTCACAGATGTTATTGCAAAAAACCCATTGCACCTGCCCAGCACTCCTAAACTCAGAACTCAAAACTTTAAACCAACTGCCTCGAAACAAACCTGATTTATAAAGGTATGAATTGTGACCACAGAGGCACCATTCTACCCATCACATACATTCACACAAAGAAAACAACCATGAACAACTCAATGAAGAACACTGCCTATATGTAAATGTAAGGAACTAGAACTGGGGAGTTGGGCTGGAGAATGAGATGCGGGAAAGCAATGTTGTGGAAAGGGATCTGGAGGTCCTAGTCAAAAGGGAGTTCAACATGAGTCAGCAGTGCCCTGGCAGCCAGGAGGGCCAATCCTGTTCTAGATCAGGCATCAGGCACAGCATCACAGCCAGGCAAGGGAGGAGATTGTCCTGCTCTGCTCTGAGCTGGGGTGGCCTCACTTTGAAGTTTGGAGTGCCACAATATAACAAAGACATTAAGCAATTAGAGCGTCCAAAGAAGGACCATGAGGAAGGTGAAGGGTCTGGAAGGGAAGACTTAAAAAGGAGCACCTGAAGTCACTTGAGTCTTTTCAGCCTGGAGATAAGTTAGAGGAGACCCCATTGTGGTCTTCAACACCCTCATGAGGGGAAAGCACTGATTGCTTCTCTCTGGTGACCAGTGACTCAAGGAAATGGCATGAAGTTGATGTGGGGAAGCTTTAGGCAGCACACCAAGGAAAGGTTCTTCACCCAGAGGGTGGCTGTGCACTGGAACAGGCTCCCCCAGGGAAGCGATCACAGCACTAAGCCTGACAGAGTTCAAGAAGCATCTGGACAGTGCTCTCAGGCACATGGTGTGATTTCTTGGGGATGTTCTGTGCAGGGTCAGGAGGTGCACTTGATGATCCTGATGAGTCCCTTCCAAGGCAGCATATTCTATGATTCTGTAATGGATCCAACTACTCAAAGGATTTTCTCCACATAGCTGTGTTTTATGTCTAGCCAAAAATCACAGTATTTAAGGAACCTTGGCTATTAGCTGTTAAGAACTTTCATAACTAAATTTATTTTGTACTGCAGTTACCCACTTGTGTTTCCCCTAGTGCTACATCAATAGAAGAAAAGATAGAACAAGGATTCGTTTTGTCTCCAAAATACACAGCATAATTCTCAGTGTTTAGTGGAAACCTTTCATACTGGTCTCAGGATAAAGCAAAGACACTCTGGGCTGTCCAGTCACGGCACTGAACATCCATCCCTAAACACCAGTCAGAGACATTCCATCTTCTGGGACAGACTCCAGAGAAAGAAATGTTGCAATTAACTATGACTACTTTGCCAATGCCATCTCATTATGGAGATGAGACTTTTAGGAGTTATATATTTGATATAATTAACTACTTATCCTATTACATACAATAATACAACCTGTTATTTTGCACTTTATTAATGAAATATTTATTAGAACGAATCCATGAAGAGCAAGTTTTAAAACACTATTTATACATCAAGTAGCATTTTCATTGGAAAAAAACCTTCCAATAACATTTCCTTTTGGAAAGAATTTACTACAGTGATACTGTGCTGTTTTGAACATGTTTAGATTTTATTATTTTTACCTCTTTTATGTAAGGCAACAAAAATTTGCATTAGAATCTCAGATGATGATTAACACATCACTGTAGAAAATTATCTTTTTCCAGCACCTAAAAACTGAATTTAAAAAAAAATAAAAAAATAAAATTTAAAACACAACTTTTGGGGAGTTTTAAATGAAGCAAAATATTTTGATCCCACTTTGCTACTCAAAGTACTCCTTGTCAAACCTGACACATGCAATGGAATCCCCTGTGCTTTGGATTGCTGTGGGTTTTCAACAGAATCTGAAGCACCTCCTGGACACCTCCCTGAGTGCACAGTCAGCCAATATCCCAAGAGCAGCAGCAAAGACACCAAGATTTCCCTCCCATCCTTGGACTTTACCTTTCAACTGCCCACCTCACTTTATGCAACCTACAAGAGTTACAAAAGATCTTACTTGGCAAACCTGTCTCGAGGTGCAGTGCTCTCAGTGCAGTCAGGCAGAATGTCCATTCTTCAGGACCTTGGGTCTGACGAGGTGTTTTCAGAGAGCTTTCATCTCGTTGGAGTGGTGTCCTCCCCACCCACAGGCTCAGGAAAGCTGGAATTAGGGACAGGCAGTACAAAATGCAAAATACGGTGCACAAAATAACAGCAGCCAGGACAGAGAACTATAATGAAAACAGCTGTGAGGATACATACATAAACACAGATTTTTACAGCCCACTGAGCTAGTAAGAGAACACCAGAAAAATATATTAAAAGCACAGGGGCAGGTAAGAGATATTTCGCATTTTTAAATTACATGATTATCAAAATCAATTACAGGAGAGAATAAGGTAAAAGAAACAGGTTGGTTTTTTTTGGGTTTTTTTCAAATGTCAAACAGAAAAGAAAGGCAGAGAGGGATACTGGTCTCATCATTCTCATGAGTACCCACAAGTCTATTTTTTTTTAGGAAGAAGTTTCCAGACTGAAAAGCCAGCCCTGTTTAACTCTGGACCTCAGTTTAAACTGCAAACCAAACTAAATAGCAAAGAAAGAACACATTAAATTTTTCTTCCCAGCTTCTATGAAGGGGTGGAGAGTCAGAAAAGAGAAACATGGTGGTGATGGGAGCTGAGCCAGCAGCTGAACCTCCTGCCAACTAACCCCAGAGCTTTTCTTGTCCAACAGGGAAACCTGCAACCAACTCTGTATCATCCCTTCTTCCCTGCTCAAACTGGACATTTTTGTCTCTGAAAACCTGTAGCCAGAGGACAGTGCAAAGTCACAGGGTCACCACTCTGTGATACCCTTCTCTGGCTGGTGGCCTTGAAGCTGTGGAATTGTCCTGGAGACAGTGGAAGAAAACATTAAGAAGAAATCTTAAAAATGCAGAAATAGAAGGAAAGCAAAGATTCAGAATCATTAAGGGATTTCCTTCCTATAACAGTTCTGCATTTAACCAATATCAAAGCAGCCTGACGGCCCATTGTTTTTCTTCCTAGCACCATTTTTTCAGTAATTTTGGACAGGTGAGCCTTGACTGAGAAGCCACAAAAATTTGCCTTCTGGAAGCTGTGGTGCGCATGAACACACATGTCACCTTGTTAAGTCACAACACTGAGTGTTTGCCAAATAGAAAGAGACATTGAATTGTTAAGGACTTCCACCACAGCCTTTCAGGCCTCTAGAACAGGCAGAGATGAATAAAGGGTCCACCAAAACCAACCATCAAGAGTTGGTGGTGGAAAGCCAATGTCCATTGAGGGGACATTGCCTCTCTACTGGAAGGGACCGAGATGTTATCCCATTAACAGACACCAGTTTCTTAGGATGGTTTACAGGGAGAGCTGCAATGTCTTTGGGAAGTTCACCAAGCTGACACATCTGCTTGACTCCTCTCAGTGATAAGGCAAAACTACCGAGTCTGAGTTTCTTCAAGTTTGCCTCATAGCTTGAGTAGAAGTGGGAAGTTCAGCCAAGATCCTTGTGTTCCTACTAAAAAAGCTTTTTTGTATGTTTTTATTTGTGTCTCTTTGTTCTAATGAGAAGATCAAGAAGCAGCAGAGCCAGCACTGATTGTAGTAGCAGAAACAAAAAAATTGGTTGGAGCTTTTGTCCAGGTCTTGTTTCCACGTGGGTTCTCTGATATTTAATGAGTGTTGAACTCATATTACAGCCTTTTCCTTGGAAGAGATTGTCTTCTTCTTCACTCCATCTGCCTATTTAAACAACAGTGTAGCTCCAGTATCTGTAAGACATCATCAAACCTTGACCTTCTGTTAAACTCAGTCAAGTTGGCCACTAATTATAGAAAGAATTAGAGAGAGACAGCAGGTAGGGTACACAGTAAACACACAGAAAATCTATTTTCACTACTTTTCCCCTTTGTCGTCCCATGGATACTTGGGAGGCTTGCAGCCAGAACACCACCACCACCAGGCAAAGGGATTCTGTAAAAAGAGGGGGCTCTTTCCCTTTGTTGCCTCAACAAATTGCTCTCTATAGCAAGAGGTGCATTCTGCCCGTACAACCTTGCAGCCGTTTTCAGCTCCTCCCTCCATCCCATTTGCCGCAGCACAACAAAGCACTCCAAAAATAACATTTATTTTTAAAAACTGGAAAATGGCACAAACCACCCCAAAGGAGAGAATGACAACGGCATGAGTTCAGTGCGGGCTCATGAACTGACGCTCCCCGCCAGGGACAGGAAACTGGAACCTCATGGAAAGAGACTGAATGGAACCAGAGTAAAGGGAAGTGCCAGAAGCCGCGGCCACCGATGGCCAAATCCTGTCGAAAGGATAACTCAGCTGCCCAGCAGTCTGCGCTAGGGAGAGCGCCAGGACTGTGTCACAGCTCTAGCTCTATAAACGCCTGTGCTCTGGAAGTCTGCACGCACTATAGGCTGGAGCGTGCAGACTAAGCAAGGAGAAATTTAAAGATGAGGAACATTTCCAAAGGACAGCTTTAAAGTTGGGGATCAGCACAGATTGAACATCTGATTTCAATTCTACATGATTTCTGATTTGCCAGTGTTGATGCAGTACCCCCAAATACACTGACAGTTTCTGTTCAAAACAGTATCCTTCAGTAATGACAGAGCTAGTATGTATGGACTGCTAAACTAAAGCCACACCACCACTGCTGAAGGGACTAGAAGTTGGACAAGGCAAAGGAGAAATAAACTAAATCATTTTCATTGAATAGGCAGAGCCAAACGTGCCACTACCTCACCTCTTGTATAACCACTTAAGATCATGTGTAAGGTAACTTTCACAAAAATGGAGTTATAAAATGTATAATAAATACATCTAGAAAAATTCCTTGCCTATGAAGAATGGAAATTAATTTTGTTAAGTAATAAAAGCTGAATGCCAAATTGTAATGCTGAAATGCAGACAGGTTTTCAGAAGCAGTGTTTTTGATGTAATATTTGAAAATGATCAATTCAGATTCTGCTTTTGAAAAATTTTCTGAGCTTTGATCTTGTTCCAAGTTGAGTCCAGAACAACTATTATATGGCTGACATTAAGTGTCAAAACAAAGTGATTTATAATGGAAACACGGGAAATAAATCACAATTTGAGAACTTTTTTTACACACCACAGATTAGAGCCAGAAGGCCAAACTAAGTTGTCACAGAGTTTGTAAGTTTTCCTGCTGCAGCTGAGGACCACAATACACAGAAGAGCAAATTCAGTTAAAGAACTCAATCAGGTACACACAATGACCTGTGCCTTCCTTGGAGAGGCACTTAAAAATTATGATCTACAAAGACATTAACATGACCACAGTCAGTGACCTGGAGCAAACTGAGAAGCAGGGTTCCTTTGGCTGGAGCACAGATGCATTTACCAAGGCTCTGCTTGGTGAATGCAGACCAAGAGGAATATGTGACCATATTTGACCACCAAAATGAGAAGAGCCATTAACATCTTGAATTAATGGGCTTAGTGGTTTTCAAATGAGGTATTTTCATGATGGACGTGGTGTGGATTCAGCAAAGTTTGCCCTTTAACAAATATAGCTTTGGTTACAAAGATTTGATTAGGCTTAATACCATTAGGGAACCATTACTGATTTTATGCTGTTGTTGTAACTGGTTTAACTATTGATTTCTGAACCAAAAATTGCAGACAGTTGGCTTGACCAAGAGTCAAGGTTTAGGAATGTAAAAGCAAATCCAAGGTACAGATGAGCTTCAGATGTGGACAGGCTTCACAGGGTTTAATAAGCTCTCCAAAGTTTGTCAGGTCACAGAGGCTTTTCTTTTTGCCGGATGTGCATGAGTCCAATTGTTTCTTTGCAATTGTTGTTTGTTTTAAACACTTGTGACCTCAGCTAGAGCAAGTGGAATTCACATGAGCAATTATTGCATGCAACAATTAAAAAAACCTCACGCCAACCTTAGTTTATTGTACACCATTTACAAAAAAACCCAAAACAAATGAAAATTATCTTCTTAATCAGCAATCCTTGATCACCACCACCTGTTTTTAAAACAGCCAGATGTTCACAGTTTAAGAAGCCAAATAATACTACTACTTTCTTGTAAACGTTAATGGTGAAAGAACAATAATAATGGTTTTAGTCAATCATCATTAGTACTTGAAAGTACAAACATAAATTAAATAAGACTCAAAAAACTTGTACAATAAAATCTGCCATAAACAAAGCTAATTAAAAAGAACTGCTCCCAACCTGGATTGTGGGTTTCATCTTGCTTTAAAATTAAAAGCAGCATTTATTTTTCTGAAGCATCCAAATGAATATTTATATCCAGATGTCCTTACAAAGAAATACGAGCTTCATTCTTTTCTCATTTTTTAATCTGTTTATGTAATATTTTACTTCTGATTGTCCTTTTCTTCCTTGGCAATCCTCTTTGTCACACCACTGAAATACTTCTCACGGAAAGAATTGTGTCCCCTGTATGGCGTATACTGACCATCCAACAAGTAAGAGTTCTCATCTTGATCCTGCACGGCATCAAAAGACAAACATTAGACTTGAAGGTAGTGTGTTCAGAATGTATTGCCACCACTTTGCCTCCAGACTTTTTCAAACCATTACGTGCAAGGGTTAGGTAGTTAGGTTTCTGTTTTACAGTTCAATGGCACACACTTACGTCACTGAAAATATCTCAGCTGACATCACCAGAATCCCACCCTTGCATGACCAAATGAGCACAGATACCATGTGCCACATGGGTTACTTTCCAGAAAAAATATTGTCAGAAAAGTTCAGTCAGTCAGAGGTCTGTGGAAGGCAGGCACAAACAGAAGAGGAATACAGATCGCTAAAATGAGTTCCTACAGTTACTGAAGCACATTCAGAGAATTTTTTTTTCTGTGCAGCATTCATGTATTTCTGAAAGTTAAAGTTGACACAGTAAATCCCTACACATAATACCTATTTGACACCAGCCAAGAACACAGTTTAGAAAATTGGCCCACTATATATACAAAGGTTTAGTTCATCATGCACTGTGGCTTTATACAATTAAGATACTTGTCAGCTAACATTAGCAATGCTGTAAGATAAACATTACATCAAACTTTAATCTGAGTGTTAAAGAAAACTGATGGCAACTTCTAAAAACAGTTTTATGCTTCTGGGTGATGTCAGTTTATTATTATGCTCAAAATCAGGAAGGAACAGTCACTAGCAGCCTCACACAGAACAACTGAATGGTGCAAGGAGAAAATAAAAACAAGCACACAACAGAACCAAGCCTCTATTCTACCATGTGTTTCTTCTCAGTTTTTTTTAACCAATGCAGTAACACAGACATTGGTTCATTATCTTATAACATTAGTCATTTGTTCATATTTGAAAATAAAGTTACTGTGGAATGTTTTAGCATTACTAGGAACATGGTAGTAGATTTTATTCAATGTTTATATATTACAAAAGTATTACAATGCAAGGATGAAGAGAATCCTAGCGGACAATCTCTCTCTTCAGC